>OX459196.1:22925000-23525000 GCA_949775195.1 Diarsia dahlii | reverse complement strand
CGCGAGCGGCGCGTGTGGCTGGAGCCGCGGCCGCGCTGTGTGGCGACCGGCGGAGGCTTCGTTAGCATCGGCATCATTGACGTGCTGCCGGCGCTGCAGGTAATCCAGTTACGATTACCAACGATTTGTGCCCGGTTGATTGCAATAGACTCTCTCAGATAGGCCTTATAGAAAGTGGCTGTCCGTTGAAACTAGTTACATTTTGAGGGGCAAACCAACATTCTACCGTCGACAGTGTTTTCGTCAAAACAAACATGAGCTTGTTCGAAAAAGTGTCAACTTTAAGACATGTTGCGATTCGTAGCCAATACGCAAACTCTTTAAGCAATCAGCGTTGTAAGACAGCCTTATTGAGAAAGAGCGTTTTAGGCATGGCGCCGCGCATTTACAACAAGATACCGGATGTAATAAAACATTTAAATGTTACTCAATTTAAAAAAAAGTTAAAATTGTTATTAATTGAAAAATGTTATTACACTATTGATGAATTTCTGAATGATAAATTAATGTAGACTTATTTATTTATTTTGACTGGAGAATACACACAATAGACGATTTCTAGCTGAATTTGACATTTGTTATTATTATTATTTTTATTTCTTTTTGGCTGTAGAATTTACTTGATATTATGATATTTTATAATACTTGTTTTTAGCATAATTCTATTAATTTTGACATACCTACCAAATAATTTGTGTTTACCTCTCGCATGATAAATTTTTCTTTTATTATTTCGCATGCTATGCAACCATAAATATTTGTACGTCTTTTGGCATAACATAGCGATCTAACATTAATTTAAGAACTGTATTCACTACCTATGTTACACAAATAAAATTGACTTTGACTTTGACTTTGACAACTATTATGATATAAAGTCAACAATGCATGTGGCTGATGGAAGCTACCAAAAATCGATCATCAATTATGTGGAAAGTCTTTGTAGGAATATGAAATGATTTCCGGTTGCCTGCTCTCTGAAGTATAATAGGATCTCAACATTCCTACAAGCAAAATAAATTAATTATGTATGAGTGTATTTGATATTAATGCTATAATTGACCAGGTATTAGCACTGGGAGCATTACTATCAGTCCTGCTGCTGGCATCCGAGCTGGGCGTTCACGTGGTGACCAGGAAGACCCGGGACCAGAACACCCATCAGCGGCGTGAGAAGACTGCGAGACCTATATGGCGGAAGTAGTATTACACCACATTCATGAAGGAAAAATATCCTGTTATAAATATTACTGGAGATTGTAACATTAAAACACAGTTTCTATCGTAAAATTCATTAATATCTTGCACTGATATTTACAGGAAGGATGCACTTAGTAGACTTAGCATAGAAATAGTACAGTCAGCATCAGAACTAGATTAACACTACTCAAAGTTTGAAAGCACGTTTATTTGATAAAAACTGGTTAGAGTGCTCGTTACTAACAAGTAATTGAAGAGTTAGGAATATTTTAACGAATAATCTTCTGAAACATTAAAAAGAATAGGTGTATTTGAAATAATTTAAAATTCCGAAATGTTAAGCTAGTTTTGTTGCTGACCGTACTAGTGGCACGACTGCTGCAAGATGAAACAACTCGGCAAGCAACGGCTGGTGAACAATAGAGGCTCTGTGATGAGATACTTGAAGTACGAGCATTGCACACGGAGACGTTGATAGGTCCTGCAGCAAGCGTGTCTTCGTAGACATCGCACGGCATTGAGAGACATCACCGATTTTGTTATATATCTGCCAAGGACGTCGGACGACAAGATGTCTTTCTGGCAGATGATTTGCGTAAGTTCGTATGCTGAGTGTCTGGTCGTGCGCTAGGAGAGCTGCACGGCGATGAGCACGAGCAGCGTGAGCGTGATGCAGACGGAGAACACGCGGTCCAGCAGTAGTGCTGCAGCCGCCCACGCGCCGCTCTCCGATGAGATGCACGACCCCTGCAGCAGTTACTTTTGTAGTAGACCAATAAACATTTGCACCCACATTATTTTTTAATACACAGAAATATCACTTTAAAATTATGTCTAACGAACGAAATTTCTTAGTTGATTGTACCTAAGATAAATAGTGAAAATTATCAAATTAGAGTGCCTTACGGGTTAACATCCAAGATCAGTATTCTGTAGTAGCTCTAGCTGCCCGTAAATCAGTAAAGTAGAAGTTGGTTCTCCTAATCACGACTCTGCCTTATTTCGACCAAAGGCAACAGTGATGGTGCAAGTGAGAAAAGAGAATTAAGTATAGTAACTACACTGTCTAGGAAAGCAGGCACTCTACAGCGATGACTATATTGTCTCACCGCGGAGGGTGTGAGCTTGCACACGGTGGAGAGGCTGGAGAGCAGCGCGCGCAGACAGCGCGGCGGCGACGCGGAGCAGCGCGCCAGGCGCAGCACGCCGGCCGCGCACGCGCCGCTCAGCGCGCCGCACACGCACAGCGCGCACATCACCGCCATGGCGCGCGGCGACGAGCTGGACCCCGGCAGACGCACCAGCGTCGAGATCAACCTACCGGGAAACATGTCAGACACGTGTACTTAACTGTAACTTTTGCTATGTTCGTTATTCGGGGAGCAAAGCTGTTCCAAACTTTTTATAAATTGACTAGCTTTTGCCAGCGGCTTCGCCCGCGTGAATATGACGATTTTCCATACAAACTTTCATCCCCTATTTAACTCCCTTAGGGGTTGAATTTCGAAAAATCCTTTCTTATTCCTTGTCTACATTATAAAGGGAACCTCTGTGCAAAATTTCAGCTTTCTAGGTCCAAGGGTTTGGGCTGGGCGATGATGAGTCAGTCAGTCAATCAGTCAGTCAGTCAGTCAGGACTTCTCTCTTTATTTATATAGATAATAATTTATATTCGTGGATTCTTGTGTAATGGTACCCTTGGACTGTAACATTATATTGCACTCCACAAGTGTCGGCTACTCAATCTGAATGTTATGTTAACGTCATTCACCTCAGTAAAGTTACAGTAGCGCATTGAAAGACCTATCTTTGTAACTGAAACCGATACGCCCTCTAGTGGAGAACATGCGCGAACCACGATCTCACACAACCTGCTGTGACAGACTGGATGTGGGAGGCTGACAACTACTAACTTGTGTGTTGTAGTGCAACATAGGCTTGTCTATTAGAAAACTGTTATAAATGGGTAGAGCTGATTCCTAGAGAGTAACGTTGTGTTATGAGGTCATTCTTTCAAAATGTTGTCTTTTAGTGAGATTCGTTTTTACAGATTCAAGTTAATTTTTAAAATATGTACCCCCGTAGTATGTAGTAGAGATACTTACATAAAACAAAAACTAAGATGACTGACACAGCAAGAAGAAAATTGAACTATAGGTGATCTTACCAGAGCGCGGCAGTGAAGGATGCCGTGGCGGCGAGCGCGGGGCGCTGCGCGGGCGGCAACAGCGCGGCGGTGGCCAGCAGCAGCGCGCCCGCCAGCAGCACTGCGGCCGCGGCCAGCGCGTGCGCCGGCGCGCGCCGCGCCACCGTCACCGCCCACGTGGCCGTGCCCACCTGCTCCTCGCCGCGCTGCCACGTTGCCGACGACGACGTCACCTTCAGGATCTCCCACGTGCCCGTCTCGAACACTACCGCGTGCTGGAACCAGTGTATGTGATGCTTAGGATACTGTTGATATGCCACTTACTTTACACAATCAATTATATTAGGGCTGTGTGCATATGCAGATGCACTTTGTAAGTAAACTATATTTTTAGGTGAATCCACTCTACCCTACAGCAATCGCCAAACACCGAGATTTACTAAGGAGGAAGGAAAATGGTGTGAGGATAAGAGCTAGTGATCGGGAATTGCGCAAACTCACGAGAGATATTAAAGACAAGTGGTGGAGAGATAAGGCGCAGTATATGCAATGGCTTGCTGACAGTCATCAAATTGGAGAATTTTATAACGAGGTACGCAGACTCCTAGGTAACTCTAATTTTGTCAAGGTGCCGCTGAAATCACTTGATGGCAGTTGTCTTTTCAGGAGCAAGGTTGAAGTGCTTGCGCGTTGGTCGGAACACTTTGACAACCTACTAAATGTAGATCGAACTGTTGATCTAAGTTGCATTGCTGATCTACCTCAGCTCCGAACTGAAAAAGAGCTAGATGATCCCTTGACCCTGGACGAAGTTGTCTGTGCGATCAAAGAACAGCAAAATAAACGTGCGGTTGGCTTGGACCTTATACCAGGTGAGCTGCTAAAATGCGGCGGCATCGAGTTGCAGACGCTGGTCTGGGAATTATTTGTTCGCATGTGGGAGGAGGAACAAGTTCCTAAGACATTTAAACTGTCGCGTATTAGGGCCCTATATAAGAACAAGGGTGACCGAGCGGATTGCAATTCTTACCGCGGCATCTCACTCCTTTCGGTCCCTGGAAAGGTTTTCGCCAGAGTGTTGCTTAACCGCCTAAGAAAACTGTCTGAAAAGATCTTGCCAGAAACGCAGTTCGGTTTCTGACCGGATAGGGGTACTTGCGAGGCAATCTTCGCTGTTCGACAGCTGCAGGAGAAGAGTAGGGAGCAAGGTAGGCACTTGTATCTCTGCTTTGTCGATCTGGAAAAAGCGTTTGATAGCGTTCCTCGTGAGGCCCTTTGGATGGTACTGCGAAGGCTGGGATGTACAGAAAAGTTCGTAAGACTTGTGCGTCTCTTGCATGATGACATGGAGTGTTGTGTGGTGGCAGAAGATGAGCAGTCGCAGTTTTTCTCCGTTACCTGTGGAGTGAAGCAGGGCTGCGTCTTGGCCCCTACTCTGTTCGCCCTTTACTTTGCAGTGGTAATTCGTGAAGTCCTCGCGATATCTTCAGAGGGAGTTCGGCTGCGTTTTCGAACGGATGGCAGTCTTTTCAATTTGGCGAGACTGAAGGCAAGTACTAAAGTGTCTCTTGCACACATTGAAGATATTATGTATGCAGATGACTTGTGTTTTGTGGCAGAATCCCCGGAAGGTCTTCAACAGCTTGTTGCCAACCTTCACGAGCAGTGTTCTAAATTTGGCCTGAAGATCAACGTCAAGAAGACGGAAGTTATGTCCCTGGACGTTCATGTTCATGAGACGCTGAATATTAAGCTCGGTGAAGACGTACTGAAGCAGGTTGATAAGTTTCGATATCTGGGGAGCACATTAACATCGAAGTGTGACCTTGACGCCGAAACCAACAGCAGAATCAGTGCTGCTGCTGCAGCTTTCGGTAAATTAAATACCAGGGTCTTCTGCTCACACGACTTAAAGCGCGCCACTAAAATATCAGTGTATATGGCTGTTGTGCTACCTAACGTTCTATACTCTGCCGAGACATGGACACCGTACCGACGTCACATTCAACAATTGGACCGATTTCATCTCAAATGCCTTCGTACAATTCTTAACATTCATTGGTCTGATCGAGTGCGCAATACTGAAGTATTGAGACGAGCCAATGTGGGTGGTATTGAGGCATACCTCATGAGGAGGCAACTTCGGTGGTGCGGCCATGTGGCACGCATGTCAGAGCAGAGAGTGGCGAAGCGCATCCTTTATTCGGAACTTCAGGAGGGCAAGCGAAAGCATGGCGGACAACTCTTGAGGTTTAAGGATGTGCTAAAGCGACACATGAAGGGTTGTGGCGTAGATCCATCTCAGTGGGAAGAGCTTGCGTCTAACCGCGGAGAGTGGAGGTCACTGGTACAACAGAAAGTTTTTGACTTTGAGGCTCGTCGGCTCTCAAAACTGGATTCGAAGCGTGACGAATTAAAAGCCCGACCACCAGCGGCAATCAATTACAACTATGTTAATGGTGCTCTCACGTGTCCACTCTGTGCGAGAATATTTGTTAACAAAGGTGGTTTTTCTAGCCACATGAGAGCCCATGATAGACGCCAGTAGGATGACGATGATGCGGTCGCCGTAGCCGAAACCGGCTTGGAAGGATTATTATTATTAAGTATAGACCGGAGATCTCTCCCTAGTAACATATTTTAATTAACACAGATCTATTTAATTCATTATACCGCGCTGCAAAAAGTATTTACGCGTCTTGCTAACTCACTGAAATAGGTACTAAGTGAAAAGTTTCCAGCGTCGCGCGTCGCGGTTAGCGCAGCGATGAGCGAGGAAGTGAAACGCCGCCGTTGCTATCAGAACTGTGCTTAGAACTGCTGATATCGTCTAATAACAACCAGGAGTCACTTACTTTAAACTCACTAGTGGCTATGGACAGCTCATCGTCGTTGTAGGCTCTGGAGCCGAATTTGAAGACGCAGGCTTGCGTGTCCCGGGGCCAGTCGTGTAGCTGCAGGTTGAGTGGCACGGTGACGTCGAGACGCGTCACCCAGGACACCGCGCCGGCGGCGTCCAGGCGCGCGCGCAGCCCCGTGTCCCCCGCGCTGGTGGATGCCGCGTTCAGCAGCACCACGTCGGGCAGCCACAGCCGCTCGGCTGACGTCAGCGCGCTGTCGCAGCCCCACTCCGACACGTTCCACTGCACGCGGGGCTCCTCCCATGACTGCAAAACAGCGGATAAAACATTAATAAGTCATTCGACATCGGGACCTATGGCAGAAACTACAGAGCGCCTGCTTCAATTGTCACATACTCCTTTTGCTTCGTCCACGTTTCTACATCATAACTATTGTAATCACGGAGGCGGTGGCGGTGCTCGGCACACACCACGACATTTGGTCTTGTAGGGCGGAAAACTAAGCTGAATAAATCATTGTCTCAGTCATCATAACACTTTATTTGTTGAACAAAATCGGCTCATCCGTTCAACGCGGACTGATAAAAAGTGTGTGGGCGAATAATCATGTTTACCTACATGGTTATTATTTTTATTTGTTAATCAGAAACATGCGAATTTCATATCTGAAATGTTAGGCACTTCACAATTATCACAATAATGCCTCAAGTGAATCTTTTCAATTAATGTAGCTGACCGTTTTCGTACTTTTACAAAAATTTAAATCAAAAAGTTATTCATCATCAGCATCGCAGCACTTTTGCTTTTTTAACCGTTACTATGACTAGCTATAGACTCAACTCACTTTCGAACTTTGTACACTGATCTGCGATTGTGTGTTTGTGGCTCATTGGCAGCTGTACTGTGGCGCGTCATGCACTAAGTATGTACATACAATGGTTGCATGGAACAAGTTGGATTCACTGTAACTGCTCATTGAGCAACCACAACCTTCTAAACGTCCTGAGGGTCTCGACAAAGCGACGTATGCCCCAACCACCACCACCATGGATAATTCCAAAAGATAATGGATTGTTTGTTATGATGAAGACCTATTGATTGATATGCACTACCGAAGAGCTCTTATCAAATCTGCTGGCAGGCAGTCGTAAACATACAAAACGCTTCAAAAGCGACCACCGTTTGTCCAGGCCCTCTGGTAACTTGACGTGTAATAGGCTTGTGCTCACCATCTTGAGGTCAGCAAGCAGTCGCATGACAGCGTGCGCCTCGTCCACGGTGGCATGGCGCACGTCCAGCGAGAGGGTCACGATGACGCGGCCGGCGGGAGGCGCCTCGCGGTCGTACTCCGCCAGTAGTGTGTCCACTTGGACCGACAGCTGCGTCGCGTTGCTGCACAAGCCATAACTGAACGGGACTCCTGCAACAAACAAATTGGAGCGTGATATTATCACCGATCATATTGTGACATCTATACCGCCAAATGTGCGTATCCAACTGACATTAACATCCTACATTGCAATATAAGCACGATTAACATTAAATGCAGAAACCCAACCCACACCCATCTAGTCGGGGATCCCCATATTTCAACGGAGCATGAGGAGCACTACCTTGCGCCTCATCTTTCACTTCAAATGTTTTGTCGTTCCAATTGGTAAACTGCACTCAGTCGTCTTTTTGCACTGCACTGCAAAAAGCTCTGGATATTCATGAAATGTTGAGCAAAGGTTTGCAAAGTGGTACACAGATTACAGCAGATCTATGAGGAATCTGAACTTTAAGTGGATATCAGTCGGTAATGGAAGCTTGTGTAATAATTACCGTATAAACAGAGCAGGAGCGTGCAAAGCAGGGCAGCCGGCCGCGACGCCATTTTGAAACGACTCGCGTCTCCGTCGCCTGCGCCGTGCACCCACTGCCGTGCAGGGGGACTCAACCTTCGGTAACTTATTATTTATGAGAATAGTTTATTCAGGCTAGCCTATATAATGTTCCCCCAGCAGCTGGGAGTGGGAAACGACAGGCCTCTGAGTCTATGAGGTAGAGTGGGCTACATGCACTAGCTAAAACATGCTGTTTTGAGAGTAGTGGAGATAAAATAAAGAAAGGCGCTGTCTATTCGAACCCGCAATAT
Source organism: Diarsia dahlii (assembly GCA_949775195.1). NCBI lineage: Eukaryota > Metazoa > Arthropoda > Insecta > Lepidoptera > Noctuidae > Diarsia > Diarsia dahlii. The sequence goes on along the minus strand of OX459196.1, from coordinate 23,516,656 downwards.
CCATAAACCGGAGCACTCACCATTTATGACAGGAATATGACCGCATTAGGTTCTCAGGAATGTTTATGAGTCCACAGAGAGTTTAGGTCTATAGACTGACGGACGATATAAAATATTCTTTCTTTTTTTGGAAAACTGCTCCCTAAGATTTTCTCCTGTATCCTGTAAATGTAATAACATTTAAGCTTACGTACACAAACAGCAGGACTTCGAACTCCTGTGAGTCATACAAATATTTGTTCGGAGGGCGGGTTGAACCCGCGTTACGAGGCGTAGCAACTAGCAGCCAATGGCTTGCTTGGCCATTGCGCCTACCGGGCAACCGTGCCAAATATTGTAAAGTTTAAGTAATTGACACATATATAAGGTCCCATTAAAATAGGTGGACAAATTTTAACGATTTAATTAATGATTTTTATCTAAACATAAAAATCATTAATTATAGTGATTTTTTTTAGCTTAAAATAATAAATTGCCGGCACTCTAGAACAAACTCATCATTAATGAGTAGGTACTTAAATGAGTTTTTCTTATTATTTTTTTTACCATCGTCCTAGTCATAGTCCATAGTTTGGTGGTCTGAATGATTTCTGAAAATTTGTCCACCTATTTTAATGGGACCTTATAACATAAACGGAGGTATCCAATGTAACTAATGTAAGGTATCCAGGTTCGGAAATATTATGTGCTCAGTGGCCGAGGTTGACACAATGGATTTTATAAAAAAAATTGTTAACGATTCAATGATGTCCAACGGTGTGGCGCCCCATCGGGTGGCGCTGCGCGTGGGCAGGCTATCGGCACCGGTATCCGCCCTCGCAAGGACAACCGCATACATTGTATTTCTGGACAGCCATTGTTATAAACATTACACGTTCCGTCATATCAACTAAATTCTGACGAACAGCTTTGCTTAAACCAACTTTAGGGACAGCTTGGTGCATCAGATCAGATCATAGTTTTGGCCAAATGAAGAAGTTTTTTATCATTTAAGAGTGTACCCAGTTACTTCACCCGGACAGATCTTTCTGTGGTTTCGATCTATCCTTTCATTTGTTCTACACACAAGTGAAAGACGTAATATTCTGTCAATTTCAATGTAGGTAATCCTGTTAATAGAATATTCAACAAACAGTTAGATGCGAGGACTCGTGCCGTGATAGTGCACATCGCAGATAAGCGCTTCCCTTCACACGATGATCTGACACGGAACCATGCATGCAGGCGCCACAGATCTAAATAAAAACTAGTACAATTCATTATTCAGACCATTTATTATAATTATTTGTGTAAAAGTATTCACAATTGACAAGGAACTGAGTTGTGATGCGATTTCATGTAGTTTTTGATAGAAACAAGTTTGGCAATTTTTGAATTAAACCTAAGGAATAGAACTAGCATCTTTACAAAATTCAACGGCAGGGGAGCCCTGCTTGTTTTTCATAGGAGCTTTCAGCTAACTGTTTTTTCATAGGAGTGTTTGTCACACAAAGACAGAAGACAAATGCTACGTTGCACGTCCATAATGTCCGTAAGTCACGTAGCACAACAACATCAAGTCATCACATTTTGAACATAAATATGAACATTTATAGATAGGTGAAACAAAACAATTAATTAAAACTTGTAAATTATGCTTACAACACTATTTTTAGTTTATAAGCAAAAACTGAACAAAGTTTTTTCAGAAGAAGTAACTGAATCGATCTCAATAATGTTTACACATGTTGGACACCGTGCGACACGATATATAATCTATTGAAATCATACGCAGGATAATGTTATCACTAGCCAATTATTATTACGATTCAATCACCATGGTACCTATTGCCAAATATTATCAACAAGAGCCACACGACAATGGTGACCCGGGCGGCGCGGTAGCGAACTTTGTCATTAACTTGATACAATTTGAAATGTTGTACATAAATTCTATAAATAAAAAGACTAGACACTTTTTTCGCATAGGTATAATAAAACTAGTCTTGCATATTAAGAAGTTTTAATTGTTATTATGGATTAATAATAATTAACGTATTTAACAATAAAACATTAAAAGAAACAACAACATGGATACATAACGAGGTCGGTACCAGCGCAGAATGATAATATCTGCAGTCAAATCTTGACTAGGTATTACAAATATCTTCAGATTAAACAGAATGTACTGAAATCCGACCATTTATACTAAGAACATAAATAATACTTTTAGTGATCAAAATGTACGTATTTGCCGCAGTTATAATATTTAAACTTTTAGTCAAATGTCACAAAATAAATGTGCCTAGGAATAGAATAATTAAATACGATAAATTATGCAAGTCCTAACTTAAAATAATTAACTGTAGGTACCTACTTGATTTTTAAAAACTTTTGCGTGCGTAATTGTATCTTTCAGGTATTCTCCACTGGACACAATTTCCATTACCCACAATATCAGAAAATAAATTGTCTTAAAGGAAATTCAGAATAAAAACTCATAGAAATCATTAATAATATTAAAACAAAAATGAACAGCAACATAATATATTGTACCTTGTAATAGTGGAAACTCGACTTGGTAACCCAAGTACAGATTTTTAAAAATAACTCAAAATATATTCAAATAATAACGTACAAAAATCAAAGACACTTTATAGACTCCGTCTTTGATGAGGTACTCGAAAATCTTTTTCTGTTATTAACAATGTTTTAACAAAAGAATCTATTTAAAACAAACACCGGTAGGTAGGTAGGTAATGTGTTATTATAAAACTATTTAAACTATTGCTAACACATATCTTAGCAACTGAAAATGTGATGATAAAGAAACCTATAAGTACCAACTTTTAATAAAAAATAAAAATATCGAAGAAAAATTACAGGAAAAATAAGATAGAAAAATCTTCTATCATCGAAAGCAAGTTAAGTAAAAAGGTAACATTAACACCGTGAAGGCTTCGCTGTAGAGATAACTCACGACCTAAAGTATAAGCACCTACTTACAAGAGAATATTAGAAAGATATGTACAAGTTGATATGAAACAATACTTATACTTACAATACTTTATATGAAACAATACTAGCGGACCTGGCAGACGTCGTTCTGCCCGGACAGCAGCGCCACCTACCGGGTCCAATTGTAAATCTAAACCATTCTCGAATCCACTTGAACGCACACAAAAAAATTCATCAAAATTGTTTCAGCCGTTTAGGAGGAGTTCAGTTACATATACACACGTACAGTAGAATTATATATGTACCTATATAAAGATTATGAAGTATCAAAATGCCACAACGGCAGTTCCCAAACAAACCTAAATAAATCTATGAACTAATAAAACTACTCAAACAAAATACTGTAACTAAGTTAACAGTAAGTTAAAAAATAACAGTATTTACTGACGAGATTTACAAGGTAGCATTTAATAGGAAACTGGCTCAGAACTACAGCAGTCTGTTGCTAGCGCACTATATTACGCTTGCATTATCTTCTTCTTTTTACAATATTAAAAGAGAAAATCGTACACGATACATAGTGTCTGATTTCCAGCCTAAAAGATGGTATAGTTGTGGGCACGATAGGTACGCAGTTACGCACCTTGTGAAGCGCTTGTGTAACTAAAAATCACAAGAGATTGTGTAGTCCTTACATAGTATAAAACAAAGTCGCTATTTTTGTCTGTTTGATTGTCTGTATGCTTAAATCTTTAAAACTACGCAACGGATTTTGATGCGGTTTTTTTTAATAGATAGAGTGATTCAAGAGGAAAGTTTTAGTATATAATTTGAACGACATCCACGCGGGTGAAGCCGCGGGCATCAGCTAGTTTAAAATAAACAAAGCGTGGCAGCGCAGACAATGGCGCTACAGTATTCCAAATGCTCAATTATCTGTAATATTAAGCTTAAGCCCTTATCTAAACAATACATAAATACCACCTAACCATACAATATCGATATCACAACTAAACGACTTAGGCATCGTTCACACCAAACGTATTGTCCGCCGCTGACTGTGAGCACGCGTTACGCAGTTTATTGCTTTTCAATATATATTTAACTTCTTGTTCACACCGAACCGACTATACGCTATTACGTAGAGCCATAGAGACAGTGAGCATACACAGTCGGCGGCGGACAATACGTTTGGTGTGAACGATGCCTTAGGGCTGATATCACCATTTGAACTAAACGCAAAAATCTCACATAAACCTGTCAGCATCATCACTGATTGAAGGAAAATTGACATTGACAACAAATAAAAGAAAATGTAAAAAGGTGCATATCGTCTTGCATGGTCATTGGTGTAATTGGCCCTTTAACTTACTAATTATAATATGATACAACGAATAGCCAATAGTTAGGTGTATAGCAATATTTGTACAAAATGTCGCCGACACATATTATTGTTTACTGGGAACTGATCGACTAATACATTTACACTTTACAAACAAGTCACAAATACGATTTCTCATCAACAACAAAGAAAAAATAACTTCTTGACAAACCCTATTTCAGAGGTTTGTTGTGAATTGACGAGTTCACGCGATATACACTGATGCACAATATTGTACTGCACTTGTATACTTCATCAATCAGATTCAACGATACACATACAAGCGCGTCACTCAAGGAAGTGACGTAGCACTGTGGAGCTACGCGCTACGCCGTAGCACTTTCTCCGACGCCGTAGCGCTGCTACGCGGCTACGCGGCTACGTGGCACTACTGCGTCGTGGTCGGTGGGTGCGGGGCTGCGGGTGCGGGGTGTGCGTGTGCGTGCGGCGGCGCATGCGCGGCCGGGGGCAGGTAGTGCCAGTAGGGCGGCGCGTCGCCCGCCTGCGCCTGGCACGCCGCCGCCAGCCCCGCCCAGCTGAACCGGTACGCGTAGCGCTTGCCGTGCACCTGCGGGGACAAACAACAAAATCAGTAAAAACATTATAAGCTAAATATACATCACGCCTGTATTCTCCGAAGGGTCAGGCAGTCTTGTAACTGCTGTTATGTATAAGATTCATGTAATACTATGAGTTTCACGTCATAACATACTAGATGCTGGGTATTACTTTTTATTAAACAGTGAAAATTGTCTCTTATTTCATAAGATAAAAATAAACTTTAATAAAACTTTATTTTATGTAACAGCTTTTCGGCCAACCTTTACAGACTGTTATGAACTATCTTGTGGTTGTGTACCTAATCTAACCAAAATAAGAAAATTTGGAGCAATATTGACTACTTGGTAATTGTAAGCAAAGTACATAAATAACAAAATATTTGTTGACTACCGGACGGCGTGTGAAACTGGCCCTAAGAGTGACGCAACGGTAGTGGACATAGCACAAGCCAACACGCTTCTCTTAGCAGTACTTTTTTTCAATTTGAACTACTGTATCGAAATCATAGCACCTCGAATACTTGAAGAGCATACGACAAATAGTAAAATGCAAAAATTAAACCGTCAGATTTAAGAAGATTTAAAATCGCAACTCTCGATTAGTGTTGCGTCAATTCATAAAATGTTTAGTGTCAGACCTTTAGGTTATCTTCGACCAGTTATGTTTCACCTATTTCTACAGTTGTATGTCACAGGTCTAACGCAGCTAGCATGGTTTTAGTTTTATATGTGTAACTTTTACATGTAAGTTTTACATAAAGAAGTTGACTTCAATTACATGCCAAAAATCAATCAAACTTCAATCACTTCACGTTTTAGGTTATTTTTCTAGTTCGATTTGATGGCGCCAGTTCGAAATTAATTTCTAACTTTAACTTTGGAAGTTAGCTAGACTAAAAGGTTTTTTGTTTTTCGAATTACTCCTGTATCGTGGGTGCGTTCACATTTTCACAAACATTCAAACTAACATGCACAAACACCCAGACCGGAAAAAACTATCTGTAGGACAAACAAATATTTTTTCCCTGCAGGGTTCGAACCTGCGACACGCAGTGCAGCAGTCAATTGTTTGAGTCACTGCGCCAACCATGTCGTATTTTTTTTGTTAGAAAGCTTTTATTGCAATAGCGTTTTAGCAGTTCCGACATGATGCGTTACCTTGCTCATGATGTTCTTGTCGTAGTAGTACCGGAGCGCGCGCGACAGCTTGTCGTAGTTCATGTTGGGCTTCTGCTTGCGCCGGCCCCAGCGCCGCGCCACCTCGTCCGGGTCCGACAGCCGGAACTCGCCCTCGTTCGGAGGACCCTAGGGTACAACAACACATGTTTATGAAGTAGGACTATGCACAAGTATATTATTCAATAGTTTTTATACTGTACGGCACACAGTAGTAATGTCCTGAAGTTCACGAGAAGCTTTGCTGCAAACTGGGTTCTGATGTGGTAAGGGATCATGGAACACCACCTGCAACGCATTCTGATGACCCCAGATTTATACGCGTCGGCGACTTGAACGCCGCAGAATGAAAACACTCAGTTTTTCTGGGGTTTTCAACTGATTACTCACAGATCCCCTTATTGAAGTCATACCTTGAGAAACTTTGTTTCAAAGTTAAGCGCAGAAATGAACTGTCGGAGCTGTATGAAATAAAATCAGGTGTACCGCAAGATAGCATCATATTCCTATGACCACAGATATTTTTCTGCGAACCAGGCAGAACAAAAAAAAACAACTGTACTGCCAAATGCCGTCGGGCCTCTTTTAAATGCGCCTACTATTGATAAAAAAATATCGAGATCTGCAGTTTCTTATTCACGTTTGGCAACAATGGCAACTGAATCATTATTTATTACCCATACAGGTGCCGCCGGTATCTCAAAATGGTAGCATAATCTTAAAGGCTGTCACAGATTTGTGCGGGACGCATTACATTGCAAAAACTCTGCTTCACACTCTCGAACATGTTGTATGCGGCGGACTGCACCGCGTTCATTTGCATTAAATTGTGATCCGGCTAAAAAATGTGCGCTTAGCATTACTGTATTAAATTTCGCCCACAAAAAAGTCATCAGACATTCATCTCCACTGCGTAGCTTTGGCCAGCCCAACCACACTGCATGCTTACCTCCCAGCAGATCCCGGGCGCTCCCGCGGCCAGCTCCTCCAGCAGGAACTGCCACAGCTGCACCTGTCCGCCGGTGGCGCGTGCGCAGCCCGTCAGCGCGCCATACGGATCTGTAACAAACACCACATGCCAATGTTAGTCACAGCCTCACAGGTAAACTGGAATTGAGACTTCATTCGCAGACTTTAATTTCACGACAGAAACTTGCCAATGAAATGAATGAAAGAAATAATTATTTTCTTGTATCTTTGGATTCAACACCTGGCAATATCGTTTTCAAAGCTTTCCTTCTTTAAATTTCGATAACGACTTTCAACTGGCCTTCACTTGTTGTATTTTAATTAGAAACAAATTGACTCATGAGATTCGAATGTATTTTTATTTTTTTTTTTTTATTATTGATAGGTTCGCGTTTGACCACTATCTCACCTGATGGAAAGTGATGATGCGGTCGACGATGGAGCACGCTTACCTAGAAGTAACCTATTCACTCTTGACTTAAAGACCCCTAGGTTATAGCTATCAGGAAATACAGACTCTGGCAGGGAATTCCACTCCTTAGCTGTACGCACAATGAAAGTATTCCCAAACCGTTTAGTGCGTATGGGTGGGATGTCCACCATATAACGGTGGCGCATCGCCGTACGTCTTGTAGTCCGATGATGGAACGGGCTTGGCGGAATTAGATCGTGCAATTCCCCCGCACACTCTCCGAAATGTAACCGATAGAAAACCGAAAGGCTAGCTACTCGTCGCCGATGTTCAAGGCTCTGGAGCTTTGACTTGACAAGCGCGTCATTGCCGATGAGCCTCTTGGCTCGTTTCTCAATTGACTCTAGCGCATCAAGCTGGTATTTAGCGGATCCATCCCAGAGATGAGAGCAGTACTCCACACATGATCGGACTTGCGCTTGATATAAGTTGAGCAGCTGTTTCGGTGTGAAATACTGTCTCACCTTTGCTAGGATTCCCAGCTTCTTGGCAGCCAGTTTAGCCTTATGTAGGTAATAAATAACCCGGTAAATAACGGTAGGATATAGGAGAAGAACTGTTTAGTCACAGGTAGCCGTGGTTTAACCTGACATCGACTTTAGATCCTATCACAATATGGTTCAATATCTATCTAGCCGTTCTTGTAAACACATATAAAATAGCAAAAACAGCCAAAGTCGTCACACTAAGGACTTGACGTCAATCTCGTAAGCCATTATAATTCTCCTGAGATAACTGGTAATTCCCAGTTACATATCCAGTTATTGTTCCTTTACTTACGTACGACTCCTGCATAAATATACCCGGTTACAAGACCAACCACTTGATCGATAAAAGATAGATGTAACGCAATTAATCTTTTCTATATTTTCTAGATGTAGGAATAGGTACATTTTTGATGCGGCCATACTTTTAGATGCGGCGATGACATACACAAGTCGAGTACAATCTCAGTGCTTATGTAAACCGATGATTATAGGTAGAATAGGTATTGCGGTAATACGAGGCAAGTAGTGATGTCATGCCATACATTACTTCATCCTGGGTTACTCGATTACACCCAGACCAGACGTTTGCTAGACACGGTTGTTTCATACGTACGGGTGACTGCATTCAATGTAATTACAATGCACTTATTTACGTTATGTATGATGCAGTTACTCGCGTACTTTCTTTCTTTTTAGTTGCACAGTCTCTGTCTGCCATTCTTGTTATAGAGAAAAGCCCACTGATTTGAGTAGTATGTATAGAGCATTATTAAGCATTATTATTACTATTTTTTGTATTGTTACAATACAACTTAGTGTTGAGTTGTGGTCTGTTCAAAAACGAAACGTTTGCAAAATTAGTTTAGTATCAAGTCAAGTTCCAGTAACAGACAGTGTACATTTCATCATGGTGATACTATATTGACAGTGCACGGTGGGGTATCCTACGTTTAATAACAATTCTAATTCAGTAGGTAGCTAATATCAGCTGCGCTGATAACATAGCGATGTTATCAGCGTTGTTTACTTTTGCAAAAATATTCAATATACCTGCTATTTATGACGCAACAATATGTTATGTTAAGTAGGCCGTAAATATGTAGTAGCATGTCTACTAAAGATTAATATTCTATCCCGCAAACGAAATTTGTGAAACATGAGGTACATATATATTGTAACAAGTAGTCATCATCATCAGCCTATAATGTTCCCACTGCTGGGACTCAGGCCTTCTCTCTTTGAGAGGGATGGGCTATAATTATCCACCACGCGGGCCCAGTACGGGTTGGTAACAAGTAGTCTGCCCGGTGATATTTCCCATCGGAAATAATGAATAAAATCCACACATACATATTCACATTCTCTACAATACAGTACCTTTACCCGTATTGTCCAATTATCATTTGCTCCGATGTAGGAAAACATCGTGAGGAATCCAGCATGCCCGAGGCCCAAGAGATATTTCTCGACAGCATGTAAATCCAAGTCTGAAGCCCATGGGCCCGGGGCCGTATACAAATTCTGACTCTAGGTTAGGCACCATCAACCTCACGATAAAGGTAAAAAACTGGCCAAGTGCAAGTCGGACTCGCACATGAAGGGTTCCGTACCAAATGAGCTCTGGATTGTATAGGCGCTCATACGATTCAGGGACCAAATTATATTGGTTAACTGCTGTTTCCATCTGTTGTTTCCATCCAAGTTCAAAATAATTTTCCTAGAAAGTCCTTATAAAGTTCTACTTTTCAGATTTTTTTCATATTTTCTAAACTTATGGTTCAAAAGTTAGAGGGGGGGGGGGGACGCATTGTTTTTTACTTTTGGAGCGATTATTTCCGAAATTATTGACATTATCAAAAAATGATTTTAGTAAACCCCTATTCATTTTTAAATACCTTTCCAACAATATATCACACGTTTGGGTTGAAATAAAAAAAAAAATCACTTCCCACTTTACATATAGGGGAGCTACCCTAATAAAACATTTTTTTCCAATTTTTATTTTACCACTTTGTCGGCGTGATTGATACACATATTGGTACCTTTCAGCTTTCTAGTGCTAACGGTCACAGAGATTAAGCGAGGACGGACGGGCGGACGGACAGACAGACATGGCGAAACTATAAGGGTTCCTAGTTGACTACGGAACCCTAAAAATGGAACGATTTTCAAAAGCTCTTTTCAAGTTCTCCCGTTTGTCATTTAACGAACTGCTTACAACATTACAATGCTTTATAGACCGAAAGGTTCAGACTGCTCTCTCGTAAGAACTTTATTGATAAAGTCTAGTACTGATATTAACCGTGTTGAATTAACTAATCTAATTCAGTCATTCCAGACTAACTACGGTATGTAGAGAACAGTAAAATGTTTACCGTGATACAGATGCTGGAAGCGCCGGTGCTCACTCGTACTTAGCCACAACATCACTGATATCACTGCTCACATATATATATATTACTAGTTACACAGTATTAGTCGTATAGTAACATTACTAAATAATTCACGGTCAAGATACTCTCACTGTGCTGTCTCATTTTAAACAACACACGGTCTTTTCACAGCACGCAACAAATTAAAGATACATTCAAATAATTTTAAAAAATAAATTATAATTTTCTCAATGTCCTTAAATTGTTAAAATATCTAAGACGAGGTCGCACAAGCCGGATATGCGGCCGGATGCGGCACCGGAAGCGCGCGAGTGTGGCGGAAGAAACCCGGAGGCGCCGCCCGCCCTTCGACGAGGGCGGGCGGGGTGCAATGTGTCGCGCGCCGGCCTCAGATCTGATACTGTGCGACGTATAAATTAACTTAATAAAATGATTTTCAGTTCTAAGTTTTATTAGTGACAAACAATGTTATTCTCACTTGATTTATGAAGTGAATCAAAATAATTCAATGTATGCAGAACTATGGTAAACCTTTATTGAAATTAACGCGCTTGTATACCTCTGTAATGATTAGGAGTATTAAACAACAGACAGTGGTTTTGACTTAAAAATATTTCCAATTGGCTCTTTATAGTGACTCACTTATCGCAATAAAATTTAATTTACATTTTCATAAATGAAGATGGTCGCACACCGTCACAGTTAATCCGGTCTACGTTGTGTCAGTGGAGGGTGGCTTAGCCCCGCGAGGGTGACACAATAATGAAGACATCACGCTGAGACGGTGAGCTGTGAGTTGTGAGCTGTGAGCTGTGAGCTGTTGAGCTATTGAGCTGTTGAGCCACCGTCTCTAACGGTACATTCGATATTACAAGCACGGCTCGAGACAGTCGTGATTGTGTTGCTTCCATGTCGATTGTGTTACCAGAGTTGCAATATTAAACTGTTTTGCTGGGAATAAAAGAGAAGGCGTAGGGTTAGCATTTTCATGGTGAGGCTTCTATCCATATAATTGTAGGCACCTATCCTCAAAAAAATGTTTTGCAAAAATTCAATTTATGCAGAATCAGTTTTTGTTAGATCAACAAAAACAGGTCGTATTGCTAGTACACACGGCTACACATCAAGCTATACAAAACCAGTATAATCTGATCGTTCATTGTGCGAAAAGATCTAGTAAAGTGAGGCCAAGATTAACTGGTTTTGTATAGCTTGATGTGTAGCCGTGTGTACAATGATTAAATTAATTACATTCATGGAAATTCTTCGTCAAAAACGTACAGTTTGAAAATTATGAGGCCTTTTCAAGAATTTGGGCAACTATCCTGGCTTTACCCTACTACTACTATACTATCACTATATTTTACAAATCAAGTTCTTATAAATTAAAGGATGGGGGGGGGGGGGTGTTGCTAGGGAGTTGGTTTTACTATTTTTTCTCCAAAGCTTAAACACTAGAAGATGGTGAAAGCGGCCCGCCACGTCTCCTTAGACAGACTGTCTTGTGTAGTTTTGACGTTCATTAAATGCCTATGAGAACTGTAGCTGTACCTATCTATGTTCTCATAATTATGTTTAAAGCCATGATGCAGTAGAAAACGTCAAACAGTCACTCAAAAAAGGAAGGTTCAGTTATAAATAGAATTTGACTCAGAGAAATCTATAATTATCTAGATCCTGAATGAAAATACTCATGTTGTTTACTACACGGATGTTTACCACCTCGCTGCATTTCTGGATGATGTTGTATTTGCAAATATTCATCAAAACTGTTTGTGGTTCTTCCCACGTGCATATTCACTGAAGAAATGTTTTGACAGAAACGTGGGAACGCTTACATTACGTATATTAGTTTTATAGAAGTTCTGTAGAATGTGTAGGTTTACAAACACAGATTAATAAATTAATGAGCAGGACGTGCGTCAGAAACATGAAGACTGACAAACATGACAATTATTTACAAGATCTATGCCCAGGTTACCTTAGCGTGAGTTTATTTACGTGATGTGGATTAAAATATGTACCTCCGTGGTCGAGTGAGAGGTGAATGAGGTGTACAGCATGCCGACGGCAGTAACGTGTTACACAAATCTTCTATTTTCAACAGTAGTCTTACTTTTTCCCAACTTTTAATTTCCGTCATCTGAATTCTCAATTCTCTGCCTCACCCTTTCCGGTATATGCAATCGTGATAAACCGTCGCAGCCAGGAGGACCACACAAGGAGGACATGAGAGGATATTGTTAATAATAATATCGGCATTGAGCACGTTGGTCGGCTGCGGCGGCACTTCTTGTTTCTCAAGTATATTGGGTGAACCCGTCCCATACTTAGCTACAATTACCGTGTCACCTTTTATTTTGTTTCGTAACTTCCTGCGAATTGGGAGATATTATTGGTAAACTAATTCCTGAACACCACGCAACACAGATTATGTCAAGACATGCGTCACTCTCTCACGAATGAAATGGCAGCTCATGAGTAATCGTTAGTGAAATCGTCAAGCAGATATACCGTTTCTTTTACATAACCGCCCTGTAATGTTCCCACTACTAGAAAATATGTCTATTCTCTCTCCGTGACAGAGAGAGTGCCGTATCCTATCCCACTCGTAGATGTCACATGTACATGTATACGAGAATAGACTAGGACATATCGGTTTCCACGATGTTTTCCCACACCATTTCCTCACGCTCTACAGACTTACACTACGCGTAGATCCTGATCGGTAAACCCACAACAGTTGAACTCCAAACAAACACATTAATTATTTAAAAAAAACAATTCGGTGACAATTTAATGAAAGTCAGATAAGTAGAGGGGTTGTTCCATAATGCATGCGCCACCGCGCCGGCCATGCATAATGCATGGGTTCCCGCGGGGCGCGGCCAATATAGCGCGCCACGCACCCCTGGCGTGATGGCCTGATCCTCAGGAGACAGGTCAAGTAATGTCGGTGTCAGGAGAGATAGCGCTGATGGGAAGGTCGCACGATCAGATTTATTGGCTATTGAACTATTGTTTCTGATAAGGATGCTTATTTGGGATGAGAATGTGGGTTTCGGGTGCTGACGTGGGGAGTAGTAAGAAATGAGGATGTTATAGATTTCCTCCCTAAGTGTTTGCTTTAAGTTTCTAATAGATTGTTTTTGCGTCTATATTTATGTGCAGAAATAGAAAACGTCTAATATTATCTAGAGTTTGGACATTCTTCAAATCTGAATCTTAGCTATGTTGTTTATTCTCCGTGTCGATTAAGAGTCACACAGCAAAAAGAATACCAACCTCCACAGATAATTCGTTAAAGATTATTTATTGCGTGATCTTCACAGCTAATAATTTGAGCATACCCAACAAATCTTTTGTAAAGGCAAACTCAATACCGATAAAATCCCTTTCGCGATAAATCGCCGCATCCGGACCCAATCATGATCGGTTCAACTCGGCGGCGCGGCGGTCGGTTACAGAAATCGAACCACAATCAGAACCTCATGTTATGGGTCGTTAATAAAACAACGTGTCACTTATTAATTGAAGGCCTATAAAGCAATAATAAGGACTTAAGGAAGGAGGCCATTACCTCGTAAAGCTGCGGTCAAGGCGGGTGGTGCTAACTAATACATGACTCAATACGGACCGACCCTAACTTTGTGATAGTGATTATTTCATTATGTTTATCACTTTAAATAAAGGGTAAGAGTAACCAATGATGACACTTAGGAATAATAATAATGTAACGAACGTATCGAACGCTTAATTTATCGTACCAATGCTTATCGAACGCGTTATTTCACTTCAGTGTGATAAATCGCCGCAAATATGTAAAATTACGATCAAGTAAATTTTTGATCGTTTCGAAGCTTACTTGTGCATGAGTAAATAAAATGCAATAATTTATGGTCCACTCATGAATCAATTCGACCGGACGGCACGGTTGGCGCAGTGGCTCAAGCAATGGGCTTCTGCGCTGCGTGTCGCGGGTTCGATCCCCGCACGGAACAAATACTTGTATGACCTACAGATAGTTGTTCCGGGTCTGGGTATTTGTGTATGTGAGTGAGTTTAAATGTTTGTGAACGCACCCACGATACAGGAGAAATTCCTAGTGTGGGGCAACGTTTTTAAAAAAGAAAGAAAGAAAAAGAAAAATTCTTCAGATATATAATGAAGGTGTGTTGTTGAATGGGTTGCATATATTATTTACGAGCACAAAGTTCTTATAACTGTGACATAATGGCTAGATTGTGTACAGTCAGTGCTATAACTGTGGGTCGTGGGCGACGCGACGGTCGCCGGTCGTCTGCGGTTGCCGCGCTCCGGGATCAATGATGGCGGACATTACGTTTCTTCTTAGAAACACAGTCTGCGATGTAAGTCATAGGTGACAGCGATTCCCGTCGGAGCTGAGTATCGAAAGGATAACGCGGCTCCGACACAAGGGCGAAGAAGGAACATGGGTTTGGTTTTTAGTCAGTAGAAGTCTGACACTCCCCTTCGCTCTGCCCAAGAGCGAGGGGGGGGGGGGTTATTCGATGATTTTCCATCCACCAAAAAAAAAAAAAGGTGACAGCGATTTGTTTTAACTGAATCTGACGTAAAACAAACACGGTATTGCTTGTTGATTAATTTAGTTAACTTCTATGGTGCTACGAAAGCGTAGCGCTACGCCGCGTAGCAGTCGCGCTATTGCATTATTGTTAAAAGTGCGCTATTATGAGCTATATGGTTAAGTGTTTTATTGTAATGTAAAGTTTTATTGGTCCATTTTAATCATTTGTTTAGTATATCTTTTTTGCGTCATTCCAAGTACGCGATAATGTATTAAGTATAATACCATACTTAATACATTATCGCGTAATTACATAGCAGTTTATATACCAGACTAATCTTCAATCATTTATGAATGGTTTCGAGCGGAGGTGTTAAACCATAAACACTTGACTCCCACACTCTGCCTCTCGTAACTCAGGCAGTCTGGCTTGTCTCAACTCTCAAGTGTTAGTAGGAGCGCGGAGGCGGAGCCCGGCCGGCAGGTGTGGCCTGTGACGGCCCGCCCCGCTACCACGGCGCCCCCCGCGCCCCCCTACCACCCACCATATTCTTGTGACACGGATACAGGAAGATAGTCGTCTTCGTTATTATATATGTAACGATTAGATTAAAGACGACCGCCTAGCTACAAGAAAAGTTGGGCAAGTTTTTCTCTGAAACTTGTTAGGTTAAATATAATTTTGAGTGAAGCTTGGCTTGAATAACATTTCCAAAATTATATTTTAAAAATCACAGCCACGCATTAAATTCATAGCTGGTATCAATACAAACAAGTTTGGTCCAGAACAAAATTTTTAAAAGCGTCACGTTACTGAAATATATATATCAGACTTACAATCTTCGTTATCAGTATAACTTTGATAGCTGATAAGGACATTACCTTAATAGTTTTCCGAAGAATTTACTAGTTCAATGGAAAACTATATTTCAATTAATTTCAGGGCCTTAATTTCATAGTTTACATTTTCTGTATTCATTCATTTTATTCCAGTTATGCTTTAAGTAGAGCAAGTATTGGTGGTGGATTCCAAACAGATAATTACGCTACTATCAATACGCACTTCATTAAATGAATACAAGGCCAGGTGTAGAATTCAGTTCACTACGTATTTAAGCGCTGGAGACAAATTCTTTCTTGGAAATGTTATCAGGCGCAGCGGTGCAGGAGATAGCATGTTCTTAATAAACAGTGGCTGTCCAATACTAGGAACTGCAGTGTTTTGGATCAGACGACCTACATCACTGGGTCGCAGTCAAATTACATGTTTATCTAATAGACTCCTCATTCCTCAAGGTCGTGAATTTAATTTGTTATATTCGTGAAGACTGTCCTCTTAGTCGTATTTCCGATAGTAACTGTTACAGTGATGTTATACCAATGTAAATGGTATCATCGCATGGTTCTAATACCATAAGAGGTCATCATCTAGTATTGTCCCAACTAATATGTTGAGGACAGCATCCACTTCAACATTAAACAAACTGATTATCAACGTTTTACATTAAACAAGTGCAACTTTTTGAACTCCACAATGCTTAAGAGACTGGTTGTTAGTCTTTCGGGCCACAAATGTCCAAATGTAATTATACAAATATCAGCCAACTGTGTTTTCTGAAGACCGACTTCAGCAAACGTAAATTCAGAGCCTAACTTAGTTGTGAAACAGCTAAGTGACTGATGTTCCTTTATCTGGTGCTCAGTTCAATTCATTATCAACAACCAATTAAGCAACATTTCTTGGCGAAAGGTTGTTGTAAGTAAGTAGTCCACAAGAATGCTAACTATCTCATTCCACTCTATGATAGGAATGAATCATCGACATTAACGATCGTCCTCGCCAAAAATGCAGAATTACCGGTATCATCAATATGTATTATTTCATCTGGAATGCTACATATATCCCACGGTTACACAAGCTGTGTTGAGATGGGCGTTAGATGTTACGACTTGGGTAAATGTGAATGTACTCACACTTAAATTATATTTTTATTATATTGTTTCTTATCGAGACATCGTATATATATTGTGTCTGAACGACAGTGCCCTATTAGATGTTACGGACAATTCACAAGTTCCGTTACGATCTCATTGACATAGATGAGTAATTTTATTGTACCTTTCTGCTCTCGTAATACTATGTAGAAATAGCGCGAAAGTCAATGTCCCAGGTATCTATCGCAGCCGCAATGCCTGAGGAAGGTTCACACGCGCCGCATTCCGCGCGATGATTCACGGCAGCCTGCGCCCGCGCCGCTCGCCACACCGGCCGGCCGGGCGGTGCGGGAATGTGAAAGCAGAGGAATCCGGTCGGGAGCACACGACAGGTGATCTCCACTATTATTACAGTAAGGTGTATCCTTATGTGACTATACCAAAGCGGAGCTAATCATCGACGGTCGTTGATGGGTCATTATGGTAATTTAAAGCATAATTATAATTAGAAGTAAGTAGCTGAAATCCATTACATACATTGTAGTATCTTAAAGTTTAATGTTCTAAATAAAAATTTTAGTCATCATTAAGAAGAAGAGGTCAAATCCTCTCTAGATAGATGCGCAAATTATTTTTGCTATTAATTACAATAATGTTGAAATGTAAAGTTAACTAGAAATATTCAGTGTGGAAGGTGTGTGACCGAAAACAAACAAAACACAAACAGTTACCACGTACGCACTTACGCAGTACTATCCTATCATTCACTGTTAATGCTTCGAAGTCTATGTTCTATGTCCCTTCCACCCTGTACTTTTTTATTTTTTTATTTTATATGGGCTTACTCTTGACCTCAATCTTGCCCTAAGGGCAGAGATGAGGTCGACGATGGAACAAGTTTACCCAGAAGAAGCCTATTTACTCGCGACTTAAAGATATTGGGGTTATATGAACTCGGAAAAACCGACGCAGGCAGGGTGTTCCACTCCTTGGCTGTACGAACAATGAAAGACTTAGCAAAACGCTTCGTACGAATGTGTGGAACATCGATAAGGTATGGGTGATAACCCGCAGTACGTCTAGTCTCTCGATGGAAGAAGGGAGATGGTGGAATAAGCTCGTGGAGCTCTTGCGCACACTCTCTGAAGTACAGTCTAAAAAAAAAACGACATGACAGACACAGAAACAGACATGCAACTTTGCGGCGGTGGGCCAGGCTTATGTAGCTTGGCAACCAGCTTAGCGTCACCAATTAGCGTCCTGGCTCTACGCTCTACTGAGTCGAGTGTGGCAAGTTGGTATTTGGCTGAGCCATCCCAAAGGTGACAGCAGTACTCCATGCCGGACCGGACTTGAGCTTTATACAATACTAGCTGATGCCCGCGGCTTCACCCGCGTGGATGTCGTTCAAATTATATACTAAAACCTTCCTCTTGAATCACTCTATCTATTAAAAAAAACCGCATCAAAATCCGTTGCGTAGTTTTAAAGATTTAAGCATACAGACAAACAAACAGACAAAAATAGCGACTAATTTGTTTTACACTATGTAAGGATTGAAAGCTGTCCAGGCTTGAAGTACCGCTTGACCCTGTTTAGGATATACCCAGCTTTTTTGCCGCAGTTTGAGCTTTCGACTCGATGTAGGCGCCGAAGTTCAGATTTGCAATCAACTTCGTGCCAAGAAGCTCGAAACTGTGTACAGACATACAGATAAATTCACATCTAAATCAGTGATACATAGTATTTACAATATGGCTTCATTTAATTACATCCTTGTTATCCACGAGTGTCACGAGCATTTCGGTTGATTTAATAACTCGAACTCAATTAAATTAATAAACCTTCAACATATGTAGAGTTTACCACGTCTGAGCACGGTAAGTGGAGCGCTCCCGTCAAGGGTTGCAGTTCATCATACAAATCCCTGCAAATCCCGTGTTATGACAGGCGACAGGCTGCGGGCTGCGGGGCGCGACTCCTCACCCCTGACATCTATGCTAATGTGCACCCCGTCGCGACCCCTCTACAGTGCGATCAAATTATCTTGGCAGCTCTGAACATAGGCTTTGCGAAATTTTACGCATGTAAACTTGGGAATAAAACTGTTATTGCCAGATAAACCAATACTTAAACGATCAGAAAATATCTAATTTAAACAGTGAGAAATTCAAATAAAATAAATATCGTAACACTTTTATACATTCGTTGTAACAAAATGACCTGCACGAAGTTCGGAGCTGCCAAGATAATTTGATCGCACTGTACGATGCGGGAAAGCCGGAGAAACCGTGGAGCTCTTGTAATTGATTTCAATCTCAGTTAAATTATATTAAAAAAAGAAACAGCATGGAACTTCATCAGATTTTATAAGCAGTGTTTGTACAGGTGTAGGTAAAACGATTTGATTTGCTGTGGTCTATCGAAGCATCTTTAATATTTTGTTTTGTTTTTTTTGAATTAGTTGCCTAGCCATAATGACCGCTATCTCTAGATCATCTATGTCAAATTTAATATTTAAATGCTAATAAAAGCAATAAAATCTACTCGTAGCGATAATTTAAATGGCGCCAGGACTAACTATTTCAGACATAAATAAAAGAGTAAGTACTTATAATTACTTTGGCGTTGTGTGATAGTTGTGGAATATTATTATTATTATTATAATGTTTATTCCCGTTAATATTAATCAGGTAGGTAGTGAGCATATAATATTTATGCCTACATTGTCTTAAGACGTTTAGCGTTGTTAGTTTTATAGATCGTTTTAAGAGGAATGTTTATTAAATGTTTTCTTATAACTCAGTTTGCTTATCGCACCATAGTAAAACTTCCGTCGACATGATCTTTTTCGACATTAACAATCGTCATCAACAAAACCTTTATATCAAATTCCGTTTGGTAGTCTTTCAGTTCATCGCGTTCAAGACTCCAGGCAGACCCGTGGTTCAACGTGTCAACCTTCACTAAACTGAACGAACTTCCTAACAAGGTGGTTCGAAACCCCAAAATATAAATGTTTCATTGGAAGAGTTTTAGCGTTGTGTCTCTTCCACCCTGTATAAGTAGGTGGTAGACCTCATCGGTGTCTATCTACATCTACATGCTCTATTTCACGTACATCTGAGAATAAAAGGTACTAGGTAATGATGTTAAATGTTTTAAATTCAAAAGCGTACGTATAAATAACCGTCAACTGGCCTGATCTTTAACTGCACGTTCGGCAAATGGACATCCCCAACCGCAGAGATACAACAACACTAAATATACCTATAGGTTTGTCAGGTTGTACATATTATGCAGCTAGGCTACATTGTGGTTTACCACACTCTACGCACTTCCTACACAGTTATGTGTTCCGCATAAATATATCCTTTGACAATAAACGTATAATAGGTATCGATATCGATCTTTAAATCAGCAGCTGCACTTAGATATATTTTTAAAATGATTCCTACGGTTTTTTTTAAGTTTAAGGCAGAGCAATCATTTTAATTAATACAAACAAACAACAACAAAAATGCAGAAGCATTTTCTAAATTGAAACGGATGCGGCGGCGGGTTGGTCTACGTCTTCGGCGAGGTAATTCTCGTCCTCTGATTGGCTGGTCTCGCTTTTAATAATTTCGTCTAGTCCCTCGTTAACCTATGGCCTACAGTTGGCAAGCTTGGCTTGTTACGTTCATAATGTAACGTGAGGCGCCGCAGGGACGCGCCACCGCGCCGCGCCACCGCGCCGCGCCGCTGCCGAATCACTCGCGGTTCCTAGAACACTACGCCGAATGTGCGGCCGCCATTATCTGAGCAGTTTAAATTTAGAATAACCGCGATGTCTTGCGTTTAACTTATATCCGAGAGATCTACATTATTACGTAGGTGCTTTATGATTTAGGCGATTTCTGCTATCCGCACCTGCACTCACATGGGTACAGATCAAAGTCTCATGTCACTGGATTATGACTGTTATATTCGTATATGCTACCTAGGTTATACTGCTAGTATCGAAACGAGTTCTGATTTGAATCGACAACCGACATTCGTTGCTGAAAAAATTGTATCATGGCTCTACATCAAGGTCCCATCGAATATTGCAGGAAATCTTTTACTTATCCCAATCTAAAATTCATTTCAATAACACTGTATGTAAATGCCACTCAGTTACCGATACTTATTTGCATAATCCATTATATAGTGCGGTTTTACAGAAATTATTTCATAAATCATTCTGACACTGTTAATGTAAGCGCCTTTATACGAAGGTCACCCCTGCAACCTTCCTCATAAAATAAAATAATTAATAACATTAAATGGTTAATATTACAAAACCACACAAAAAGTCTAATTTACTGATGTTTATAAACGATGCCTCGTGTGTGGTGTGGGTGTGTTCTTCGTTTGAAATCGACCAATGAGAAGCCGGCGCAGAGCAAACTAAGCTTGTTTTATATTTATGTCGTTTCTGCCAATTTACGAAATAAATAAAATAAAAAGGTCGATTTAAACATCAAGACATTTGGGAAGTGCAGTTGACACTCTGTTTTATTTTACTTTAATTTGCTAATTGACGTTAATGTGCGGGATGCGACAGGCGTTGTGTCTAACAAGCTTGTGAATTATGAGATGACTCCTGAGAATCAAAGGCGAGCAGAAGATCCGCTAGAGACGTCTTTTTAAAAGTCACACGCTTCAAGGGTTGACATTCGACATCTAAATGAAGAGAAAAGAGAAAAAGTAGGTACTTAGAGTGACCACTTTAATGCCAGATTATTCTGTTTTCTTAATTTAGCTATGTAGCTTTAGTGGCTTCTAAGGGAACTTAGTTTTTTAAATGGTACAATTGAGATTGCCCTAGCTAGAGTCTTAATTAACTCAAATAAAACAAATTCGGAATCGTCTAGGTCCGATCCTAGGACGATTCGGATACTTTTTTTGGGCGCTTAGTGCTGTGGAAGCTTTATTCAGCGACTCTATCTAACTATATAGTAAATGTACTATTATTGACTCAGTTCAATGAATAATTATTATGATAATTGAAGCCTTTATTGTTAGGTACTCTTTTAAATTTCTTACATGTTAGGTATACCTAATCACTATTTACAAGAATATGGACTTTGTTAAATTATCCGTTTGTAAAGCAAACGACATTGTTGGTTACTTTTTGCTGTGGTAAGCTGGGACTATTCATCTCCTGAATCATTTCATTTACCAAAGCTTTTTAACTTTTTCAAATCGTTCGAAGATGAATCAACATTCAATTGATTGAAGTGGTGATTATGATATCGGAAATCCCCAACCAGACTCGTCCGTTCTTAGAACTCCAGACCAGTCTAATCGAAATCACCGCACAAAATCTTGCTATCAGCTATTTTATCGATAGGTGCCACTGCCATAATGTAAGATGCAAACACTACTGATGCAAAACAAAACGAAGATCTGAAGTTCTATCAGAAGATACCTATTGTGTAAAGTGACACATAATCACATAACACGTTGTTGTAACAGCGCACTCTCCCACGACGACGACGCATGCGCGACAACACCGGCGCCTGCGCATTACTCACGCGAACAACGCCGCAACACGTGCGCCACGCGCAAGCCAAAATAAACACTATCGCGCATCGCATAGGAATTTAATTCATTAACTTTGAGATCACAGTGATTCAATCCGGAACAGTGAATCACGATCATTTCCGAGTAAATATTGATTCACTTCCGCTGTAGTACTCTAGTATTTGAGCCATCTTGTGTGAGATAAGGACTTAGTCACCGCACTCACCGCTCACCGGTGCGTGGAGCCGTGGACCTCATCTGTTGAGACATAGTAACTAGTAGGTACAACTACTGGTAATAAAACATTGAGTAAATCTCTAAAGAGACTGTAGATCCGGCTCGCAAACATTTATGGCTCAACCTGACGGAGAAAGTTAGTTTTAGGAATTATTGCTTTAAAATTTAGTCATCGCGTTTAACACCATTCATCTGGTGGATGTCGAAATCATTTTTATTTAACCTGCTAACTTACTCAGCCATGCCTGTAATGTACACACGGCTACACATCAAGCTATACATTTCCAGTATAAGCTGGTCTTGCATTGTATAGGATTTCAGTACAGTGCCAGATCAGCGTAAACTGGAAATGTATAGCTTGATGTGTAGCCGTGTGTACCTGTTTTCGACTACTTTTATTTTTTAACTACAGACATCTGTTTTTCTTATTTCATGCTGTTTATCAAGATGTATCATTTATAATGTTTTTATGTAAATACATCTAATTTAAAAAATAATAAAGCGCCCTTGAATCACAACATTAACAGTAACGTAAATTCAATTTTCCTTACCCCTACAACTCCAATGGAGGTTGATAGAGAAATAAAGCAATTAAAAAATACCCAAAGCGTGGGTTGTGATGGTATCTGCACCAAAGCTATAAAGCATGTGTCACAGTCGATTGCTATTCATTTAAGCTACATTATAAATCTATGCATTTCCATTGGAATATACCCAGAAAACTCAAAACATCAGTTGTTATTCCACTTCATAAAAAAGATGATAAACAAAATATGGGAAATTATAGACCGATAGCTTTGATCCCCATCTTTTCAAAATTATTTGAAAAAATCATATATAGTCGACTTTACAACTTTTTAGAAAAATTTAATATTTTGGTAAGTGAACAAAAAGGATTTCGCAAGGGTAAATCTATTAACATTGCTATTTATGACCTAATCAAAACCGTTTTGACTGATATGCATAGACTGTGTTCAGTGGCGGTACTCTCATAGAAGCAGAAAAGCACAGCTTGCCTTAATAAAACAACGAATCAAACAAAAAACAGTCATTACAAAAATAAATAAAATATATATCTTCAAACTGCATGCCACGCGAAAAACGGAACGTAATTGATGCGACGTTGTCAGGTTTACGTACTCAATAACTGAAAATACATTCGCGCGTAACTCGCACTGCGACGTTGCCAAACTTCTTCTTATATGTCCCGACCCGACCCCCGCCGATTGATCAAACAGGTCGATCGGGCATGATCGGGCTAGGCTAGCCCTTTCTCTGTCACACCCACTAATCGCTATGTAGCTTTTCTGACCTCTCTATCCTACGAACATTTTTAGCGTTGTTTGTTTACGTACTTTTTGCCGGTTTTACGACAGAATGTATAGGATTTTAAGCACAGCTTTTGGTTTGTTTGAATGTGTGCATTAAAGTCAGTGTAAGATTGCGAGGGAATGTGAGTGTGTGTGTGAATGCAGGTTAGCGACGCGATTAAAGGGATTTCGATTTAGTTCAAATTTTTCTTGAGTGTTGATGGTTGATTGATGGTGCATTTTTTATTGTGATTTTTTCCATTTCTTGTTAGTAATTTAAAGTTTTGTGAATAGTTTTTATTGTGATTAGCTTTGTTTTGAAGTGATTAAAGTTTCTATACTAAAATGAATTCGGAAACGCAGACAATTGTTCCTTGTGATGGATTAAAGTGTGTGAAAGTGTTACTGGGCAAGGTAAATACTTTGAATTTTACAGATAAATATAATCTCGTGACACCATAGTAGGCATTTTAATCGATCAGCGTACAGTGTTCAATAAATTGGTTGTCGGCTGCTCTCATTTAAACATTTTTTTCTGTTGGCCTTGCATATTATTTTTCTAACGAAAAGAATGCTATCAGAGAAGTTTATCAGGTTACGATGCGAATGCTGTTATTTCATTTGTAGTTTTGGTAAAACACGAATTGAAACATATTTATCTCGGCAGTTAGGTGACGAGATTTCTAAATACAATACGCGTGTCGATCATAATCGCGTCGTGTTTCGAAGGTTGGTTGATGTTGTATGTCTTTTAGCACAACAGGAACTTCCTTTTCGAGGACATGAGTCTAAAACCTCATTAAACAGAGGCAATTTTTCTTAGTGATTGTTTCTTTGCTTCCTAAATACCTACGACCTTGTCTTAGAAAAACATACGCAGCAACAAGAAGGCAATAAGCCAGGGCCTAGTTACTTATTAAATAAGATTCAAAGTGATATGTAGGTATCTGTACCTAAATCTATCTAGCTAAATAGGTAGTAATATTATGCCATCCAGTTTTTTTTTTAATTTGTGCTTTACTCCCAAATCATTGCTGGCACGCCACTGACTGTGTTGACCACAAAGTATTGCTTCAAAAATTATACTTATACGGCATAAGAGGTAAAGCGCTCGACCTAATTGCTTCATATATTTCTAACAGAAAGCAAGTAACAGAAATTACACAAATATGCCAGAGGACACGTAAGGAGATCAAATATAGATCCCACACCAGAACTATTGAATTTGGAGTCCCACAAGGTACTGTTCTGGGTCCCCTATTCTTCCTAGTATACATTAATGATCTCCCTAGGCACGTCGAGCAACCAATGGTCCTGTTTGCGGACGATAGCACAGTAGTGATAAAATGTGACAAACAAAATGATTATGAATATGAAATAAATCAAACGCTTAATACAATAATTCAATGGTTAATTAAAAATAATCTTAAAATAAATATGGACAAAACAAAAATAATGCACTTTTACCAAAGAATACAACCTAAAAGTAGTAATGTTAATTACGACGGACAGGTAGTACAGTCTGTAACAAGCACTAAATTCCTGGGAATTGATATAGATCATAATTTTTCATGGAGAACACATTTAAATAATCTCTCTAAAAGAATTAACAAATCCTCATTCGCTCTCTACAAACTTTCTAAAATTGTTAACAAAGAAGCCGTCTTAACAGCATATCACGGACTTGTAGCACCGATATTAAGATATGGTGTAATATTTTGGGACAACTATGTAGACAAGGAATTTGTATTCAAAGCCCAAAAGAAATGTATCAGAGCTATGTGCCATCTAGATAATACTACAAGTTGTCAACCTTACTTTAAAGATTTAAAAATTCTTACATTACCTTCCCTGTACATATACGAATTTTTATTTGTGAAATCGAATCTAAGCTATTATAAGACTGCCTTTAAAAGCTATTATAGACAATTGCGTGACAAAAAAAAGTTGGATGTAGAAATACCATATGGGGCAACGGCACTACTCAATAAAAGTATAATTTGTATGGCACCACTGATTTATAACAAACTGCCCGATGACATTAGGAAGTTGCCTACTCCTCTATTCAAGAAGAAATTACAGACTTTCCTAATAAAAAAGTGTTATTATAATGTAAAACAATATTTAGAAGATAACGACATTGTATTTTAATTATAGAATATATTTGTAAATTGACTAAATGTGACGAATATTAAAATTACTATGACATTATTAATTTCCATGACAGTTACTTCTATTATTTATTATTTCGAATCCAATTTATCAATCAATATTTTATTATCAATTTTATCAATATATTTTGAATGACATAGTAATTTAATTATATAAATTCTGATTTTTGCTTCTGTCATAAATTCGTAACAATATATTTGCACACCTCGTATGGTTATATTACAGTGAACCATAAAAACGTTTGTAACATCCTCACTACCTGTTTTATGCAAATAAATGATTTGTATTTGTATGTACTATGCTTGACTGAGATGGATCAGAGGCTCAGAGGGTCGTCATGAAATAAAAAAGGTTCTATCTACTAGAGTTCTTTTAAAGTTATCATCAAAGCTCTTTGCTACAGGTAGGTAAGTCATTATAGCCTGAAAAGTTGTCAGTATTATGCTTCATCGCTATGAAAATGTTTTCCTTGATTTATCAGCAATCTTAGAGTGACTGGCAATTTTTATTGTGTTAATAAAGATGTTAGTACTATATATCGAGTCCAAAAGCCGCGGGCGCGTGGTAGTAATGAGTTGAGTGTCAAAAACATAATGAATCAGTAGCGCGTGAGTAACTGAACGTGCGAAGCGCGCCAAAAATGCGCACCATCTTGCAGAGCGCGGGAATCTCCAGCGTGATTCTGAATTCAAAACAAAATGACTAGTAAATGACCTGTCTGAATTTACGGGGAAGCGTATGATTTTTTAGAGCTTGGAGAAAAAGTTCGATAAATTGTTTTGGTAGAATGCTGCGATGCTACGCTATGCGTCAAGTTTTGAATTTAGGTACAAATATTCCGATAGCCACATAATCCGCATCATCACAAGCTTGCCAGTAACCTACCTACACCTACCACAATTCCTTGTTCTAAGAACCAATTCCAGAAAAAAATATAGAAAGCTAATGTAACGCATAATGACGGTGGAACTTTTGTTTGTACGGAAGTAGATGATGACAAGAATGACAAGTATTCAGATGCCACATCACCAAAGAATGGATGACGATGTATACTACATAGTATTGGCACGATCTCAAACATGACAAAAATTTAGCGCGTGCTTTTAATGCTTTCAACGTGATCAACATAATTATTAGCAAAATTTAATAAAATAAAAAAAGAAACTTTTTGAATTCTTTACACATGATTCTGTTTCGGAAGAGTTCAAAACTCTTTTGATTATAGTAGGCCCAATAGAAAGTCAACAACCCTCTTGGCACTGTTATTCCCTCATCGTGAAGATAGTAGAAGTAATGACCGGAGGTCATTACGCCAGCGATCTATTAAGATACGCCTCGTTTTGGGGCAGATAGCGTTCCTCCTGCACTCCCAGGGGACGGCCAGGAGACCATGATTTTAAATAGATGCTTACTTCAAGCTGTTGGGTAGGTACAGCGAGAAACATTTGAAAGAAGTTGGAAATAACTGGGTCATTTTATGATTTCACACATTTCCCAGTTTTATCACTCATTAGTTAAAAGGGGTTAGCAAAGTAACTATGCGATCAGTAGTCAGATAGAGATTTGACTAGAGACATGGTAAGCACATACCCACCCAATTAATTGATGGTACAAGTTGCCACTGCTAATCATATTATAATGCAGAGGTGAGTTACCGAAAGGTTATTTGCATTAAACCTTATAAAATACCTTCGGC
This sequence comes from Diarsia dahlii, assembly GCA_949775195.1. NCBI lineage: Eukaryota > Metazoa > Arthropoda > Insecta > Lepidoptera > Noctuidae > Diarsia > Diarsia dahlii. Next base: position 23,488,831 of record OX459196.1, on the reverse strand, counting down.
CAAATTGAATTAAAATAAAACGACCTCAGACGGGATTCGATAAAAAGTAGCAATGTAAGTCTTTGTAGGTAAGTACCTATAGGCAGAATGCATTCCTTGGAGTCGCATAGCTTAGCGTGCGGTGACCCGAAAAAAAGGTGACCCACATTATGAAATATCAATTGATAAGTGAAAATGACTCAATTATTCCAATGGGCAAAGTCCATTATTTGTAATTCAATGTAAAATGATTAATTTTATAGGAAACTAAATAAATTGGCCAGTAATTACAGTTCATAGTTTATTTCGGAGAAACAATGTGAGTCAGTTACCGCTCGCCGCCGTGCGAGATGAATGGAACGCGCCCGGCTCGCGCTCGCGGCCGCCGGCCGTGGAACCGCGTCGTGACTCATTCACTGCGCATCCATTCATAAGTTTTTGGCGCGCTTTCTATTTTGACTGACTTCCGCGCCGATAGATGGCGCTAATTTCAAATGAAGTATTTAACGATGAATAATACTTAGTTCAGTTTAAATCTAAATCTAGCGCAGCCAAACACTCCAATATAGGTACCAAAATAAAAACTTTTAAAAACATGGGCACAACAACAACACCAAGAACTTTATCTCGTTCATCATAGTTCCTAAATTCGTAATCGTACAAGGACTATAATTATGTAGAGTCGATGAATACGTGCGTTGATGTCTAGTATACTTAGTTAGGTAGGTTATTATAATAGGCCTTACAAGGAAGTCTGGCGTGAACCTGCCAACAATAGTAAAATGCAAAGGTCTTTTGTTTAGCTTTTACCCACTACTGTTACAGAATTCAATTCTAAAAAAGAAATAGGTATGTCCTAGAACAGAAAATGTCAAAGCTAAATAATTATGTAATATCCACAACACTAGGCCCGCGTGGTAGTTTACACTCGATGTGACAGCAGTGGGATAGAGAGCTAGAGCTTGATTACATAGGTACTCACTATATTCAGCAGCGGCCGCACTGGTGGTGGCCTGGTGTTCAGGCAGGGGCTCCGGCGGTGGCTGGCCGGTGGCGCTCGCGTGCGCGTGGCGCAGGTATGCGTGGTAGATGCGCGCCGACTGCTCGCTGCCATCGCACACCTGGATGTGGACATCAAGGAGTTAGACGAGGACCATATTACATCTCGTCGTACGGACTCACTGAAATACACTCCGCGTGACGGGACTCGAAAGACAAGCAAGTCAGAGTACTGGGTCACCGAGGCAGTCTTTTATTTTTTTTCCCTTCAACTGCGGTACTCACAGATATTTAATGATTACATAAGCCGTCACTTAGTAAAGATTTGACATAACTTTTGTATGACAAAACTGTCAAAACCTTTGTCTAAACAGATGATAATACGTCAATTCTATCGTGCCTTTTACCAGGCAGTCGGTTGTTATTTTATGGTTACTTAGGTATACAGTGCGTCTTGTTTGTGTAAAATAAAGAGTTTTTATCTGTTTGCTATTCAAAAAAAATCTTTTTGTCGAGAGTAAGTTAAAATTGCATCGGTACCCGATCATAGATACATTTTTTACGGTAGCTGAACACAAAAACTGTTAGTTTAGGTTCAGACTTCAGAGCAATCGTCTCTGTTAAACTGCACTGGGGGAAATACGTTCGAATCTAATTTTCATGTGACATTTAGTATTTATTTTTGTTCATTATCTATTGTGCCTGAAATAACTGGCCAAAAACAGACTATAACCTAGTTTATTTAAAAACTAGTTACCCATTCCATCGTTGTAAGCCTATCCCATCCATTATATTATCTGTACTCTGGTTTTGTTGAATATCCTTTTTACCCGACTGCAAGTAAAGGGTTATGTTTTTAAAAAACATCTTCGACAGTCATCATCTGTCTGGGCTTTTTCCCAACTATGTTGCTTGTATGTGGCTTCCAGTCTAACCGGAAACATCTAAATATCTATAATTTTACATGGAGCGACTGCCTATCTGACCTCCACAACCCAGTGCATAATGGGTAATACGATACCCTTTGGTAAGCATTGATTAATTTATTTTGCTGTCGTTGTGGTTAGTCGGAGCCAGAAAACCCGACAACCAGTCTTTCCTTTCTTTGTGTGACCAAGAAATTGGGTCGTAAAGGCTAGATAGACAGTCGCTCCGCATAGCACAGGCACAGGGATTCAGATGCATCCGGTTGACTGGAAGCTGATATCAAAATAGTTGAAAAAACGCAGGCATACTGATTTAAGGGCCCAAAACAAATGTATATTGCTTAAAATCCACTTTAAACGTGGAGGTCAGACAGCAACTGCCTTCGATTGTGCTGGAAACCAACACCAACGCAATTGGCTAAGCAGAGGATGATGGATATTTAACGTGAGTGCTGCTTGTCCAGGTCCTGCTCAAAAGTGTGGGAACCTAAGCGTTTTATTTCCATCCAAAGAAACGTTACGCTATTACCACGTTAGCCTAGCTAACCTGCTTCTAAATAACTGTATTTTATTATTTGAGGGTCGTACCTGCAGCCAATTGTCCTCGGAGAGCTGCAGCAGCGCACGGCCGGTGTCGGGCAAGAGATGGCGACGCGGCGCGCTCACGCCGAACGTGCGCGCCACCCAGCGCACGCAGCGCAGTACATCGGGACGTTCCCATTTCTCTGGATCTGGAATGTGCACAGGAAATAGGTAACTGTATTTGCTGTTGCAATAAATTATAATGACCTCCAGAATTTCTGTCACGGGGGCCGCTGTAAACTCAATGGAAACGAATAGGTCGGAAATTAAAAAAGAAAATTCTCATTTTCGTGAGGAAACCGCAATGCCCTAGCGCCAAATTTAGAAGATGTACGATCAGAGAATTAGTGTAATATTACCGCTCTCTTATCTCCAGCATGTGAGAAAGTGGATTAGATTATCAAACCTAATGGTCATTGTAATAACGTATTTTCCCCTGGTACAAACCGACTAATAACTACCAAGGTTCATAATTAAACTGAAACTGAAAACTTGCAATTTGAAATTCTTCTTCTTAGCCTGTTGATGGCAATTTAAATTGAGTCAGCTCAACATTTGGCGACAAGTTTGGCATTTTTGCAGCGTCCATCAGCCCTTGTCATGTCCAAGCCTCAGTACAGGCAGGACAAGATATCAAAGACAGATGCTATAAGGTAGGGCTCCCCTAACCGAACTACAGGAGCGCGCTCTTGTCGTGCAGGGCGGCTACGTGTCGGGCCGCGCCACGCAGAGCCTGCACGTCAGCATTAATGTCCCATCGTTTGTCAGGGAACACCATATTTACCTGAGAAGGTGTTTGATTATATACTTAAGACATCTAAATTTTAAAGTTTGACTTTTCAGATTCAGCTAAGATCTATGCAATCATATTAATCATCCTAATCCTAACTAATATTATAAATGCGAAAGTAACTCTGTCTGTCTGTCTGTATGTCTTTGCTTCACGCCTAAACTACTGAACCGATTTGTGTGAAATTTGGTACAGACATAGTTTGGAACTTGAGAAAGGACATAGGATAGTTATTTTTTTTTTTTTTTCCGCGAGATAAACCAAAAATCTGCCGGAAGTCACTATTCCACGCGAACGAAGTCGCGGGCAAAAGCTAGTAATATATATATGGGTAATCTATGAATTTATAGATCTATACATTCAGGCAGATATTTAGTGTTCAGATAATTATACATTTGGTAAGTATTTTTCCTGCACCATCTATATATATAAAAATGTTATGTTGGTTTGTGTACGCTTCAAAAACTCTAAAAGTTCTGCACCGATCGAGCTGAAATTTAAGGATGGTATATAATCCGCATCAAGGATTGTTTTTACAGTATCCACGCGGGCGAAGCCGCGGGCATCAGCTAGTTCATCATAAAATCATATCGCATGGGGATCAATTTAACATTCAGATTGTTAACGCGTCTTCAAAAGTTCATGTAAGTTAATTTACAAAGGGGATACGTTTTTCTGGACATTTATTGTTCTTCTATATGTCCTCTATCCATACGTACCACTTTCAACGTGGGCTGCGATTCCGAAAAAAAAATCAAAATGTCGGTGGGTCGATATGTCAGCTCCCATACAAAAAACCCCTTTATGTGATACCGGAACACATGAAAGCGAAAAATTGTTTCGTGCTAACTACAAGTTAAGGTCAATATTTTTGACAATATTATTCATTTTCATTATAATCCTTGATCAAACGAAGTTTTATAAATTGTGTCAATACTTAGCAAGGTAATTAAAAACAGATCATTCCCACTAGTTCTACTGCACAGTCCTACGATAGAACTAGTGGAAACTTTTTTTATTTTTTTTTCCCACTAGTGCTACGATTCAAGGTGGTACGAAATCGTAGAACTAATGGGAACGAAAAGTCAGTACATCCGTGGCGGATGACAATTCACAGGTACTTCGAAAATCAAACAATCAGAACGAAAACTACACGAATCAGAGTTATTTGAGAAATTACTTTCCAATGCGCTTTGTTTTTTTTTAACTCTTACCAAAAATAAAGTACTTCTGAAATAATAGGTACTTATTTAATGACGAGTAATAGAAAAGCATGGAATCCAAAAGTGCCTGTGACAGCCGACTTGATATAAAAGTTTTGACTTTTGAAAGAAGAAGACTAAGACTATTTTTTTTTAGCTGCGCCGAAAAAAAATAATTTGAGATAAGGCCAGGATAATGACGATGGATGCAGTGTACGGTTTATTCATCACACATAATATAATTATGTACTACCCATTTCATTCTATCCACTCGTTGCGATCATTAAACATTAGTTAATTATTACCCGCGTAGCACCGTCGCGCGTCGCCGTCGTAGCAACGTAGCCGTAGCACTGAGCCCGGTTCATTACAGCCTTTACTGCTACAATAATGAAATAGTGGAGCACTATGCTAGTCGAGGGCTGTAGTTGTGATATAAGGGATGGAGGATCTATGTATGTATGTAAATATAATAAAAGTATATCGCAGTAGGTAGAACAAATTGATACAACGGCCTTTCGCCAAATTATTGCAAATATTTCCTAAAATAGTGATATTTGGAGGCTCATTGTAACAGTCGTAGGACTCGTAGGTGCACGATCATCATTTATGTTTTATCTAGCTGAGGTTCACGGCTACGCCCGAGTAGATGGCGGTCAAATCCTCCTTCCTTATCCTTACACAGTATAAAACAAAGTCGCTATTTTTGTCTGTTTGTTTGTCTGTATGCTTAAATCTTTAAAACTACGCAACGGATTTTGATGCGGTTTTTTTTAATATAATAATAATAATAATAATAATAAATTTTATTTATTTCTCTCATCATCATAAATTAAACAACGTCAAAATAGTAACTACATAGAGACTGGTGTCTGTTTTAGGTAGAACCTGTATTACAGATCACCAGGCTAACCCTCCGTCGGACATTTCTCCTATGACATAATAATTAAAAATTAAGTTAACAATTCGGTGAATTTAACAATTACATTAAGTTATTGAAATAACATAAATCAAATTCGATGACTTTAAGCAGTTCAATTAAGTTAAAATAAATTAAATTAAAAACAAATGAATTAAAATAATGATAAATTAAATTACAAATGAGTCAAAAAGCAAATCAAATAAATTACAAATAAATCAAATAAGTCAAAATGCAAATCAATTAAATTACAAATAAGTCAAATTACAAATAAATTAAATTACAAATAAATTAAATCAATTACAGATAGAATGTCAATTTTAGAAATCATCCTATACATTATTAAAAAGGTAGGATAAAATTAACATTAAAAAAAAAAAAAAAAAATTTAGAGAACAGTTTGAGATCACTAGTCTGGGTTGTTTTTACCTTGGTGGAGCGTGTGTGTGTGAGAGTGGTGGGTGATTTCATTCTTCACACCATAATTAAATAGTGTGAGGAATAAATTGTGTATGTATGTGTGTGTGTGTGTGTGTAAGTATACCTATATCGTTCCAAAAAATATATAGAGTGATTCAAGAGGAAGGTTTTAGTATATAATTTGAACGACATCCACGCGGGTGAAGCCGCGGGCATCAGCTAGTATAGAATAAAACCTTCTGCGAGAACCACCCTATCCTATCCATTGGTGAAAACAGCATGAAAGGCGGTGCAGTAGTTTTTAGATTATCGCAAACAGACAGACAGACTTTGTTTTATAATATGTTGTGATTTATGTTAAAGAGATTGGTTGTCTTTTTGTGAGTACGGTAACAGCTTGATTAAAACGATATGTATGGCTTATATCAAGGGTAGGCAGGTCCTATGTTACAACAACGCATTATGACGCTAGGGCGCAACAAAGTGTTGCACTAATGGTTCACGAAAAATGTTTTTTTAGGAGTTTGTTTACTTATTACGTAATCTAGTTAGCATATAAATTGTCTCACGCCTTAATACTGCACCGACCACCGTAACAGATGTGTTTTAAATGTCACTGAAGTTGTTTTTGTAGTGATTCCTAGAAGTTGATGTGTCAGCCGCTTCGTTGTCGATGTGTCGAAGGTTATATAGGTAATCTTTGTATCTGGTTTATTAGCTTCAATCGTGGACCATGTAGGTATGGACATCGCAAATCTTCTTGTACCTTACTTTAAATTAATTAGTTCAGCAGAATAACTATGGAGATTATTTCGACTCTATAATTAATTCAAAAAGTTTTAAAATTGTGTATTTCATAAAAGTGTCACAATAACTAAAATGACTGATGAGTGATGACACTTTAGTTGTAGTTGCATATTTTTAGACGGGGAAATAGCAACTACCTATGCATGTGTTTGCAGTTACCTTAAATTTATATATATAAGTATAAAGTTATGTGTCTATCCTGGGACCCTGGTTATGAGTTTATGACCTACACATGTAATAAAGAAATTACAGTATAGATAATGTTAATTGTATTCTATACTAATATTATAAAGAAGTAAAGTTTGTGAAGTAAAGTTTGGAACGGGAACTACGCGGGTGAAACCGCGTGACGTCCGCTAGTCGTTTATAATTTTATTTTTTGAGTAATTTTATACCTAGTATCTTTTAGGCTTTTTATTTTCTGTTTTAATTTCATTAATCAATGTTTTATATTTATTTATTTATTTATTTAAACTTCTCGCACACAAAAAAAGGTACAAAGGCGAACTTAATGCCTTAGGCATTCTCTACCAGTCAACCAAGGGTGGTGTAGAGATTAGAAATATATTGTCATCTGCCTTGTCATTTTCCAACTATATTTACATGGGTCCAAACAGATGAAATCGGATACAGTATTTTACTGATTAAATGTTTAATCACTAGATAACAATCATTTTAGCTCTTCAAGTTTCTAAGGAGTTTTTGTCAATCATGTTTCAGTTTTTTTTTCTTTAAGCGTGTAATTATGTAAATAATTATTTAATTACCTACTTAGTTAGTATTCAGATTAGACTTAAAGACGACCCCAACATCGCATCGCTGGGAAGAGGCGAGGGAGAAAGAAGTTATCCTAAAGATTTATCACAATTTATTGACATAAGAAGTTGATGAAGTTGATAGCTTCAATTTTCTACATCTTTATAGATTTGGAGTTCGATGACTAGAAAATATCTAACTACTTACTGAAAAGATAATACAATAAACATGTTTGAATTTGAAATAATTGTTAGGCTTGGTTTGGAGTTGATGTTGAGATTACAAGCTCAGACTAAAGTTACAAGTTTATGGTCGTAGGACTCCTAGGCCTAAACGCTGCACCGCCGACCGATGTTACACAATTAGCTTATTGGTGCAATTCATTATTGATTGTTTACACCAGATGTTGCATCATACCCTAATCATTGTATATTGTGTATCTAATTTATTCCTAAGTAAATTATTTATTCATATTGTATCAGATCAGTAAGTACCAATAAGCTATGTTCTTGTGGTCAGGTATAATTGTTAATTATCATCATGATACTGATGCATTTTTCAGGTTTACTTTACAGGAGTTATTGTTTACTTTAACCAATTTTCTAAAATGTGCCACCTGTTACAGGATGTTTTGCACAGTCAGCATGTTAGCGTTACTTTCTGTATGTTTAGCTCAAATTATGTAATTATTTAAAACACTTATTTTTGCAAATGTTTTAGATTTTAGATTCGAAGAACTTTTATTAACCGAATCACTCAAAATAATTTTGGAGGGTAACTTCGGCACTCATAAGTTTTCCGAGGTTCGGGTTTCATTTTAGGGGTTAGGATTACTTTCGGAATGATGCTCAATTCAAACCTTGCAAAACACAGTTTCAGTCAAGTTTCTAAATAATATTCACGTAAACAAAAATACTAAGTGAATGTCAAAGAGAAACACTGTTATCCTTAATCGCTATAGGTACATACGTTGTTACCACATAAGGGTAACATTACTGGGTAAAGTGTGGAGTCCTGACAGATCCGCGCATCCTTCCAGGGAGGTTAGAAACTTAGAACACAAAAACCGTAACAGCTCCGGTTTAGGGCGGTTCACAAATGGGTCACAACACTACACAACACTGGCACAGTGGCACTAGAGGTGGGACATACCGGCGGGCACGGTGTCATCTCCCGACTCGTCCACGTCGGAGTCCATGCATTGCACGCGGGGCGCCAGCTTGTGGTGCTGACCTGCTCGCTCGCCGGCACACTAGGGGACGCGGCGCGCCGACACAGAACGTTTTATACTAAAGATTCGCGGCAACGCGTCATCGACGTGACGTAGCGATTCGTCAGCGCGCGGAGCAAGCCGTGAAGAGGAAAACGCTTTCTGGGAAGCTGCGCTTGCGCAGTCGCGCACACGACACGCTCGTACAGCACACCCGCACTGTGGCGCTTGCACAGTCGCGCACACGACACGCTCGTACAGCACACCCGCACTGTGGCGCTTACACTTGTTGGGAAACGCTTATAACTATGAATGGAGGTGATAAAATTATCTTAATAAGCTATAAATAGATAAGGAGCATTATGTACCTTTATGTATCGTATCTTCACGCTTGTTATCATTACAGAGGAGACAGAGGCAGTTTAGTGGATATTTTGGTGCAAATAAATTGTAGTTCGTGATTGAGGCGACAGATGGCGCTACCTATCGATGTATTTTCAGGAAAATAATCCTTTTCATGACGATTGCTGTGCAGTGGCACCTGGATACAACAAGATAAAACAGCCGAAGGATAACAATCTAAATCCTGATAATAAATAATTAATTCATTTTTTGGACGATAATAATTCTATCAATGAATTTATGAATCACAGTGATTCATCACGCCAAAAGCAATTTATTCGTAGGCATCGTGAAATAAATTATCATGAAACACTTACAGTATATTTACACGATAACACCAGAGCAGCAGATGCAACAGTAGCTGCACTGCACCACAAACGACTTGCAAACGATTATCCTGCAGTTAACATTAGCGTATAATAGCCAATAGTGCTTATTAGATTAACGACCTGAACAATTTAATAGTAGAGAAAACAAAACTGTAGAGGGCTTTCTATTTACCGCATGCAGACATTTAACTACGTAGCCACAGGTTTAAACAAATAAAAGCACATTGCATTGTGTAAATATGAGTGCTGGGAAAACCATAGCCAGCTAGCCGTCTTACGACCTCATATAAATACGCGTTTCTTTGTTTTTTTTTTCATTTAGTTATTATTACAGCGTAAAACGTGTTTAAAATAAATTATCTTTGGCTGCACAAGTGCACATTGTTATGATATTATTGTACGGTATCTACTTTAGTTTATTAAAGCTTTATCTAGCTTTAAAGCCTATCAATTTGCTAAAATACCTGAAATAAGTCTCTATTACGAAATTATTGTCTCAATAGTAATGATAGTGTGTGTTTAAATAAATAAATAAATAGATTTCTGACCATGTAAACAAGCACCTTCCTCACAACACAAGTCTTCAGTCGCTGTCGCCTATCACATAGATCGGCAATGTATTAATCAATTCCAAAGAGACAGCTTATTTCCTGTGCCTCACACCGGCAGTACCAGCACCCATACCTTTACAGCGGAACTTCTACAGCATAACTTGGTGGCAGAAATAGGTGTGTAGTCTAGTCAACTGTGGTGGCAGTCCCTGGATGATAAACAGATCGGATGATAAAAAGAGCACCACCTGGTTCAACTAACATCTCCAACGTGTATTCTGATAATAATAGTGAACCAGGAGATAGCAGCAGACAGACACACACCGATCACAATGATCACGAAGACGGACCGATTATGATAACTATAATCAATTATTGTCCAATAAATTGTAACGACAAAAAACCCCTAAGTAGTTTATCAAACGAGTATCATAATGTTTATCTATAATGAAAACTTTTCTAAATATATCACTTAATTAAGCTAGCTACCTACAAGAAAGACATTGAAAATGATTACCTACTTATTTTTAGATTGCAGTTTTATTGAGAAAATATTCAGTTCTTTGCTGAAAACAAAGACAAAGATCTACGTTTTGTGAAACTCGTGCAGCAAAATCCGGGAAGTCAGCGTCGCTACATGTTTCTAACAAGATAATCAGGAGCAGTGCTGGCCCGCTGGCTATGTGGTCTCACTCAGCCTGTATAACGAGTTGTAGGTCGCGGGTTCAAATATGTCGGACAGACCATAGCTTTACCGCTGCACTGAAAAACTTCACGAGGCATCCCAGTACCAAAAAACTGGAGACCTCCCGCTTATCCTGGCGGAAACATATTGATGGCAAGGGACAACCAGCTATCTCTTAGCACCGCTTATCCAAACCATATCGACTACACAAACATAAGATAGTGCAGTTATGATTCAAAGAAGTGTACTAAAATAGACTCCATCGCTTGGCTTCGCTACTATATCATGTCAACTGAACTAGGGCAATGTAACTGACGTAACAATAAACACACATTACAACGTCAGGAGCGGATTATGTCCAGCCGTGGAGAACGATAGGCGATAGGGTGATGATTATATTACATCAGATAGATTACAAACAGTAGGGGATACTTAATATCAAGAAATAAGTAAGTCGGGCTTGGTGTTGCACAATATGATACTGTCACGTCATAAGATAAGGTTTGTCCAGCTATAATACTAAGCAGAGAGTGAAACAAGGCTAACGATGATGATTTTCAGGACGTAACCTTTGGTCGTTACTAGAATTCCTCTTATAGGCACCTGTGTGCATTCTCCGTGCCTCAGAAAGCACGTTTAACTATTTGGTCTCAGACTCCCAGCTGATCTTTGACAGTCGTAACAGGTAGTCAGTGACCGAAAGTCTGACCAAAAATATTACCCCGATTTAACTGGGTTGTGGAGGTCAGATAGACAGTCGCTCCATGTAAAATACTGGTATGCAGCTACATCCGGTTAGACTGGAAGCCTGTTAGAGTTGGGAAAAGGCTAGGTAGATGATGAATAAGTGGCTCATGGTAGGTAGGTAGGTACCTGTGGGTACTTAATACTTTAATTTTATTTTACTTTTTAATTTAATTGTTATTTTTTTGTGTTTTATAGCATCGAATTGGAATATTCTGTAATGATGCTATAATTAGTGTTAAATAAATAAATAGGTGTATAGTAGCGCTAACCCCTGAACTTTGCCTCTACTGATTATAATTGGTGTTATATTATATTATTTCTTTCTTCCATTCAAAATTAAGTAAGTAAACATTAAAACATCGTTTTCGTGGAAATGATAATTTTGGTATTATGTTGGATATGATTTTATATGAATGACTGATATGTGATAAGTATGATATAACGATACAAAAGATATGTAGACATGAAGGCATCACCATGATTCATGAATGAATGTGATAACTGAGATAGATAGAGATACTACTACTATTGATAACACGTGATGGTGACAAACCGAAGGAGCTCAATGAAAAGCTATCGGTAGCTGTCTGTATTATCTACTATCTCACTAACAATAAGACAACATGCAATCTTTATAAAATACATCCGGTCTATAAAACATATCCGGTGACTAACGGACTGATTGATTGAGTGAAAAAACAAAACCAACACCAAAACACCAAAGTAAAAGGTATTACAAAGCCTGTATTCTAGATACGTATGTTACGAGTCATGCCAAAAAAAACTTTTTTGCAAAAAAAACAACCGACTTCAAAAACACCAAAAAGAGAAAAATAAACTTAAGAAGAAAAATCAGCTTCTGAAGTCGGTGACTTTTGTTTGTTTGACTTCATGTTTTTGCCACTGACTTCAGAAGCTGATTTTTCTTCTTAAGTTTATTTTTCTCTTTTTGGTGTTTTTGAAGTCGGTTGTTTTTTTTTGCAAAAAAGTTTTTTTTATTTTTTCATTTTTACTTGTAATAAGTATACCTATATATATTTATCCTATACAAATATTTACTATGCATTTAACATTCAACCAAGAAACCTAACCCTTAACCTTCAAGATTCAACTATTTTTGCTTTCAACTCTTACCGTTGAGGAGTGGTACTACTCCTCAACGGTTAAGAGCATGAAGACAGGTGATGACTGCTAGATGCGAATACTTGAATAGCGTCAGAAAAAGCACGAAACACGTACCTAATACGTGTCTATGAAATTCATATAATATAACAACTAAAAAAATGTGTATTGTACACATCTGCATACCCCCTCAGAGCATACAGGCGTGATGTTACGTCATGATAATGTATATTCAATAAACATCCAAGCGATTCCAGCAATTACGACAGATTTGCCGTCTATTTTTGAAGAGTTCCATTGTATATCTCCGAAGATCAGCACCAGATCTTCACCAAATTAAAATGGGACCACCTCAGGAGTATACTCTTTCAAATAAAAAAAGAATTTTGAGAATCGGTCCTCAAATGGGGGAGAAATCAGGTAACATACATAAAAAAAAAATACATACACACGAACATATAACCTCCTCCTTTTTCGAAGTCGGTTAAAAAGGGTCTAATGCAAGATGGTAACCGGTGGGAACTGGTAGTACCTCTTCTCTCTCTCTCTTCTATCTCTACATCAGTTCTAATCTTGAAACTAAGAAGGGTAAGCACTTTATACATTTTGCTCTAGCTACTCAAAAATTACTTGGTTTAAAACATTCTGTAACAAAAGTCGGTGACTTTTGTTTGTTTTATAAATACATTTATTGCTACCGACTGCTGAAAGTTATCATCCACATTAGGGTGGGTCACTTTTGTATGGAAAAAAATAAAATTGTCCAATACGTTTTGTAATAGTAAAAAAAAAACCGGCCAAGAGCGTGTCGGGCCACGCTCAGTGTAGGGTTCCGTAGTTTCCCGTCCGTCACAATAAGTGTTCCCACTTATGAGTTTAAAGGTGGGTATCCATTATGTTCGCGCTCCAGCAGCAGCTGCTCCCGGTACCCATGCTTGCATATACGATTATACTACAAACTTAGTCCAGAAATTATTTTGTACAACTTTTTGTCTTTTTTGTACAAAAACTGTTGTTTCCATCTAAGTTCAAAATGATTTTCCTAGAAAGTCCTTATAAAGTTCTACTTTTCAGATTTTTTTTCATATTTTCTAAACTTATGGTTCAAAAGTTAGAGGGGGGGGCATTGTTTTTTACTTTTGGAGCGATTATTTCCGAAATTATTGACATTATCAAAAAATTAAAAAAAAGTAAACCCCTATTCATTTTTAAATACCTTTCCAACAATATATCACACGTTAGGGTTGAAATAAAAAAAAAAAAAAAACACTTCCCACTTTACATATAGGGGGGCTACCCTAATAAAACATTTTTTTTCAATTTTTATTTTACCACTTTGTCGGCGTGATTGATATGTACATATTGATACCAAATTTCAGCTTTCTAGTGCTAACGGTCACAGATATTAAGCGAGGACGGACAGACGGACAGACAGACATGGCGAAACTATAAGGGTTCCTAGTTGACTACGGAACCCTAAAAAAACGTGACCCACATCCATTTATGAAAAAACTAGCTTTTGCCAGCGGCTTCGCCCGCGTGAAAATGACGATTTTCCATACAAACTTTCATCCCCTATTTAACTCCCATATGGGTTGAATTTCGAAAAATCCTTCCTTATTCCTTGTCTACATTATAAAGGGAACCTCTGTGCAAAATTTCAGCTTTCTAGGTCCAAGGGTTTGGGCTGGGCGTTGATGAGTCAGTCAGTCAGTCAGTCAGTCAGGACTTCTCTTTTTATTTATATAGATATAGATATAAATAGGTAGATAGATAGATAACGAAAAAAAAAATTCTAGTTTAACCCCTACCCCTTCTACCCGCGCATTGAGTTTGAATAACTGAAATTAATGGGACAACTTGTGAATTTTCGGGTATTATTTTAAAATCTCCATGATGCGAAAAAATTAAAAAGCGAAAAAATTAGATAAATTCGTGCGACCTTTCACCTGGAACTAATTAGGCGCACTGAGACAATGACGCGTGATCGACAGTTTACGCCCTCTTTCCCCCGCACTATACGCACGATTATTCTAATGTTTTGGTTTGATTATTATTGGTATTACGTGTATCTCTAAATATAAGGATGTAATATAATTTTACGCCATGTAGTTTATACAATAAACTCTGATAAAATAACAATTTTTGAATTTTCAAACGTCATGCGCTGGTAAATATCCTAACTAATATTATAAACGCGAAAGTAACTCTGTCTGTCTGTCTGTCTGTCTGTCTTTGCTTCACGCCTAAACTACTGAACCGATTTGTGTGAAATTTGGTACAGACATAGTTTGGAACTTGACTTGACGCGTGGAATAGTGACTTCCGGCAGATTTTTGGTTTACCTCGCGAAAAAAAAAAAAAAATACTATCCTATGTCCTTTACATAGGATAGTTTTTTTTTTTTTTTTTTTCGCGAGGTAAACCAAAAATCTGCCGGAAGTCACTATTCCACGCGTCCTATTCTAAATCCCGATGAATTATTATTTTTGTTTCCGTAAAGTTTCCCTACCTTTGTTTTCCTCGTAGTACATAATAAACAAAACTCAAACGTGACATTGGCTAATCCTGAGATACAACAGCTAATAAGTTGATACCATCCTGTGATCCTTTCCCTTTCCAGATAATGTGACGCGTGGGAAACTGACAGTGGAAATATAGACAAACGAGACATTTCAGTCGCTGGGAGCCTGGGATGGCCGGCAATATTGACTGTGACTGTGGTGTGTACTATTGGCAAGTATTGCTCGGCCATCTCGGAAATATTGCCGGTTACACGTGAAAATGCTTAGCCATACCAAACATGTGTGGCTACGTGACCGGGCCATTACTACAATATCGCATAGTATGGCTGGCAATGTTGCCGGTCATTATATTGTAGCCACATATTGCAGTAAAATATTGTCCGTTTAAAAGCATCTTTATGTAGTTCCATCTTTGATGCCTCTGAAATTGCAGATGCCTCTGAAATTGCAGATGTCTGTGGTCGTGTTCGTGATCGTGTTGGCGACCACGCCCGTTGGTTTTAGCATCTTACAGGCGCAAAAACTGACGCTTCTGTTACCCGATCGGAGAGGTAACTGTTTGAAACACAAAATCTTTTAATATCAATAATCTTTTTATTTTCAGGCAACATAGATAGGATAAAATACACAAAGTAATCTCTTTCCTTATGTATACATAGGTACCTAATGGGTGTCACAATACCCCAAACCCGAAAGGCACATTGTTCTCTCCGTCATTGCGATTATTGGCGATCAATTTTTTGTTCTGGACCTAACTACTTAGTTACGAAGATATTGGGGAACGTTTTTTCAAAAAAAACTGGCCAAGCGCAAGTCGGACTTGCACGCACATGAAGGGTTCCGTATCATGACTTCTTATAGGTTTTCCTGTAATCTATACGTGTTGAACTAATTCTTCTATTTTTTTCAGAATTTTAGGCTCCGTAGTTCCGGAGATGGGGGGGGGGGGAATGGTCGGACGACAGACAGACAGACACACGAGTGATCCTATTAGGAGGGTTCCGTTTTTTCCTTTTGAGGTACGGAAAAAAAAAGAAGAAGAAGAAGAAGATTGGGGTCAAAGTTACAACTTATTAAATAAAGTTTTTCTCTAAGTAGTTTTTAAGACTCCAAATACCTCCATGACCGGTCAATGTGAATTTTACCGCAAATGGTGATTTTTGACACCAAAAAAAGTCGTATCTTAACAAAAAAATAGAGGCTTCGTTAAGGGTTCGATTACACCTTGTCTAGGTAGGTAGTAGGTAGGTACATAGGTACACATAATAATATAATTTCAATTATACTCGTGCTTCGTTCTCGAGATTAGTAACCTGAAATAATAAACCTATTACATAATTACACATGTAGTTATCACCCAGGATTCAGTATGTAGGTGTAGGTACCTACTAAATACTTTATAAGATTAAAGATATCGGAAGTATTCGGAAGCGATTTATCGTTGTCGCTTCCGTTGTCATTTATCTTATGAATTACCTATCTAGATATGTACCTATAACGATTCTTACCAGCTAACTATGAAATGATATCGAAGAGAAACAACCAAATCTGTTATCTATCACAGAAAGCTCATGTAAACAGTGAATCATTCAATGAGTTTACACAATAGTGTTAATGAAAATTCATTACCTTTTCAAATAAAAGATCATCATCATCATCATCAGCCTATTGCAATCCACTGCTGGATATAGGCCTCTTTAATCTTACGCCACTCAACTCGATTTTCGGCAACTCTCATCCAGTTGTTACCAGCCACTCTGCGAAGATCATCGCTCCACCGAGCCTGCGGGCGTCCCACCTTACGCTTGCCGATTCGCGGTCTCCACTCAAGAACACGTCTACTCCAACGGTCATCGGTTCTGCGACTAATATGGCCGGCCCACTGCCACTTCAGCTTACTTATTCTGTGAGCTATGTCGACAACTCTGGTCCTCTGTCGGATCACCTCATTTCGGATGCGATCCCTGAGAGAGACCCCTAGCATAACTAAATAAAAGATCCTACCTACACCTACCTACACCTACCTACACCTACCTACACCTACCTACACCTACCTACACCTACCTACACCTACCTACACCTACCTACACCTACCTACACCTACCTACACCTACCTACACCTACCTACACCTACCTACACCTACCTACACCTACCTACACCTACCTACACCTACCTACACCTACCTACACCTACCTACACCTACCTACACCTACCTACACCTACCTACACCTACCTACACCTACCTACACCTACCTACACCTACCTACACCTACCTACACCTACCTACACCTACCTACACCTACCTACACCTACCTACACCTACCTACACCTACCTACACCTACCTACACCTACCTACACCTACCTACACCTACCTACACCTACCTACACCTACCTACACCTACCTACACCTACCTACACCTACCTACACCTACCTACACCTACCTACACCTACCTACACCTACCTACACCTACCTACACCTACCTACACCTACCTACACCTACCTACACCTACCTACACCTACCTACACCTACCTACACCTACCTACACCTACCTACACCTACCTACACCTACCTACACCTACCTACACCTACCTACACCTACCTACACCTACCTACACCTACCTACACCTACCTACACCTACCTACACCTACCTACACCTACCTACACCTACCTACACCTACCTACACCTACCTACACCTACCTACACCTACCTACACCTACCTACACCTACCTACACCTACCTACACCTACCTACACCTACCTACACCTACCTACACCTACCTACACCTACCTACACCTACCTACACCTACCTACACCTACCTACACCTACCTACACCTACCTACACCTACCTACACCTACCTACACCTACCTACACCTACCTACACCTACCTACACCTACCTACACCTACCTACACCTACCTACACCTACCTACACCTACCTACACCTACCTACACCTACCTACACCTACCTACACCTACCTACACCTACCTACACCTACCTACACCTACCTACACCTACCTACACCTACCTACACCTACCTACACCTACCTACACCTACCTACACCTACCTACACCTACCTACACCTACCTACACCTACCTACACCTACCTACACCTACCTACACCTACCTACACCTACCTACACCTACCTACACCTACCTACACCTACCTACACCTACCTACACCTACCTACACCTACCTACACCTACCTACACCTACCTACACCTACCTACACCTACCTACACCTACCTACACCTACCTACACCTACCTACACCTACCTACACCTACCTACACCTACCTACACCTACCTACACCTACCTACACCTACCTACACCTACCTACTACCTACCTACTACCTCCCTACTACCTACCTACCACCTACCTACCACCTACCTACCACCTACCTACACCTATCTACTACCTACCTACCTACCACCTACCTACCACCTACCTACACCTACCTACTACCTACCTACACCTACCTACAAAAAAAACATTACCCTAAAGTTTGCTTGTCGTCGCCCTTGAGTTACGCTTCACCCACTCAACCTTCGTTACGCTAGAACGCTAGTAGTTTCAGTGCGAGACTATTGCCCCCATTAAACCGGCATACATCCTAATATTAGCTCTAAGACAATCCTGCCTGATAGAATTCTCACCTGTAGACCTGTAGTGCTTGCGTAGATACACAACTAGTTAGTCTACAATGAAAACACGGTATAGGTTTCTCCCTGAACTGCACCTACCTACACCTACCTACACCTACCTACACCTACCTACACCTACCTACACCTACCTACACCTACCTACACCTACCTACACCTACCTACACCTACCTACACCTACCTACACCTACCTACACCTACCTACACCTACCTACACCTACCTACACCTACCTACACCTACCTACACCTACCTACACCTACCTACACCTACCTACACCTACCTACACCTACCTACACCTACCTACACCTACCTACACCTACCTACACCTACCTACACCTACCTACACCTACCTACACCTACCTACACCTACCTACACCTACCTACACCTACCTACACCTACCTACACCTACCTACACCTACCTACACCTACCTACACCTACCTACACCTACCTACACCTACCTACACCTACCTACACCTACCTACACCTACCTACACCTACCTACACCTACCTACACCTACCTACACCTACCTACACCTACCTACACCTACCTACACCTACCTACACCTACCTACACCTACCTACACCTACCTACACCTACCTACACCTACCTACACCTACCTACACCTACCTACACCTACCTACACCTACCTACACCTACCTACACCTACCTACACCTACCTACACCTACCTACACCTACCTACACCTACCTACACCTACCTACACCTACCTACACCTACCTACACCTACCTACACCTACCTACACCTACCTACACCTACCTACTACCTACCTACTACCTCCCTACTACCTACCTACCACCTACCTACCACCTACCTACCACCTACCTACACCTACCTACTACCTACCTACCTACCACCTACCTACCACCTACCTACACCTACCTACTACCTACCTACACCTACCTACAAAAAAAACATTACCCTAAAGTTTGCTTGTCGTCGCCCTTGAGTTACGCTTCACCCACTCAACCTTCGTTACGCTAGAACGCTAGTAGTTTCAGTGCGAGACTATTGCCCCCATTAAACCGGCATACATCCTAATATTAGCTCTAAGACAATCCTGCCTGATAGAATTCTCACCTGTAGACCTGTAGTGCTTGCGTAGATACACAACTAGTTAGTCTACAATGAAAACACGGTATAG
Source organism: Diarsia dahlii (assembly GCA_949775195.1). Taxonomy (NCBI): domain Eukaryota; kingdom Metazoa; phylum Arthropoda; class Insecta; order Lepidoptera; family Noctuidae; genus Diarsia; species Diarsia dahlii. The sequence goes on along the minus strand of OX459196.1, from coordinate 23,469,043 downwards.
GTTTCTCCCTGAACTGATTAATATTCTGCATTTGCTTTTTGTAAGTTAGTTTTCGGGAGTTTTGAGAGGCATAATCTGTCGGTGGCGTATCATGGGCCCATGCGGTAATCTACCGCCTCAATAATGAAAAATGTGTTTAATTTTCGTGTTTTTTTTTTAAATATTTATTATGGTATGCATCTAAGAATATCAAATATTGTCATCGACCCGCTCTTGCTCTTTGATTGCCAAAGACTGTATATGCCAATTTTCTCTCAAACGTAAGATCACAGATTCGATTCCCGAAATATTCCTGCACTGTCTTATACTGGATTTAGACTCTCGCCTCGTGGCTCGTATCGCACCTCGCCTCGCAGCTCATCACTCGCGCGAGAGTGTAAATGAGCTACAGGTGTGTCTGTTCACACTCTTGCGGAGTCTCGCGAGGCGTTCAGTTCGCTTTAACTCCTTTCTTATTTAGTTTTTACAACTACGTGACTTATTTACAAAAAAGAAATTTTAAAAAAATACGTCGCCGAAGAAGATGGTGGATGATATCTATAAATTGCAATAGAACCCTGTGAATTATTTATATTTTAGGTCTAACCATCTGATGTGAGAGCGCGAGTCTGCGCGAGTGTAAACACGACGCTCGCGTCGGTCGCGAGATGTTCTGTGGTCGCGAGGCCCTTTGACTCGTGCCAAAAAACCGCCCCCGACGTGAGCGCTGCGAGTGACGAGACGAGTTGCGAGGCGAGTCACAAACACACCATTCACACACTCGACTCGTGCCTCGCCTCGCGGCTCGTCTCGATACTCGCGCGAGAGTTTAAATCATGAGCTATTAGAGTGTATTACCACGTAGTTAAATTATTTTACAATATTTCAACTTGCAACACAGAGAGACACGTCAAAATAAATCTACAGATTAAAAATAGTATAAGTCATTATTACGTTCGAAAACCCTTTGATAACCAATAAATTGAGTTTTCGTATTTTAGCTTTTTGCGAAATTTATCTCACACACACAACTCAACACTATTTACAGCAAGAAAAGGTCTCTAAAACTGAAACATACTTTAAATGATGAATAATTTGTAATGTGTTTCATTTAAAATAAATTCTTGTAATTTTTCAGATAAAATTGACATTACGAACTTTCGAACCATTTTCGAACAGTCGCAGTGGGTGTTGAATGTTCAATGTTGATGTTATTGATCATCTGAAATAAAATATAATTGCAAATTTAATAACTTAACAATGGTTATATACGGTGTTTACATCGTAAGCAAGTCTGGTGGCCTTATATTTAACTATGACCACAATATTCCCCGCGTGGAGGCGGAGAAAACCTTCGGATATCCTCTCGACATCAAGTTGCAGTATGAAAATAAGAAAATTATCGTTGCTTTCGGACAACGTGACGGAATAAATGGTGCGTAATTATACATTTAACATTAATGTTGAGTCATTCAATCTTTCGAACTATGTTATTCTTCAAGAAAGTTCTAAATTCCCTATGAACATTGTAACTCCTCTTCACCATCGTATCTTATATTATCCTTCTATAAATTACTCCATAATATTGCAGTTGGGCACGTCCTGCTGTCCGTGAACGGCACACCAGTGTCGGGCCGCACCACTGAAGATGGCAGAGATGTGTTTGAAGTTATAGAAACTAAGGTAATGGAAGACACATTTTATAATTTCAAAATTTAGTTGTAGTATGTGCTGTAACTCTCTTCGTAAGCCATTGGAACTTCTCATGCCCGCATCACGGCAGAATCAGATACTATAATAAAACCAACATGTTTCATAACATAGCAAACTACCACCAGTAAAACATTGAATACAGTAAGACAAAACAAAACAGATCCATTTCATCATGATTAAAATTCAATTCTTTAACTTTCAGGAGAACTATCCGCTAAGCCTAAGATTCGGGCGTGCACGAGCCACCACCAATGAGAAGATAGTGTTAGCTAGCATGTTCTACCCGTTGTTTGCCCTCGCCAGCCAGCTGAGTCCCCTCCCCAAGTGTTCAGGCATTGAGTCTTTGACCGCAGACTCATTCAAACTGTCCTGTTTTCAGACATTAACAGGTGAATATTGTTTGCTGTTTATATTTCTAAATTAAGAAAACACCTCCAGATGTGTGAATACTTTTAAGTTTTTTTTGGTTAAAATCAAACCCGAGTGAAATACTTATAAGACCGTAAATCACATCATTCCGTTCACTCATAGGCTGGATATTAAAAGCAGGCCTTATTTTATCATTTATAATAATATATGTTTGTTCTTTCCTTGTCCAATAAAAAGAATTCATCTAATAATAGGAGTATTTTATAGCCAGAGCAGCACTGCTTTGGGAGTAATAATTTTCCTGGACTGCTTGATCCCACTCCTTGGCGCCCCAGGAGTGGGATCAAGCAGTCCAGGAAAATTATTATTACCCATGCTCATATTTTTTGTTAAAATTCAGACTAATAATGTGTTGTTACTTTCAGGTGTAAAGTTCATAATAGTGACAGACCCCAGCATGCAAGGAGCAGAGGTGGTCCTGAAGAGGATCTATGAGTTATACTCCGACTACGCACTCAAGAACCCCTTCTACTCACTGGAGATGCCGATCCGGTGCGAGCTGTTCGATACGTCGCTCCACACGCTGCTGGAGCTCGTGGAGAAGTCGGGCACAGCCAACTTATAGTTATGGCCTTAGTTAGTACTGTACAGCCAAGTTTAATGTAAATTATTGATCTATACTATGTTTAATTTAATGTTATTTCTTGTTAAGAAGTTATTGTGCTTGATACTTGTGGCAGGTATATTTATTTGTATGCTTTTGTGTATGTTATACGAATAGTGAACAACTCAAGCAATATGATATCAAAATAAAATGCATGTATATTTCCGAAAATAGAAGAACCGATAAAGGTACTGATTATATTTTTACAAGGATAGAGAAAAGAAAGACATTAATAGTTTACAATAAAAAATTTATTGATATAATAATTATTTATTTTTAACAATTCAAATGGGGGCCGGAGCCCCGGGCCGCTCCCGCGACCCGACAAGTCTATAGATATCGTATCGTTAATAACCGAACACTCCAACCTTTGTACTTGCTACGTTCACACTCACACACGCACATTATTGCCTGATATTTGGTTCAGAAGAGCTCCGCGCAGACTGCCCCGCCTCCCCCCCCCCCCCCCCTCACTTGTCACCCCGGAGGCCCGGACTGTGCTAGGTGCAGCACGTACGAGCAGCTGGTGACTAGTACATCTACGTAAAATACCGTGAGTTCCGAATGGATGCGCTAAGCTCATGTCATCGATAGTGTACGTCGGCCGGCGGGTGAGGCATTGTGCGAACTACAAAAGCTATAATATTAGTATCTCTAAAAATACAGTAAAATCAATCAAAAAAAAAAATGTGTTATAAAGGGCTGATCATAATTTCTCCGCAGCGTGGCGCCTGCGCGGCAGCTCGTTATAGCGCGTTATACTCGGCAGCTCGCGAGGACTATATGTACAGATGGACGCACTCGGCAGGCTCAGCACCTACTACATTGTACCGCATCGCCTGCCTGCTGGTGTGCTTCGTAGCTTCATTAGCATAATTCAGCAGTTGCCTACTCTCAGTGAAGTTGGCGTAATGTTCTCTCGTCTAAACAAGTATTAGGTACATTAGTGCACACACACATTTCGAATAAGCAATCTTATATCCAACACACTAAAAAGGAAACCCACATTTACAAATACGAAGAGCTGTACATTATGTTCGCGCAAACCAGCTGACTCGCTGTGGACCAATCAGGTTGTTTACTTATAAGGACAGTCTCCTGATTGGTCGGCTGTCATGTTGGTCAGCTGTGGCGCTGAACAGACATGTCAAGTACAACGGCTTTGTCAAAGAATACAACCTCGTGAGAGATTCAGTGGTCGGTATAAAAATAGAGCCGTGAGCGGTCACCGCTACAAAATATACCCTCTGCTTGCTATAACTATGTGTCTGCTCAACAGAATGCAAGTTTTCAGCACTTGACTAAACGTCAGGTAGACAGTTAAAATACACAACATATCCTATAGAAACCTGTCTATATATTCAGAATCGCTCTTTGTAGCGCTACTAGCGTGTAGCGTGTGAACGTCCATAATCAGATATAATCTGATGTTCGCGCTGACGAGTTGTTTAGTGCTGAAAACATGCATCGTGTGTAGAACAGATCAAAGTCTTAATTAATTAATCCGAAGAGACCTAAATAAGTTACTTGCTAGTAGTGGCCGAGCGGCGCGGGCGCAGGGAGGGCTATCCTATACCTTACCTTAATTTAGTGATACATATTTTACGTTATCTCTACGCTAACCAAAATATAATGTTATCGCTTCAAACCAATCAGCCATAGAAATGGGCGACCATTAGTATAAAATAGTTTTATTTTTATCAAATGTATAGCTCTGCGGTTCTCAACCTAAAATAATATGAATCAATAAAACTCTGTTATGGCTGCCACACGGTGTGGCCAATAATTTTGTATGAAATCTGTTCTGAGTCCTAATCCTAGCTTACAAAACTGTCCTCGTCCTCATCCTTACGTTACTCCCCCCCCCCCCTCCCCGCGCCGCCACGCCGCCCCCCTCGCCCTGAGTATGCGACGTGTCCCCCACACGCTACAGTACAAACTGTCCCTCCCCGCGTTCATACCGATATTTGTATCACATGCAGTGTACCGCAGAGTACCAACACAACATCGCTACATATAATTTACAGTCACATATCATAGTAAAATCTATAAAAGTTACACAATTCAGTAGCCGATACCGTACAATAGAAATGCGAGTCATAAGTCGCTAAGGTAGCACTCGTCGCGCGGCGTCGCTTCACAGATATCATATCGGACGCCGCTGACGTAATTAGGGCTGTAACACTGCACACTAGTCTATCGGTCGATAGAATGAAAACGAACTGCACACCGTACACTCGCGGACCTATGCGACGCGGGTTCGGCTCCGGTTTCGTACACTTCCGAGCCGAAAAACTACACACTACTCGAATTTATTTGTGAACCGGTCGTCGCATAGGTGACTTGGCGTATGGGAATCAAGGGTATTTCTTCGGTGTAATCCCGTGGGACTAAACTAAGCTACTGGCCGGGTAAATCTGCAGTGTATGATAATATGGGGTGTACCGCAGTACACCAAGAGTTCATAGTAGCACGGGCAGTGTGTCGCTACTGCTGTTGCTGTGGCTGTTGCTGTGACGCGGGCGCGGGCGGGATGTCGAGCTGCAGCTTGCAGTGCAGCGTGTTGCACTGCTGCTGACATATCACTCCCGGCGGACACCGCGTCCCTGGGACAAACCGGTACGAGTTACACTATATAATTATGTGAAACAGCTATGTAGTGTGAAGGGTAGTAGATTTACATTGCAGGGGCCAGGGGGTATACTAGATCGCGAAAGTGGAAGGAGGGAAGGGAGACCTTTGCCCTGCATTGGGACAGTATAGGCTTATAATAATAATAGTGTATATTATGCTGTAGTACCCTTATACTAGGACTGGTGCGTCCGTGGCCCCCACAGACGCAGCGAGTAGTCGTCGGACGCCGACACCAGCACGTCGTGGTGCACCGGGTTCCACGACACGCAGTTCACGCAGCGCGTGTGACCGGACACCACCGCTATGGGCTCCTCGCCGTTTATGTGCCAAATGTACACCTAAGGGGCACAAAAGACAAGAAAATGGTATCATACACTTTTAATATCTTTGCTGTCACGGACAAAATTTGTCTTTCTGATTCATTCTCAGTGATATTGTGCAATTGCAACAGGTATACAAATACTAAAGTATAAATACAGTATGTTAGGTTAAACGAGGGACTTATTCAGGGAAGATATTCAGTATTAGATTCTCGTTCCAAATATATAAAAAAAAAACTCATGCCCGCTCTCCAAATCACACGTTTCTTTTTCGCCATTGTCCTACCCCAGTTTTAAAAGGGAAATAGGAAGGCAAAATGCATTATACCTAAAAGTCATTGACCCACACACATTTTCTGTGATAAGCGCAAGGGTTGCGAGACTTTTCCGAAATATTTGGTATTGTTCCGTCTGTTATTTATTAGTATTTTGTTCATAATAGTATTAGATTAGTATCATTTAAGCATTTACTGCGGGTTTCAATATGTCCCTCATTTAAAAACATACTGCCTAAGGCATTCTGCGGGTATAGTATAGTAGACAAACATACCAACTACATAAAATGAATGAGTCAATCCTACCTTATTGTCCTCGCTGCCGGAGGCAATAAAGTCCTGATGCGCTCCACCGAAGCAGGCGTGGATGGTGAAGTGTCCCTGACTGAGTCCACGGAACCGACGGACCAGCGCTCGCGCACCTGCCGCATACATACGTAGTGTTACATCAACTACTAACTTTTATGATTAGGCACATTCCTTTAGCGAGTTAACAGAACAACACGAGACAATTATTATCAATGGTTATATTTTATTTTATTTTGTTCGGGAAACTTGCAGCTAACACAAACAGTATTCTTAATAAAAATATGAATTTGAAGGCAATTTACAAGTTTCCACTAACAAATACATGAAACAACAAAACAAAAAAAAAGAAAGTAACTAAGAAACCCAGTACGATTGAAAGTAAAAATAAAATTAAAAACAATACAGACACAAAACAATTACTTATATAGTGGAAGTAAGACCAGCTTACTGGCCTTCCACACAAAGTCTCATAACTTTAGTAATCAAAAGTCTAGTAATTTAAAATCTAGCGCGAAATAAAGTGTGAAAGAGCTCGCAGCAGCGGCTCCTTCCACCAGCTGTGTGCGGTAACCCACCTCCCTAGATGAAGTAGGTGTTGGGGGTCGCGCAGGAATGTTGGCGTGGGAACCAGTGAGTTGTGTGTGCAGTGAGATGTACTCACGTATGTCCCACAGATGCACAGTGAGTTGTGTGTGCAGTGAGATGTACTCACGTCGTATGTCCCACAGATGCACAGTGAGTTGTGTGTGCAGTGAGATGTACTCACGTATGTCCCACAGATGCACAGTGAGTTGTGTGTGCAGTGAGATGTACTCACGTATGTCCCACAGATGCACAGCAAGTTGTGTGTGCAGTGAGATGTACTCACGTATGTCCCACAGATGCACAGTGAGTTGTGTGTGCAGTGAGATGTACTCACGTATGTCCCACAGATGCACAGTGAGTTGTGTGTGCAGTGAGATGTACTCACGTATGTCCTACAGATGCACAGTGAGTTGTGTGTGCAGTGAGATGTACTCACGTATGTCCCACAGATGCACAGTGAGTTGTGTGTGCAGTGAGATGTACTCACGTATGTCCCACAGATGCACAGTGAGTTGTGTGTGCAGTGAGATGTACTCACGTATGTCCCACAGATGCACAGTGAGTTGTGTGTGCAGTGAGATGTACTCACGTATGTCCCACAGATGCACAGTGAGTTGTGTGTGCAGTGAGATGTACTCACGTATGTCCCACAGATGCACAGTGAGTTGTGTGTGCAGTGAGATGTACTCACGTATGTCCCACAGATGCACAGCAAGTTGTGTGTGCAGTGAGATGTACTCACGTATGTCCCACAGATGCACAGTGAGTTGTGTGTGCAGTGAGATGTACTCACGTATGTCCCACAGATGCACAGTGAGTTGTGTGTGCAGTGAGATGTACTCACGTATGTCCCACAGATGCACAGTGAGTTGTGTGTGCAGTGAGATGTACTCACGTATGTCCCACAGATGCACAGTGAGTTGTGTGTGCAGTGAGATGTACTCACGTATGTCCCACAGATGCACAGTGAGTTGTGTGTGCAGTGAGATGTACTCACGTATGTCCCACAGATGCACAGTGAGTTGTGTGTGCAGTGAGATGTACTCACGTATGTCCCACAGATGCACAGTGAGTTGTGTGTGCAGTGAGATGTACTCACGTATGTCCCACAGATGCACAGTGAGTTGTGTGTGCAGTGAGATGTTTTTGATGAAATAAACTAGGTATGGAAGTAAAAACGTTGTTTGCACAGAGAATTTTTTTTTGCAAGTGAATGACACAAGTCATTATAAAAACACACATGTTCGAATATCAATTTGAACAGTTGTTGTCCATCAAAAAGTTTCACACTTCCCCTCAAACAACGTCCATCATCAGATATCCTCACATCACACCACACCACACATACCCAAACTCAGCTCGCGCACACATTTATTAAATGCCACACGACCTAATGGTTTTGTCAGCACATCTGCTGGGTTATCTTCCGTACACACATAGTTCAGACGTACAACATTCTTAATAATGCAATCTTTGACATAGTGCGCCCTTATGTCTATATGTTTCGTCCTTCTATGCGCTACAGGATTGTACGCAAGTTTAATAGCACTCTGATTATCTACGAAAATGCAAATAGACCCAAGAAATTCACCTCTTATAAATGCATTCAACTGCCGCAAGTGAACTGCCTCCTTGGTTGCCTCCGAAAGTGCAATATACTCGGCTTCCGTTGACGACAGTGCTACACAAGCTTGTTTCCGGCATTCCCAGTTAATCAACGAGTTTCCGCATCTAAAAATAAACCCAGAATAAGATCTTTGATGTTCCCTCCCCGGTCAGCATCTACGAATCCCGTGATGTCCCGCACCGGCGACTTGGGAAATATCAAACATAGATCCCTTGTACCCTTAAGGTATCTCAAGATATGTTTAGCAGCTTTCCAATGGCGTTCCTCACAACATGAGTTATACTGTGCCAAAAAATTGACCGCAGCCGCAATATCCGGGCGTGTGTTACAGGCCAAATAGTTCAGCGATCCTATGAGCGCCTGATAGCTACGAGAGTCTTGGCAGGATAAGAGCTTACCTCCTTCCCCTTCCGCCAAGGCTTTATGGAAATTCATTTCCGTCGGAGTTTTTACTGGTTTGCAGTCAGACATACCATATTCATCCAAGATCTTCGAAATAAGCCTCTCTTGATTCAAATATATTCCGGTGTCCGTCTTAAACAAAAGCATACCCAAAACTTGTCTCGCTTCCCCTAAATCCTTTATCTTGAAATGTTTACAAAGATTGTCTAATAAAACTTCCTTCTGCTGTTTGTCTTTGTAAAATAATAAAAAATCGTCAACATAAAGAGCGATATAAAAATTATTATTTTTGTAGAGACAGCTATCAAAATCACAGCGTTTGAAGTTCAAAGACAATAACACTTCATTTACTTTTTCATTCCAAGACCGTGAAGCTTGTTTGAGGCCGTATATCGCTTTTTCTAGTAAGCAAACTTTTTCCTTCGAGTTTTCTTCTATGCAACCCTCCGGCTGTCGCATATAAACTCTTTCATGCAAATCACCGTTCAGAAAGGCGGTGTTCACATCAAAGTGACTGATGAACAAATCCTTTTCAACAGCCAACGATAGCAGCAATCTAACTGTCGATCTTCTCACGACCGGTGAATAAGTTTCAAAGTAATCGACCCCGTAGGACTGAGTAAAACCCTTCGCCACAAGTCGAGCTTTATAGGTCTTGTTACCATCTGCATCAAATTTGTACTTAAAGATCCACTTGTTTCCCACGACTTTAGCCCCAGGTGGCTTGTTGATGAGCTTCCAGACCTTGTTCTCGTACATCGAATCCATCTCTTTCTTCATGGCTTCCTTCCAGTTATCCTTATCTTCTCGACTTAAAGCTTCCTTTACTGTCAAAGGCTCCTGTCCTTCTGTACAGCATGCAAGTCCATGAAGATTTCCTTCTCGGATTATATTACGTAGAGGATAACGACATTCACCTTCGTTTGACTCTCCTCTATTTATAGTCTCTTCAACTTCAACGTTTTCCACCACGACATTTTCTGCTACGATATCACTCGTTTCTCCCATCTCAACTTCCGCGTCTTCATATACTTCAGCTTCATCTGTGGAACTCGGCCCTTTAGAAGCTTCTGCACTACCAGGTGACGAACCTGACTGGCCTTCTACCTTTGCAAGTTCCCAGATTACTTCAGCATCCTTGTCACTGCTACCTACTGCTGACTAGGATCCTCTGAAACTGCTGCTGTAGAGTCCTCCAAGAAAATTACATCCCTTGCTCTCACAATGACGCGAGGATTACTGGGATTTATGAAACGATATCCCTTGGTTTCTTCACAGTAACCAACAAAGATATGTTCTACTGCTTTAGGGCTCCATTTCTTCCGAGTTTCCTTGGGCACGTGCACAAATGCCTTCGTTCCAAAAACTCTGAAATGATCGAACGACTGAGCCTTCCCTGTCCACAACTCCTCAGGAATCTTACCATTATTGCCACTGTGAGGCAGCCTGTTCTTCGTATAAACAGCCGTATAACATGCCTCTGCCCACAGTCTTGCACTCAGACCCTTTTCCGCCAACATAGCACGAGCCATCTCCACAATAGTGCGGTTTGCTCGTTCCACTACGCCATTCTGTTCTGGAGTGTAGGGAACAGTCAACTGATGTTTTATACCCTTTTGGTGTAGAAAAACATCAAACTTCCTGTTCACAAATTCTGTTCCATTGTCCGTGCGTATGCACTTTACCTTCAACCCGGTTTCAACCTCTACACTAGCTAGAAAAACTTTAAAATGATCTAAAACCTGATCTTTTGATTTAAGGAAAAATACAAAAGATTTGCGTGTAAAATCATCTAAAATAACTAGCATATACTGAGATCCACCGTACGTGGGTTCAGACATTGGACCACAGATATCTGCGTGAACCAGTTGCAGTCTCTCGACTGCCCTCTCAGCCTCACCAACTGGAAAAGGTAAACGATGTGCCTTCCCCTTAATGCAGACGACACAAGGCTCCATTACGCTCTTTCCAAAATCCATACCCGGAAGCTTACGTAAATCTCGCTCATTTACGTGTCCAAGCCGCCGGTGCCACATCATCAAAGGATTACCTGCTTTCACTGACGCCAACGCAGTCCCATCTACAACCGCTTGACAACCTTCAAGCTTGTAGATCCCTGAGACTTCACTTGCGGTAGCCAGAAGCTTTCCCTTGAAATGACCTGGAACTAAATGGTGAATTAGCTTGCACCCATCTCTGTCAAAACTTACCTTCCATCCTTTCTCTACTAATTTAGACACTGATAACAGATTAACACGCAAACCGGGTACATACATGACATCCCTCACAGCAAGCATTCGTCCTTTCAAACTCACCATGATATCACCCTTACCCTTGCATTCAATCTTATCATTATTCGCACATGACACATTACTCATACCAACATTTATAACCAAATCTTTAAACCAATGTTTCTGGAAAGACATATGTGAAGATACACTGTCGATGTACCACTCCGTCGGATTGAAGGAGTCCCCGGCGCTGAATGAATATAGGCTCACGACCGCGACGTCACTCAGTTTGGAGATCGAACCCGTTTTCTTTCCTTCAGGACAGTCTGGCTTCTTATCTCCACTCTTTCCACATTTGAAGCATTTAACTTTGGTCATATTCAAATCTTTGTTCCCATTCCGCTTCTTACTCACAACCAATGCCGAATCCGCTGAAGGCAATGTACTACAACCTTGACGTGAATCCTCCTGCAGTAACTTCTGCCGTACGTTCTCTGAAGTCAACTTCATCCCAGAGTGTTCCAGTGCCATTCGCATAGGCCTGTACTCTTCAGGTAGTCCTCTCAGTAACACGACAGCTACAAGATCATCGTCAAATCCGGTGGCAATATCCTTCAACTTTTGAGAAAGAGACATTACTGCAGCAACATATTCATGCATCGACGAGTGCCTCTCTAGCTTCTCATCCATCAACGCATTCATGAGCGTGATCCTGCGATTTACGCATTTGTCCTCAAATGCTTTCGCTAAACTATCCCAAGCATCTTTGGCATGATTTGAATCTTGTACATACGCATAAAGTGTAGGTTCCACATGTAGACAAAGCAAAGCTAGTGCGTCTTGGTCCTTCTCGATGGCGGTGGAGTCTTTGGAATCCGGGTAGTTTGATGTATATGTGAACAACTTTTCTCGTATGAGAATCATTTTTATTGCGAATTTCCACGTAGAGTAGTCATCTAGGCCGCAAAGGTTCTTGATGGCAAATTTAGTGACTGGGCCCATAACCTTTTGATGAAATAAACTAGGTATGGAAATAAAAACGTTGTTTGCACAGAGAAATTTTTTTTGCAAGTGAATGACACAAGTCATTATAAAAACACACATGTTCGAATATCAATTTGAACAGTTGTTGTCCACCAAAAAGTTTCACAGATGTACTCACGTATGTCCCACAGATGCACAGTGAGTTGTGTGTGCAGTGAGATGTACTCACGTATGTCCCACAGATGCACAGTGAGTTGTGTGTGCAGTGAGATGTACTCACGTATGTCCCACAGATGCACAGTGAGTTGTGTGTGCAGTGAGATGTACTCACGTATGTCCCACAGATGCACAGCAAGTTGTGTGTGCAGTGAGATGTACTCACGTATGTCCCACAGATGCACAGTGAGTTGTGTGTGCAGTGAGATGTACTCACGTATGTCCCACAGATGCACGCCCTGGTTGGCCACGTTGAGCAGCAGCAACGTGTCAGCCGAGTTCAGCGTCATCGCCATCACCGCGTGCTCCTCTTGGATGCTGCAACACAAGCGAACTCATCATCATCACCATCTCACATCATAACGTCCACTTCCCTTAGCTGTCACATGATGAAGTTATTAATTTCATTTGCCAATGTCACACCAGATATATTTTTATTCGAAGAATAAAGTTGAAGTTTCACAGTTTTCCCACATAATTATAAAGTTGATTGATAAATCAGTCCTATTACATTACATAATTAAGATCTAAATAATGTTAAAGCATAACTTTTATTAAGTAATGTTTGTGGATGTTTCAGACGTTTCAATTTAAGATTTGACAACTAGTAAAATTATTGGGAACCAGCAATGCCCAACACAGGAATGCACGACACGAGAACGCGCGACATAGGAATGTAAGTGTTTTGAATTCCAATGTTGTACATTGTCATGTCGTGCATTCTCGGCCCGAACCTCGATTGTCCGGGCAAGAATGTACAGCACGAGAATTGGAATCAAAACAAAGTGACGTCACATTAAAAAAGTAAAAAGCCATGTGACAATAGGGACGGGTGATACAATAAAATACTGGAAAATTCCGTGGTTCCTTCTTTTTTTCTTCGTGTTCCTATAATACGACCGTCTCGCGACAGTAACTATCCTTTATGGGCGGCATGGGCACCGGGCCGTAGGCCGACGAAGGAGGCCGGCGGAGGCCCGGCACTTCGGGGACAGAAGATATTAGTGTTTTTAAATATGCGAGCGTAGCGAGCGCACGTCATGGAGTACAATTTAATTCGGCAGCACTACCTAGCTCAATTACCTAGTATCCAAGTCCCAAAATTTCGAGTTGCCCAACTAGTCGGCCAACCAATCGCGCGATGTCGCCGATTACTGTGTCGTACACTCCTGTGTTGTACATTCCAGTGTCGTGCATTGCTGGTATGTGCATTACTGTGACGGGCATTAAAGGGACTCAAATTATTTATGGTGTCATGAAATGATGTGCGACTAGCGGTATTGGAGAATTTGTTAATCTATCGAGAACATGAATATTTGAAACCAACTTTGGTTGAAGGGATTTAGTGGTGGAAGAATGGAAGATAAAGTGACCTTTTGTATTTAAAACTTTAAAATATTTGAATTGGCTACAGTCGTTAATCTGCAATTTGCTGATCATGATTCTAAAAAGGTTGTCACGCGATACTGGTTGTAATAGCTCTACACAGGTGCAATCATCGCACGTATTTCCGAACATTGACTATGAAAGTCAAAGCGTACTTGTTCTGGGAAATCTGTACAAGTTTTCAATGATGGATAATGAACCCTTCCACAAAGAAGGATTTCCAGCGTTGTTTAAACCTCAGAAACCTTCATGATACGACAGCTAAGGGAAAACAAGGGTTTGTGTGCGAGCCGCCGCTCAGCGGTCATTACCAAAAGGGGCATTACCTGTTCTTAGTAACGTCTTTCCTGTGGCGAGCACTGCGGAAAACGAAATGATGATTACACGATGATCTATGCGTCTTACACAATGACTCAATAGTCAATAGACTCGAAAAAGCGATCATACTTGTTGGAAATAAAAAATGGCATCTATTTTCACGTGACCGAAATAATGACAGGAAGTATGAACTCGATATCGGTTAAATGGCCACCTCTAGATGATGCACATGTCTCATCACTACGGCATCTAGAATTACTGAAAAACATCTAGTGATTGGTGTTCAAGATTTGCAATGGTTTTTGTGGTAAAACCGAAATTCCGGCGCCGAATCACACGTAAGATCAAAATAAGCAGTAATAATAATTTAATCTACAACATATTAAGTGTCAAATAGCAATATGACGGCATTTGCAAATATTATGGCACAGTCAGAGTACCATTTGACAGGATCACAAAAGTTGGCCACAGCTTTTTTCAGTTGAAAGTTTTTTTTCGTTCCCCACGGCACAGATATTATAATACTTCGTACAGATACCCAATCCCATACAAAGAAATGACACCTCCCTAAGTCATCTTAATTGCTCGTTTTATATTCTTTCCTCCATTATTTCAACAGATGGCAGCACCAGCGTCGCACTAATTGCCACAGACTGGAGTTTTACAACGCCATCTAGGAGTTCACGTTTCGTGTTATGTAGTTCCGGAACTTTCGGGTTCAGTAAAATGAGAAAAATATGTAATTATTTCGCTTAGAAATGTTAAAAGATGTGTTATATTTCTATAAACAGTAATACATATTATGCTTTTTAATGGTTAAATTTAATTAAAATTATACAGCAGTTACGATTATTGTATGTGGCAAATTGAGTAAAACGCCATCTATTGCAAACAGCTCTAGAGAAAATGATTTACAGATGGCTTACTTTTGACAACTTTATTAATCTATGGGTACGAATTGAAGTAAAAGTCCTCCTTTAACCTTTTTTGTTGAAATAACGTGATATTAGTGTAAATAGATAAATAAGCGTTAAACATGGAACTTTTGATTTTTGCAAATCTTATTTCGGCCGAAATCTACCGTATAACGCATTTAAGCGATTGTTAATTTCATTACTGCTACCTATGCTGCCATCTATTGTGTTTTTTCAAGATTAATTATAATTTGTTCGAGTTGTGACCCCATGCCCACGGGAAGCATACTTTGAAAAAGTTGTTTCCAGTTTAGCTAGGACATTGCAGGCTTGAATCACCTGATTGTCTGATAAAAAGATGATTCCGTGCTTCGGAAGGCACGTATAAGCCGGTGGTCTCGGCCGCCAAACGGCGGTTGTCAAACCATGTCAGAGGCGTTTGAGGTGATTTAGATACTCTGACACTAGGGCGTGTGGGGTCGTTAGACCTTACTGTCCACACGATAAGAAGAAGTGGTAAGTGTCATAATGCACTGAACTGCCAGGTAGCCCCTTGTCGGTCGAGAAGGTCCCTTCGAGTAAGTGCCTGATGAACACCGGTCGGTGAGGTCGGTGAAGTCATAGTTGCGCACACGATGGTGTGTGTGTGTGTGTGTACTCACAGGTTCCGGTCGGTGAGGTCGGTGAAGTCATAGTTGCGCACACGATGGTGTGTGTGTGTGTGTGTGTACTCACAGGTTCCGGTCGGTGAGGTCGGTGAAGTCATAGTTGCGCACACGATGGTGTGTGTGTGTGTGTGTACTCACAGGTTCCGGTCGGTGAGGTCGGTGAAGTCATAGTTGCGCACACGATGGTGTGTGTGTGTGTGTGTGTACTCACAGGTTCCGGTCGGTGAGGTCGGTGAAGTCATAGTTGCGCACACGATGGTGTGTGTGTGTGTGTGTACTCACAGGTTCCGGTCGGTGAGGTCGGTGAAGTCATAGTTGCGCACACGATGGTGTGTGTGTGTGTGTGTGTACTCACAGGTTCCGGTCGGTGAGGTCGGTGAAGTCATAGTTGCGCACACGATGGTGTGTGTGTGTGTGTGTACTCACAGGTTCCGGTCGGTGAGGTCGGTGAAGTTATAGTTGCGCACACGATGGTGTGTGTGTGTGTGTGTACTCACAGGTTCCGGTCGGTGAGGTCGGTGAAGTCATAGTTGCGCACACGATGGTGTGTGTGTGTGTGTGTGTACTCACAGGTTCCGGTCGGTGAGGTCGGTGAAGTCATAGTTGCGCACACGATGGTGTGTGTGTGTGTGTGTGTACTCACAGGTTCCGGTCGGTGAGGTCGGTGAAGTCATAGTTGCGCACACGATGGTGTGTGTGTGTGTGTGTGTACTCACAGGTTCCGGTCGGTGAGGTCGGTGAAGTCATAGTTGCGCACACGATGGTGTGTGTGTGTGTGTGTACTCACAGGTTCCGGTCGGTGAGGTCGGTGAAGTCATAGTTGCGCACACGATGGTGTGTGTGTGTGTGTGTACTCACAGGTTCCGGTCGGTGAGGTCGGTGAAGTCATAGTTGCGCACACGATGGTGTGTGTGTGTGTGTGTACTCACAGGTTCCGGTCGGTGAGGTCGGTGAAGTCATAGTTGCGCACACGATGGTGTGTGTGTGTGTGTGTACTCACAGGTTCCGGTCGGTGAGGTCGGTGAAGTCATAGTTGCGCACACGATGGTGTGTGTGTGTGTGTGTACTCACAGGTTCCGGTCGGTGAGGTCGGTGAAGTCATAGTTGCGCACACGATGGTGTGTGTGTGTGTGTGTACTCACAGGTTCCGGTCGGTGAGGTCGGTGAAGTCATAGTTGCGCACACGATGGTGTGTGTGTGTGTGTGTACTCACAGGTTCCGGTCGGTGAGGTCGGTGAAGTCATAGTTGCGCACACGATGGTGTGTGTGTGTGTGTGTACTCACAGGTTCCGGTCGGTGAGGTCGGTGAAGTCATAGTTGCGCACACGATGGTGTGTGTGTGTGTGTGTACTCACAGGTTCCGGTCGGTGAGGTCGGTGAAGTCATAGTTGCGCACACGATGGTGTGTGTGTGTGTGTGTACTCACAGGTTCCGGTCGGTGAGGTCGGTGAAGTCATAGTTGCGCACACGATGGTGTGTGTGTGTGTGTGTACTCACAGGTTCCGGTCGGTGAGGTCGGTGAAGTCATAGTTGCGCACACGATGGTGTGTGTGTGTGTGTGTACTCACAGGTTCCGGTCGGTGAGGTCGGTGAAGTCATAGTTGCGCACACGATGGTGTGTGTGTGTGTGTGTACTCACAGGTTCCGGTCGGTGAGGTCGGTGAAGTCATAGTTGCGCACACGATGGTGTGTGTGTGTGTGTGTACTCACAGGTTCCGGTCGGTGAGGTCGGTGAAGTCATAGTTGCGCACACGATGGTGTGTGTGTGTGTGTGTACTCACAGGTTCCGGTCGGTGAGGTCGGTGAAGTCATAGTTGCGCACACGATGGTGTGTGTGTGTGTGTGTACTCACAGGTTCCGGTCGGTGAGGTCGGTGAAGTCATAGTTGCGCACACGATGGTGTGTGTGTGTGTGTGTACTCACAGGTTCCGGTCGGTGAGGTCGGTGAAGTCATAGTTGCGCACACGATGGTGTGTGTGTGTGTGTGTACTCACAGGTTCCGGTCGGTGAGGTCGGTGAAGTCATAGTTGCGCACACGATGGTGTGTGTGTGTGTGTGTACTCACAGGTTCCGGTCGGTGAGGTCGGTGAAGTCATAGTTGCGCACACGATGGTGTGTGTGTGTGTGTGTACTCACAGGTTCCGGTCGGTGAGGTCGGTGAAGTCATAGTTGCGCACACGATGGTGTGTGTCGGCGGCTAGTACTGCTCGCGCGTCACCGCGACACACGAGCGCGTTCACTCGCACGCCGTCCCAGCTGTTCAGCAGGGTACCCTGGGACAGCGAGAGCGGAGGGACGTGTCAAGTTCTTTCAATGAAAATGAAGCATCATTCGACTACTAGACTGGTGGTGATTTGTGGGCTCCTAGCCAAAGGCCCTAGTGCTTCCGAGCGAACACACCGCGAGCCCCGAGCAGAGCTGCGCCGCTCGAGTGGCAGGTTGGCAAGACCCCTCCGGCCGTGATGCCGTGCCGGCCGGAGGGGGCAAGACGCTTGTCTCTCGTTAAAATGTATCTTTGGCACGCTATTTCCAGCCGTTTGACATAGAAATGAAGGTTAAGCTTCAATAGTTATGTTGACATCTGGTAGCCGCGCCGCTGCAGTATGCCCTGGACCTGTTCACGCTAGGTACCACTCACATCGATGCTGCAGTGGTAGAACTGTCCGCGCGCGCCGCCGCACACGAACTTGTCGCTGGAGGCGTGCCACGCCACGGCTGTGAGCGAGTCCTCCTGCGAGTGCGTCATCTTCAGGTGCAGCAGCTCCGTCTGGGGGACCGTACGAGCTCTTACTTTGTGTTATAACGTCCAGGGTGAGGGAGACGACCAGATCTTGTTATTGGTTTCACTACAAATAGGTAGATGGTCAACTTCAGAGGAAATAGGGATGTTTCCTGACAAAAAAATATGATTCTGTTTAGTCCATCAGTTAGATTATCAAAAATTTTGGATACCAGTGTTTTTGTTTTATTAAATTAATAAAAATTGATAAAAGATAGTGGGGGCCTGTGACGTCACTTTTCAGTAAAAAATATACTGCAATGTGACGTCACACGATTATTCGAACGACGACTGTATCGTCTTCATTTTTTGTTTAAGTACGTGAAAAAAGAAAAAAATATATGTCTATTATTTCTTGAAAATCTGTCTGACGGACTAATTAGATGACCAAAAAAATCAGAATTGAAAATTGAGTTTTATTCTCATTCCTTCTTTTAAGCGTTTGGTCATTTTACCCGTATGTTTGGTTTTGGGCCCTAAACCCCCCGTATAGGTAATTTTTACACTGTATTTGGTATCAATATAAAGGTATTGAAGTAAACTTTCAATAAATGTATGTTATTTTCCAATATTTATTCACATTTATGAAAAAAACTGCTGTAACAAAAAAAAGTCAAAGTGTGCGATTTTATTGCTCTCAAGTGTAGTATTACAGGTGATTCTGAAACTGTTTCTCTAATCACCTCCACACTACATCTCTGGAAAGACTGGACTAAAGAGTTTCCCTGTAGCTAAGAACCAGTTTAAACAAACGAGCAAGCAAGTGAACGTTTGAACACAATCCTTTGTATTATTGCTATGCTGTGCGTGAACTTTTATCCAAGAAAACCTTGACCGAAAGGTGGCGGCTAAATTATAATAATAGTTTGAAAGTGAGTGTAGATAGTCGTTCCTGTGGGTTAGATGAGCATAACGAAGACACCATGAGTGTAGTGAGTGCCTACCTCCATATTCCATATCCAGAGGTCAGGGCAGTCCTCGGGCCCCGCGGCGATGAGGTAGCGCCCGTCGGGGCTCCACGCCAGGAACGACACGCCGTACGTGTGCCCTTCCAACGACTTTCTGCGGGATCAACGACACACTAGTATACGTGCTCAAATCTTTATGACGAAAACCGCCACTATGTTTAACCTCCAAGGTAACCCGCGAAATTTGTTACGTTTTTTGCAATTTGCAGGTCAGTGTAAGGTTTAATGTTGATTAAAATATGATTCGCGCACGTAATGCGTATCTATTTAAAGAGATATAATCATTTAAATAATGAATACAATCCCTCTTGAGTTGATTTAATTCCATTGAGTGACTACTTGATGAAAAGGACATTCAAGGAAGTTGATGAACTGAGTGTATTGGTGATTTTAATCATTTTTACTCAGTAAAGTCACATTTGTTACGGTCACGAATCCAATTTTAAATAACATACAACCTGAGTTTGCAAACAATGTAAGAAAAATCGAATTTCGCGGGCTACCCCGAAGGATAGTCTTACTACAGTAAATACAGTCTGTCTGTCTAAACAGTGGCACCCATTGCTTTCGGAGCCCTTGTTTGACAGTAGTGTACCTGAAGGTCAGGCGCTTGGCCACGGGGTCGAAGTCCCACAGCATGACGGTGTTGTCCTTGGAGCCCGAGGCGAGGCGCAGGCCGTCCGGGGACCACTTGCAGTACCACACCTCGTCGCAGTGCTCGTTCAGCACCTGGGACATACCACACAATACTTAGTGTGTGAGGTCTACCGAGCGCGCTTTGTTTTGACTGAACAATAAAACCTGAAGTATTTAACAACACTTCAACAAATTATATTCTGTCTCGTGCTGATATGGAGGGAAGTGAAAAATATGTTTTTCCTACTCCTCCGCTATTCTTTTCTTATTAATTCGTTGCGGGATCCAAGATAGTTAAATCGTTTCTCTGGGACTTCGTCGGGCTTCATTGTCTCGGCGCTTTTCTTGTGGTCGCCACTGTTGATTCTGGCGCACAGAAGTTACAGTGGTTTGGGAATAGTGTGGCGCGCTTATCCCAATAAAAAAAACACTTCAAGAATGGCCAAATATAACTATGCGGCAGATTTGTGTGTGATTTGATATAATACTAGAGTATCCATACAAAGTGCACCATCAGTGCGTTGATGGTGTCTCTAAAAAGCTGCTATATATACGTAAGTCAAAGGCGCTTAAAAAAATGCAGCGTTCATAGCTCCCCTATTTAGATTAAGGTCATTATACCTGCAGAGAGTGTATGGGGAAGTGGTCGGCGGAGCAGTGATGGTCGGCCAGCAGGGAGAAGGGGATGTTGTCGGGGCCCTGCGGCGGCCGCGCTGCCGCGTGGAAGCGACAGCGCGAGGTCTGCTGCAGCGCCGCCTGCGCCAGCAGCGCGCGCAGCCGGTGCGGGGCCATCATCAGCGCCGGCGGCAGGACGGACTGCGGGGAGACGGACCAACTCAATGAAGCAAGAATACCAGATGCATACGATGAGGTTGCTAATCTCTCATTTGGTCTATGCTACAATGTTGGGTTTTGGTTAAGAGTCCGTTCACATAGCGGCTTGGACTGGCTTGGAGAGGAGAGCGGATTCTTTATCACGTTTAAAACTGAGCTTTGAGTCATTGTGATAAGGTTTATTTTTACATGTTGTCACTTCTTTTTTACCCACGACGGAACGGAGATGGTATATGCGTTTGGGGTGAGAGGTTGTTTGTTTGTTTGTGTGTTTGTTTGTTTGTTTGTTTTTGCCATTTTTCTCCAAAACTACAAGTCCGATTTTGATTCAGTTTTCAGTTATGGGTTCGGGTTTGATTGGTGCATGTTCTTAGATAGGTGTTACGGTGACAACTCACCAGGGGGCGCTGCAGCAAACATTTTTTGTGCAAATCAAAGTTGCCATTTTTCTCCAAAACCACAAGTCCGATTTTGATTCAGTTTTCAGTTATGGGTTTAGGTTTGATTGGTGCATGTTCTTAGATAAAAAAATAAAAATAAAAGTAAAAAGTTTAAAAAAAAAAAAAAAAAAAATTTAGAAAAAACCCACGACTGTTAAAAATTAATTGAAAAAAGGATAAAATAACATAAAATACCCGCCTTAAAAAAACCCAAGAATGTCCGTCGGGAGCTGAACATTGCAAAACTAGTTCATTTAATGGCAGCCCCCGACGGACATTCTTGGGTTTTTTTAAGGCGGGTATTTTATGTTATTTTATCCTTTTTTCAATTAATTTTTAACAGTCGTGGGTTTTTTCAAAATTTTTAATTTTGCTTTTTATTTTAAACTACTACTACTTTACTACTTTTACTTTTATTTTTATTTTTTTATCTAAGAACATGCACCAATCAAACCTTAACCCATAACTAAAAACTGAATCAAAATCGGACTTGTGGTTTTGGAGAAAAATGGTAACTTTGATTTGCACAAAAAATCTTTTGGTTTGCTCTCATGAATTTTCATAAGTCGTCGTTTCATAGTGCTGATAGACGTGTCGGACGTCGTCGCCCATTTGTTATGAAAATATGTTTGTGATAAAGACTAGCCTGCTAATGACCCAGTGGCCGACTATGAATTCATGTGAGCAGATAAAAGGAGTATTCCGGCGATGAGTGCCGGTTGCATTTACAGCCGGTGTCAGCACATGAGGCTGGGTGTACCTGTACTCTAGCCAGCACGTTGGCGCGCGAGTGCGGGCCAGAGCCGGGTGGGTGTGTACCTGTACTCTAGCCAGCACGTTGGCGCGCGAGTGCGGGCCAGAGCCGGGTGGGTGTGTACCTGTACTCTAGCCAGCACGTTGGCGCGCGAGTGCGGGCCGGAGCCGGGTGGGTGTGTACCTGTACTCTAGCCAGCACGTTGGCGCGTGAGTGCGGGCCGGAGCCGGGTGGGTGTGTACCTGTACTCTAGCCAGCACGTTGGCGCGTGAGTGCGGGCCGGAGCCGGGTGGGTGTGTACCTGTACTCTAGCCAGCACGTTGGCGCGCGAGTGCGGGCCGGAGCCGGGCCAGTGCGCGCGCGCCTGCAGCTCGCGCGCGTCTGCGCACATCATGAGCGCGGACAGGCGATGCACGCGGGGGGTGTCGTACTGCAGCGGTGTGAGCTCGTTGCGCAGCACGTGCAGCGCGTCCAGCACGCGCCCCGCCTCCAGGTGCTCCAGGTACTTCTGCTCCAGGACCACGAACTTCATCTCCTGAGGACCAACGCGCACTTGATGTTAGGCATGACCTAGGTATACCACTGGTCTATGTGCTCGTTAATTTACCATAGTGAGGGAAAAGAAGTAAGAGAATCAACAATTTCAATACGCAACAGGTATCCATGGAGTAAACAAGTACGAGCTTTTTTTTTTTGGAGAGTGAGAAATCATCAAATTACTCCTGGCGCAGCGGAAGGGAGTGTCAGACTTCTACCAACTAAAAACCATCCATGTTCCTTCTTAGCCCTTCGTGTCGAGGCCGCGGTATCTCTTTCGTACAACCCGCAGGCAAACAAGTACGAACTCGCACAAACTTATCACAACTCAGACAGAGCCGGTCAGAAAGCGAAATGCTCTCTTACTGTTCAAAGTAGAACGCCATAAAGCAAATTTGCAAAATTGGCAAAATGCTTCGCTTCCATTCTCTTCCGTTACAATGTAAATGGAGCCTTAGTAAAGTGCAGCTAGATAGTACTAACAGCGAGATTGTGCGGGTCGACGTGCGGCGACTCGCGCAGCAGGTCGTGCAACGCGCGCAGGTCGTGGTCGGCCTTCACCCAGTCGCCGGCCAGCACGTGCGTGCGGAACGTGGCGGCGGCCGGGTGCTCCAGGTGCAGCCCTGACTCCTCCATCAGCAGGGCGGCGCTGCGGCTGAAGATAACGATAACAGATATTAGCAGGCCTTCAAACTACATCAAAGCTCATTGTTGTAAGAGTAATGGGCCTACTACACGCTCAAGCTTCACCACACCTTTCATTATAGTAACCGCGTCTGTGATCATTTTACGAATTATAACGCAATTCATGTTATTTTCCTATGATCTATTTCCCTAAATGGTCACAGACGCAGTTACTATTATGAAAGGAACAATTTACGCTTTTTAACGCAATTCATATTATGATCTGCTATATAAAGTGGCCATTTTACACCCCCTGGCCGCTTTAGAAGAGATTATCTACGTAATACTAACTGTCTGCTACCATTTTACGAATCGTAACGTATTTCGTTTTATTATGCAGCAAGCATACGTTTTGGGCCCCCAGATAGGCAATGGTTCCAATTCAAATAGGAAAGTATTACACAACACACGCGCCTTTACTAAAAAGAGCGTGTGGCAAGAAACAGGTTTGAGAGTACAATAAAAATTATTAGAAAAATATTGAATGAATTTATTTAACGGAATTGTACCTATTATGTGTGTACAACTGTACATATTCTGTGTGTGTGTGTGTGTGTGTGGACGATCACGATAATGCATGTATTAACACTTTGTAGTTTAATTGTTACATTTCACAACAAAATACAAATGCCTATAATTACTTGATTGCCACAAAACGTTGGATTCCTGACGCCTACGGCAATGTGCAAACATTAGTTAATATTAATAACATATTTATACTTCAGATTACGTGCGGAAACGTTACTTAGTTACCGAGTGTTGTAACCTAAATGGCGTCGAACGACTCTGCCATTCATCAAACAGGAAGTTCAGAGATTCTAACAAATTATGCTTAGTTCATGATCCCATCACATGTGAGAAGTGATAATACACTTCATTGCAGCATATTTACGGTGATTATTGTGAGCGGTGGGCCGAAAATATTGAGTGTGCATTATGTCAAATAAAATTAGGTAAACTTCAAAGTTTCAAAGACGTATTTTTGTAATTTTTAACCGACTTCTAAAAAAGAAGGAGGTTATAAATTCGGATGTTTATGTTTTTTTAGGTTTGTTCGGGCATAACTCCGTCCGTCGCTTGTAAACCGATTTGAAAAATTATTTTTTTGTTTGAAAGGGTATACTTCCCAAGTGGTCCCATGATCATCAAGTCAGGATCTGATGATGGGATCCTGGAGAAATAGAGATAACTCTTCAAATTTTATAAGCACACTTGAAGTGATTTGAGTAGTCTTTGGAAGAGTACTTTCTGAAAGTGGTTCCATTTCAATTTGGTGAAGATCTGATGAAGAACTTCGGAGATAGGCAACGGAACTTCTCAATAAATGATAGCAAATGGACTGGGATTGCTGAAATCTCATGTCTGTCTATTGTTACCAGTTCATAACATAACATCACGCCGGTGCGTTGTGAAGGGGTAAGCATATGTGAACCACTAAAAAGTGAAAAATAAAAACTTTTTTACAAAAAATAAAACAGACTTCAACAAAAAAAACATGAAGTCAAATAAACAAAAGTCACCGACTTCAGAAGCTGATTTTTCTTCTTAAGTTTATTTTTCACTTTTTTGTGTTTTATTTTTTGTTGAAGTCGGTTTTATTTTTTGTAAAAAAGTTTTTTTAAGCAAAAGCGTTACTGCAAAATTCGTATTGCCACGCACAGACTGCTTCAGCAATTCTTCTTTATTCAATTGAATTAATTAATAACCTATTATAGTTCGACTGCCTCGTAGGTGTAGTGAACTCTAGTGGTTGCAAGCGCGACTGCTGGGCATGAGGTCCTGGGTGCGATTCCCGGGTCGGGCAAAGTGTTATTGGCTTTTTCCATCAGGAATTTATCAGTAACAGCCACGGAGTCTGGACTTGTGCCCGATTGATGGCAAAAGGCTCGCCCCCTATTACATGGGACTTAAAACAAACTGGCGAAATGTGGGTGTACTATAAGGTACACCTCTGCCTAACCCTTCGGGGATTACAGGTGTGATTATGCTGTGTGTATGCTATTGATTAGATTGGGGAAAACGCCACAGGCTTGGTGCAGGGGTGTGGTGGTGCTCTTCTTCAAAAAGGGTGACAATGCCCGGTTGAAGAACTATAGGCCCATCTCACTTCTAAGCCATGTCTACAAGTTGTTTTCAAGAGTCATCACGAATCGTCTCGCACGCAGGTTTGACGATTTCCAGCCTCCCGAACAAGCCGGATTCCGAAAAGGCTTCAGTACCGTAGACCACATACATACGCTGCGGCAGGTTATACAGAAGACCGAAGAGTATAACCTGCCTCTCTGTTTAGCGTGTGTGGACTACGAGAAAGCCTTCGATTCGATCGAGACTTGGGCTGTGCTGCAGTCTCTCCAACGGTGCCAAATCGACTACCGGTACATCGAGGTGTTGAAGTGTTTGTACAAAAACGCCACCATGTCAGTCCGACTTCAGGACCAGACCTCGGAACCTATCCTTCTGCAGCGCGGTGTGAGACAGGGAGACGTCATATCTCCGAAACTGTTTACCGCTGCATTGGAGGATATCTTCAAGGTTCTGGGTTGGAGAGGACTTGGCATCAACGTCAACGACGAGTACATCACTCACCTTCGGTTTGCCGACGATATAGTGGTCATGGCTGAGACCATGGAAGACCTCAGTGCAATGCTCGATGACCTCAGTAGAGCTTCCGAAAGAGTGGGTCTTAAAATGAACATGGACAAAACCAAGGTTATGTTGAATGTTCATGTAACACCCACTCCTATCAAGATCGGAGACTCTACGCTCGAAGTTGTGGACGATTATGTCTACCTGGGACAAACGGTCCAGTTGGGTAGATCTACTTCGAGAAAGAGGTCAATCGTCGAATCCGACTCGGCTGGGCAGCGTTCGGGAAGTTGCGCGGTATCTTCTCGTCCAACTTACCCCAGTGTCTCAAGACGAAAGTCTATGACCAGTGTGTGTTGCCAGTGATTACATACGGGACCGAAACGTGGACGCTCACAATGGGCCTCATCAGAAAGCTCAAAGTCACCCAAAGGGCAATGGAGAGGGCTATGCTCGGAGTTTCCTTGCGTGATCGAATCAGAAATGAGGACATCCGCATGAGAACCAAGGTTACCGACGTAGCCCGAAGAATCGCCAGACTTAAGTGGCAATGGGCAGGGCACATTGCTCGCAGAACAGATGGCCGATGGGGCCGAAAAGTTCTGGAATGGCGACCGCGAACCGGAAGACGTTGCGTTGGAAGGCCTCCCACTAGGTGGACCGATGACCTGGTCAAGGTTGCAGGAACCCGCTGGATGAGAGACGCACGGGACCGGTCAATGTGGCGACGCCTGGGGGAGGCCTATGTCCAGCAGTGGACGTCTTTTGGCTGAAATGATGATGATGATGATGCTATTGATTGGGGAAATTTGTCAGTTTTGGGTAGCTTGATGTGCTGTGTGTCTGTACAACACAATAGGGATGTTTCCTAACTAAAAAAATATATTAATTCTGTTTTGTCAGTCTGATAGATTTTCGAAAAATATTTTATACATGTTTTTTGTTTTATCAAATTAATAAAAAAATACGTATTACAACGTGTAAGATCACGAGTTGGG
Source organism: Diarsia dahlii (assembly GCA_949775195.1). Classification (NCBI taxonomy): domain Eukaryota; kingdom Metazoa; phylum Arthropoda; class Insecta; order Lepidoptera; family Noctuidae; genus Diarsia; species Diarsia dahlii. Next base: position 23,442,233 of record OX459196.1, on the reverse strand, counting down.
GCATGTGACGTCACACGATTTTTGTTTTTTTTTTATCTTTTTAATTTTTTGTTTACGTGAAAAAAGAGAAAATAAGTGTCAAAAAAAAAAAACAACTTGTAATCTTTATACTATCTGACGGAATAATTAGTTGTTTTTTTGTCAATTAGCATTGCAACTACCCTATTATCCAATTATAATGATTAGTGCCCAAGTCCTACCAATTTGGTTGGAGTGCAAACTAGTGTTAAAAGTGCTAGGTATTCTATAAGTGCATAGTTACCTACTAATAGTATTGTGGTATGAGTGTCCCTGTGACCAGGGTCATCGGCCTTGCCGCAAGGTCGGCCGCGATCTAATGCGCGATGCATTCACGGAAACATTAAATTGACATTATGGATATCATCGTTTATTGTTTCCTGTATAAATATTATAGTATTTTTTATAGTAATTAGTAAGTATTATAGTAATTGTTATTATAGTAATACCTAATATTTTTTCGAAATCTGTGTCACACGGACTAATTAGATTTTTTTGTCAACTACCTACCCTATTCAACTTAATGGGGTTTATTCATAAACACTGATCAAAAGTTAACGAAAATGTATGGTTAAGTTGCTAATCATATAAACTCCAAAATGTATGTACCTACCTACACAGAAATCTTGTTTTTATGCACATGCAACCTTGATAAGCAAAATCTGCGACATCAAGAAATGATTCAGAATCCAAGGCCATTTTTGTTTAATTATAATAATACATGAATGGATTGCATATTTATATCTGTTTATGTATTACCATAGAATAAATAAATTTATTCAATGCTAAATTCATAACTTGACAATACATAACTTCTAGAATCATTAGATGACTCAATTTGATAATTAATTGTATAATGATACTAATAATAAGTGCAACCACATGTTTTGCTGAAAGATAAACTTCAGTAACATAACAGTGGCCCAAATGCCAGAGGTATCCGAATTTCACGAGCATACGGTTAAAATAAAAAGATGCAAAACTTATCAAAGTGAGTAAAACATACCTACTGTGAGGAACATACCTAATGTAAGGTAACTGATAAACTGATAAGTGGTTTGTGGGAAGGAATTCTTTACCACAAATGGCATGACTAGCATTATATGTTTGGATGGAAATATATAGTGTTGTTGGTTTTTATAAGACACATATTATTAATTAACAAACACTTTTGAGAGGTCAGATTTCTGATTATTAATCTTCTTGTTCTCTCACAGTTTTTAACTAAAACTATTGTTTAAATAACAGGTTCAACTTTGTTTTTAATTATTTTTGCAAAAATAATGGCTGCTTTTGTATATTGCTCTGTCTGTCGTTGAGTGCTGATTTACTTCATAACTATTAATATTTAGCTTAGGATAACAAATCAACAACAAGTATGACAGTGACTATGGTGACTCAGCACTTATCTTATTGTGTTCACAATTTTGTATCTAATATCTCTACTCCTATGGCTATAACTGTATCAATAGCACTGAATATATCAATGCAATTATTTTCCCTAATGCAACAGCTTTGATCATCATTGAACTGTTTTTCAGTAAAACACTTTTTTTTCTATAATGATTATTTTAAGCTTTGTATGTTATTTTCCTTCTGTAGTTTGTAGCTACCCCCGCCATGAGAAAAAGGCATGAGTTTTATGATATTTATATGTGTTTGTGTATGTTTTATAAAAACCAGCTGATTATAGAACCAACACATAATTAATGTAAAATTAACACAAGGAAAACAGATCAGTGTCAGCAATAACTGTAATTGGCCAAAAGAAAATTACAGGTCTTTGTTTACCTTGCTGTGAGTGTGCCACACAATAAATAAAGGTGTTTGTCTATTTATGGAGGAAACTGATTCAGAGTGCTAACTAGAGAAAAGTATCAATTGATCCAAACATGCTTAGATTCTTTGATTAAATGCTAACTAGAACAAAGGAATTAATTATTCATGGATTGTGCCTAGCTCTTATTTGGTTATTTATTTCATTATTTTTTATTTTTTTCTAAAGCTATTTTGTATGTACAATGGAAAATTTGAAGTGCATCCCACACATAAAATATGCATTTTCATTGTTGTTTACTCAAGTTGTGATATTTTAAGTGCCATGCCTGCCATGTCAAACAATCTAATGCTAAGAAAAACTGGTTGATTGTTTGTTTCGATATCAGAGCAAATGTCATTAAACTCTAATTAGCGATAATAATAATATTAGGAACCAGAAATTGTCATGATAGCACCGAATGATTCAGGGTTCTATTGTTCATCGTCCTGTAATGGTGAAGTGTAGCGCTAACAAGAGAGGAAGATGGTCAATATAAACTGTAATGTTTTCAATAACAAAATCAGCCCAAGAATCACTCGAAGCCTTGTTTCCAACATTGTGGAATAGTTAGTGAGTGAACGCTCAGCGGTACTCACTCGAGGCCCACAGAGAGGAGATGCTGGCCGATGAGGCGCACGATTTCCTGGTCGGTCTGCGACATGCGCAGGCCGGGCGGCTGCAGGTCGCCGTTGCGCGTCGTGCTGTCGCCGTTGACGTGCAGCGGCGGCGGCACGCCGTTGGCGGCGGGCGGCTGGTGCATGTCTGCGGGCCGGGCGGGCGGCGACAGCCTGCGGGTCCGCTTGCGCGGCGGCCGATGCCCAGCGCCCTCGTCGCTCGAGTCAGTGGAGGCCAGGCTGGCCCGCTCCGCTGCGCCCGCTCGCCGCGCTCGTCGGAGCGCCGAGATCACGAGCGCGCCCGCCGCATCGGCCTCGACACCTCGGCCGAGTGACGTCACGGCACCCGATACGCACCACCCGCGCTCAATAGACCATCTCCCTTTGTTCGTCGCTGCAAAACTCTCGCTCCTGGCTTGCTGCGTCGCGACACTCTCTTGACGAAAATACTTCCTACGCGACTGCAACCGAGGAACTTGTACCGTTACGAAACGTTTCGATCGTTGTAAGAGTGTGTAGCGTTCGCGATGCGTACACAAAAATCAGCTGAAAATGATACGACAGCTGTCTTTCCTCGCTAATGCAACATCGCCCTTCTTTCCGTTTCGGATGACGTTCGTGTCTTGTTCGGTTGCGCATCGGGCGAAATCGTGTTGAAATGTAATGACCTCAAAAATAAAATTATCCATACAGCAAAATGGTGATAAAAGGTGTAAAACTATATCGCTATGATAAGTTTGCAGTTTAGTTATAATAAAAAGAATCTTCCTCAAAAAGTAAACACAATCTTATTATTCATACTGTTACAAAGTAACACGAATTTGTAAAATAACTATTACAATTATTATGAGAGTACTATATTTATATCTATGATGGAATAAATAAGATTATAAGATATTTAAAATGTGATACTTTCCAATGAAAATCATTTTATTAAAAAAACTAATTTCAAATTGGGCAGGATTTGCTGTATGAATTGGAACGTATGGTATTGTATGTATGTTTACAAAACTTGTTTTTATTTACAAAAAAGTATTACAAGCTCGGAAAATAAAAGTATATAATTAAGATCGCTTTGATAGGTTTTGATTATTATATTCACTTGCTTAGATCTCGTATACTGTGGGTATACTCAAGAAGTAGTCATTAACTTTATCAACAAGGTTTTTCTCACTGCGTAATTACTATTTTAAATAAAAACACAAAACAGTGGTCTGACAAGCTCTGAAAAAATAGATCTTTCTAAACGTTTTCGCAAATGTCAAGTATTGTCAAAATGAAAATAATCTGATTTAGGCTGCGGTTTAAATTGTACGATCCTTTACAAACGTGCCAACGCTACAAACTAGCTGTTTAAATTGAATGTTTACCATCGGTACACATAGTACACATTTCAATTTAAACCAGTCAATAGCCCTGTAATGTCACTTCTGTCAAAAATTATAACCTCGGAACTAAGCCGAAAGCACAGAACATAATATTATACCCCTCTCGGAATTATTTATTTACGTACTTTTACATTTTTCATTGAATAATATCTAAATAATGGTGCAACAACAAACAACATCTAAAAGCAAAATAAAGACAAGTCAATTGCTTTCCTTGACACTTGTCAAATTCGAATTTGACGTCTCCGCACACACTGTACTACCAAATTTTTGTGTGCGCCGTTGGTAGCGATCGATGACGTCACTCATGACGTCACACTGCTAAGAAGAGCTCACGTTTGTACAAAATAAACCGATTTTATGCACGAACACAGTACCAATAGCGCACATCGTACAATTTAAACCGCAGCCTTAATCTCGCTCGAGTGTCAACAACAAATGTCACGAAATCACGGAATTGATCACAAAACTTTAAAATAATGAAGTTATTAATTTTAAAAATTATTTTATTGTATTTGTTAGTGAAGCCGTCGAATTTACAGCTTCTTATCAATGTTAGAAATCAGGTATGTTTTGTATCAAAACTTCTGTTAGAATCGCAGTGATTCAAATTGTGTTTTGTCCAGAATTGAGTGATAAATAATTTATTATTTAAATTGTTCACATCATAGACAGCAATGTACAGTGCGATCAAATTATCTTGGCAGCTCCGAACTTCGTGCAGGTCATTTTGTTACAACGAATGTATTATAAAAGTGTTACGATATTTATTTTATTTGTATTTCTCACTGTTTAAATTAGATATTTTCTGATCGTTTAAGTATTGGTTTATCTGGCAATAACAGTTTTATTCCCAAGTTTACATGCGTAAAATTTCGCAAAGCCTATGTTCAGAGCTGCCAAGATAATTTGATCGCACTGTAACGCGTACTTCATACATAAATTTCTTTTAAATAAGCCGTTTTGGTGAAAGCAAGGCACAAAGTAACATATCTAGGTACTAAATTGTGATTTCCGATTCATTTCCAGGGTGGCGATGTAATGCAGGAGAATATAACTGCGAACGTGTCGGAGGACACCATCACCCTTGAGTTCATGCGGCTGGACGGCGTGTTCGTGTCGCAGCTCGTCGACTTCACCAATGTGAGCTAACCTTCATCACCATCCATACATAGCCTGAACTCACCCACTCACTGCTGGGTGCAGGCCTCTTTTCTTGTGCTAATCTCCACGGTCCTGTACCAGCCTCATACAGGTTTTCCACCCGATGGCAATGTATTTTCCCAACTGTATTTTGATTGGACTGCTTGTTGAAATGCTCAGCTGCTTCTGGTTAGACTGGAAAGTCTATGATGCAGCTGAGCAAGAAGCAGAGAATTGTCTCTTTAGACCATTTTAACAGCAATCAACAGACTGCTATTTATCTTGTAAACTATTAATTGAAATAACAACATATTACAATTTTTTCTCCAAACAAACAACTGGCTTATCAGTGGGTTTTTAGCTTTTAATTAGTGAAACTACATTTATCACTTATTACTGGCCTGACCAATACATTAAAATAATAGATTGCAATCTCTAATTAATGTTATTTATTCAAATATGTATGTTAAAAAAGAGAAAGTTAGAAGACATAAATATAAAGTTTTGTTTTACCGAAAGGTTTCCTAAAAGCAGAATTTACTTTCAGGAAGTGGAGGCAATGAAGCTTATAATCCCCGGTGAGGAGGAGCTCGGCCAGACTGGACATCAGACACTCTGCTTTCTCACCCATGCAGCACAGGCTGACTTCATAGCACCCGATGCTATGGCCAAGTTGAGACAGGTATGTACTCATGGTGAGTTGTACTTTTAACAAAATATCTATCAAATTACAATTATTTTGTGCTGTCAAAGATGACCTATATTTATATTTACTCTCCACAATCCCGTGCGAATTCACTGCATATTGCAGCAAGATCTCCATACTGAAGTTTGCATCTTCTGCCAGAGTGAAACAGTACAGTATATTCATTGGCTTATACATCACAAGCTTGTTTGTCAAAACCTACAAAATTGTGGCAACAAGCAAGACAGATATTGTTCCTTGCCGAGTCACAAAGATTATAGAATCTGTTGTACACTCAAAAAGCATATTTGCAGAACTCTGTTAGAATCTGGTTAGCGGGTTCGCGCGCGATTTGCATGGGAATGTAGGGAGGCCTCATTACAATAGTAATTCGTGTTACCCACTGTGTTAAGCTGTGTCATCTTTATGACGATGTACCTACATGGTTGTATCCAATAAATAATATTCCACAACTATCACACAACGCCATCTAGTCCCAAGCTAAGCAGAGCTTGTGTTATGGGTACTAGACAACTGATAAACATACTTATATATTTCTAAATACATACATATTATAGATAAATTACACCCAGACACAGAACAATGATCGTGCTCATCACACAAACATTTGTCCTGGGTGGGAATTTAACCCACGACCTCCGGCATAGCAGTTAGGGTCACTAACCACTAGACCAACAGGCCAGTCATGCCAATGGTGAATGTATTTCTAGAAAAACCCTGGCACAATCCGCGTGGCGGAGGAGGATAAGGGCTGGCGGCAGACGACGGCGAGCGCGTGGGCCGGGCGCTCCACTCGGCTGCTGTCCGCGCCGGCCGCGCGCCACTGCGCCGCCGCCAGGGACCGCGTCTACCTGCGCGCTGCTGATCTCTCGCGCTGGGCACCTCGACCAGGTCAGTTCCTGGGTCACAGTGTTGGTTGATCTAGATAGATTACCTAAATTCCATTGCACTTTCCTGATAATAAGTTCTCACATATTTGGTCATTTATTACAGAACAAAACACGAAACTACGTCTTTTCAAAATTTCAAGTAAAGGATAGGTGCTTTATTCTTGCTTGCAAGTTAAGTATATTGTTAGCAATTTTAGCAGCCCCCTCATCACTAGCCTGCTTCCTCTTTATCAAATCCTTGGCACTGCGCATGTAATAGTAGAAAACAGTAACCAGCATATGAATGTCATGTTCAGGCATGGATCAGTCATCGTACGCGACGGCCGTGACGCCGTTCCCTGCGCACGCACTCTCGTCCGACGCGACGGACGGCAAGCCCGCAGTGAGTGTGTGCGTCGCCGAGACTGACCACACTAAAGAGTGTATTTGTCACTTGGAGGTGAGAGCCATTTTTATACAGAACTAGCGAACCACCCCGGCCCCGCACTGGTACAATGTATGTTCCCGTTTTAGCAACATTTCTTATTTATGCTCCGCTCTGTTTAAATGGACTATCCAACACCAGTAGTTCCTGAGATTAACGCGTTCAAACAAACAAACTCTTCAGCCTTATAATATTAGTACCCAATTCTGGGTTAAGCTCGCCTTTATACATAAGCTTTGTAATTTATGTTTATATTTGTTATTTTATGTGTGCAATAAAGAATAAGAATTAGTATAGAGATGAAACGGATATTCAGTAACTATCTGGTAACCGGCCTATCCGGCTCAAATTTTAAATCCGGCCGAATACCGGATAAGAAACGAGTTTCCGGCCGGATACCAGATTTCAAATAAATACGACATTAAGATTGAAGGCATTTTATTTGACATAGAGACTCATGAATTTTTAATAACAAAACAAAAAGCTCTAAGGGCAAACTATGATGAATAAATAGGTAGGTACTGCGTTCGTTCTCTGCGTTAAAAGGCAACAGACGGTTTCGGTTGTATAAGTTTTTAAACTGACATGGTCACTGACACTACTATTAATATCATAAACGGGATATTTACCATGTTTGATTATTGTTTCGAGTTCCCGATATTTCGGCGCTGTTACAAGCACCATGATCACGGATAAACTGAAGTCATTGCGGGTGGATGTTTATGAGCAGACAAAACGGTCTACCCTCTTTCTTGTTCGTTTTTTGCGTTCGGTACCACTACCATTGTCACTCACTACACGATTCTGTTCCCGACACACAAAACTCACTGTGTCCACTCGCGAACTTTTTTCGGCACTTTTTCGGTTTTTACACAGTTGAACCACTGGATTCCAGGCTCTCGACAGTTGAAACCCATCCTCCCGGTTAAAGAACAAAAATCAAACATGGTAAATATCCCGTTTATGATATTAATAGTGGTTTCGGTTGTCTTCGTATACAAGGCCAGCTTCCGAAAAAAGTCTTTCGCTATATACACTGCTGCAGGACGCTGAAAACTTCGTTAAGTTTGGGTATTGTACAGCATTAGCTGACCACCAAATATAAAGATCACGATCGCACCAATGCGCACTGAATTCAGATTTTCACACGCAATTGCGTTTTTTTCTTGATCGTGACATTGACTAGTGTCGTTTTCTGTCGTTACCTCATTAAAGCAATCCCAAAAGCCACAAAATCAAACAACAAGAACACGTTTTCTCATACAATGATATTATAAAGAAAGATACGCCATGTTCATACTGAATGGCGTTCAGATATCGTTGCGTTCTACGACAGGGATAGATAATACGGAACGTTTAAGATAAAAAGAGATAGCTAGTTACTAAACTGCACCAATTGTCGTAGTTTGTCCTCAACAATTTGTGCGTGCTAATGCGATATCTACCTCTTTTTATTTATAATATCATTGTTCTCATAACCTCTTATGATCGTATTTGCAATCAATTCACGAAGACAATATAACGCTAATAATGTCACTCATAAACGAAAGGGCCCGAAATCACACGAGCCCACCCGATCGATTAGTAATTCACTCTTGTAACGACTCGCCACTCGACTATGTTCGGCAGGATATTCGGCGGCCGGATATTCGGCTATCCGGCTTCAAGGTTGGCCGAATATTCGGTATTCGGTATTCGGTATCCGGCACAACATCTATCCGTTTCATCTCTAATTAGTATACATACAGTGCGATCAAATTATCTTGGCAGCTCTGAACATAGGCTTTGCGAAATTTTACGCATGTAAACTTGGGAATAAAACTGTTATTGCCAGATAAACCAATACTTAAACGATCAGAAAATATCTAATTTAAACAGTGAGAAATACAAATAAAATAAATATCATAACACTTTTATACATTCGTTGTAACAAAATGACCTGCACGAAGTTCGGAGCTGCCAAGATAATTTGATCGCACTATAACAGAATTATGTAGAAATATTTACTGCACTTTGTACCTTCCAGTTTTGTTACGTAATGTGTTAATAATTTCAACAGGTTTGTGTTAACTGGTATCCATGTGGTCTGAAATACTGCAAGGGCAAGCCACAAGGCGGGCTGAGCTACCGGTGCGGCATCAAGACGTGCCACCGCTGCTACCGGTACCACTTCTACGTGCGGCGGCGCGACGCCTGCCCCAGCTACACGTGACGGCGCGACCGCCGGCCGTCGCGCCGTCGCGCACTCTGCCAAACTTATCATCTAGTCCTCATATTCATAGCTTCCATATATTTCTATAAAGAATGTTTTGTGACCAGAGACAATACCAAGCATCCATTCTTGTAAATATTTGTAACAAAGCTATAACTATACTTAATTAATTTGTAAGAATAAACTTTTGAATACTATTTATTTACATATTTTATTGCTATTAATACAACTAAATAATCTACAATTGTTTTTGCACACAACAGAATGCACATCATCAATGTTCATAGTTTGTGGTGCATTCCATACAATGATGCAATATGTGAAACAGTTTTGTATGTCATTGTTAACTAATATGCAATCAAATAAAATGAAGCACAGAGTATTCTATTGCACAAATGTGACATTAAGCAGGTGGTTTGGAAAGCTCTGACATATTCATGTTTCAAGGCCATCGTATTCTGATTGCACAGTAGTAACTAGGCAACACACACACTCATACTTCCTATAAATTATGAATACTTATTAAAAGCAACCGGGGAATGGTTCATGCCTGTTTTTCCTGAGTACAAACTGTATCTTGCGCTCCATGTCTTCATTGTAGATGGCTTTGCAGCGCTCATGGTTCACACGTCTTCTTGTCTGAAAACAGTGTTACAGCAGCTATAAGAGGGAGTAGGCTTTTAACTGAATCAAAGATGCTTCAATCAATTTATAACAAAGCACAGGATTGTCAGGGACAGCAAAGCTTCCTCCATCCAGTTGGGGTAGATGTAAACAAACCAAATTATACCACACAGCCTTTGCCTTTGCTCGCGTTTTACTTGGAAATTATCCCATGAGAATGTTTTAAATATAGCCTATGACCCTCACAAATAATGTAGGTTTCTTTCTTGGTAAAAGAATTTTCAAAATCGGTACAGTAGATCCAGAGATTACCCCCTACTAACTTTACCTCTTTATAATATTATTAGTGTAGACTACTACTGTGCAACATAACTAGTGTTCAGTTTAATTAAAAGGACTCTAGATTCATGAAGTTTCTGTTGGGCTATGGAAAAAAGCGTGAGTGTGTGGCTCAAGAGAATGGTGTTTATAAGTTGAATAAAACAAACTGGGAAGACAATAACTTCTGGTGATTATTGTGACCTGCCCCCCCATCCATCCAGTTCTACCCATAAAGTAGGCACATTTTGTCTACCTGGTAAGGTTTCTCGTAGAATCTGGTAAGCCTATACTGCTCCAGGATGCCTTCCTTGCCGAGGATTCTGTTCACCAGCCGGCACGCGTCGTCCACATTGTTGTTCTTCACGAACACTGTGCGTGCGATGAACGAGGGGTGACGGTTCGACAGCAGCCTCAGCGTCAGAAACATTTTGTTTCAGTAACTTGCAATATAAAATAAATAGAAATTGTACAACTACTTTTGAGGTTAGAAGGATGTCAATGACAGTCAATCATCAATGTCGAAGTGTCAGTCAATGTGACACTGACACTTGACAGTAACAGTAAAACACAGTTTAAGGAGTCAGCAAAGAGTATAGAAACTATTTTGTAGAGGGAAGAATCAGAAGAATGATTCTAAATTATTTGCGCTCGAGTAAATAGAGAAAATTACAACTTACGCTACTGCCGCATTCATTGCTATTAAGTACCTATCTCTTACTTAGGCCTACATACTTGCCTACCGACCTATTCACAATACCTTTCACAGTCATATAATTACTGTGCCGACCAAGTAGCGACCTTCTAACAACCATAGATGAAAGGGAATTAAGATCACACTCATTCTAAAGTGATTCAAAATCATAGGTAAATTAACAGCACAACATAGCAGCAGCTGTAAACGCACTCTACCTCCACCTACCCGAGTATTGTTGTCAAACTGGCGGCAAAGTCAATTTTGAGAAAAGTCGTGTTAGTTACACTATTTATAACTCAAGAACGGCTGGACGGATTTAGCTGAAAATTGGTAGGGAGGTAGCTAAGAACCAGGAGAAGGACATAGGAGAAAGACATCCTTTTTTTTTTTTTGTCTCTAAAGCGGAGGCGGAACAAAGTTCGGCCGGGTCAGCTAGTCTATAACTATCTAAATAAATGTGTTTGTTAGAACGGAAATTTAATATAGAATGTTTGTGCCCTTTACTCTATACAGTTTAAACAAATATCGAAGATATCATTGAGGTATAATGTACTACGTAGTATTGTACGTAGTACATTTTAACTCAATGGAAGATATCGCTATGTAAAAATATCCGCGCGGCAAAAAAATACGCGTGCAGCAGGGCTATTGCGTATCTTTTAATGACAGTGGATAACTTATAATGTCTTTCAAATAACTGTCAAATGGTGAGTTTTTAAGAAAAAAATGTACCAAACCATAACCAATTTACAGTTAATCTATGGACATTTCTGATAGCCACTGACGTTAAAAAGATACGCAATAGGGCAGGTCGCAATGTAAGTAGGTAGGTACGGGGGATTCTGGCTGAAAAATATAAACAAAAAAAAAATATTTACTGCACCCTAATGTTTACAAGTACAGGGTGTTATCGTATATTTTTAATAGTATGAGATACATAAAGTAATTTTCACTTTAATATAATCTAAGCTAATCTAATTATAGAGAGGAAAGATTTAAAGATTTTTTGTTACTTACGATTTACCTTAATTTATGTTGGATAGTCGATTTATCGAGAAAGGTTATAAGCTATATTTATGTGACGCAGACGAAGTTGCGTGGGTCAGCTAGTATTATAATAAAGAGGAATGATTTGTATGTTTGTGTGTATGTTTGTAATGAATATACTTAAAAACTCCTGCGCCGATTTCAAAAATTCTTTCACCATTAGAAAGCTACATTCACCCTGAGTAACAGAGGCTATTGCTGAGTCGGGCTGCGCGGCGCCGGATGTTACCGGCGGCGAATGCTGCGGGTGCGGGGGCGTGCGGCGGCGCGTGCCGTGGCGGCGGGTGCGCGGGGCTCCGGCTCCGGGTCGCGAGGTGGCGGTTCCGCGTTGTGGCGTGCATTCGTTGTTCCGTGATTCGGGGTCTTGTGCGTTCGTTGTTGCGGGGTGCGTCGCTGCGTGCTTTCGTGCGCGCAGTGTTCGTTGTTGCGGGCATTCGGTGGCGTGTGGTTCGGCGTGGTGGCTTTCGGAATGACGTATTGCACTCGTAGTTTCGTTCTTCTTCTTTCCTTCTGACATTCAAAAGTGCCTGTAATGGCTTAATTGAAATAAACTATTTGAGTTTGAGTTTTTTGAGTTTACTTTTTACCCGACTGCGGCGAAGCCCAAAAGGAGGGTTATGTGATTGACGTGTATCTATCTAAGTACCTATGTATGTATGTCTGTCTCTTTGTTCCCTCATAACTCCTAAACGGATGAACGGATTTGAATAAAATATAGGTCATCATCACCATTTCATCATCATTTCAGCCGAAAGACGTCCACTGCTGGACATAGGCCTCCCCTAAGTGTAATTTTTGCTTAGGGGGGGTTTGCCATAATCGCCACGCTTGGCAGGCGGGTTGGCGATCGCAGTACGGTCCGTAGTAGTCGTTCCGTATGGTGTCGGACGCAAAGAATAGCACCATCCCATATCTTCCCGTGGGTGTCGTAAGAGGCGACTAAGGGATGTACCAGAGAATGGGCAGCAGCGTTCTCTGTGCTTTTTGTAAAATATAGGTACGTCGTTAGATTCGTCTTTTTCGCTACATTAAAATTAAAAAACAAAGAAAAATTGCATATTTTGGGGGCCATATAACGGAGTTAAAAAAAAAAATCCTGTCCCATCGAGTAGGGTATCAAAATGAAGGGTTTTAAAAGGAGATTACAAAAATGTAAAACACTTGTATGTTTAAAAGAAATTCAAAGTCACAAATTGTGCGGGACAGCGAAAAATAGTGCAGTGGACTGTTACATTACATAGACGTTAGTGACGATACGTAAATATTGTGATATTACTTTGATTAGCGTTAGATTTAGTAAGATGTTTTAAGTGTTTTTTTTTATGATAGTATTAGCTCTACATGCCCATCAGGCTTGATGTTATAAGTGATTTACATTCCTGCCGCCTAGCGGCGCTAGTGTTTAGGTTCATAGTTCACGAAGCATAAGTAAACTGTGTGATACGTTACCGTAACGAGACCCGTTTCAGTATTGTAATTCTAAGGTGTAAATCAAGGTTTTTATATTGTTTTTTGTGTTTGTTAAGTAATATAAGTTAGTCCTAAGATTAGAAACATAAGTTATGTTATTGTAAGGGATGTTTTACCACTAAAAAAAGCATAGTAAATTTTCCCGCGCAGAAATATTAATTTTTCGGCGCCAAAATGCATCAAGAGGCCACTGCGCATGCGCAAACACTCGGGTCGTGATTGGCCTGCGTCTTAGAAATTTTTGTATATAAAAATGGGAACATTTTGGTGGTAAAATCATTCCGAATCCAGCTACGACTTCATTTTGAAACTCTCCTAATAAAGAAAAAACTACAAGCAACTAGTGGTCTTATTCTCCACCAACCCAGTACACAAGTGTGTTCAGCCTACACATAACACACAAATCATAATAATCATATAAACAAACACAAAAACTAAATCATCTGCGAAAAATTTTACGCGACCAACGAAATAACAAACCTAAGAACTAAAAAATAAGAAATAAAAAAGTAGTAATACATATTTGTAATGTAGACCTTTCATTTGATACCAAACTTGTTTTGATTATCTCAATTTAATATTTTTTGAGGTAAGTTTTTGACATTTAAATTCCGTCATAAAAAGAATTTATAAAATTTATATAGCCTATGTCACCCGGGCTATTCTAACGAATCTATTTACACCTAATTTATTAAAATCCGTTCAGTAGTTTAGGCGCTACGTTGGAACATACATACATACATATTACATACCTACATACATAGACTGCCAAAATCATTCTTTTGGCTGCGCCGTAGTCGGGTAAAAAGTTGTGATAAATGCCCAAGTTACGATGTTTTTCAATACATTTATGAAGAAATAAAATAATAGAACGAAAAGTGTTTTTGAAACATCTCGCTTTGCCTTCGCAGGTCTAACACAATATTTTTATTTTCTATTTCTATTATTAGGCTAGGCATGGGCTAGGCAGATCCCGGTATACAAGCACCTGCGTTTGGCGTCGACGCAGCCGGTGCGGCGGCCGCCCACGCCCGAGCTGGTGCGCCGGTGGCGGCTGCGCGAGGCGAGAGACCAAAGAAGATGCATTTTGATGAATGCACTCTGCACCCGCAGCTGCGCTCCTCAGACTCTCATCTCGCTGCACACGTCAGTCACTCGACGTTCCTAAAGTACTCTTCACTTTTCAGTCCTTTTACCGAAGGCAGGTTTTCTATCATGACAAGGCCCTCTATCAGGACAAGGCGTTCTATAGGCCTTCTACCGATGCCAAGGATTCTACGAAGGCCAGGCCTTCTTAGTCCTCTAGGCCTTCTACGCTTTCTAGCACCTAGTCCTCCTACATTCCACGTAGACTACGCTACGCTTGACTACATTGACAACATCGGCATGTAATGCTATAGATCTAGGTAAGGTAGCGTCAAATTCAGAACTGCAGCTGAATAACGTAAGATGCACCACACAGCGATTTGAGGGATTCTGAGAGCTACAGTGACTAATAGAGTTTGAATTGTTATGTACATATTTTGATAAAAATCTACCCACCTAACACAATTCTTCTGGTTTTTATACCAATGTTTTTAAATACATTAATTATTAAATGTACAACTCAGATGGTATAGTTTTTGTTTCATTCGACAATTTTTTTTTACCCGTAGAATCTCAAAGGCTTTTGATAGATCAAGAAAACAGCCATAGACTGTTGTCTTTGTGTCTATGTTTATTACAAGACAGTTTGCTTTAAACACAGCATTGCGCTTTCGGTAGACTAACCGGTTCATAAACCAAACTGCGCATTGGAGGATCTTAGTCAAACTAACTACAGTTTCGCTAAGTACCTTATGGTAGGCCGCGGCCGGTGGCCGCATGGTCGGCTTCAAGTTTCAACGTGCCTATTCTGGCTACGATTCAGCGCGCGAGTGAGAACTAATGAATAACAGAGGACTTGTCTTTTCAATTTGTTTGAGTAAGTAGTGTTAGGGAGTACCTCCCCCTACCCCACTTCAATCTTGACAAAACTTAGACATAACATAAACTCCTTCTTGTTCAGAACCTGGCCACATTTATTCTGCAATGCAAGCAATGACTGAAATCTTGATGACACAAGAAAATGACAATTTTGTACAGTGGTGCAAATTCTTATATATCGTAATGAAAGTTATACAGCTGTGGACTTACTGTCCGTTTTTTTAGAATTAATTATTTTGAGTAGGTAAGTGATAATGGCGACCGAAAATGAGTTGAGGTCCATCAGCTGCTTGTCGATGAAGACTGAGGACAGTACAGCCGTGGCGGCGCGCGCGCGCTGGCGGAACGCGGCGCTGCACGACCGCTGCAGCACCAAGGACATGGAGAGGATGAAGGCTGCCTTCCAAGAAGCATACAATCACACAATGACTGAGATACAGTTCCGAACGATGATCAAGTCTGTGCTGGATGTGGACTACGACGATGAAGAATTCAAAATACTTTTTATGAAAGTGGGTTCCTAACATCTTTACTTCTTAAGACTCTAGCTAGAGTTAGAGTGAGAGGCGACTAACAGAAGGTGTAAGTGCTAAAGCCGTCGCCGCCACCGCGCACAGGGGCGAGGTAACGCACAACGTGAGGTTCCTTTAGTCCTTACTGTTGTAGCACCGATATTAAGATATGGAGTAATATTTTGGGGCAACTCGGTAGACAAGGAATTTGTATTCAAAGCCCAAAAGAAATGTGTTAGAGCTATGTGCCATCTAGATAGTACTACAAGTTATCAACCTTACTTTAAAGATTTAAAAATTCTTACATTACCTTCCCTGTACATATACGAATTAAATATATTTGTGAAATCGAATCCAAGCTATTATAAGACTGCCTTTAAAAGCTATTACAGACAATTACGTGACAAAAAAAAGTTGGATGTAGAAATACCATATGGGGAAACGGCACTACTCAATAAAAGTATAATTTGTATGGCATCACTGATTTATAACAAACTGCCCGATGACATTAGGAAGTTGCCTACCCCTTTATTTAAAAAGAAATTACACACGTTCCTAATAAAAAAGTGTTATTATAATGTAAAAGAATATTTAGAAGATACCGACATTGTATTTTAATTATAGAATTTATTTGTAAATTGACTAAATGTGACGAATATTAAAATTACTATGACATTATTAATTTCCATGACATTTACTTATATTAATTATTATTTAACATTACTATTTCGAACCCAATTTAAACAATCAATAGACTATTTATATTTTGAATGACATAGTAATTTAATGAAATCTGATTTTGATTCTGTCATAAATTCTTAACAATATATTTGCACACCTCGTATGGTTATAATACAGTGAACCATAAAAACGTTTGTAACATCCTCACTACCTGTTTTATGCAAATAAATGATTTGTATTTGTATTTGTATTTGTATTTGTATTACTGATTCTTCAGAAAGGTCAGACGCGCAGTACTCCACTCGCAACTGAGGTGCGTGGATGAACGTGGAACGAAGCAAATTATTAAAAGATCATTGCCGAAAACCTATAGTTTCTGCCCCAGGGCACAAGACATGTGTATATAAATGTGTGTCCTCCGTCAGGTAAACACAAGCCACAGTGCCGAGGTGAACTGGGAGGAGGTGGTGTCCCACCTGATCCTGGGCTACTTCGGCAACGACGCGGAGAACCAGCGGGAGTCGCTGCAGCCGCCCATCATGGGGCTACCCGTCGTCATACGCTCACAACACAGGCACCCGATTTCTCGGATTACTTTCTGTCCAGATGTTGACAAGGTTCGTTCATTTGAGATAATGTAGGTGAAAGTTACTCTGGGTACCTACTGCAATTTTTATTAATGTGCCAAACCCTATTTCAAACCTTTTATTTGTAAAAAAAAACTGGCCAAGTGTGAGTCGGACTTGCACATGAACCGTTCCGTACCATCGTAGTAGGCAAGTACAGCACAGACGCCCCCTCACTATTTACCCTCCAAAAAAAGTTAATTAGAATAATTACAAATATAGAATCAACAGACAGTTGCAAACCTTACTTCCAGAAACACAAGATTCTCACGTTAGTTAGTATATATGTATTGGAATTATGTAAACTAGTCCGCAAATATCCGGATTCTTACAGCACACGGGGAGACGTACAAACCAATTATTCGTTGCGACACAAAAATAGACTGAATTTGCCACCTTCCCGTCTTAAACTACACCAATCTAGTCCATATTCCATGTCCATAAAAATATATAATAAATTACCAGAAAACATAAAGCAACAAAAGAAAACCAATATATTTGTAAATAAATTAAAGCAATACTTAATTAAAAAAAGCTACTATACAATACACGAATATTTAACAGATAAATCCGATAATAATACATAATTATAACGTTTAACTAGGTACTAATAAAATTAAAACAAAACTTTTGAAACCAAGTAGGTAAACAAATAAGTAATTTAATGAATATAACTAACTAAATAATTAAAGAATAGATATATAGATTAATAGATATAAGCTAGGTATAGAAATAATACCAACTTTAATATTAAAAGAAGCAAAGCGCTCTTCCTTCCTCTCTCTAATTCTCTAATTATTTTATATAGAAAATTGCTGTGTCCGACAGGGTCCATAATTGTGTCTAAAATTATTTTATACCACCTGTAAAAATGTACATTAGTTTAGTTTAGTTTAACGGGGCTTTTATCCGCACTTAGCCTCTTGATTGGGCCATTGTGCGTGATGTTTTAGTAATACCTACTCCAACCAACATAGGTCGTCCCAGAATTGCAGCAGCCTTCCCAGACTGCTGCAGGCTTCCGGGAGAGTTAATGGGGATCGTAGAGTTTGTGCCCGGTGATCTGCTAAAAAAATGTACATTATGGATTGCAATAAACGATTTGAATTTGAATTTGAAAAGTAAAGCGGTTCACAGAATACATCTGACCTACCAAGTTGCAACCTTAAAAATAAGTGAAGCCATATTTTACTCAATGATATAGGTACTGTAACAAATGAGAAGTCTTGTATCATACCTTCAAGTCTTTGACGTTTGCGACAGAACCGCACCACGGACCCGATGCAAGGCTCGTACATAACAGTGAGCCGTGACGGTATGATCAACTGGTGGTCGCTTGACATGAAGCTGCTGAGGACTGCCTTCTCTTCAAGCCGTTAGTAGTACCTACTTCAAATTTTATACATTTACTGTGTCGTAGGCTTGCAGTGGTGGTGGAAGTATTAGTAATCTACCATGCATGGTCACTGAAGTTTTTTTTTAGAGGGTGGGTAATCATCTCCCGCTCTGGGCATAGCGGTAGTGTCAGACTTCTACGACTAAAAACCACCCATGTGCCTTCGTAGCACTTTGTGTCAAGGCCGCAGTATCTCTTTCGAACAACCCACAGTCCCGACGGGATGCCCCTCCCACCTTGTATAATCTTTATAGGCTTTAGACGGACACAATTAGCAAACGTTCTTGCCTATTTATAAAATTTGTCCAAAAAAGTATGTAAAGCAGCGCTTATGACTTCCACAGCCCACCTGAAGGTGCGCACCACGTGGGTGACGGACATGGTGTGCATGCCGGACGTGAACATCATCGTCACCAGCTCCACGGAGCGAGACCTGCGCTTCTACGACTGCACCGCCAAGACCTTCACCTTGAAGGTCGTCATTACCAGCTGGGAGTACATGGCAAGAAAACACGTTGTTCTTATTAGTTTCTAAACGATCTACGGCTATACGATCATTTCGTCCTTTTCCCAAGTTATTTGACATCGGCCCAGTATGTCTTCTCTGCCATTAAACTTCTCTATTAGTCGTCAATCGGCATGCCCATTTCATATTTCACACACTCCAATTCCATTTATTGCTACACAAAATCCTTACACTCATGTATGATTCCTTTATGTGCTTGAGGGTTCGACCCGTGTTTTTTCATTAGAAACGTTCTAGTACTAGTAGCCCGGAGTTTGGAAGTTGCCGGTATAATACCCCCGTGCCTCGGAAAGCACTTTAAGCCGTTGGTCCTGCACCTGATCTCTCTCCGGTCGTGTCGGATTGCCGTCCCATCGGACTATGAGAGAAAATGAACAGAGAGTGCACCCTGTGCCTGCGCACACACTTGCAAAAATAAAACAAACACACACTTGCACTATAATATCTCCCGCGCCGATGGCTAATCTTCGCTAAGATTGACCACCGAGACCGAAAAAGGTCAGGAGGACATGTACCTAATTATGTGTTTTATATAAGCAACAAAATTACAGTAATCAGTCAGTAAATTCCATAGATTTGCACAATGTACTATCATTTCGGGAAAGATTTGTCGGAGCAGTGCAAGCTGATCTGCGGTGACGTGGGGGGCAACATCCGTGTGCTTCTGTTCTCTCCGGTGCTGCGCGGTCCCTTCCAGAACGAAGCAGGACGCGCCACACAAACGCTACGACATAAAGATCTGCAGAGACGGGTGAATCTATCATTTAAATCTTGGGGCAAATACGCACGGAAATGGCAAAGCGTTCTCTGCCTTACAACTGGTGAAACTATTCTTTGATATTAGTTTCATTTAGGTATATATTTCTTTAAGACCATAGAATCCATGAAGTGTTAATAATTCTTAACCTATTTCTATTAAATAACAAAATCACTTTGCCCGATTCACTACCTTTGTAATTGTATCACATTTATATACGATATGGTATTCTTAATGCTATGTATTTTGTCAATCCGACAATACATAATGCAGTTTTTTGCATATATAATTTTGAAACTGCAATTTCCTTCCGAATCCAATTATAGGTAAGCAATTAAATGGTATCTATAAGAAGTTTATCACGCAAATTTGTGCACTCACTCTATACGATTCGCTTGTGATTACAGCCTCACCTTCTGCCAAAACTGCACCTAGTGGAGCTCCGGCGCAAGCACGGGGAGTGGGTCCGGCAGGTGTCGTGGTACAAGTCTCTGAGCTGCGTGGTGTCCTGTTCCACCTGCTACGACTCGCTGCTCATCACCGGCATTCATAGCTCTAAGACACATACCATGTTTAGAATTGATAAGGTGAGTTTTTTGTGTGCATTGTACTGTACTTATTTTGTCAAATGCCTTCGTATAGTCTACGAAAATATAAAGGTTTTCTAAATTCTATGTGCTTCTCCATGATTTGGTTCAAAGCGTGAAGGTGATCTGTAGTGGAGAAACCTCGGCGGAAACCGGCTTGATCGGGTGGTTGGTGGGAATCTAATTTTGCATCGATGCGGTTAAGGATGACTTTGATGAATGCCTTGTATAGATGTGACACTAAGCTTATTGGCCTGTAGTTGCTGACATCGCTTTTATCCCCCTTCTTATGAAGTAGGATGATGTTTGAGTGGCACATCTTTGCAGGCACCTTTCCAGTCTGAAGAATGGAATTAAACAAGTTGGTGATATGAGGGAGAAGTGTGGGACAACCAAGCTTAAGCGCTTCTGTTGTAACACCATCTTCACCTGGACTCTTTTCGTAGTGCATGCTGGTTAAAACTTTGTTTACTTCATAACCTTAAAGGAATCCTACCTAAACCTTAAAGGGAAGGAATCTTTTCTGGGTCGGAGCATTCATATTCTATTTCGGTGTTAATATTTGTTGGGTCTGTATAAAGGTTTTTATAGTACGCAGTACAAATTTCTAAAATTTTGTCCCTGTTGTGGTTGTGGTGTTTGATATCATTTGTGTCCTGTAAGTCTACCGATATTTATCCATTTTCTGGTTTTGCAGCCTCGTTTAGCTACTCTTAGAGACTGGTTTTTCTGTAGTGCTATTTCCACCTTATGGGTGTTCAAATTTCGAATATCTTGTCTAATCCTCCGTTTGACCTGTTTGTCCAAAACTCTGCGTTGTTCGGAGCCGATGGTATGCTTGCATCTTTCTTCTATTAGTTCTTTAGTTGAACTAGATGGATGTGATTCTTTCTTCTTTTTAGTTTCTATCCGATTAGAACATTTGCGGATGCCTTCTACTATTTTTTTTGTATTGTTCTTCAACATCAGATAATTCGAGGTCTAGACCTTTGAAGTGATTAGATAGTTCCGTGTTAAACTTTTCAAAATTGTTTAAAAGGGTTTCCCTTGTGAGTTTCTTGATTGGTGCCCGAAATGATTTGGCGCGATGAATTATGAAGCTGAATCTAATTTTTGCACGAAGCGGTCTATGGTCGAAATTGAATTTAATGTTGTTTATAACACCTACATCTTTTATTATTTGTGTGTCTGAAGTTAAATAAAATATAATCGATTTCATTTTCACGTCATTTCCCGTCGTGCGCGCCGGAGTAAACCGGTCGTCTCGTCTCAACTCAAAGCGATAATAACTTAGTGCGCGAAACAGTGCGTGTGTGACTAACTAGAACTCATCGGTGTTATCAATAAGACAGTTTTGTGCTCGTGCTATTCACCTGTACCTATTGTCACAAAGTAGTGTCGTGGACTGAAACATGAACGCTATTAACAGCACATACGAACACATCAGTGACGTCGACGATCCATCTGGTGTGATGAGTGTTGATGGTTCCCTAATAGAGAAGGAGTCGCCTCCTCCTTACGTCACATTTCGCCAAGGGATGTCTTGTAAAACGGACCCAGACTGGCGTGACGAACTAAAAGTTTTTCAAGCCAATATTAAATCCATGTTCGAGACTTGTCTAATAAAACAGGAAGAAAAATTCTCAATACTTTTATCTGAATTTGAGGGTGTGAAGTCATCCATCAAGTTTATCAGTGACAAATATGATGTTCTGGAAGAGAAGTCGAAGGAATTTGCCTCCCGATTATTGAAGCTCGAGGAAAAAGTTTCCTGTCCCCTGGCAGTTCAACAACGAATTGCTACTCTAGAAGCAAAGTTAGAAACCGCAGAACAAAAATCCCGTAACTGCAATATTGAGATAAGTAATCTACCTGAGAAGCGCGGTGAAAATCTATTGTCGATACTTGAAAGTGTATCCATTTTAATCACACAACCGTTATCGTCTCGTGACGTCATTGCTATTCACCGTGTTCCTCTAATGAATCCAAAATCCGTACGGCCAAGAAATATAGTGGTTAAATTGTCAAACCAAATACACACATCAAAAGTGTCTAGGGATCAAGCATTTTTATGCGGATTTCTTGAGATTGAGATGTGGCTTTGTAATAAATTTATGATTTTATAAATTTATATGGATCATTTTTGGTGCATTTCATAATTTGAATCAGGAACTGTCAATCAAATTCGAGTAAAAGATGAAAATCAGCTGTCAATATTTTCCCTATAAAAACATACAACGCATTGAAGACATTATTAGTGCTACTGTTTCCCTACTACTGATTAAAACCAACGTTATTATGGAGCGGCGACGTCATTTAAGCAGGGAAGAAATGCTCAGAGCCGTGGGAATGATAGAAGCTGGTTCCCGACAACGTACTGTGGCTTTAGCTCTGAATACAAGTCAGAGTGTTATCAGTCGACTTTGGACACGTAACCGAAGCACTGGTACCGTGGCTGAGCGCCATGGAGGACGGTATCGCTGCACCACACGGAGACAAGACCGATACATTCAAATCTTAACTCGAAGAGCTCCAACAATAACCGCCATGATGTTAGCCGTGAGGCTTCATCACTCTTCAGGGAACTTAATTAGCGACCAAACAGTCAGAAACCGCTTGCATGAAGTGAACCTTCATTCCCGAAGACCGCTACGGGTACCACCTATAGCAATGCACAATCGTAGGATTCGATATCAATGGGCTCTTGAACACAGAAATTGAGCAGAATAACAATGGCGTTTCGTGTGCTTTTCTGATGAGTCTCGTTTTGGTATGAGACCGGATACAAGACGTATACGACACTGGAGAACCCCTGGACGCCAACAGCGATTAAAATCCTGCCAGGAAGTCCATCCTTATAGTGGTGGAACCATCATGGTATGGGCGGGTATTTGGATCGGCGGAAGAACTGAGTTGATTTGGATCAGAGGCAACCTCAACGCTCAAATTTATGCTGAGACGATTGTATCAGACGTCATCGTTCCTCTACAAGTGCAAATCGGTCCCTTATTTCAGTTAATGCATGATAATGCACGATCGCACACCGCAAGAGTTGTAAGACAGACTCTCGCCGCAGCTAACATCAATGTCCTGCCCTGGCCTGCTCAGTCGCCAGACTTGAACCCGATTGAGCATGCATGGGATATGCTACAGAGAAGAGCTCTGCCGAATATGGAGGGTATCCAGTCGCAAGAAGACCTTTTTTTGTTGTTGCAACGAACATGGGCGGCCATTCCACAGCGTGATTTGGATGAACTCATTTTGAGTATGCCAAACCGATGTTCTTGTGTTGTTAGTGTTCGCGGTAGAAACACGGATTATTAATTGTTTAAGTTACCCAATAAAATTTTAAAGACAACTGTTATTTCAGTCTTTTTTTCGAACTTTAATGTTAGTGGTTCAAATGTCAAAAATCCCTTTATTAGGAAAATGGCAAATTTCTTTATTAATACAAAGGTGACTTGGTTTATCGTTACTGTGACAAACGAAAACACTTTATTTGATGAATCCTTAAAGAAAATTTTAATTAATATCAATCAGGAGAAAAGTTATTGCAAAATTATATGTTGATCCTTAGACACTTTTGATGTGTGTACTACGTGATAACTTCATTGCGGCAGCCCGCCTCAAAAAGGGAATTACATCTGAAGATCTACAATTGAGTCGCAATCCACAAAAAATATATATAAACGAGCATCTCACACTGCAGAACAAGAAATTATTTCGCCAAACCAAGGAGATTGCAAAACAAAATGGACATCGATTTGTTTGGATTAAACATGGTGTTATACTTGTTCGCGCTGACGTCCCCGAAGCGGCTTTCACAATCCGTTCTGGAAGACGATTTATCCAAAATTAAACCCTATAATAAAGCATCTGTTCAAAGTTCCAAATAAGTGCAATAACATTTACGTTAAAGTACAGTCTCCTTCATTTTTCATAACTTGTAGTTATAACTTGTCACTCTGTTTACCACATAGTTTGTGCTCTCTGGCGCATACATTACTTCGAGTTGTTTACGCAGTTACAGCCTGTCTATAAAGTCATGAAAATAAATGAGGGCGCTGCGGTCGTGAAGACTCGTGCACATAGCAACCCTGTATAGTGTGACTAAAATGGTTTTGATACTAGCACATTATTTTGTACTAGAAGCAAACCTGGTTTTAATTAAAATCTGTTATCTTATTTAAAAAAATACAGAAACCATAAACAAAGATGCGACCTTCATTATAAATGATAATACCAGCCTATTACTGTCCCACTGCTGGGCAAAGGCCTCTTCTCAACAGAGACGGCACGAGCACTGATCACCACGCATGCTCAAGACGGGTTGGCGATTTCAGACTTATAATAATTATAAGTCCAGATTTCCTCACGATGTTTTCCTTCCGACCTTCATTGAAATAAAAATAAGTAAATAAAAGAAAAATGTTCGTACATATTTTTTATTAATGTTATATTTTAACTTTTGTACCACTGTATGCCCATTTTCTCTTGCCCGTTTTGCTGCAATATGTAATTCGATTAGAGCCTTTCTGTTATTTTGATCTTCTTGAAAGAAAATCCAATCGATTTCAAAATTTTACGCAGGACTTCTAGGCTACATTTAAAATCCAGATCTGTTTTAGCGAAATTTTATGTTGAAGTCATCCATTTCTTTCTTAGGACGGCCTGATCTGTGTTTGCCTTCATCTGCAATACGCCTCACTGTACTCTCAGATTTTCCTGAAACAAAGATTTAAAAAAAGATGTAATATCTAACAGAAAATACATAGCACTGTTTTTATTTCAAACATGTTAAAACTTATTCATATTTAAAATCACCGGTAAATTTGATTACCCAAAAGTATCAAAAGTTAACGTCGCACTACAATATGAGCTACTTACATTTGCAATCTAACCTATAAATGCGCAATGTAAACAATGCTTATTTTAGTCTTAAAATCGTATATTTAGTAAATTTGTGACTTCTGGTAGATAAAAAACAAACAATAACACGTTTACATACCTGTTATAGCTGCTGTTCGAGTATAAATATCATCCAAATTTGATAAAATTTGGTCAGCTTGGTGTTCTAACAAACATCGCTGATATACTTTGAAATAATTTCCCGAGCTCCACTCCTATTTGTTTTCCTCATATTTAACACGTTTTTTCGAAGTTTTGTCGACGTAGATTTGAAAAACATTAAAAAATGCAAAAGATATCAAGATAAATAACAAGTTGATGACAGCCGATGACATTTGATGTACCATGATTTAGTGTTGCCTTACTTTTGAATAATGTTAGTTCCTCAAACATTAATTTCATGACTTTATAGACAAGCTGTACTGCCAGTGCGCGCGCGATTTATTTTACGTTTACCCTCACGTATCTAAATAATTGTAACATTTACTTAAAAATTATAAAATATCTATATTGTTTTGTGCTGATTATCTGTAAACATAGTCTATTTCGTTTAGTACGTGTTAACTCAACATTCATGTTTTCGTATGGCTTTTATATTCACTTTTACTATAAAATAGGTAGAACCATAAAATTATCTACTTACCTACATTATCACATGATTTGTTTGCAATTTTTGTTAACATTTATTATATTATGTCCTTACTGTTTTCGTGTTAAATATCTTATATTGCTTAGGTCAACAACTGTGGCTGAACTTGACTCCAGGCTTTGTTTAGGTAGCGTTTTTTACATCTTGTTCGATTCCAATGGATAAATATAATTTAACAGTTTATTATCAAAACTGTCGAGGGTTGCGGACCAAGCTACATACTTTATTTATGAATATTTTGTCTTTTTCCTATGACGTAATCATTCTTACAGAGACTTGGCTTATACCTAACATATCTGACGGTGAGTTTATAGATGACCGATATTTAGTATTCCGATGCGACCGCGACCGCTGCACCACGGGAAAGCGTGATGGTGGCGGGGTGTTGATAGCCGTCTTACGTACATTACGACCAACTAGTATTTTAACGCGCCCCACACACGCTGATATCGAACACGTCTTGGTGCAGTTGCCGGGGTCACACCCTGCAAAGCGCCACATCATAAGTGCATCCTACATA
This sequence comes from Diarsia dahlii, assembly GCA_949775195.1. NCBI lineage: Eukaryota > Metazoa > Arthropoda > Insecta > Lepidoptera > Noctuidae > Diarsia > Diarsia dahlii. Next base: position 23,415,736 of record OX459196.1, on the reverse strand, counting down.
CCGCCGCGTTCACCGGAGGGCTTGTATACATCACACTTAAATACATTACTGGATATAATTAATGACACTAATACTGACACATTCTTTATAACAGGCGATTACAATTTACCAGGCGTTAACTGGCTGGATCGGAGTGGATGTCATTATGTTGTTCCACAACCTACTGACAATTTGTGCTGTCACTTATGCGACTTTATTTCGATAACTAATATTTTCCAATATAACACACTCAGGAATAACTTGGGGCGCATACTGGACTTGTTTATGTCTAACGTTGACTGTGAGTCTAAAACATGTACACCATTGTTGCCGCTTGATGTTCACCACCCGCCTTTCTCGATATTAACATCACTTGATATGAAAATTATGCCAATGAAACGTCACTTACCTACAAGACACAATTTTTTCAAAACTAACTATGACATAATCAATAAAGAGTTAAGTACATTGAACTGGAATCAACTGTTTTATGACCTTTCTGCTGAACAATCCGTTAATGCATTTTACGATCAAATCTATAGTATAATTAAAAAGCATATTCCGCTAACGCGTCTCAGAAATTCACGATTTCCTCTGTGGTTTTCTCCTTCGCTCACACGTATTTTCAAAAATAAAGAAAAAGCTTGGCTAAAATGGAAAACGTACGGAAATACCTTTGACTATGAAAGTTTTTCTACTTATCGTAAACGTTTTAAAGCTGAATGTGATAAATGTTTTGATAGATACATGAAATCGGTTGAAGATAGTATTCCGCTTAGCATTAAACATTTTTGGACTTACATTTCAAACAGGAAGGGCAGGGCGGAGATTCCTGCAAATATGTTCCTAGAGAATCTTAGCTCAAATAATCCAACTGATATATGTAACATGTTCTCCACTTTTTTCACCTCTGTTTATGAACCCACGAATCTTAACCCCGCGATGTGGCAGCCACCTAATACTTATGCTGATAATTCACCCTGCATCTCTGATATCTATTTGCCAGTAGATGTTGTCCATAAAGCGATAACACAATTAGACATAAATAAAGGTCCTGGTCCCGATAGTCTGCCACCAATATTCATAAAGAAGACCGCTGACACGATTGTAATACCACTTCATATTATATTTAATAAATGTTTACGAGAAGGCACCTTTCCCGATATTTGGAAGCGGGCGCATATCACACCGGTGTTCAAGAGTGGCGACAAAAAGAACATACAAAATTATCGTCCTATCTCCATACTGTCCGCCTTGTCGAAGCTTTTCGAGAGTCTTGTACACGGCGAAGTATACTCACACATTCACAGCCTCATTGTCTGTGAGCAGCATGGGTTTGTTAAACGACGTTCGACGAACACCAATCTCATGTTGTTCACAGACTTTTTATTCAAAAGCATGGATGAACAAGTTCAGGTTGACGCCGTGTACACGGACTTTCGGAAGGCTTTTGACAAGGTGGACCATAAACTGCTCCTAGATAAAATTGCTTACAACGGCATCCGTGGCAATTTATTACGATGGTTCATGGCATACACAATAGATCGCAAAGGATAGTCATTAATGGTTTTCAATCAAGTTCAATCATTGTCACCTCTGGGGTACCCCTGGGCTCAATTTTGGGGCCCTTACTCTTTATTTTGTTCATAAACGACATCAATAAATGCTTCATTCATTCTCGATTTCTAATGTATGCCGATGACATCAAAATTTACAAGTCGTGCAAAGGCAGACAAGATTGTCTGCTGCTGCAGGAGGACCTTGATAGACTCTCTCAATACTGTTCAGATAACAAACTCCAGCTAAGTTTACCTAAATGCAATGCAATCACTTTCACAAAAAACAAAAACATTATAAAGTTTGATTATAGTCTACACGGCATTTCTCTGTAGAAAGTTGACAATATCCGAGATCTCGGTGTTGCAATGGACTCTAAATTGCACTTCAATCTTCACATTGATAACATTATAAATAGGGCGTATCGTATGTTTGGTTTCGTCATGCGTTCTTCAAAAGACTTTAAAAAACCGTCTACGTTTTTAATTTTATATAAAGCTTTGGTCCGTTCTCAATTGGAATTCGCAGTACCCGTTTGGAGTCCTATTTTTGATATTTATATAAAAAGAATGGAAATGGTTCAAAAAAAATATTTACGTGCTATGCACTACAGATGTACTAAGTCTAAACTGCCTTATACTCAATTATTAATACGGTACAAACTTCAAAGCTTGGAGTCAAGGCGCAGCCTACTGATGGTCATGATGCTTCATGGTCTATGTAATAACCGGTTCGACTGTCCAGAAATTACGAATAACCTATGTTATATTGTACCTAGAACAGTGATGCGTCGAGAGGCGCGCGTGCCCCGGCTATTCCACACCGCAAGGTGCAGAACTCACGCCCGCGCCGGTGCACGGGCGCCTCTCCGACGCATTGTAGATATATATAACACACAATTCATAGATTTAGATATTTTCGCACTTACGCACTTTAGGTTCAAAAAGATGGCTATTGAATTTTTACAGTGAACATTATAGTTATTATTTTTTGTTATGTAACTAATAAGTTATGAGTTTAAGAGTTATGAGTACGTGTACATCCTACTCCGCACGCATTAAACTAAATTTTACCTGTACCATTATTTCGCGGGCATTTTTGTGGGTTACATGTTTACCTAGTTCATAAGATATGTGTAATACTTAAATGTAATGTGTAACTGTTTTATGTCCCAATAAAGTAAAATAAAAAATAAAATAAAAATAAATAAAAATTTTTATTTGAGTATTTGGTGAAATCCATGTCCATCTACGCTGTGGTTGTTTAGGAAACAAACTGTTAGCAATATGCATATTTTGTGCAAAGGCGAATTGTAGCAGTCGTGTTCTTCGCTCATTGCGCTCCCCCAAGCCATGCAATCCCAAAATGCCTTCGTAATTCAATTCCCGCCTCGGTCCAACTTTGGCGTTAAAATCTCCCAACACCAATGTCCATGTTCCACGGTTTTCATCACATGCTCTGTTGAGAATATCATAAAAATCTTCAACATCTTCGTTGGAACTTGTTGATGTCGGAGCGTATGTCTGTACTAATGTTAAGGTTTTCTGGGAAGTATTAAGGAATTTAAGAACAGCTATGCGTTCGGAATATCCACGAAATTCAATGATGTTGTCCTTCCACTTTTTAGCAACCAGAAATCCAACACCGTGAAGTCCTTGGGTTTCTCCAAAGTGGAAGAACACAGCATCCTTTGTTTCTTCAGTTGCTTCACCCAGTCGCCTCACTTCTGCAAGTCCTATAACGTCCCACTTTATGTCTTTCAAAGCATTCTCTAGTTCTATTAGACGCTCTTCTCTCATTAGTGTATGGACGTTGTAGGTGAGAATACTAAGTTTATCGGAGTCCTTTAGTGTGTTAGCCGAAGTCATTTGACGGTTCATCGATCTCGCCCGGAGATTCACCTCGCCCCTGACTCCAGTGCTGAGCCGGCGCCCGTCAGTGCCAGCAGAACAGCTGGAGTCGCCGGGCACTTGGGGACATATTGTCGTTGTGCTTTCCATTAATAGGGGGTTTGGACCATATCCCGCCGCGCTGGTCCAGTGCGTGTTGGCGCATGCATTTGTTAGCGGACGCAATTTTTTTTTTTTTTTAGTTATCAAGGGGTAGTCAGCTTAAAGTAAAATCCAAGTTTGTGGGGTTGCAACCCTTGTCCCACGGCCGCCATCTTGGAAAAAGGGGTGGTTCAAATGGTGTTTATGGTTTATCTGACGAACCATAGGTCTCACAACAAAAATGAGTTAACAGTTTTTGTTGCCAATAAGATTATCTACAACTTTTATTCAGTAACTTTTTGTGTAGAACCAAAAATAAAAAGTTAAGATATCTAAAAAAAAAATGACGTCCTCTAAGAAATGCACGCTAAATGTAACATTTCAATGGACTAAATATCTTCCTACTTTTTTATCTGTTCGGACTCATACGTCGTCGGCGTTACCATGGTAGCCATTCACTTTCAGGGTATTCAGTGCTTCGCTTTTGATGAGGAGACCCACGTGCTGGTCACTGGAGGTCCCGACTGCGTGGTCCGAGTGTGGAACGCGTTCGTGCCAGCAAAGGCCAACGTGTTCTTCCTCGGTCACCACGCTGGTATCACCTGCATCGTGCTGCAGAACAAGGGACAGACCATCTACTCGTTATCTCGAGACAGAACTATCAAAGTTTGGGATGTGCAAACTCAAGCATGCATTCAAGTAAGAAGGATTTTTACATAACAATACAAAAATTATAGGTAATAAGTTGCAAAGCCAAAGCTCTTCTCTAAGAATGGATATAATAACAGCAAAATATTGTAGTAGTACCGCTACAGTAACATCGCTTTCATTAACAACTACTTACTTTACTATGCATTCTCATTACGTGCTTATCTGAAATACTTTCAAATCCATATTTTTCGGTAGACCTATATCGACATCCCTGCGATAGTGGGCGAGCGCTCTCCCATCTCCGCCGTGTACAACCCAGCCACCAGCGAGTTCATCCTCGCCTGCATGAGGATAGCCACCGTGGTGCTGGACGAGCAGCTCAACCCGCTCCACACCGACGGCTTCACGCACTCACGAGCTGTCTCCCAGATCATCTATAACCCACTGTTCAAGATCATCATAACTTGCGGCATGGATAGTATTATCATCAACTGGAATCCTATTACTGGTAAGTGACATAATTATGATTTGCCTAGTTGTCGTATTACGAGTATGTTGATACAGTAAAAATTACTTTGTTTTAAACGATAAGCAAGTTATATTCAACTCGAAAAACTTGATTCAAAAATAAGGTCCACAGCAAGACTGGCTGTCCTTGTTATTCCGGACGATCTTAGCGCTTTTCGTCGGCATCTTTCAACGCCACATCTATAGGAACTAGGCACCATCACGTCACGCAAAATCCTGCATGGCGCCATTAAGATTTTCCGCAAGATTAACACAATTTTCAACATTCCGTGAACATGTACAAATAATACATTTTTGGTCAGAGGATCCTTCCTTTTTTATAGAAATTCAGGAGGTTTACACCGTGTTTTTCTTTCCTCTACATATTTTGTTTTCGTGGTCTGTGTAGGGAAACGCAACGTTCTGATTCGCGACGCGCACGTGCGTATGCTGCATGGCGAGGAGATACCAGTGGAGATCACCGCCGCCTGCTTGGACCCAGGGTATCTGCTGCTGCTGACTGGCGCCAGGAATGGCGAGCTCAAGGTTCGTGTTGACGTTTCGTAACAGGACTCAAATAATACTCGGTTTGTTTGTGGTTGCCTACCTGAATCAGAAAAAGAATCGGAAAAAAGGATATGGATGAATCCTTATCTTATTGATGTACTTCACCACCTCCCTTTCAACAACGTCGGCTTAACTTTTTGCCAACGATTGCTAGGTATCGGAGCATTCTCAAGGTTTAAAACATTTAGAGTATGAGCCGTCGATAGAAGTGTTAATTGGATTCTGTGTTCCTTCTCATGTTTTAGCAATTTAATATGGATATTGATTTAGTATGACGTTTACCTTTCGACTTTTTGTCCATGATCCAGTCTATGCGAAAACTGCTGTATTCGACGTGTTAGTTTAGTACATCTCGTACCAAATAGGGCCAGGTATCAAAGGGGATGTTATATTCTCCAATTTGTTCTACCTGATCATTTGACGTCCGGGACTAGAACTTGCTAGGTGATGAATATTACGTAAACGCATAAATTTTTGCTTAGGTGTGGAACTTCAATACTGGCGTGTGCCTGAGAGTGATGTACGTCGAGCACATGTGTGAAGTCACTGGCTGCTTCTGGGTGGAAGGCAGGTGAGCTGATGTTTTCGTGAATTACAGGATTATTGGTAATTGGGAGCATTATATTCCTTCCATGACAAAGAGGTGTTTAAAAAAACAGTTATAAATGATGGCAGTCGTGTATTAAGTTTGAACCAGAGTTGACTGTGAGGCTGTTTAACGCTTTCAGGTGTTGAGGGAGTTGGAGGGGCAACCCTTAAAGTTCACTATAATTACCAGGATTCTGGCTATCGGTTGGAACCGCCACGTGACGGAGTTTGAGGACACCGGCATGTCTTCGACAGGCAAGAGCTGGGAGACGCGTCACTCGGACGACGTGCTGGCAGCCGCCGTGCGCCCCCCCCTCACGCTGGCCACCACCAGCTACAACTCGGAGATGGTGCTGTGGAAGTTGGAGACCGGCCAGCCATATAGGTGAGTGGAGAAATAAACTTGAGATAATATAATCATCGAGCCAGGATCCAGGATTCTAGATGGGATTAGAGCCATTTCAACTAAGCAGGGACCAGGGACGCAGTCGCCATATATATTCTAACTCACTCACTAATAGGCCATCAGCGATGGACTTCCTGCGTGCAGTTCCCTAATTGTGAAAAGCTGCCAAACTAACATTTTCAATCGATTTCTCTGAACTGAATACAGGTTTATAAACGATGGGTAACTTTTAATAATATAAACGTAATAGAACAGCTCGAGGTCTGAACTGCGATTGTTTTCAGGCGATTCTCGTGCACAGAGCCGATGCTGCGCATTAAGATGGTGTACAGCAAGCGTGAGCAGAAATTACCACAATCTAGCTCCGACGAAAAATCTAAAAAAGGTCACGCCATCCACAAACTAGGGTAAGCAACAGATCGATGTACATTCTGAATTCATCATAAACTCTAGCCGGATTCGTTTGCTGCATTAACTTTGATGAAACACAATCAGCCTTACTCGAATTGTATAGTCCCGCACGTTAGCACCAATGAATTTCCACAGAACTGCAGGAGGGCGCAAAATCGTGGATTCGGAGGCGGCTATCAAGAAGGCGATGGCACGGCGCGTGGCCGCGGTGAGCGAACTGCCGCGCGCACTCGACATGCGCCAGCTCGCCGTGCATGCTGTCATCTTCCTGAAAACGCGGCCACAGCATATGCGTATCGGTCAGTTCATTGTATTTTCTTCGTTATCATTATTTCCGTCTGGAAAATCACCCACTGCTGGGAATAAACCTCCCTTTTCTTTTGCTAAACTTTCTGGTTCTTTGTTTCCTAAATCCAGGTTCATTTGGATTTACATATTTAGTAGCTTTATACTTGATTTCCTTCGTATACCTATTCTAGCGTCCCTCTTTCTCGCGCTCGAGAACGGTCAAGTGCAATGCTGGTCGGACCACTCGGCGGGAGGCTACCAGGGCTCGTTCCAGGCCATCCACACGGCCGGCGACTACGTGTCCGCCTTCGCCACTGATGTCGACAACGAGTTCCTCTTCACTGGAACCACCATAGGATATATCAAAGTTTGGCTCCTGAGTAATTACCTCAACGACAATAAAACGGTCAGTCTCTGCACGAACTTTGTAACTTACGTAGGTACTCCCTGTACAATGTACTTAAAGAAACCAGTAGTTTGATGACACCACACCGGTTTGTCATATAACGTTACGGTTTCACAGTCGATCCAAGTCTACTCGACATATTCCGAAAGGATTTCAGAAGCTAATAAGACGATGATTTCGCTAAAGGTTCATATAAACATGCCCCGGCTGCGCCTACTGTTCCCGTTCCTGTGGAGCGACCGCATCGAGGGCCGCGCCAAGCGCTGCGTGCGCGACCAGCCGCTGCCGCTGCTGCTCAACAGCTACCGCGCGCATATGCGTTGTGTCACTACCATAGCCTACATCGACGAGCACAAGCTCGTCTTCACGTAAGTTTTACCATCTTAAACCAGGACAGCTAAATCTACCAACTCTGTGTTTATTTGGTGTGTCAATGACCAGTGGCAGCTCCGACTACAGCGTGCGGGTGTGGCGGCTGACGGGCGAGTACCTGCAGACGCTGGGTGGCATCTTGCCCTGGACACTGGAGGTCACCCGCTTCCCGCCTGACGTCAAAAAAGTTGCTAGCTTCACTACGTTCAAGGTATCATCCACATTCAGCATAAAATAGAATAGGTCATATTAAGTTCTATCGCCTACCAGCATGCTAACCGGCAAACGGTGACCTGTGGCAGCCACATAGTTCACGTTGAGGGCGCAGTTGGTAATCATGTTGTGATATTGCTTGTCGTCATTATTCGTGTCGATCTAAATAATGTCAGAGTTTGAATTGAACAAAAAAGATGGCGGAGTTAGTTCCAATCACAGATTTATGGTTTCCGATGAAGGCCACGCACCAAAAGAGCCTTTACAGCGATATTGTTCTGTGTGTGCAGGTGTGGCGCGGCGGCGAGGTGTCGCGCTACGTGCCCGGGCAGGTGGTGATCGACACGTTGCGCGACATCACGGAGTACGAGCTGAAGCACAAGACCTTCGGCGTCCCGCCCGACGAGCCGCTGCTGGGCCAGTACTTCGCGCTGCCGGTGCGCCCAGAGCGACAAGACCCCATCGTGCTCGACGACTCGATGGCCACGGTGAGTCAGTCTTTTATTACGCAGTGAATAACTTTTCGTACACCAGTTCGATATTTCCAATGAATGCAACGGAATTCGAGTCCAAACACTTCACGGGATGTGTTTTGACTAAGAGACATAATGTGAAGATCACAGAAACTGTAGTCATAACGGCGCGAGGCGGCCTAAATGAATAACTTGTTTCGTTGCAGATTCCGCTGTACGCCCATCTACGAATGGCTTCAACGGTGCCAATCCGTCGGCCGCCCACGCCCGAGCTGGTGCGCCAGACGCGGCTCAAGAACGCGCAGCTGCTGCGGCCATCGCACGACCGCCAGCTCACGCTGCCACCCGAGGGCTCCGCTCCCAACTTCGCGCCAGACAAAGAGCAATCCAAAGAACCATCCAGCTCTTCATGATGAGAGATGTACACTGTACGATGTACAGATTGCTGAAACGTATATCTTCATCATCGGCCTAGTCTTTCGCAACTATGTTGGTATCTGCATTCCTTACTGGACACTACATTTAACGTGGTCTGCTGATCTCTATTATAACCCAGTTATTGGGTTACAAGATACCTGTCGGTTAGGCTGGTTATCTTGTCAGACTTTCGGGCGTTTGATTGCTTGTAACGACTAGGTATTTACCCTATGTTTTGTTTATGTAGATAAATAATTGTAACAACGAAATAAAATGTATATTTATTGGAAATTTTGTCTTTTAGTTGTTTTGACATTTTACCACGAAACCGAAAGGTACTGTTCTCCCTATCATTGCTAACACTTTTTTGTTCTAGTAGACCATACCTTTGAACCTTCTAGTTATGGAGATGTTGGGGGTCAAAGTTCCACATTTTTCACTGCTTTTGTTTAAATACCAGTTTTTCAGATATGATCGTCGACATCATCTCTGCCCTTTTTTTTTGTTTTTTTTGGTGGGTTGAAAATCATCGAATAACCCCCCCCCCCACCCCCGCTCTTGGGCAGAGCGAAGGGGAGACAGTGTCAGACTTCTACTGACTAAAAACCAAACCCATGTTCCTTCTTCGCCCTTGTGTCGGAGCCGCGTTAACCTTTCGACAAACCACAGCCCCGACGGGATCATCTCTGCCCTTAGGGCACGATTGAAGTCAAGAGTAAGCCCATTTACAATAAAAAAAAACAAAAATCTTTACTTAAATTACCTCCTTGCCCCGTTTACTATTCAAAGCATCCACTAGCACAATGTTCATTCAGGTTTACCGTAAAATGTGATTTTCCACCCCAAAAAAAGTCGTTTCTCGAGTATATCAAGAGAGCCTACGTGATTAGTTTTGACACTACTATTGTCTTGTAATAATTAATAGCAAGAACTATAGTAAATTTTAATCTTAATATACCTACTCTCTCATACAAATCTGTGTAATTTTTTAATTATTTTAAGTAATTTAGTAAAAAAAAACCATGACGACCGAAAGAGAATTGGGAATGGGAACGAGGTCTGTGTTGTCACTGTGTTCGAAGTCAGAGGGAAGTGCGACTGTGCTCAGTAAGGTCCCGGGGTTGCGCAACGTGGCCTTGCATGAACGGTGCAGCATCGAGGATATGCTGAAGATGAGGGATGCCTTCCGGCAAGCAGGCAACGACAAAATGACGCCAAGCGAGTTCAGAGAGATACTCAACACCTTGTTGAATGTGGAGTATGACGATGACGAGTTTAATATTATGTTTTTGAAAGTAAGCTCATTTCGTGTAGCTAATTCAAAATCCACTGCACATCCCATCCCACACATCTGAAAATGTCTGAATTCGTTTGTTAGGCAAATTCAGCGCGCGTACTTCAGTATTGTCTCCCGTGGCTCATGCTTCTAACCACGTTAACGCTTGGAAGTGTCACTCGTGAAACAAAGGCTATACGTTATCTGACGGGAAAGTCAACCTTTATTATCACAATCCAGTTATGTTACTCGTACTCATTCGAGCAGAGGCTTCTTCATCATGTGAACGTCGAGGCTACCAGCTACTTGACACCACGGACATAGTGAGGAGACTAAAAAGAACTAAACCATTTGAGTTAGTTTAGTAAAGTTAGTGTAATGCAGTGCAGTGCAGTGAGTGCTTCGCTACGCTTAAAGAACACGAGAAAAAAGTGTCTTTCAACTTAATAGAGACTATAAGAAAAGTGCCAATGGACACATTCTTAATTTTTTAAGCTTTAGCAAATTAAGTTAAATTTAAATTACTTATTAGCCTCAAGGTCTAGATTGTAATTGTATGAGTAACCGTTTATTAACGAGTACTTCATAATGAAAAAAAAAAAAAAAAAAAAAAAACTCGTACTCATAGAGTATTCTCGTACTTGACTAAGTGACGGTGAAGAGGGACTATTTCTAATATGCATGTACTTTTATTTTTTTTGGTTGGTAGGAAATCATTAAATGACTCCTCCCGCTCTTGGGCAGAGCGAAAGGGAGTGTCAGAATTCTACTGACTAAAACCACACATGTTCCTTCTTAGCCCTTTATGTATGTATCTCTTTTGAACAACCCGCAGCCCCGGATTTATGCATAAACTTTGTGTAGATGAATACAAGCCGGAGCGGCAAGATTGACTGGGAGGAGCTGGTCTCCCACTTGATCCTGGGCTACTTCGGTGAGGACGCAGAGAACCAGCGGGAGGCGCTGCAGCCACCAATTCTGGGCCTGCCACTCATGATGAGCTCCGAACACATGCATCCTATATCTAGGATATGCTTTTGCCCGGATGTCGAGAAGGTTTTTGGCTTTTCAGATCATGTAAACCATTACAAACGTATACAGTCTGACTGAGCAGTCAGGCAGGTGCCTTGCTTTTTAAAACTGTTTTAAGTCAATTTTACTTAAAAAGCATTCTGTCCATCCAGACAGACCCCAATGTAACTAATTTCCTCCGGATTAAATAACACCTTGAAGTATCAAGTGCAATCTTCGTTGAATTCTTGATGGAATAGGTTGAACTGGTCAAATGAACTAGACAACAGCCGGGTCTGCACGATTTGTGATCTGAGAATTTACCATACTTTTTATACGGTTTAAATTTTACTTGGCTAACTAAGAATTAATGAGTGCTTATCGTCTGATACAGGATCGTACAACAGACCCGATGCAAGGATGTTACTTAACGGCGAGCCGCGATGGTATGATCAACTGGTGGTCGCTTGATATGAAACTTTTGAGGACTGCATACTCCACCAGCTGTTAGTAGTATTTCAAGAGCAAATAGCTAACGAATAAATACGTATTCTATTCTATTCTAACCCTATTATACGTTTAACTGAATTGTGAGTTGATATCTCCTGTCCTCAGCCCATTTGAAGGTTTGCACCACGTGGGTGACGGACATGGTGTGCATGCCGGACGTGAACATTATTGTAACCAGCTCCACGGAGCGAGACCTGCGCTTCTACGACTGCACCGCCAAGACCTTCACCTTGAAGATCGTCATCACCAGCTGGGAGTACATGGTCAGAGATAAGCTTGAGAAAAACAATAAAGTACTTTGTTTTTTTCTGATTGAATGTAAACTCATCCAGTAAAAACCATTCTTTCCTAGATCTGTGCTATGCACTATCACTTCAGTAAGAATATCGAGGAGCAGTGCAAGCTGATCTGCGGTGACGTGGGGGGCAATGTCCGCGTGCTTCTGTTCTCACCGGTGCTTCGCGGCCCATTCAAGAACGAGCCTGGGCGCGGTTTGAGAAAGTTAAGACACGTCGATCTACAGAAACGGGTGATAATAAAATAATTTGATTAAAGTGGAAGGATAAAATAATGATGCGAGTAAGGTACAGATAAAGAAATGAAGAATAAAAATAAGCAAAGTAATCTGTGGCCTCAGACCAAGAAAAAAAGGTCTGTGGCAAAACTATATTAAACGCAGTGCGATACGCGGCGAACGAAGACTTGGCGTCTGCAGGACGGCTCATGCACGTTGTGCGTGTAACTGTGCGGTCGCTCAGTGTAATGATCGTACGATCTGCTTGTTTGGATATTCATGAACAAAGCGATTCCTTTCTAAATATAAGTCGGTGGTCCAATAGATTATTGTTCTCCTCACTAGATTCTATTTAATTGTTTTTGTACTTTTATTTGGTCGTCTGTTCCCAGCCACACATGCTTCCCGAGATGCAGTTGGTAGAGCTACCTTGCATCCACGAGGAGTGGGTGCGGCAGGTGTCGTACTACGCGTCGCTGCACTGTGTGGTCTCCTGCGCCACCTGCCTCGACTCACTGCTCATGTGCGACATCCGGGGCTCCAAGACACAATCACGTACCATGTTCAGAGTTGAAAAGGTGGGGTATTGTGCACACTGATCATCATCTGCCTAGCCTTTTGCCAACTACGTTGGGGTTCGGCTTCCAGTCTAATCGGATGAAGCTGAATACCAGTATTTTTCATGAAGCGGGTATTCTGATCTCCTCGCATATATAAATGGCCTTTTTTTGCCAAAAAATCCAGCCAGTGAATCATTACGTCAGAAATGCTTATTACACTTCGTTATTTATACCTATCTCATCGGTTATCGATGGACCCTGGTGGATCTCACAGTAGTAAGAACACTACAGCTGAATGCTAACTTCTTCTTCTTTCGTGGCGATGGTACGACTTGTTCAAATATCTTGGGCCCTGTGTATTTCATGTGGCAATGTTAATGCTGATAATAAATTTGTCAGGGTATACAATGTTTCGAGTTCAATGAGGAGGCTCACGTCCTGGTGACCGGAGGACCTGACTGCGTGGTCAGAGTGTGGAACCCGTTTGTGCCGACCAAGGCCAACCTGACGTTCATTGGGCACCGCGCCAGTATCCTCGCCATCGTGCTACAGAACCAGGGACAAACCATCTACTCGTTATCTAGAGATAGGGTTATCAAAGTGTGGGATGTGCAGAGTCAGGCTTGTATTCAGGTAACATTCATTTTTGACGTCATACCTTACATTTTTAAGACCAACATTCTAGAGTACCAGTCATTCAACCAAGCAGCCGGCGCAGCTTTGCTGTACCCAAAGTAGCATTGTGTGTAGTAGAGAAAACTACTATCTGTATCGTAGTCAAAGTCGAGTTATCTTATGTATTAAACTATCATCTTGAAACTACTCCAAGCAATTTGAAGGACTTTAACTTTTTCAACTATAGCTCCCCCCTCAGCTCCCCCTAAACTAATTCACCACTGACTATATTCTTCCGTAGTCCTACGTCGACGTCTCGCCAGAACTGAGCGAGCAAACCGGTCGATCTCTGATCTCTGCGGTGTACAACCCGGCTACCCGGCAGTTCATCATGGCGTGCGTGAAGATAGCCATCGTGATGCTGGACGAGCAGCTGAACCCGCTCCACACCGACGGGTTCACCCACTCCCGCACTGTGTGCAAGGTGCTCTACAACCCACTGTTCAAGGTCATCATTACGTGCGGCATGGACAGCTGCATTATCAATTGGGATCCAATTACTGGTAAGCTTTTGAATTTCGGAGCTTCTCCTGAGCATTCAGTTCTACTTCGAATGTTTTCTTTTAAGTTAAATTTCGATTCTGGATAAGGCAACAGATCTCTGTGGTTTCTGCAGAACCCATCGTATTATCATCTGCCTAATCTTTGAATACTAATATTTTACATGGATAGATATGTATCTGGCCACGGCCCACGACTACCCAGTTAGGCTGCCTGTCCACTGAAGCGGAGCGAGGCTGCGGAGAGGAGAAACTGAGAAATATTGACCAATAGGATGGCATTAAATTTGACCTCTGTTCCAGTGTGCAAACCTATTGATTTTAATATTTCTCCGCTTCTCCGCTCCGCAGTCTCGCTCCGCTTCAGTGGACAGGTAGCCTTACTGAGTAACACAATACCCCCTTGGTAAGACTGCTGTCACCAGTTATTTGGGTTTCTGACTACCCGTGACGACCACAACCCGACCCACCCATGCCAGTCCATAACCCACCTTGTGTTGAACACAATAAGTGTGCAGGTAAACGTAACGTTCTGATTCGTGACGCGCACGTGCGGGTGCTGCACGGAGAGGTCATCCCGGTGGAGATCACCGCCGCCTGCTTCGACCCTGGCTACTTGCTGCTGCTCACAGGCGCCAGGAGCGGTGAGCTCAAGGTTTGATACTTTCTGTCTGCTTATCGTTCTAGAAGTCTGAGTTAACGTAGAACCGTTCAGTGTTCAAAATTAGCTTTGTATAAGCAAGGAAGTTACAGGACCTAATATGTCTCAATTGGTGTTCATTTATTTCCTATACTGAAGCTGGCTGATGCCGCATACTCGACGAATTTCATTAAGACGGTTGTGGTTTGTTTTTTCTAACGTTGTAACGTTCCAAAATTAAATGCCAAATGAATGTTTATTAACGACTAGCTGACCCACGCAACTTCGTCTGCGTCATATAAATATAGCTATAACCTTTCTCGATATACCTATCGACTATCCGACATTAATTAAGCTAAATCGTAACAAACAAAAATCTTATCTTTCCTCTTTATTAAAATAGTTTAGATGGTTTAGATTTTAGATTAGCTTGGATTATATTAAAGTGTGAATTACTATAGGTATCTTTTACTGTTTTATATACTATAACACTCTGCTGTACTTGTAAACATTATGATGCAGTAAATATTTTGACTTTGAATTTCCCGGAGGCCAGCCAGAATCCCCCGTAGGCCGTACCTACATTGCGACGCGCGAATTATTTTGCCGCGCGGATGTTTTTACATTGCGATATCTTCTAAGATATTTGTTTAAACTGTATAGAGTAAAGGGCACAAATATTCTATATTAAATTTCCGTTCTAACAAACACATTTATTTAGATATAGATTAATACCATATGGGTTAAATCAATGATATTATAAAGAAAGATACGCCATGTTCATACTGAATGACGTTCAGATATCGTTGCGTTGTCATTATACGGCTGAACGCCAACGTCAGACTACGACAGCGATAGATAATACGGAACATAATAAGATAGAAAGAGATAGCTAGTTTTTGTGTGTTGCGCTTGAAGTACACTAGAGTATCATAGAGTCGATTTACCACAGAAGAGACATTGAATTTTTATGACTGTTAACAATGTACAGCTACTAAGTACTGCGAATGATTATTAATATTTTTACAATTTAAATTATATTTTAGATAGGTACTATCGAATATTTGTATCAAATTTCAGACGCTTGAGTCCTTTTGGAGTAATATATTTATCTTCTTCTTTAAAATGTGCCGAACAAATTGTGCTACGTTTACTAGGCATCCAGTCAGGTTCACTTCTTTCCGCCATAACTATGCTAACCCATTTATTTATTATCAAGTCATCACTTGGAAATCTGTAAAATAGTAAAACATTATGAGAAAATATGTTTTATCTAGGTACGTTACTACGTACATCCCAATTTTACTAATAA
The DNA here is from genome assembly GCA_949775195.1 of Diarsia dahlii. NCBI lineage: Eukaryota > Metazoa > Arthropoda > Insecta > Lepidoptera > Noctuidae > Diarsia > Diarsia dahlii. The sequence goes on along the minus strand of OX459196.1, from coordinate 23,399,912 downwards.
AATATATGACAGCCCGCTATTACTTATCTCATTCTATATAATTTTAATCATAATAATTGAAAGCGCAACGCTATATATTGTGCCTACCATTTCGCTTCTGTTTGATTAATCTATGACGCATACTATTTGTCTCTGTCACGCAGCAGATTGTCATCCTATTCTCTATCCTTTTCGAACCATCATGTCAATAATACGAAATTTATTTGAAAATGAGAAATAAATCGTGAAAACAATACAAATATGATATATTTTTATTATACTTACGTATGGTATGAAACTCCAAAACTCTTATTTTTCTTGGAACCATAGTTTTTGCACTTTCTTATGACACAACATGGCATTTTTGTTACGCCGCGGACTCGACTTACTTCGCTCGCTGCTATAACCCGACTAAATGAAACTGCACCAATTAGCGTAGTTTGTCCTCAACAATTTGTGCGTGCTAATGCGATATCTACCTCTTTTTATTTATAATATCATTGGGTTAAATAAGCTTCGCAAAAAATAATTCTTTTTAACCTAACAGTTTAACAGTAAAAAAAGATTACAGTGAGTCAATCTTAAAAGATAGATATATGCTGTCGCGGACTTTTTTTTAGAACTTTTAAAGAGGAACAATTCCTTCATAGATGATATTTGCGTAACTTGAACCGTTTTCGCAGCGCACGCAGCGGAAGCTCTCAAAAAGGAAATACCCTTTCCCGTTTTTGTAACATTTTACATTTATGCTCCGCTCCTATTAGCCGTAGCGTGATGTTATATAGCCTATAGCCTTCCTCGATAAATGGACTATCCAACACAAAAATAATTTTTCAATTCCAACCAGCAGTTCCTGAGTTTACCGCGTTCAAACAAACAAACAAACAAACAAACAAACAAACAAACTCTTCAGCTTTATAATATTAGTATAGATTACCGCCGCTTCATATTTTGTTCCCTAGGTGTGGAACTTCAATACGGGTGCGTGCATAAGACAAATGGCCATCGAGTATATGAGTGAAGTCACCGCATGCTTCTGGGTGGAAGGCAGGTGAGCTGATGGGTTCCGTCTCGACGACGAGGTTGAAGTGTGCGAGCCTTGAGGGCTTCACTACTTGTAGGACTTAATTGTTTAGAATATAACACTAGCAAACTAACCATCATCATCATCCACAGCCTGAACTCACCCACTGCTGGGTATAGGCCTCCCTTTTCTTGTGCCATTCTCCACGGTCCTGTGCCAGCCTCATCCAGTTTTTTCCCCCGATGTTAACTATGTCGTCTGCCCATCTCGCCGCTGGACGACCCACACTTCTTTTTCCAGTTCTTGGACGCCATTCGGTGACAGCGCCTTGCAGCAAACTAAGAACTAAAATACTTATTGCTATTTTGTTGTTTTAATTCGTATGACTCATCTACCGTGAGTCAGAATTTTAGCAGTAGGTTGGAACCGCCACGTGGTGGAGTTCGAGGACACAGGTATGGCGATGACTGGCAAGAGCTGGGAGACGCGTCACTCGGATGATGTACTGGCAGCTGACGTACGCCCCCCTCTCACGCTGGTCACTACTACCTACAACTCGGAACTGGTGCTGTGGAAGCTGGAGACCGGTCAGCCCTACAGGTGAACATCAGCTCAATACGGGGGTAAAGAACGTCAGTAACAGGACACTCTTGCGCTAACACTACTTCGCAAAGTCTAAGCAGTTCCTCGAGTTGACTGATTAAAATTCTTCTGCGAAAGCCGAATTGCACTTTTTTTTGCTTGGACGTACTGTTCCACTCATGAGCAAACCTTCCACTTCTTACGAGATGGTGTGCTTCTTCTCGCCAGTTGGTGAGAAGCCATCAAAGGCATCCCGCCATCTTCTCCTCGGTCTGCCGAGACCCTGTTTAGCTGTGTCAGGGCTCCAGTCTTGCGATTGCACTTTGCACATTAAATAATCACAACAGACTCAATACGTTTTACAACACCATTGCACAAAGCAATTTAACAAGGTTTTTAATAATAAAGTGAACATCCAGGCGGTTTTCATGCACGGAGCCCACACTGCGCCTCAAGATGCACTTCAACAGGCGAGACGCCAAGCCAACTTCTGCTGAGAAAGCGGAACAAAAACGAAAACCTAACCTCACCGTCCCCATCACCATCTGGAAGCCCAGGTGGGTAGTCAATCAGCGCCAGGTCAACGTTATGTTTAGCAAACTGACGAGAAAATTAAATTCAGGCTTTTAGTTATATCCACAACGAAATTATAGGAGGTCGAAAATTGCCTGAACTGTTTCGAGAAAAGGATGGTACGGCCGTGCCGCTTCATTGCTCGCTTTGGCGGCCCCCAGATTGTCGACATATTCGAATCACAAACTACAATAATTTTCTGCCAGTATTTTGAAATGGATTTAACGTAGTGTATGAGTCGTTTTTCAATGAGCTACTCGTAGCAATATCTTTCTCTGACTGACACACCATTACAACAAATAGCGTAGCTACAGTGCGATCAAATTATCTTGGCAGCTCCGAACTTCGTGCAGGTCATTTTGTTACAACGAATGTTTAAAAGTGTTATGATATTTATTTTATTTGTATTTTTCACTGTTTAAATTAGATATTTTCTGATCGTTTAAGTATTGGTTTATCTGGCAATAACAGTTTCATTCCCAAGTTTACATGCGTAAAATTTCGCAAAGCCTATGTTCAGAGCTGCCAAGATAATTTGATCGCACTGTACGCTGCAACACCGCCTATGACCACTCTGAATCAGTTAAATATTTTAGTACTCAGCTGTTGGTAACCTTTGGGCACGGTAACTTTGGGATACCATGCACCAACACTCATGTGACCTTTAAATGTATGAATAACTATCTGAACATACTGTACCTACCTATATCGAATCAGGTCGGTACCTGCAGCTCTTTTACACAACAGATAACATTGAGAACTTGTCTAGTACAGCAAAGGCACCGCTCGCGACAACGTGAACCCGTCGGCGGCCATCAAGAAGGCCACAGCACGCCGCGTGTCCACTGTACCCATGCCGGTGCAAGTACAGAACATCCGCCGGCTTGCCGTGCATGCCTGCATCTTCCTCCACACGCGGCCGCAACACATGCAAGTCGGTCAGTTAGCATTTTGTTCTTCTGAAGTACCTTTACTCAGCTTTGATACTGTCTTCCAGGTTCTATTTGATCTCGGCGTGTTATTTTTAACTGTCTGCCTCTTCCACTACTGGGATTAGGCTATTCTAGGTAGCATATTTCCTTCCATTTCTCTTGACCATACTTGACGATCCCGTCTAAGGCGTCCCGCCATCTTCTCTTTGGTTTGCCACGACCGCGTAGATCTTTTCCGGCAGATATAGCCAACCCAGTCCAGGACAGGTTTGCAGTGCTTTTGATAATTGCTAAGAAAAATCAAAAAAGATTTTTTACAAAATTATATTATTTATAGCTTCCTTCCTACTGGCGCTTGATAACGGTCATGTGCAGTGCTGGTCGGACCACTCGGCGGGAGGCTACCAGGGCTCGTTCCAGGCCATCCACACGGCGGGCGACTACGTGTCCGCCTTTGCCACTGATGTCGACAACGAGTTCCTCTTCACCGGCACTACTATGGGTTACGTCAAAGTGTGGCTCCTGAGCAACTATCTCATTAATACAACGGTATGAATTTATTCAATCATTGTTTTAAGGTGGGTCCCTGTATAAAAATCGATATTTTTAACGAGCACTATCACTGTGATGACAAGGTAAATTATGTTGCAGGTTCATATAAACATGCCGCGGCTGCGCCTGCTGTTCCCGTTCCTGTGGCGCGACCGCATCGAGGGCCGCGCCAAGCGCTGCGTGCGCGACCAGCCGCTGCCGCTGCTGCTCAACAGCTTCCGCGCGCATCTACGCTGTATTACAACCATGACCTACGTCGACGAACTCAAACTTCTCTTCACGTAAGCTCTACGAAAGATTTATGTAGAAACAGAAAGATCAATGTAAATAATGTTAGCTCGAGAATACACTGATGTGTGTTGTGTGTCCATGAAGAGGTTTACTACATTCGCTCAACGGTTAGTTTGATTGGCAGATTCGTGCATTTACGTGTGCCGTGTCAATGGACGAGCATGTCCACACTTTCATTCTACGTGATCTAGATGTACGCATTTTAATGGCTTAGCCGTAGGCCACTTTAGAGCGGCGGTACCAAGCGAGAAATATTTATACTGTAGTATTAGGTACCTACTTACATTCTTTTACAATAATTATGTTAATACGCGCAGTGGCAGCTCAGACTACAGTGCCCGCGTGTGGCGGCTGTCGGGCGAGTACTTGCAGACGTTGGGCAGCTTCGTGCCGTGGACCCTGGACGTCACGCGCTTCCCGCCAGACGTGCAGAAAGTCGCCAGCTTCACTACCTTCAAGGTAAACCTACGGCCACATTGAACTCAAAGGAAAACTTCTTATTTCTTGACTGCACGAGCATTTGAATGTGTGGTTGCATTTACAGGTATGGCGCGGTGGTGAAGTGTCACGTTTTGTGCCGGGGAAGATAGTGGTGGACAGGCTGCGCGACATCAGTGATGACGAGCTGCAACACAAGACTTTCGGCGAGCCACTCGACGAGCCGCTGCTCGGGCGCCACTTCGCACTGCCGAGGCGCCCGGAACGCGCCGAACACATCACGCTTGACCAGTCGCTGTACACTGTTAGTGATCATTTTATTAGGCTTGACTGCTTTACTGCTTCTTTTAACATCAATCACAACAAGCAATAGCCAATATTATTATTTATTTCTTACCACGCAGCTGTTCTTTTCTGATTACTTTTAATGTGGACTCCAAGATAGTTGAGTCGGTTCTTCGGGGCTTCATTACCTCCGCGCTTGTCTGGTGGCCAGCATTGTTGATTTGTTCTCTTGCAGGACTGAACTCTATATTTCCAACAAATATTTCATGTCGTTTATTGACACATTATGTGTGTGTTGCAGATTCCGTTGTACACGCACCTGCGCTTGGCGTCAACGCAGCCGGTGCGGCGGCCGCCCACACCTGAGTTGGTGCGCAAGACTCGCTTGAAGCAAGCTAAGAGCACGAAGAAGGCGCGCTTCGAAATCAATCCCCGAGGATTACATCAGACCCAGACAACGCTGCCAGCTGTAGCGAGTGTGGTGATCACTAAATCTGACGCCAAGATACATTCAACTCACTCACCACAAACGTCACTGTGAATCAACGATAACTAAGGAAGATCAGGATTTTGATAATAACTAACGACCCGCACGGGTTCGGATGGAACGATGGAAGTATGTATACTATATACATATACCTAAACCTTCCTCTTATATGACTATAATTTAGATCCCCTATAAGTTTGCTTAAAGGATTCAGTCCATAAAGCACACTGATGGAGGATTCAGGTCTAGGCTACCGGCTGAGAAAAGGTGGCTAAGTAGGTGATATGAAACTCTGTGCTTCAAATAAATTGTGACTATATTATACTTTTAGTACTTTTAGAAGCGCCACCTGGATAATATTTGGCGTGAACATTATTTCCTATTATTTATGTAAAGCAGTGATTAAGGAATCCAAGGAAATTCAACTCCCGGATTCCATCGAAAGAACGAAAGAAAATACTTAGGTTTTATTGGCAAGTGGGACAAGAAAATAAATTATGTGTATGTTACGGCCACTCACGGCTGCCAAGCAAAAGGATCTCTCGGCGATATTTGTGTATATATTCACGTGACGAAGCGATCGCTGACGCCGAGGGAGCGCTTCTTTGGTCTCATGAAAAAGGTATAAATATACAAAGTACCTATTTGGTACAGCTTTGTTGATTTGTTTCAGGCGGAAACAAAAAGTGTACGACTGAATAAATAAATTATTATTATTATTTCCTTTATTTAACTTATTACATATAAATTATATTTTTAAATATTCCTATACAATAAAATATAAAAAAACATATTATTATTATTATTAACGTATGAGTCATGCCATATGGTCATCAAACGGACGCAGGGTGAATACACCGTCATTCGTACACTTATTGACCGCAAACCTGATGCATCAATCACGATCATCGTTGGGTATTCACCAAGATGTGGTAGCAGTAGACTACACGGGATGAAAGGACTTGTCACGCTTTTTAACCGACTTCCAAAAAAAGGAGGAGGTTATCAATTCGACTGTATTTTTTTTATATTTTTTTTATGTTTGTTCGCTCATAACTTGCGACTGGGTGAACGGATTTTCATGATTCTTTTTTCATTTGAAAGCTGGTGCTTCCCGTGTGGTCCCATTGTCACCATTTCAATATCTGATGATGGGATCTTGTAGAAATCGGGGGAACTCTTCAATAAATAACAGCAGATTAACCGCGATTGTTGCTATAGCATATCTAAGCATTGTTTACGCCATCACACAACATAATATCACGCCTGTACTCACTACAAAGGTTATAAAAACTATTTTGTGAAGATCTGATGAAGAACTTCGGAGATAGGCAACGGAACTCCTCAATAAATGATAGCAAATGGACTGGGATTGCTGAAATCTCATATTGTCTGTCTATTGTTTACACCAGTTCCTAACATAACATCACGCCGGTACGTTGTGAAGGGGTAAGCACATGTGAAACACTAAAAAGTGAAAAATAAAAACTTTTTTACAAAAAATAAAACCGACTTCGACAAAAAAAACACTCAAAAGTGAAAAATAAACTTGAGAAGAAAAATCAGTTTCTGAAGTCGGTGCCAAAAAAATGAAATCAAAGAAACAAAAGTCACCGACTTCAGAAACTGATTTTTCTTCTCAAGTTTATTTTTCACTTTTGAGTGTTTTTTTTTTGTCGAAGTCGGTTTTATTTTTTGTAAAAAAGTTTTTCATAGCTAAATAAGCTCTACACCGAAGTGAAGACGAGACGAGAGCTTCCTCTGCATAACTCTTCGATGATTACAGGCGTGATGTTATGTTATGTTACGTTATGTTTCATTTATATTTTTATATGGGAACATTTTAAAATGTATAAAATATGGGTTTAAATGAATAAAGGGAATATTTACCTTTATAATTTGATTGTAACTGTTTTTAAATTCAATCGAAAATAATTTTGTGTAATTTTGTTTGTTTGTGCTCATTGATTTGTGCTAAATTTTTCGCTACACTCAATTCTTGCGTTCCCATTCCCGAGAATTGTAAAGTCCCCGACACGTAACTTGGCAAGAGTCGTTAGTTGCGCAGAAGTCATTTTTTAGGTCTCTTTGGCGGTCAAGCGGGGCGCGGGGTATGAGGTAGCGTCATACGCGCGTGCGATTGGTGCATTCAAATGGATACGTTCCGTTCGCTCCCGATTACATTTGCGGTGCACGAAAGTTTTGTTGTTTTTGTTATTTCTTTTTGTTACGAATTTGAGTTGTCGTTGTGTTTTAAATTTAGTTTTACTTTTAAATGCATATTTTTATTTATAACACCTAATAAATGTCACAAAGTCTTTACCTTTCTTTAACTTCATTATTAAAAATAAATTATGTCAATATCCATAGAATAATGACAAGCAATAAAAGTGACCACTTTTTGTGGCACAAAGTGTACCTACGATGCATGAACTTTGAATTCGAATTTCGAAACCTTGCCAAGTTACGTGCCGGGAGCTATACCTTTAGCATGGTAAAGAAATGATAGGGAACGCAACGTCAGGCAGCATGATGTCAGCCTATTTTGTTTGACACACTGATGCCAACTTGGGGGTTTTCCCCCTAAATATTTGGGGGGGTTGGGATCTCAACACGGGGTTTTTAGGGGGAAGCATTTTTTTTGGGAGTATTTTTAAGAGGAAAATTGTGTGTTCTTTTTTAATTAATTGCACTTCTCTCCATACATACCTACATTATTGTAAAAAAAAAACTAACTTGATCAAAATAATACTGTGCTGATGCTTAATAAAATGAAGTCAAATGGGATTTATTAATCATTTTAAAACCGTTGCCGATTTTAACCCAAATGTCGCACAGTGGTCTGGAAATCTCCATACTCATAGAAACTTAAAAAATAATAAAAAAACGTAATGGCTTTGGTATAGGTACCTTTTTTTTTAGTGGGTGGAAAATCATCAAATACCCCCCCCCCCCCCCCCGCTCTTGGGTAGAGCGAAGGGGAGAGTCAGACTTCTACTGACTAAAAACCAACCCATGTGCCTTCTTCGCCCTTGTGCCGAGGCCACGTCATCTCTTTCGATAATCCGCAGCCCCGACGGGCGTCGGCCCTTGCCTTTTACTCCTTACGTATTATTAACGTATGGATGGTACAAGTCACAATACGCGTGAGAAAAAAAAAATTTTTTTTTTGTATGGGAGAAAACATTAAAAGTACGTTTTTTCGAAATTTAATGGAACTGTTAGGCTGGTGCTCACACGAGCTATAGTCCCATAGGGGAGAGCGGGGCTGAAAGTGCCGATTTTGACAAATCCTTATATGATTCGGATAAAACAAGTACTATGTCTGAAAGTAGTGGTTCATCCTAAGCCAAATTTAGTCTATAATACGAATTTACCTACAGATTTTGCACATTTTTAATAGTTTTTAAGAAGAAGTGTTTTTTTTACACAGCGGCGGCAAGGCACTACCAACCCCACTTTGGGGCAAGTTGTGCCGTAGCTGGGGTCGGTTGTGCCGTTGATAATGCTAGGTGTTTTACATAAATCAAAATTAATTTAGAATTTAAAAGACATCAATTTTATAATAATATATTTATTTGTTATAATGTTTACTATACATCAACAGTTTCTAAGTATTATAATTAAAAAAAAAACAAATTACCCTTACTTATGTAATTATTTCAAACTTAAAAACATATTTTAAATCAAAGTTTGTACTTATTTTTATGCGAATGTGATCAATTATTAAAAATGCGAATGAGATCAATAAAATTATTAAAAATATCAGTATCTAAGGACTATATTACAAAATATCATATAGATTTCACAACCAACCCCTAAGTCGGGGTTGGTTGTGCCGCGGCACAAGCAGCCCCACATGAACGGCACATTTTACCCCGCGTGCGAGAGTTTGAAATTTTGTCTCACATATAAAAATCACTCTGCTCAAAGCATTAAAATTACACTGCATAGCAAACTAGGATAAATAACAAACATTTTACTAAAACTCTCTTAAAAAAAGCACGAAAATAGCTAGCTTGCGACCAAAAAGTATCGAAACGAAAATATTTACTGACGTGGTGCTGGACGACCCTCACATGCACTGCCACTCGGTCCGCGTCGCAGACGCAACTTTCAGTATAGTATAATGTACTCTGTGGACGCAACTAAAATGGCAGCCACGCGTGCCCGACTGTTAGGCATTACGCGACACAATACGATCGTATTCTATCTCTTTCTGTTTTCGAGATATTCGCGTCGGCACAATTTACCCCCGGCACTTTTAGCCCCGCTCTCCCCTACACGGCGATCAAGATGACATACATCATGTATCTACCTTTAACCCTTAACTTGGCAAAATGCAAAGTGCATGTTGGTACCTATGTTATTCTGGCAAAGTACAAAACTTCAAATTAACCAGTTATTTACTTTAAAATGGCTTTAGGGGAGCTTAAATACACCGTAAATAATATTTTTTACATTATTCATTTGTTTCTTTATAAAATATGAATAGTGCCCAAAAGGGCACATAAACAATTTCGCTTGAATGAGTTATTACTGATATTTGTCCCCTGCAAGGCACTTTGCCGTTTTTGCCTAAAATAATGTAGTGCTGTAATAATATACAAAAATGACAATAAAACAAATTTTGTATCTATGAAAATAAGTAATTTATTAAAAGAAATGACAAAATAATATTTCAACAAAACTTATAAATATCAAATAAAAACAACACATAAATAATTGTTCGTAGAAACAACTTACTTACGTATAAAAATAATTATTTGTGTAATTGAGCTTTATCCAACATAACAGCCTCTTATGAGATCAAAAATATCGAACGCAAAATATAACAAAATCAAAAAAAAAACAATCAAAAATCAAAATCTACGAATTACAAAAAAAAAACATTTCTTACAAATTAATCAAAATATTAGTCCTTGACCAAAACTAGCATAGTTTTAAATATGTACTTAATTAAGGTGAAGGCGACAAGGTAGCCCGCGAAATTCGAATTTTCTTACGTTTTTTTACAATTTCCCGGTCGAATTCGAATTTCGCGGGCTACCTTGTCGCCTTCACCTTAATGTACAGCCTGTCTATAAAGTCATGAAAATAAATGAGGGCGCTGCGGTCGTGAAGACTCGTGCACATAGCAACCCTGTATAGTGTGACTAAAATGGTTTTGATACTAGCACATTATTTTGTACTAGAAGCAAACCTGGTTTTAATTAAAATCTGTTATCTTATTTAAAAAAAATACAGAAACCATAAACAAAGATGCGACCTTCATTATAAATGTTAATACCAGCCTATTACTGTCCCACTGCTGGGCAAAGGCCTCTTCTCAACAGAGACGGCACGAGCACTGATCACCACGCATGCTCAAGACGGGTTGGCGATTTCAGACTTATAATAATTATAAGTCCAGATTTCCTCACGATGTTTTCCTTCCGACCTTCATTGAAATAAAAATGAGTAAATAAAAGAAAAATGTTCGTACATATTTTTTATTAATGTTATATTTTAACTTTTGTACCACTGTATGCCCATTTTCTCTTGCCCGTTTTGCTGCAATATGTTGTTCGATTAGAGCCTTTCTGTTATTTTGATCTTCTTGTAAGAAAATCCAATCGGTTTCAAAATTTTACGCAGGACTTCTAGGCTACATTTAAAAGCCAGATCTGTTTTAGCGAAATTTTATGTTGAAGTCATCCATTTCTTTCTTAGGACGGCCTGATCTGTGTTTGCCTTCATCTGCAATACGCCTCACTGTACTCTCAGATTTTCCTGAAAGAAAGATTTAAAAAAAGATGTAATATCTAACAGAAAATACATAGCACTGTTTTTATTTCAAACATGTTAAAACTTATTCATATTTAAAATCACCGGTAAATTTGATTACCCAAAAGTATCAAAAGTTAACGTCGCACTACAATATGAGCTACTTACATTTGCAATCTAACCTATAAATGCGCAATGTAAACAATGCTTATTTTAGTCTTAAAATCGTATATTTAGTAAATTTGTGACTTCTGGTAGATAAAAAACAAACAATAACACGATTACATACCTGTTATAGCTGCTGTTCGAGTATAAATATCATCCAAATTTGATAAAATTTGGTCAACTTGGTGTTCTAACAAACATCGCTGATATACTTTGAAATAATTTCCCGAGCTCCACTCCTATTTGTTTTCCTCATATTTAACACGTTTTTTCGAAGTTTTGTCGACGTAGATTTGAAAAACATTAAAAAATGCAAAAGATATCAAGATAAATAACAAGTTGATGACAGCCGATGACATTTGATGTACCATGATTTAGTGTTGCCTTACTTTTGAATAATGTTAGTTCCTCAAACATTAATTTCATGACTTTATAGACAAGCTTGTAATTAATCTGCTCATTATTTTATTACTTTCAGATTCACAAATAAATTTTTTCCTCTTGTTATTCCCTACTGTGAAAACTTACGAAACAATTTCGGTCCTTTTTTATGCACAATCGCATTTCACATTTAGTACACATAAAAGTAGTTTTTCCCGAATTACATTTTCTACATCGACCTTTGGTTGTCATTATAGGTTATTGATTGTGTCCATCATATCGTAAGTCTTCAGCAGGCCGTACCTTTATAGGGTTGATTATTATGTTCCTAGGTGATGGCCCCGGAATATTATGCAAATCCATTCCTAGTGGAGGTTCTTTTTTTGCTTGTAAGCCTTCAGCGATTTTTAATCTAAAATCTTTTAATCGAAGGTATTTGTCATCAGTCTTTAATAAACCATATTCTCGTCTATACAATAACTACGCATTATTTACAGATATATCAAGAAGCTGTGAAAAAATTGCCATGTACCACTTGTGTGTTTTATAATATGTTCTGTATATAGCAATCAACATATCGGAGAGATCCACCCCACCCATGTGTTTATTATATTCACTTATTATTTTGGGACAGGGTATGTCGATAAATCTTTTAGCGTCCTTGCTGTATCTATTACATATGCCCATAGGTTCAAGACCCACATATGTACTCGCGATTAATACAGGTTTATTGTCCAACCACTTTACCATGATAATCTTTTGATCCTTACAAACTCTATAATCAGCAGAACCACGTGGTTTCTTTTTTATTGATTTATCGGATTCTAAATCACATTTTCGTATTCTATTTTGTCGGAAAGTTCCGATGGATAAAATGCCCATTTCATCGCGTAGGTATGTCATAAGTTCTATACTCGAGAAAAAGTTATCGAAGTAAACCACCGACAGAACTGGATTCTGAATTGTGCGACATATGTTATTATTACTTTGGCTCCTAATCCCATGGATTTTTCTTTTGTTTTGAATGTGATAGTCTGGAAGGTACTTTCTCCACCATATAACAGGAAGTCGTACACAAAACCTGAAACACCTGATCTTACAAATAATTTGTATCCCCATTTTTTGGGTTTAGGCTTGACATACTGCCGTAGGTTTCCAGCTTTTTTTCCTTTGTAGGGTAAGTATCATCATTTCGTCAATTGACATGCGACTTTCTTCTTCAATCTTATTGCAATTCTTTCTAATGGCTTCTACCAGCGGCCTTATTTTAAAATATCGGTCAGTACTGTTTTCAATATTTTCATTATTATTAAAGTGTAAATATCTCCGAATTAACTCGTATTTCTTTAGTGACATTATTTGGCCTATGTGTTCAATCCTTGTTTTCGAACTCCAATAATCGGTATAGGCAGGTAATTGTATTATACCCATGAATAATTCTATGGCAAGAAAATCTTGGATATCTTGATTCGACAGTGCAATATTTTTTGTATTTACTTGAAATGCGTACAATGTACTCTGCTCTCGAATTTGTCGTATTATTTTGTCCGTAAATAACAATTTAAAATACTCAATTGGTGATCTGATTTTCTCAGGTTGTGTAAAAATATTTTCTCTAGTGTTATGAACTTCGTATAAAAATACATCTTTTTTCCAAACTAAATTTTGTGTAATTTTTCTATTTGATCCTTTTTTTTTTATTTGACTTTAATTTGTTTTTATTATTATTAATTTTATTTACTTTTACTGATGTGTTACTTTGTCTGCTTTTGGATGTCGTAGGTTTGGGCGAAAGAGCTCGTCTTTTACAAAACGTAGATTTGGCTGAAGCACAAAATTTTCTCTTTGACCTCCTTGGAACGATTGCTGTAATTTCATTATCACTATCCATTTCGAGATCACTAGCACCAGGTGGACATGGACTCGATATTTCTAACGGTGGGTTATTATTGCAGTGTACCATCAATGCCGATTGTGCTTCAAGAACTTCCTGAGATGGGCTATCTTGATACGATATTATTTCATTATTTGAATTTACAGATGACAAGTTGATAGATATGTATGCTGCTGGTGTAGGTACTGAACTGCAAGGTGAAAAACCAGTGGCGTCTGTTTTGGCAACAATGTGACTGGGGTTGATCGTGCATTGTATATTTTTGGGTGACTCGGGTATCTCATCTATACTTGACGAATCTGTATCACTTACTCTATAGGTACGTATGCTCAACAATGTGCTCAGAAATATCAGAATCTGTGTCCGACTCTTTTTGCGGTATTATAGCATCCATAATGCGCTAAAACAAAACGTAAAAGTATTTAAAAAAAAACGGTTTTATGGATGTTTGTCTGGTCTAGAGCATAAAAAATAATCAACGCTAAATAAGCAAGTGACTTATAGGGCACAAAAACTTAACTAAACCTATTTGGCAATGTACCCTGCAGGGTACAAAAGCTGTTTTCAATAAAGTTCGCAGCGTACCCTACAGGGCACAGTTAAGTTTACAGCGAAATATCTAACAAAATATAGAGAAGGTTGTTCAAGTAAAGCGATACAATCACTAATTGATTATTTGACAATAAAACTGTCATGGAATACACCAAGTAAAACCACTAAATAAAAAAATATAAGTTAATTTACCTTAAGGCGCGAGTTCCGTTGTTGACGTTTCAACATTTTAGCGGATAATGTTGGAAAATGACGTTTTACAAAAACCATGACGTTGACAGATGAATGTTTATGAAATAAGCTATAGCCATGAAGTTATAGATAAATATGGAGACCACACTTCGAATACCTACTTGAAGCAAAACTTATGCATCGCTATCTCGCTCTCTGTGGGCTGACCCTCTCTTTCTAAGTAGGGTAACCTTTATTTTATTTTACCTAGGACATTACGTAGTTCCTTTTCATAACTTGTGTTTGATTAAATTAATATATCCACATCTCTGTTCACTTCTAGATTGATGAAAGATGCCAATGATAAATTACGAAAGAAGCTGTTTGCTTACAGTGTGATAGTTCCTGATTTTTTTTGACAGTTTGTCATTTTCAATCACGCAAAAAAGTCTTAGGTCGTATACGTACGTAATTTCGCACAGAAATAGAATATAGACCATGGCCAGTATAAAAGTTTAGTTCCTGTAGACGAAATTAATGATCTTCTATCTATCTTCTATATAAATAAAAAGAGAAGTCCTGACAGACTGACTCATCAACGCCCAGCCCAAACCCTTGGACCTAGAAAGCTGAAATTTTGCACAGAGGTTCCCTATAAAATCTAGACAAGGAATAAGGAAGGATTTTTTGAAATTCAACCCCTAAGGGAGTTAAATAGGGGATGAAAGTTTGTATGGAAAATCGCCATTTTCACGCGGGCGAAGCCGCTGGCAAAAGCTAGTAAATCATAATGACAGAAGAGGTGGTGACACGACCACGGTGGTTGCCTACCGCAAGGGCTGGTGGGGTGGCTCAAGATAATGAATCTGGAAGGATTTGGGAGAGATTTTTGCCCAGTACAACTCTTACTATAAAATCATGAAATCGCAAAAAAGAAATTAGATGTTTCTTTTATTTTGTAGACTAACAAAAATGATACATTTATGATGATTTTTTTTTAAAGATTTCTGGGTAAGTCAGTGTTAAGGTTTTTTACCACTGTGGAATTTTTAATATTATGTATTTTCATCTAAATACGGGGCTATAATAAGAACGGTAATACATATGTATAAAACCTCAAAAAGAAACAAAAACACTTTCTAAATTAAAATCATTTTATTATAATATTTTCTATTATATTACGAAGACATGTCCTGATTTTTTTAGTCTGTCGTAAAACTCTTTGCTTAAGAATCTTAGATTTCTTCTGCAGTATTTTTTCTTCAGTTGATTTTATTTACACCTGTACGCCCCTATCAATCTTCGTAGAGACCTGGGCTTCGCTGTTGACCTAAAACCAGAAGAGTGTGAAATCAGAACATAATTTTATATTATTCATTACATTTACTGTATTATTTAAATAGTAATTGGCTATTTGACTACTGTTAAAAATTCACGAAAATGTTATGTTATTTCAAAGAACTAACAGAAATAACACGGTGTGTGAAAAATGTAATAAAGCGAGTATGATAATGACTATATAATTAATGAAGTTCCCACGGAAAGTCCCAGATATATCCCCAATATGGTCACACTACTTCAGTATGACTCCATATAAACAAAAACAAATAAAATTGCAGAAAGTCCATGAAATTCAATGTAAAACTGTTTGGTCTTTACATAGTTATCTAAGTTATCATTGACTAAATCATAGGTCAAGCTTTTATGAAGTAATTAATTGAAAATACAAAGAAATATGCAGAAATATGTTTACAATTATTCAGTGTCAAAAATCCCGATTTAAACACTTACGCGTGAAATCTTATATCACCTCCTGGACACCACGTACTACCACAACCACGCACTACACAAGTTTGCACCATTTTCTCAATTATAACTTTGATTACAGGCAAATATCTCAAACGAAACTGTGAACCGCAAAGTAAACAACCGCCATATTGGTACGATTTATGTTGACATGTGGGGCCAATGTTGCCACATTACCACATCCTTAGGAAATGGGAAAATAATTCACTGATTCGCCAACCTTGTCAAGCATTCGTGACATACTATTTTGAAATTTTAAGTTCAGTAATCTTAGTTTAGCTTTTTATTTATTAGCACATTATTTGACAGTATTTAACTTCTGATTACATTTGTGTGGTGACTCTTTTTAAAAATGAATAAGGAGATTTTAATAACGAGATAGCAATACTATCGTCCACCTTAGAAAGAGAGGTCAGCCCACAGAGAGTGAGATAGAGAATCGTAGGTATTTGACTCAAACTTTTGTTCTAAGTGTGGCCTCCATATTTATCTATATCTTCATGGCTATAGCTAAAATTATTGAAACACATTGACATTTAATATATTTTGTTTGTATTCTCTTTAGATAGACCCGTGCACTATAGGTCACATACCGAAATTCATATCATAATTACACGTGCCCTCTGGTACACTTGCCAAGTTAAGGGTTAAGCACCGCTTCGCACGTAGTAAATTTTTGAAATTTTGAAGTTTCGAAATGTGAGTTTTCAAATCTTTGACGTCAAATGTCGTTACCGATCGATTTTCGTAGATTTAGCCTGCTATGACAATAATTCAAAAAGATATTGATTGAAAAATCATTTGTTATTCACCGTGATTAAGGTTAGTGTTATATACCTACCTCTATGGTTGTGACATTCATGTTTACTTAGTTACGATATTAAATAAAACATATTCTTGTACGATGATTGTAATTTATTTCAGTTAGATATTAATGACATGAGCATTAACGCTAGTTAATGCTACTAGGGTCCATTTAGCCTTGCTAGAGCTATCTAGCAAGGCTAAATGGACCCTAGTCACAATCTGTATTATAGGTAACTAATTAGAGAATAGCGAACGATAATGAGGGTACTTGTGTAAAAACAAGACATTTAAGTCTAATTTTATCAGTAGCTCACAGTACTTGTGCGCGCTAACTTAACTTATATTTGTTATTGTGTTGTGATGGAAGGTATTTTGGGGTTTTTTTCAATTTTAGTGGTAATTTTAGTGGTTATGCTTTACGGGGAATTATTTTTAAGAGATTACAACACTGTTTTGAACTTTTGACATAACCATCGATTAATTGTTAAACAAGATGGCGACTTGCTTGACTGTTACAAAGCTAAAACGTAACGTGTTTTCGTGTCTTTGTTTTTAAACGAAAGAATATTTATTTGATTAAAAACGTGAACCACAGAAGTAAACAAAAAGATGGGTTCCAAGAAACATAAGAAGGACTCAAAGAAGAAGAAGCACAGGAGTCGGTCTCGATCGCCTTTGGAAAACAACGAGGAGGCTCAACGTGAACGTAGCGAGCGTAGTGAACGTAAAAAACATCGCAAACACAAGGATCGCAAGCGAGACCGCTCCCCAGACGGTTAGTTGCACTTCTTTATGTTTTAGAATGAGATACGCCAGTCACCGATCATTATTTCCAATCATAACCAAACCTACGTTTCTGCGCGATTTGTAAATGTCTTGTTTCTGTTCCTGGTATTTTCGAAAATTGATTTGGAAATCATGAATGGTGTCGGCGTTATTCCCCTTTGACAAAATAATGGCATAGTTTGCTCGTTATTTCAGACTCGGTGGCATTCGAGTAGTTCCACCACGTCCCAGTGCTGCGGTTACCAGGTAGGTATTACACGGAGCAGTGTGGAGTGGCGCCACTGTGGACTAGCAACTAAAATATCCACGAACCACGGGTTTATGTAGACGCTACAAACTCTACAATTCATCAACGTTTTTTCTATGTTAGGTCATTTTGCATTATTTCAAGAGATTTATCATGAAATGAGACAGTAGGCAGCAGGTATGCTAGAAATAGAAACATACATGTACTAAACAAAAGTCTACTGATGGAGTTAGGCAGAAACTATTGAAACCTATGCGTTTAGCATCTTCTTTTCTGGATCTACTTCTTTGCCTTTGCCAAAATGCTGAGGATCATTACCACATTCTTGTGCAGTGTGTCTGTGTACCACTCAGTACATGCTGCCTTCAACTGACCATTGCAAGGATGCCTTGGGCGGGTTTATGTAACTCCCTTACCAAGTGACCAGTATCATTAGTCTTTCCATACAATGCTGAGTGAATGCATAATATCTCCAAAAATTACTAGACTACTTATTCTTTTATTTTGATCTTGTTTGCCTCCTGTATTAGTTAAGTTTAACTGGGTTTTTATCCGCACTTAGCCTCTTGATTAGGCCATTGTGCGTGATGTCTAAATATTACCTACTCCAACCAACAAAGGTTGTCCCAGAGTTGTAGCAGCCTTACCAGACTGCTGCAAGCATCCGGGAGAGTAAGTGGGATCGTAGAGTTTGTGCTAAAAAAAAAAACAAACTTGTAGCACAACACAAGGTATTTACTTTTAATTTAAAATTAGGTCAAAAATATTGTAATAAAATTAGCAATATGACTTATAAAATTACTGCAAATGAAATCCAGCCATCTTCATAGTATGCCATGTGAAATTGTACCAAATAAAATTCTGCCATCTTAAAAGTATGCCATTGTTAATTCGGACATTTAAACATTAGGCGAAACGATAATTCTATTATATGAATTTTTTGCCTTAAACACATTCGTTCAAAGAAGAATCTGCCAAGGCTGTTATGCGAAATAAATTTCGGAGCATCAAGTTTCTGCCAGATAGATGGTACCCGCCTACATCCATCACTGTTTCTCCATTCGGTGAGGTGTTTTTTTGTGGTTCTTGAACGCTGCCATGTTTTTATTTGGGCCTGAGGTATGGGCAGTAGTGGTTCCTGTCCAAATACTGTTTCCTTTGAGCCACTCTTGGCCAGATCATCTGCTGCGTCGTTACCCAGCGAGTTGCTGTGTCCTTTTATCCATTGCAGGGTTACAGTATTTGTGGTTGCAATGGATTGGAGTGCATTATGGCATTCCAGTATTAGGACAAATTGCCTCCTGTATTATGAACTCATTCATTCTTATCTCATTGTTATTGCCTATCTCAGAGAGTTTTTATGTACCCCTTGGCCTTTGACTTGATTTTACATGCTGTTATAAAATATCCCTGGGCATGCTGGTTTAGTTTCTTCACAATATTTTCCTTCACCGAAACCAGTGATAGTTATATACAATAGGCACATGAATCTCGAAAGTCACAATTGTTGGGTTTGAACTCGAGACCTTGACTTGGTAGTCCCACAGCCACACCAGTAGGCTATCACTGCTATTTGTCTATGGTATTACCAGCAGTCATTCTTCATGATTTGAATATTAGTTTTCTTAGGCTTTACACTGTCTTTCCAATTATAAGCAGAAATCCATACATTAGTATTTGACTGTGCAAAGATAAGAAGAGTAATGACTAATTAAGTAAAGTTGCATCCAATGCTTTGTTACAGAAGCTAGCCGGGCCTACTCTTAAGCATAAAATATAACACAATATATATGTTTTGCTATCTTGTCAGTGGATTCTTACTGTATTAAAACAAGCCAGATGTCTTATTTTCGGAAGAAATATAATTTTAGCCGGTTTGCTATTGCAAAGTAAACATTGAATTTAATTAAAAATGGGATAAGTGGTAAGAGGGTAGGGAGGCCTATGTCTTGCAGTGGGACAAAAATGGCTGATAATAATAAATTATACAAAGAAGTTCAACCCTCTCTGGGCCCGCGTGGTAGATTATAGCCCATCCTTCTCCTAAAGAGGAGGCCTGAGTCCCTCCAGTGGGAACATAGGCTGATGATGAATACAAAGCAGAGATCAAGAGCTATTTGAAAATTGTACATGCTGCTATAAATGGAATATAGTTCACCTCCAGAATCAGTAGACATGGTGACTAGGGAACAGATGTGGATTAACTAATTAATAATAATTCTCATCTATTTCATATTTGTTTGTTTAATAAAGCATTGAAATTAGTTAAGTTGAAATGCTTCAAATGGTCCTTGTTACATTAACCTTACGAGCATGTCGTATCAATGCTCTGGAATATTGTATTTTTTTGTTTGATTATGAATTACATTAATAAGTAAACCACTATACTCACTGAACTAGTGGTAGGGGCTGAGTAGAGTTGATGTTGTCTGCTAGGGTTGCGATTTTTTTTCGAAAGAGTTACCGTGGCCCTGGACAGCAAAGGACACAGAGGAAGGATAAGGAACATAGATGGGTTTTAGTCAGTAAGAGTCTGAAACTGCCTTCCGCTGCGCCCAGAGTGGGAGGAGTCATTTGACGATTTCAAGGGTTGATGTGGTGCTGTAGCCTTGTGGTGAATAGGAAACTGTCCTCATTTTAGTTACAGACCAAGTTTCAGTAACTATGGTTTACTAGGATAAACAAAGAGTATGTAGAAATAATAACTATTGTGAGTTTCAAAAGGTTTAGTGAACTAATCGAGCTTGGAACATTCATCAGATTATTGAGTAAGTTCTCTCTCTTCTAAAATTGATGTATGTTGATAAAGATATCCCTCTGGTAGCAAGAGTTGTGATGAAGTACGTGTGAGGCTACCTGGGCAAGTGTAAAGCGTCTCTCTCGGTTGTTATAGTTGAGGAGGTGGCGGTGGACTCGCACGTCGCGCGCGAGACGTCGGCGCGCGCGCTCAGTCGCAGCAGCAGCGAGGGACGCGAGCGCCGCGCCAGGGAAGCGCACCGCGCGCACAGGGCCAGAGAGGATGACTATTACAGGTAAAAACTTACTGTCACTTTATTGGAACTACTAAAACCATTCAGTTATCTTCTTCATCATCCACCTGATATGATAGAATCAGATCACCAACCCCAAGTAAATAGAAATAAGGCCTATTTAATTTTGGTTCCTGCAACATAATTTTTTCCATCCATTTGTAATTACTATCATCTCATTACTTTTGTGTTTTTCACCACTGCCAACATACTGACTTGTTTGCTGGTTGTAACAGAGAGAAGAGCTCGGAGAGCGAAGCGCGCACGGAGTCCAAGTCGCAGTCCCCGCCAGCCACGGGCGGCGGCGCAGAGAGCCTGTCCATCGAGGATACGAACAAGCTGCGCGCCAAGCTCGGCCTCAAGCCGCTGGAGCGCGCCGAGAAGCCTGCAGGTAAATAATCTACTCACCGAGCATGTTAGGCCCGATTTCTTCCAAAGCGGAGACGAGAGGGGATTTGCGGAAATCGACCAATCACATCCGAATTTCCTTGGTCAAATTTGGCACATATCTCCGCTCTGCTCGTTTCTGCTTTGGTGGTAACCAACCGGGCCTTAAGTTCCTCATTCCACGTGGGAGTTCTTCAGTTGTGTTATACATGTCGTTTGTTTTTTTGTAGACTTTAGTATATTCGTTACTAGTTGAAATAAAATTATCATGGAAGATATAATTCCGTGTGGCTTATGGGACACTTAAACAATTATGTACAGCTTGATGCTAATTGTGTAATGTATTTCAGAGGATGGCAAAATCAAGGACGACCTGGGCGAGTTCTACCACAAGCCGGCCGCCAACATCGCGCAACAGAAGAAGTCGGAGAAGATTCGAGAGAAGCTGCAGCTGCACAAGGAGAAGAGGAAGATTGAACAGAAGTCAGTGCCTTTTAAACTTCATAATTTACATAATTATACACAGAGTAATCTACTGCTTGTAGAGAGCAGCGGTAGCCCAGTGCAAGTCATAACGAATTGTAGGTTTCGAACCCAGACTTGTGAAGGTGGCAATTATTTCATTTCCATCAACATCTTCCTGCCCTTGTCGCTGGTTTTGGGATCAATCCATATGTTGGGCAAAGCATTAAACCTGAACCTTGGGTTCTATTTCTATTTATCTTCGGGGACGCCGGCAGACACCAGACGGGCGATCAGTCCTTTCGTTGTGGATTATTTCGCCCAGTTCCCCATTTTGGTGGATCCCCTTCATGGGTTACTGGTGGTCGGCATCGCGAATCTTCCTGTTGCCTTGCAGAAGCTCACCAGTTGTTCGATAGAGATTTCTGCGAGCTTCTCTTCATTAATCTCATCTGTTCCTAGGATTTCCCATCTGAGTGGCTCATACATTGTGCATTCCGCCACAAGGTGGAAACTTGTTTCTTCTGCTTCTCCACATGCTGGGCATATGGGATCTTCCTTTACTTTCATAATCGTCAGGTGTCTATTGAGTCCACAGTGTCCTGTTGCGATGCCTACTACTAGTCTTATGTTTCCCCTGCTCATTTTGAGTAGCTTGTAGGATTTCTTTTCATCATATGACTTTAAGAAGATTTTCGATTGTCGACAACCTTCTGTTGCATTCCATCTTTTATTTGATTCTCCTGTGGTTATTCTATGGATGAACCTTGGGTTGGTTGTGTACTTGTGTAATTAACTTTTTATATGCTTCAATGAATATCTTTTTATGCAGGTTGCAGACCACACTCCTGGCGGAGGAGTCAGACGAGGACGACGCGGCCGCATGGGTGAAGCGCTCCAGAGACATCGACAAACAGAAGCGGGACGCTGCCAAGAGGGTAAATACACTACACCCTCAGTGCGTGTTCACGTACGCGCGACGCGACGCGCGACGCGATGGGCGATTAAATTCAAACATATGGCGGTGTATGAGTGCGTTCACGGAGAAGCGATTTTATACGCGATTAATTGAATTTGAGGCGGTGCCCGCGGCGGCGCCCGCGGCGATTATCGCGGCGATTATCGCGGCGGCGCCCGCGGCGATTATCGCGGCGACGACGCACGCAGCGGCAATTCTCGATGAAGCGATAAACGCGACGGAACTTTTTTTCTGATTGATGGTTTTCGGGGTCGCTGATTATGAAAATGAGTTCAAAATGAAAATCCAAGATGGCGCCGAAAAAAAATTTAGTTTTTCCATCATGGGTGTCGTAAGTCGTTTAAATGGTTTTCGGGGTCGCTGATTATGAAAATGAGTTCAAAATGAAAATCCAAGATGGCACCGAAAAAAATTTAGTTTTTCCATCATGGGTGTCGTAAGTCGTTTAAATGGTTTTCGGGGTCGCTGATTACAAAAATGAGGTCAAAATGAAGACCAAGATGGCAGCCAGGAAAATTTTTGGTTTTACCGTCATGGGTGTGGTTTTCATGGTTTTTGGGGTCGCTGATTACGAAAATGAGGTCAAAAGGAAAATCCAAGATGGCGGCTAGGATTTTTTTTGGTTTTTCCGTCATGGGTGTGGTTTTCATGGTTTTTGGGGTCGCTGAATACGAAAATGAGGTGAAAATGAACATCCAAGATGGCGGCCAGGAAATTTTTGGATTTTCCGTCATGGGTGTGGTTTTCATGGTTTTTGGGGTCGCTGATTACGAAAATGAGGCCAAAATGAAAATCCAAGATGGCGGCCAGGAATTTTTTTGGTTTTTCCGTCATGGGTGTGGTTTTCATGGTTTTTGGGGTCGCTGAATACGAAAATGAGGTCAAAATGAACATCCAAGATGGCGGCCAGGAAATTTTTGGTTTTTCCGTCATGGGTGTGGTTTTCATGGTTTTTGGGGTCGCTGATTACGAAAATGAGGTCAAAAGGAAAATCCAAGATGGCGGCCAGGTTTTTTTTTGTTTTTTCCGTCATGGGTGTGGTTTTCATGGTTTTTGGGGTCGCTGATTACGAAAATGAGGTCAAAAGGAAAATCCAAGATGGCGTCCAGGATTTTTTTTGGTTTTTCCGTCATGGGTGTGGTTTTCATGGTTTTTGGGGTCGCTGAATACGAAAATGAGGTGAAAATGAACATCCAAGATGGCGGCCAGGAAATTTTTGGTTTTTCCGTCATGGGTGTGGTTTTCATGGTTTTTGGGGTCGCTGATTACGAAAATGAGCTCAAAATTAAAATCCAAGATGGCGGCTAGGAAAATTTTAGGTTGTTCCGTCATGGGTGTCGTTTTAATGGTTTTTGGGGTCGCTGATTACGAAAATGAGGTCAAAAGGAAAATCCAAGATGGCGGCCAGGTTTTTTTTTGTTTTTTCCGTCATGGGTGTGGTTTTCATGGTTTTTGGGGTCGCTGATTACGAAAATGAGGTCAAAAGGAAAATCCAAGATGGCGGCCAGGATTTTTTTTGGTTTTTCCGTCATGGGTGTGGTTTTCATGGTTTTTGGGGTCGCTGAATACGAAAATGAGGTGAAAATGAACATCCAAGATGGCGGCCAGGAAATTTTTGGTTTTTCCGTCATGGGTGTGGTTTTCATGGTTTTTGGGGTCGCTGATTACGAAAATGAGCTCAAAATTAAAATCCAAGATGGCGGCTAGGAAAATTTTAGGTTGTTCCGTCATGGGTGTCGTTTTAATGGTTTTTGGGGTCGCTGATTACGAAAATGAGGTCAAGATGAAAATCAAAGATGGCGCCGACGAAAATTTTTGGTTTTTCCGTCATGGGTGTCGTTTTCATGGTCTCAAAATGAAAATCCAAGATGGCGTCCAGAAAAATTTTTGGTTGGGGTCGCTGATTACGAAAACGAGCTCAAAATTAAAATCCAAGATGGCGGCTAGGAAAATTTTAGGTTTTTCCGTCATGGGTGTCGTTTTCATGGTTTTTGGGGTCGCTGATTACGAAAATGAGGTCAAATAGAAAATCCAAGATGGCAGCCAGGAAAATTTTTGGTTTTTCCGTCATGGGTGTGGTTTTCATGGTTTTTGGAGTCGCTGATTACGAAAATGAGGTCAAAATGAAAATCCAAGATGGCGGCCATGGAAATTTTTGGTTTTTCCGTCATGGGTGTGGTTTTCATGGTTATTTGGGTCGCTGATTACGAAAATGAGCTCAAAATTAAAATCCAAGATGGCGGCCAAGGAAATTTTTGGTTTTTCCGTCATGGGTGTCATTTTCATGGTTTTTGGGGTCGCTGATTACGAAAATGAGATCAAAATGAAAATCCAAGATGGCGGCCAGGAATTTTTTTGGTTTTTCCGTCATGGTTGTGGTTTTCATAGTTTTTGGGGTCGCTGATTACGAAAATGAGCTCAAAATTAAAATCCAAGATGGCGGCTAGGAAAATTTTAGGTTGTTCCGTCATGGGTGTCGTTTTAATGGTTTTTGGGGTCGCTGATTACGAAAATGAGGTCAAGATGAAAATCAAAGATGGCGCCGACGAAAATTTTTGGTTTTTCCGTCATGGGTGTCGTTTTCATGGTCTCAAAATGAAAATCCAAGATGGCGTCCAGAAAAATTTTTGGTTGGGGTCGCTGATTACGAAAACAAGCTCAAAATTAAAATCCAAGATGGCGGCTAGGAAAATTTTAGGTTTTTCCGTCATGGGTGTCGAAAAAAATTTTCCTGGCTGCCATCTTGGATTTTCATTTTGACCTCATTTTCGTAATCAGCGACCCCAAAAACCATGAAAACGACACCCATGACGGAAAAACACAAAATTTTCCTAGCCGCCATCTTGGATTTTAATTTTGAGCTCATTTTCGTAATCAGCGACTCCGAAAACCATTAAAATGACACCCATGACGGAAAAACCAAAAATTTCCCTGGCCGCCATCTTGGATTTTCATTTTGACCTCATTTTCGTAATCAGCGACCCCTAAAACCATGAAAACGACACCCATGACGGAAAAACCTAAAATTTTCCTAGCCGCCATCTTGGATTTTAATTTTGAGCTCATTATCGTAATCAGCGACTCCGAAAACCATGAAAATGACACCCATGACGGAAAAACCAAAAATTTCCCTGGCCGCCATCTTGAATTTTCATTTTGACCTCATTTTCGTAATCAGCGACCCCAAAAACCACGAAAACGACACCCATGACGGAAAAACAAATTTTCCTGGCCGCCATCTTGGATTTTCATTTTAAGCTTATTTTCGTAATCAGCGACCCCAAAAACCATGAAAACCACACCCATGACGGAAAAACCAAAAAAAATCCTGGCCGCCATCTTGGATTTTCATTTTGACCTCATTTTCGTAATCAGCGACCCCAAAAACCATGAAAACCACACCCATGACAGAAAAACCAAAAAATTCCTTGGCCGCCATCTTGGATTTTCATTTTGAGCTTATTTTCGTAATCAGCGACCCCAAAAACCATGAAAACCACACCCATGACGGAAAAACCAAAAAAAATCCTGGCCGCCATCTTGGATTTTCATTTTGACCTCATTTTCGTAATCAGCGACCCCAAAAACCATGAAAACCACACCCATGACGGAAAAACCAAAAAATTCCTTGGCCGCCATCTTGGATTTTCATTTTGACTGCATTTTCGTAATCAGCGACCCCAAAAACCATTTAAACGACACCCATGACGGAAAAACCTAAAATTTTCCTAGCCGCCATCTTGGATTTTAATTTTGAGCTCATTTTCGTAATCAGCGACTCCGAAAACCATGAAAATGACACCCATGACGGAAAAACCAAAAATTTCCCTGGCCGCCATCTTGAATTTTCATTTTGACCTCATTTTCGTAATCAGCGACCCCAAAAACATGAAAACCACACCCATGACAGAAAAACCAAAAAAAATCCTGGCCGCCATCTTGGATTTACATTTTGAGCTCATTTTTGTAATCAGCGACTCCGAAAACCATTAAAATGACACCCATGACGGAAAAACCAAAAATTTCCCTGGCCGCCATCTTGGATTTTCATTTTGACCTCATTTTCGTAATCAGCGACCCCGAAAACCATATAAACGACACCCATGATGGAAAAACTAAAAAAAATTTACGGCGCCATTTTGGATTTTAATTTTGACCTCATTTTCGTAATCAGCGACCCCGAAAACCATATAAACGACACCCATGATGGAAAAACCTAAAATTTTCCTAGCCGCCATCTTGGATTTTAATTTTGAGCTCATTTTCGTAATCAGCGACTCCGAAAACCATGAAAATGACACCCATGACGGAAAAACCAAAAATTTCCCTGGCCGCCATCTTGAATTTTCATTTTGACCTCATTTTCGTAATCAGCGACCCCAAAAACCACGAAAACGACACCCATGACGGAAAAACTAAAATTTTTCTGGCCGCCATCTTGGATTTTCATTTTGAGCTTATTTTCGCAATCAGCGACCCCAAAAACCATGAAAACGACACCCATGACGGAAAAACCAAAAATTTTCCTAGCCGCCATCTTGAATTTTCATTTTGACCTCATTTTCGTAATCAGCGACCCCAAAAACATGAAAACCACACCCATGACAGAAAAACCAAAAAAACTCCTGGCCGCCATCTTGGATTTACATTTTGAGCTCATTTTTGTAATCAGCGACTCCGAAAACCATTAAAATGACACCCATGACGGAAAAACCAAAAATTTCCCTGGCCGCCATCTTGGATTTTCATTTTGACCTCATTTTCGTAATCAGCGACCCCTAAAACCATGAAAACGACACCCATGACGGAAAATCCTAAAAGTTTCCTGGCCGCCATCTTGGATTTTAATTTTGAGCTCATTTTCGCAATCAGCGACCCCAAAAACCATGAAAACGACACCCATAACGGAAAAACCAAAAATTTCCTTGGCCGCCATCTTGGATTTTAATTTTGACCTCATTTTCGTAATCAGCGACCCCAAAAACCATGAAAACCACACCCATGATGATAAAACTAAAAATTTTCTTCGGCGCCATCTTGGATTTTCATTTTGAATTCATTTTCATAATCAGCGACCCCGAAAACCATTAAAACGACACCCATGACGGAAAAACCAAAAATTTTCGTCGGCGCCATCTTGGATTTTCATTCTCATTTTTGTAATCAGCGACCCCAAAAACACTACTTTATCAGCAATACCTAAAACTAGTCGGTTTGATTGAGAACGCCGCGTGCTTTGCTACCCGCTTGAAAAGTCGCCGCGATAATCGCGGCGGCCGTCGCCGCGGGCGCCGCCGCGGGCACCGCCCCGCGTCTGTATGAACAGCGTAGTACATTGCCATACGTTTGTGTTTGCGCGTGCGATGATATCTGCCGCTGCACGCATCGCGTGTCCGTGAACACAAAAATCGCACGACGCGTCGCTCGTCGCGTCGCAGGTCGCGCCGCGCGTCGCGTCGCGCGTACGTGAACACGCACTCAGCCTCACTAATAATTATAATGTTTAGTTGAGAGATGGGTGTCTCGACTAGAAGTTTCATTGATTTGATGATTACCTATAACAGTAACTTGATCTCCCCGTGCTACGGAAGGCACGGTTATCTGTTAGTCCCAGACGAGAATTCATGGGCGTTATGGATAGTCAGGAAAGTGACAACCAATCTTACCCACCGATATCAGGCTAGGCAGATGAAGATGAGACTTGAATAGTGTTAATGTAAATGTTGTGTTTCACTTGCAGGCAGCGATGTTGGACGAGATGGACGAAGTGTTCGGCGTGTCGGCGCTGGTGGAGCAGGAGGCGCAGGCCGAGCGACAGCGCTGCTACTCGCAAGCCGAGCTGCGCGGGCTGCGGGTCGCGCACGACATCGACGCGGTCAGTAGCACCAGACACTGCTTCTATTTTTTATTTTTTTTCTATTTATCTTCGGGGACGCCGGCAGACACCAGGCGGGCGATCAGTCCTTTCGTTGTGGATTATTTCGCCCAGTTCCCCATTTTGGTGGATACCAGACACTGCTTACTATCACTTGCAAACTATTTGAAATTGGCCTGTTCACTGCTGTAAGCTGTTTGTTCCGGCTGCAATATTTAGATCTTTGGCAGTGACCTGAAAGTTTGATATCCGGTCTTACCAAAGGGTATCGTATTACCTAGTATTAACTGGGCTGTGGAGGTCAAATAGGCAGTCGCTCCATGTAAAATACTGGAAATTATCTACACTCAGTTAGACTGGAAGCCGAACCCAGCATAGTTGGAAAAAGGCTAGGTCGATGATGACTCAAACTTACAATAATCACCTGAGTATTCTCAGTGTTTGCCCATCACTTGATCTGGCAAAAATTTAATTACAAACAGGATAATATACCATCTCAACATGAATGATATAATGTACCAAGATTTTGTAACAAATTCTAATTTAAAAGAGTGTCCATGGAGTTTCTTGCCCGTTCTTCTTCATGAGATAGATCTACGTTAGGGAACTGGCAACTACAGTACTTTCACAAGTTATTATGCCTTGTGATTGTGACTGTAGCGTAGGAGTGCAATGCGTCGTTTCGGGAGTTGCTGAGTCGGGCTGCGCGGCGCCGGATGTTACCGGCGGCGAGTGGTGTGGGTGCGGGGGCGCGCGGCGGTGTGTGCCGTGGCGGCGGGTGTGCGGGGCTCCGGGTCGCGGGGCGGCCGGCGGTTGCACGTTGCGGCGTGCATTCGTTGTTCCGTGATTCGGGGTCTCGAGCATTCGTTGTTGCGGTTTGCGTCGCTAAGTGCTTTCGTGCTCGCAGTGTTCGTTGTTGCGGGCATTCGGTGGCGTGTGGTTCGGCGTGGTGGCTTTCGGAATGGCGCATTGCACTCGTAGTTTCGTTCTTCTTCCGTCCTTCTGACATTCAAAAGTGCCTGTAATGGCTTAATTGAAATAAACGATTTGAGTTTGAGTTTGAGTTTTTGAGTTTGATACACAAAGTTCTAAACTAAGTGACGTGTAGCTGCTGCACTGGTTGTAATACCAAGTGGCCGCCTTACATTAAATTTACGTCAGCCTTATGCTATTTTTGAAAAGATCAGTCTTCCACAAAATGCATGTCAATAAAATGTACGTTTTCATGATGTTATATTAGGAGCAAAGCAGTGAAATATCTAACTAACGCCGCTTGTTCTGTACAGATAGGAGACGAGCGCGAGGTGGTGCTGACGCTGGCTGACAAGGACGTGCTTGCTGAAGATAAAGAGGATGTACTGGTCAATGTTAACATCGTAGACGACGAGAGGACTAAGAAGGTAACTACTGTTTTTATATGTTCTGGCTAGAGTAAAACTACTAGACTGTAACTTGCAGACTGAAAGAAGTTCGAAAAGAAATTATATTAACAGCCTAACTTAGAATAATCTATTCCTCCTTTTACGTGTTCAGAAGAAGACAGAAGAATAGAAGCATGTTATAATTTGATTTAAAGCCTGTTTCATACCCCATACATGAAAAACGAGTCGTAATATTTCATGAATGTTATCAAAACCATAAATACTTTTCACAGAATCTTCTGGAAGCAAAGAAAGCCAAGGCAGGTTACCGCGCGTACGACGACGAGGCGGACCTAGAGGCTGCAGCCCTGGGCTTCGCGCGACCTGTACTCAGCAAGTATGATGACGAGATCAACAAGGAGAAGGAAGCCAAGAGTCGCGGCTTCCTCATCGGAGACGACGATGTACTCGACGCCAAGAAGTTCCGGGATATGATGGTGAGCTACTGACCTTTCTGTTACTGCTTACTGTACAGTCATATACATGTACTATATAGCCACTTTTACATTTAGTTATATTTTTATTGACGATGCCCTGGTGGCTGAGAGAATGTCATGCTCACTCAAATGTCTCGCTGATGGTGGCACGTGTGTCGGATCATTTAGTTCCCGTCAAAATGGTTGAGTTGAATGGTGCTGATCCATGCGTCATGTTCGTGAACGGGCGCTGTCAGTGGAGACTGGTCATCTCTTAGTTACCATGGTTTATTATATCTTTTTACTCTGGACGCTCTTAACTTGCATGTCTTGCTACATTCATCATTCATCATCAGCCTATAATGTTCCCACTGCAGGGACTCAGGCCTCCTCTCTATGAGAGGGATGGGCTATAATCTACCACGCGGGCCCAGTGCGGATTGGTAAATGTCACATGTCATCGAATTTTTTGTTTGTCTTGCTACATAGTTCTCACATAATATACCATCTCAACATGAATGATGTAATGTACCAAGATTTTGTAACAATATTCTGATTTAAAAGAGTGTCCATGGAGTTTCTTGCCCGTTCTTCTTCATGAGATCTACGTTAGGGAACTGGCAACTACAGTACTTTCACAAGTTATTATGCCTTGTGATTGTGACTGTAGCTTAGGAGTGCAATACGTCGTTTCGGGAGTTGGTGCGTCGGGCTGCGCGGCGCCGTATGTTACCGGCGGCGAGTGCTGTGGGTGCGGGGGCGCGCGGCGGCGTGTGCCGTGGCGGCGGGTGTGCGGGGCTCCGGGTCGCGGGGCGGCGGTTGCGCGTTGCGGCGTGCATTCGTTGTTCCGTGATTCGGGGTCTCGAGCATTCGTTGTTGCGGTTGCGTCGCTGCGTGCTTTCGTGCTCGCAGTGTTCGTTGTTGCGGGCATTCGGTGTGTGGTTCGGCGTGGTGGCTTTCGGAATGACGTATAGCACTCGTAGTTTTTTTTTTTGTGACATTCGAAAGTGCCTGTAATGGCTGAATTGAAATAAATGCTTTGAGTTTGAGTCTTACACTGTTCACGTTTTGCGGACGTGGTGCGCCGCACCAAACGTGCGTCAAATCATTGCTATAAAACTTCATTATTTACATAAAATTACTAAGTACAATCACCGCAACACGGTGACTAACATTAGAGAAAGGAATCGTCAACTGTACTATTTGTAATTTATTATAACGTAATAAATATAGTAGGATCTTTTCTCTATGTACTCAACCTATTTACAATTGGTATTATACTTCAAATTTATTAAATAAACATGACGGAGTCGTCGCGTATGTGAAAGAATCTTTAAAACATAAAGTAACGGAAGTTAAGCTCTCACACGCATCTTGTCTTCAAATTGAGGTACTTAATAACATTGTCCTTGGTATATATAGATCCCCAGCAAATTTGAGCGCACAAAATTTTAATGACACTTTAAGTTTACATTTGGAATCACTTAACGTACAAAAAAGAAACATTGTGATAAAAGGAGATATAAATATTAACTTAAGACCCAGGGAAACTGAACAATACTACGAACACAAAAATCGAGTAAATTACCTTACTATGTTATCGTCATACGGAATTTTGCCCGGGCACACACTGCCCACGAGAGAAATGAATTGTCTTGATCATTTTATGCTTTAAATTAATCCGAAAAAAATATCTGCATTCATAGCTATCTTACAAACTACCACTACAGATCATTATACCACCTTTCTTTCTTTGGCAAAAACAAAAGACAAAATAACTCCAAATAAAATTAAAACATCTATAGATTTTAACAGTGCATTACTATATTTACAGAACAAAAACTTAGCTGAACTTTTATTTGTTGATGTCCCAAGTATAGTTACCATTTCCTTAATAGAAAAAATAATTGAATCGTTGACGGCTAATACACGCACTATTACCATACCAAGCAGTAAACGCTTAATAAAACCCTGGATTACTCAGGGTATTCTGAGATGTATTCGGAATCGTAATGCGTTACAGAAAAAGGCACGAAATGATCCCCATAATGAAGTTGCTAAAATTATTTATACGCGATATAGAAATAATTGTAATCTACACTTCTACCACAGAATACATAATAGTACTACGTACAGAAGGGACACTCACCTCCCCGCGCTCATATTAAATACCGCACCTCACCCCGCACTTCGAGGTATACGTCGTCGCCACTTGAGCAATGGCTCGCGCTCGCATCAGTCGCCGCTCGGCTTTCGCGACGCAGACCGTTGCACTTTCCGCGCCATTTTTTAGGCTACGATAACCCTACTAGAGTTTACGCACACATTTGCACGTGCACGTCGTGCACAAACGTTATTTGTTTATGTAGTAGTAATAGGTAATTATTTTTTTTAGGGCGTTGTATGGAGTGTCCGAGGTGTGCTTCTACACTAATATTATAAAGAGGAAAGATTTGTACCTATTTTTGTATGTTTGTAATGAATAGGCTCAAAAAGTACTGTGCCGGTTTAAAAATTTTTTTCACCAATAGAATGCTACATTCTTCCAATTTGACATAGGCTACATTTCATTTTGAAAAAAATTAGGGATCCTTGGTAAAATTTGAACAATGTAACCGAAGGTGTAGAAAAATGAGTCTTAAAATGTCTTTCGTCGAATGCGCTGCCGAAACTATTAGCGATAGAACAAAATAATGTACAACAATATTAAAGAACATCATAATGTCTACAAAAAACTCCGCGGTAGCATATGTCCAACTATTGTAGTTATGTCACTACAACAACTTTTTTCATTTTAAACATTAATGAAAATGCTAACCAAATCCAAACGATGCTATTTATGTGTTTATATTAATCCTTATCCAAATAAATTATTTTATGGTCAAGACCATTTAACTACCTATAAAATAGTTTTTAAATTATTTAAATTGGACTTTCCATTCAAAAGATATTACGAATTAAAAAATTCAAAGAGTAAACAAAACCGCCATAGCGCCGTGGCCGTTGTTTGCGATGCAGTCTAAAAAGCGCGCCGGGCATCGCGGTAAATAATATTTTTTTAATAAATAAAAATATTTGTGAAAAACTGTTTTTATATCCGAATTTCCAAAAATAAATAATTGTCTACCCCGTGCGAAGCCGGGACGGGCTGCTAGTAATCTCATAAAAAAGGTAAAAAGAAAATATAATAGGGAACAAATTAGTAACACCATCAAAAACAATAGGCTTCTTTGGAAAAATATAAAAAATATAACATATACTAATAAATCACGAACAGGGAACTTAGAATTGCTGCAGGTTAAATCATCTCCCATGGAATCCGTTAACTTTGTAAATAAATATTTTGCGAGTATAGGCAGAGATCTGGCCCAAAACATAGCACCTGGTACTAACTTACATGGCAAACTCCTAACTAAGACGCCATCATACATAGGCTCAATGGTACTTCTGGACACTGACCAGGTCGAAGTTTGTACTACGCTAATGAATCTAAGATCTGACAGTGCCCCCGGATGGGACAATATTCCTACGTGCTTTTTGAAACTGGCTAAAGACGAAGTTGTACCAGTTATCACGCACCTTGCCAATCTATGTTTTCAAAAAGGTGCCTTTCCAGCTCCTTTAAAAAAGTCTATTATTACACCTGTGTATAAGGGTGGTAGTAGAGACGATGTCAACAATTACCGACCTATTTCCGTTTTAACTGCAATTTCAAAAATAATTGAAAAACTGATAAATACTCGCCTCTTGCAGTATTTAAATAGATTTGATATTCTGTCATCTTCTCAATTTGGATTTAGGCAAAAAAAGTCAACTGAAGATGTTGTTTTAGCACTTAGTTCTTTAGTAACCGAACAGCTCGACAAAGGAAACAAATGTATGGCAGCTTTTCTGGATCTAAGAAAAGCGTTTGACACCGTCTCTGCTCCCATTCTTTTACACAAGCTTGAAGCAATTGGAGTTCGTGGAACGCCACTGGAACTTTTTAAGGATTATCTCTCTGGTAGAACGCAAAAAGTGAAACTTGGACAAATTTTTGGTGAGGACGCAGATGTATCATACGGCGTACCACAAGGAAGTGTACTAGGACCTACGCTATTTTTTTTTAGTTTATATATATGACCTCTGCAACATGAGGATTAATAATGCGAAAGTATTCTCGTACGCCGATGATACAGCTGTCGTCTTCTCGGGAAAATCATGGGATGAAGTTAAGAATAGTGCTGAAGAAGGGCTTGCTCTTGTGGCAACTTGGCTAAAAAATAATCTGCTCACCCTGAACACCAGTAAAACCAACTA
Source organism: Diarsia dahlii (assembly GCA_949775195.1). NCBI lineage: Eukaryota > Metazoa > Arthropoda > Insecta > Lepidoptera > Noctuidae > Diarsia > Diarsia dahlii. The sequence continues at coordinate 23,365,326 of OX459196.1, read as the reverse complement.
CATTTGTTTTAATATTTATAATCAGGTTCAACTAGATAAGGAATTTAATTTGAAAATTCACTCATGCGACATCACTACAGATGGAACTCACTGCAATTGTCCTATTATCCAACAAGTTACACAAACTAAGTATCTGGGAGTGATAATTGACCAGCGTCTTTCTTGGTATCCTCAACTAGAACTAGTCATGGGTAGAGTACGAAAGCTTATTTGGATTTTTAAAGAGCTGAGATATGTTGTACCAAGGACAGTGGCGTGCAGTGGTCCGCCACGGTGGGTAGGCCACGAAATATTGACAGCAAAAAAAAAATTGTCACATTTATAACATTTGAAAATAAGCCTGTAAAAGTTATACCTAAACTAGCTGATGCCCGCGGCTTCACCCGCGTGGATGTCGTTCAAATTATATACTAAAACCTTCCTCTTGAATCACTCTATCTGTTAAAAAAACCGCATCAAAATCCGTTGCGTAGTTTTAAAGATTTAAGCATACAGACAAACAAACAGACAAAAATAGCGACTTTGTTTTATACTATGTAAGGATACAATTCAAAAACTCACCACATTATTCAAGGTTTGAGTTGATTTTTTATCGATGCAAAAACAGAAGAAAGATTCGGCCACCTCAAAAATCTCATCCAAGTGAGTGGGTGATAGTAACAAAAGTACAAAACACGTCACTTGCAAGATAATAATCCGAAGCGGCCTGCACACAGATCTACCTTTAGATACAACTTGCACCTTATCATTAGGTACTTAGACGATAATTGAGAAAACTTATTACCTTTAACATCTAGCAAACACACATTATCAACACAAACTTCACAAGTAAATACCTACGATTGTTATTATTTGCTAAGTGAATAAACAAAGAATACACAACAAAGCTAATATTTACACTACTGTTAATAATGGTATCTAATAACTGACAATATCTGTACGTTTTCGGTTTCAAAACAAATCGCGCTATAAATTGCTTGTCACAACAATGAAATAATGGCTTCCTTCCTCGTATGTAAAATATAATTTCTAATTTGCCGATAGAAAAATACTACCAAATAAAATTGCATCATTTTCATATCGAGTTTGTTCACAACAGCGGTCAACAAAAATTTGCAGGATTATAGGTACGAAATCAATCAATGAAATGTGTTGTCAGTGCTGCACTCTATCTGTGGACGGAAGAGCGAAGACCGCAAAAGCGCGAAATTCAAATTTCTTAATTTCCTTACATTTTTGCAATTTGAAGACCAGTGCTAGGTTGTATGTTGATTAATAAAATATGATTCACGGCTGTAAGACGTATGTAGTCAGTATTCAAGCTAGCACTGGCCTGCAAATTGCAAAAAACGTTAAAAAAAAACAAATTCAATCGTAGCCTTGTGTTGTTGCAGCCAATCACAGGCCAGCTCCACTGGCAGGAGTTGACATGCATGTGTGCGGTTCATATACACGAAAATATGCACCGATCATTCACCGATGTGACGCTGTGTGCGTAAAATTATGAATGGGTTTTAGGCTACTCGAATGCTAGCCTAAGCAAGCCTGTAAATATAAGATTCGTACGCGAAAAATTGCTCTAAGTATTTTAACAGGAGTTTGAACTTTTTTATTATTATTTTGTACATGGTGTTATTTTATTACATGTTTAATTAGTTATAAGAAATGCTCAGTTGGTAAGGTAGGCTAAGCCTAAGAGCCTTAATAGAGCGCACGCCACTGACCAAGGAGTATAAACTTAAATAAAAATAAGGATAAGCAAAGAAATCTTTTGAATGAAATTTATGTGTCGTTGGTCCAGTCAGTTTTGATTTATTGCATAATTGCGTGGGGTGGAGCAACGAAATCTAGTTTTCTGGAGTTAGAGCGCGCTCAAAGAGCGATACTTAAGGTGATGTACTTTAAAAAAAGAATATTCTCTACTGAAAAGCTTTACAAATTATGTAATTTGCTGTCAGTGAGAAAATTGTACATCCTTCTTATCATCATCAAAACGCACAAAGGGTTAGTCTATGATCCTAAAATACTAAATAAGCGAAAGAAATACTGTATTGTCAATGTTCCCGCAACTAAAACTGAATTTGCCAGCAGACAATATAAAAAACGCTCAGCCTATTTATATAATAAAATTAATAAACTAATATATATTTATGACAAAACAAAATTTGAATGTAAAAAGCAGATAATAATATGGCTACAGAATTTAAATTATGACGACACAGAGTTACTTCTGAAACGTGTGACCTAATAATATTATTTTAGAGTTATGTTTATTAACCACCCATGTATTCGAACACTCAAAATCTGCCTTTGTCACACATACACACACACATGCACACACCCACTCACATGCACACACAATTAACACACAAAAAACAACACACAAAATTGTATTTTGTTAGATTTTCGAGAAAATAGGAATCAGAGAAATAGGTCTGTAGAATTCCATGATCTCTCTATTCTCTTTCTTAAATAAAGGTTTAACAATCGCTATTTTTAGTGCATCAGGAAACGTTTTACTTTTCATTTGGTATATCTTACGACAATGCCCGAAAAAATTATAGAGAGGTTGAAGAAGAATGGCGATGTATCAAATGAACTTTAATATCAACTTTTAAAAATTGATTTCTGTTAGTAGCAAAGGTTATGGAAAATTATTACAATGACATTCAAATATTACGAGCTATAGACGGCCACAAGACAAAGGAAATCCTAATTCAATACTTGTTACAAATTAGTAACAAGTTGATCGCGCTAGTAGCTTATCTGTACAGTTTGTACACTTGCAGAGATGTTGGTTGAAAATATAAAAAATAAAATATGTTTATTACGTATCATTTTAGCTCAAATTGCTTATCGAGGAGTCTTCATTTAGGCATAAAAAATGCATGTAGTTGAAGGCTCCGCTCTTCCCTTACAAAATATTGATACAATAAGCAAATAACAGAAAGAGAAAAAAAAAATAAACTAATCTAACAAAATACAATTTTGTGTGTTGTTTTTTGTGTGTTAATTGTGTGTGCATGTGAGTGGGTGTGTGCATGTGTGTGTGTATGTGTGACAAAGGCAGATTTTGAGTGTTCGAATACATGGGTGGTTAATAAACATAACTCTAAAATAATATTATTAGGTCACACGTTTCAGAAGTAACTCTGTGTCGTCATAATTTAAATTCTGTAGCCATATTATTATCTGCTTTTTACATTCAAATTTTGTTTTGTCATAAATATATATTAGTTTATTAATTTTATTATATAAATAGGCTGAGCGTTTTTTATATTGTCTGCTGGCAAATTCAGTTTTAGTTGCGGGAACATTGACAATACAGTATTTCTTTCGCTTATTTAGTATTTTAGGATCATAGACTAACCCTTTGTGCGTTTTGATGATGATAAGAAGGATGTACAATTTTCTCACTGACAGCAAATTACATAATTTGTAAAGCTTTTCAGTAGAGAATATTCTTTTTTTAAAGTACATCACCTTAAGTATCGCTCTTTGAGCGCGCTCTAACTCCAGAAAACTAGATTTCGTTGCTCCACCCCACGCAATTATGCAATAAATCAAAACTGACTGGACCAACGACACATAAATTTCATTCAAAAGATTTCTTTGCTTATCCTTATTTTTATTTAAGTTTATACTCCTTGGTCAGTGGCGTGCGCTCTATTAAGGCTCTTAGGCTTAGCCTACCTTACCAACTGAGCATTTCTTATAACTAATTAACCATGTAATAAAATAACACCATGTACAAAATAATAATAAAAAAGTTCAAACTCCTGTTAAAATACTTAGAGCAATTTTTCGCGTACGAATCTTATATTTACAGGCTTGCTTAGGCTAGCATTCGAGTAGCCTAAAACCCATTCATAATTTTACGCACACAGCGTCACATCGGTGAATGATCGGTGCATATTTTCGTGTATATGAACCGCACACATGCATGTCAACTCCTGCCAGTGGAGCTGGCCTGTGATTGGCTGCAACAACACAAGGCTACGATTGAATTTGTTTTTTTTTAACGTTTTTTGCAATTTGCAGGCCAGTGCTAGCTTGAATACTGACTACATACGTCTTACAGCCGTGAATCATATTTTATTAATCAACATACAACCTAGCACTGGTCTGCAAATTGCAAAAATGTAAGGAAATTAAGAAATTTGAATTTCGCGCTTTTGCGGTCTTCGCTCTTCCGTCCACAGATAGAGTGCAGCACTGACAACACATTTCATTGATTGATTTCGTACCTATAATCCTGCAAATTTTTGTTGACCGCTGTTGTGAACAAACTCGATATGAAAATGATGCAATTTTATTTGGTAGTATTTTTCTATCGGCAAATTAGAAATTATATTTTACATACGAGGAAGGAAGCCATTATTTCATTGTTGTGACAAGCAATTTATAGCGCGATTTGTTTTGAAACCGAAAACGTACAGATATTGTCAGTTATTAGATACCATTATTAACAGTAGTGTAAATATTAGCTTTGTTGTGTATTCTTTGTTTATTCACTTAGCAAATAATAACAATCGTAGGTATTTACTTGTCAAGTTTGTGTTGATAATGTGTGTTTGCTAGATGTTAAAGGTAATAAGTTTTCTCAATTATCGTCTAAGTACCTAATGATAAGGTGCAAGTTGTATCTAAAGGTAGATCTGTGTGCAGGCCGCTTCGGATTATTATCTTGCAAGTGACGTGTTTTGTACTTTTGTTACTATCACCCACTCACTTGGATGAGATTTTTGAGGTGGCCGAATCTTTCTTCTGTTTTTGCATCGATAAAAAATCAACTCAAACCTTGAATAATGTGGTGAGTTTTTGAATTGTATCCTTACATAGTATAAAACAAAGTCGCTATTTTTGTCTGTTTGTTTGTCTGTATGCTTAAATCTTTAAAACTACGCAACGGATTTTGATGCGGTTTTTTTAACAGATAGAGTGGTGTGGCAGCAACACGTTTATATGTTCTTGAATTAACCTTATTAACAATCCATAATACTGGTCGACCAGGGTTCTGGCAGGAGGGGTGGCATTGGAATGTTAAAATCTTGTTCAATATGTGTCTGAGATCGGTTTTGGGTAGCAGAATCTTCCACTCAGTCAGCAGCATCGTGAGTTTGTCTGGTTGCAGTTATCCAGCATGTTCGGCAAACGCTTTCCAGACGTGACACCTGTAGATCAATACAATGACTTGTTTATAATTTGACCAGCCTATATATGTACAATCACTAGTAAGATAACAGTAAACAGTGTGGACTAGTGTAGTACGCAAGGGAATTCTTAGCTGATAGGCTAGAAAAACAAGCTAACGTCCTCAATCGTATGTGTATAAAAAAATATTATATATTACCTGATGAGATAATAATCAATTCTTCCCTCGCAGTAATAATTAATTCTTTGGGGGCAGTCTAATGGCACTCTGTGAGTTCTTGATCTCAGTACGGAAATCCCACAGCCGTAGCAGACGGCTGTTTGTCCTACTGCAGCAGGTGTCAACTGTCCCTGGGATGTGAGTGTATTTTGCAACAGTGTAACACACTCCTGACACAATGTGCCTTCAGTTGACAGCTGAAAAAAAAACACATTTAAATAATTATGTTTCTGTACAACTAATCTTAAATGATAGGTACCTACTACATACAATTAATATCCTCGAATACACACTGATTAAAATAAACCATCTTAGTTAATAAGTTGGTTATTAACAACACATCAGAATGAGGTTCCTACTAAGTTATATTAAAATCCGGTAACTCAACTGGTGAGGTGAGAAACTAACACACACATGGATTTTACTTTTGCCTCTCAGATTTGTTATTTGGTACATAAACATAAAAGTACAGTTCCTAAATAAAAACCACCATTCTACGTTAAAAGACAATGTTTACTCTTACCGGTGTTGGCGAGATCCAGACTCGTAAAATGTTCATGATGTTATTCGGAATCTCCGACAACATACGTCTGTGCATAAGTGTGTGTGTTAATCTCAAAGAGCAGTTGAGACATCGCACCACAGTTGCACTCGCCATGATCACAACACAAAAAGTCCTGTATTTAGTTTTAAACAACACACGGTGCAGCGGCGTTAGTATGTTTATTGTCAATGGGTTGGCAGCATTAACGGAGTAACTAAAAGGTTCGACTCGAAGCACAATGTAACGAAACCAGCAAAAATAACATACCGTCATACTGTATTGTAAAAATATGACAAACGCACAATAAATGTTAATGTACCCGCACTACGAGTAACATAATCCCTAGTCTGTGCCCTAGTATTGACAGGTGATAGTAAAAAATGGCGTACTATGACGTCGGAAATATAAAAGTACTCATTTATTGTTTGAAAAACTATCCCATTGTAAGTAATCGTTAATACTTATTTAAAAAATGTATTTTTATTTTAGATATTTAATGCCGTTTTAGGTTTTGACACACAAGTCATTTATCAAGAGTACTGTACGCTGGCATTCTCCTTTGTTTCCGCGTCTACAGGACGTGGTACCGCGTAACAGACGGGATATGACAATTCTGAGAGTTTATCCTGCAAAAACGGCACTCATGCGCAAAAGTATCGTCTGTATGGCGCCGACTATATTTAATAAAATACCAAAATCTTGGAAGGAGCTGGACAGTAAGGCATTCAAGCGGCATCTTAATAATTTTCTTTTGCAAAAAACTTATTATAGTGTCTCAGAATTTCTAGCTGAAAAAGATTTTACTGATGTGGTTTGATGTTGACTGACTGTTTGATAAACTTACTGTTAGCCACTGTTGTTGACTGATTTATAAATCTTTAGTAGTTACTCTAATTGACATAATTATTGTTGGCACATTTTATTCCATTTGACATGAAATATTTTAAATTTTTATTACTTTGACCAGATTGACATTGTCTAATTATTATTTTTTTGTATTTAACTGACTACTGACTCATTGAATTACTTATTGTTTCATTGGCATATTTTATATCCGTTTCCGTGACATTATTGATAATATTTTAATTCTGTTTTACTTTGGCCAAATTGACATTTTTATTGTATGAATTCCATTACCATGCCACTTATTTCCAATATTATATAACTTGTAAACCTAATATTTGCATGCCTATGTGAAGGTAAAATATGGAGAACTTTATTATAAATAACCCTCCTTTTGGGCTTCGCCGCAGTCGGGTAAAAATAACATCTATGTACATTACCCATGTTTGCAAAGAAATAAATTGATTTGATTTGATTTGAAAGCACAATTACGTACTCATTGTGTGTCCTGCTCCTCTAACAGTGTGTATATGTGTACAGCGCCAAGAGCGACTGCAAGGCGGCGGAGACAAGCGCCTGGAGTCGCTGCAGCTGCCCGCGCTGCGCCTCGCGGCCGACTATCTGGACGAGCACGAGATACAGGCCAAGTTCAAGAAGACCAAGAGAAAGGTAACCAGAATATTTATCACTATATCTCTCATTTGGCAGGTCTTTACTCTTCAAAACATACCTTCCGTAATACATATTTCAATGATCGTAGCGTTCTATTTTTACAGATATTATTGACTGAAATAATTATGTTTACAGTTTTATGATTAGTGTATTTGTAATTAAAATTAATTGTTTGGTCCAGGGCAAGATCCGTAAGAAGGCTAAGCACGAGCCAATCGACGTGGACGACTACGACACGGCTAACACGCAGCTCGAGACTGACGACACAGGTAGCGTACACTTTTCTTCCCTTGTTTCTATTAACTACTTGTGCTTCCGAAAAGTGTATTATTTAGTCGAGGGATTATATTGATGATGGGCTCAATGCTGGTCCTGCTCCACAACCATTGGAGAAAACTAATGTCCGTGGAGTTTCTTGCCCATTCTTCTCCATAGAATTCTACGCTTTGAAATGGAATGAAACAACTATAGTACTTTCACAAGTTATTATGCCTTTGGCCGTAGCTTTGTTTTATTTGTTTTCCTGACATTCAAAAATCGTGCATTTTTTAATGTAATGTAGTTATTCTAATTGAAATAAAGGCTTTCCGCCCCTCATACCCGTGTGTAAGTTTGTACTACAAGCTCCCTCGTGTATACGTGAGTTTTATTATGCAGAAGTGAAGCCTATGCCGCTATCGAAACCGTCGCTCCCGGAGGACGAGGAGGAGACGGAGCCCGACACCGAGCTGCAGGCAGCCCTGGCGCGCGCGCGGAGACTGCGCCAGGCCGAGCGGGGCGAGGACCAGCAGTACAGGGCCAAGGTGAGGGACATCTGTCAGCACTAGCTCCGCATCATGAATAGGGGATCGGACAAAAAAAAACTAATTAGTCCGTCAGATAGATTTCCAAAAAATATTGACCACTTATTTTTTCTTTTTTCACGTAAACAAAAAATGAAGACGATACAGTGCTTCGAAAACTCGTGTGACGTCATATGATAGTCCATTTTGTACCTTCAAGTGACGTTTCAAGCCCCACTCCATGATTTTTGACGCGTTTTAACTTCGTCAATTTTTATTGATTTGATAAAACCAAAAAACACGTATTCAATATTTTTCATTAATCAACTGACGGACTAAACAGAATCATATTTTTTTGAGTCCGTCCGATCCCCTAATAAACAAATTGAAAGAAGAGTATGGAACGTTGTAGGTTGATCATACTCTAAGACAGGCAGGCCTTTTGAGAAACATTTAAAAATGGTTTATCTTAGAGTTTATGAGTCACTCGTACAAGTTGTAGCTGTTTTTTTGAAATTACAAACAGATACTTTTATTAACTATAAATGTACGATTTCATATTATTATACATTTTAGCTGCGGTTACAATAGAATCAATAGATGAACGTAATTTGCATCAAGATTTTAAATTCCTCTACTTTCATAAACCACCATCAGAGTTACACCATAAGTTTTCAGGTTGTAACATAGCTTTCTTCAACAATGTTATAATATCTTGCACGCAGGTGGAGGAGATCCTGGAGCGCGTGAAGGAGGAGGAGGCAGGTGACGAGGAAGGCAGTGCCATGGTGCTGGACGCCACGGCCGAGTTCTGTCGCACGCTGGGCGACATACCCACCTACGGGCTGGCCGGCAACCGGGACCACGACGCCGAGATCATGGTAACGTCATCCTTTACTACCCGAAGAGTTAGGTGGAAATGTGACTGCACTATACACCAGACACCAATATTCGGTACACCTGTCTACAGTACATCAGTGACCAAGCGACTAATTGTTCGACAGGGAAACCGAAGAAAATCATGAAAAAAATATCGATGATGATAGACCTCATTTTTGTTAATAAAAATTCTCAATTGTTATCAGGACTTCGAGCGCGAAGATCTAGAAGCGGAGCCCTCTGCGGAGCCGGCCGCCGGCGCCTGGAGCCGCGTGGATGTGGGCAGCGAGCGACCTGCAGACCTGGCGGCAGGCGGGGCGGGGCTGGAGGCCGAGCCCTCGCTCGGGGCCGGCGTGTGGGGAGCCCTGCAGCTGGCTCTCAGCAAGGGGTACCTGGAGCGTACCGGACAGGTGCCGCAGACCAACTCCGTCGCCAAACATCTGCTCACTGCACGACACTACTCCATCGAGGACAAGACATACGGAGGGTACGACAACTACTACATTTAACCGCATCACATTAAGTCAACTTAATTTGCACCATCTTGCATTTTGTTGGTGGCCTTGCTTGTGTCACATTGCTGTAAAAAGACATCGCAATTCGCTTTAATTAAAAAAATCTCAATAAAATAAATTAAGTACTTCCATATAAAATAAACATAAACAATTAAACAACAATACATACTAACGAAGAATCATCACAATTCCAGTGAAGACGACAAGTACGGTCGTCGCGAGCGCGGCGGACACTCGGGCCCGCTGCAGGACTTCCGCGAGAAGAACAACTTCCGGCCGAACATCAAGTTGGAGTACGTGGATGACGACGGCCGGCCGCTGTGTCCCAAGGAGGCCTTCCGCTACCTGTCGCACAAGTTCCACGGCAAGGGACCCGGCAAGAACAAGCAGGAGAAGCGCATCAAGAAGGCCGTGCAGGAAGGGGTGAGTTACTGATCACACGTGTACTCATGTACCACTACGACTTATACATTGCACTGAGGCCTACCACTACACCACATTCGATGCTATTTACGAAGCTAACTCAATGCTACAGTACACGTGTTATTTACTTTAGCAGTAAGATTGTGATTACCCTGAGCACTACTCTTTTTTTTCTGCACACAGAATGAACAAAAAGTTACATAATCGTAGTAATCAAAAGAGAAACAAGCATAGTGATTTTACAAGACACCTCATGTAATTCTTGTTTTGTTTCCAGCTAATGAAGAAGATGAGTTCGACGGACACCCCGCTCGGCACTCTGCAGATGTTGCAGGACAAGCAGCGCGAGACGCAGTCGCCGTACATCGTGCTCAGCGGCGTCAAGCGGGACAACGCCAACTAACCCCGACACACCCCCTCCACTGCGTACCCACTGACACTAGCCCGCTATCTACTGCACCACAAGACATCAATAAACTGTTAAATTGAACACTAAAATTACACTAGTAACAAAAATAGAATACGAGGTGTTTGACGGCCGTGCCTGTACGATCTTGAGCACGTACTGTATTTCGGAGTGACCGCATTTGTTAAAAAATCGTTCGCATACACATCGCGACAGATAACTAAAGTGGCCATACATTATCGACCTTGAGTCAGCTAGAAAGAGTTATTGTCCATCTGATAAAAGCGAAAAATTGTCATTCGCCTCTTTCCTTTAGGACTATTAATAATAGTCCTCCTGACCGTTTTCGGTCACGGCGGCCAATCTTCAGAGATTAGCGCACTGCGCGGGAGATATTATAGTTGCGGCGTGTGCGCAGGCACAGGTGCACTCTGTTCCCTTTCCTCTCACAGTCCTCAGGGACGGCACTCCGACACGAGCGGGGAGAGAGCAGGCGCAGGACCAGGCGACACGTGCCATCCGAGGCACGGGGATATTATACCGCCAACTTCCAAACTTCGGGCTACTACTGGGAAATTTCTAATGAAAAACCCAATAGCACTTTTTATCCGACCCAGGAATCGAACCCAGGACCTCATGCACAGCAGTCGCGCTTACGACCACTAGACCAACGAGACTACTATACTCTCAACGGTTCTGCAGCTCAGTGCGCTAACTCGTGAAAATGTTCACAAACAAAATTGTGCGGCCCAGTATTCTCGAACAAATTTTGGTGGAATCGCATCATAAAGTGTAGCTGTGTGTAGCTGAAGCTGATCCGAGCTGATAAGCGTATTCACTTCGTAATGGTACCGATGTGTTTGACTTGCGCGTCGCACACTCCACAGGATGTTCACGTGACACTGGTACCGCACTCGTGTGGCCGCACTAGTGCACCATGTAGCTCAGTTCAACCTAACTAGCTTTACACGTAATGCAAGTTCCTTACAAATACACCTCGACACATAGAACACCAATTCGTAATGAAACCAACTTGTTTGTATATTTTCGTATGACCTGATTTTGTGGCAATAAATACATATTAGACCGACTTGTTGTATTATTTAGAGTACAGTTGTGTCGCTTACCTTCAAACTCGGATAAATCTAATTTCATTTTTTTTTTAAGATTTTGGTGAAAAAAAGGGAAAAAAATGCTTTTAAACAATTTCATCAGATGTGTATAAATCCGCATCGTTCTTGAGAAATAAACCGTCAAAGTTTTAATATTTTATCTAAGATAGATCCATGATACAGTTTTTTTTAATGTAGTAGGTCCCTGGGAGCTAATCAGCTTATTGCGTTTGTTCAATATGGTCGTCATTTTTAATTTCAAATCCAGATTATTAAATCAAAATTCGATAAATCCATACTAAATTGCATGCCATTCGATCAAATAAAGGTAAATCCAATCTAAATAATACATTTCTGAGAGAATTAATGGCTTAAATACTGAATTTACTAAACAGAATCGTTTTATTCAATACTGTTGCCATCATCATCATTTCAGCCCGTAATCACCCACTGCTGGGCATAGGCCTCCCCTTTCTTCTGCCAGTCTTCTCTGTAAAATATACTTACTTAATACTGGTGTGGAGGTTAGTGATATATTTAGTTATGTGTAATGCTCTTTCGAACAATAAAGCTTTTTATAATATACTAGCTGCTGCCCGCGACGTCGTCTGCGTGAACGCTATACAGCACCAAAAATACCTTTCCATTACCCGTTTCTTCTTTACATTTCATATCTACAGAAAGTGCAGTAACAGATCCCTCTGTAAGTATAAGTAAGTAAGTCTGTAAGTATGTAGGACTTCTCGATAAACCATAGTAGTGGTTTGGCTCTCCGCAGTCACAATGTAAAGAGAGTCAGGACTGGTGACGCGGGAGCAAGCGAAGTACAATTGCCCGTGTGAGAAGCAGTTCGTCTAGAGGTCGGTTCGCAGATAGGTTCCGAAGAAGCATAATCGGGACACCGACCTTCAGGTTGATGGTATGCGCTGGAAGTCCACTTGCTGACAGGGAGTACAGAAATTCCACGGGATAATGTGTGGCGTCATCTTGCTCGACCACAAATAGAGGTGTAGACCACTTCATTCCGCTCAATTTCCGAGAGAATGCATTCGTTAATTGCTGCAGCCTGATTATTTTTGGGCGTCAAAATAGCCCGCTCACACACCCAACAATTCTGTTGGTGCGGTATACGACTGATGTCCCCGTACACACAGCGAATGAGTTCTTCTTATATGGATACAACTCTACCGAGAGATTCTGGAAGCACCACCTGTCCACCTCTCTCTGGTAGAGCGCCTTCGCCAAGACTTAGAAAGACATGGGAGAATTCTTGAGCACGTGCATTGCCGCCGAGCCGAGCTCTCATAATAATGGTCAAGCGCAGAGTGCGATCTCGTGACCACAACGAAGATCGTTTCAATGAAGCATTCACCTCGTCAGCCCTCAATCCCCGCGTCACCACGGGAAGCGTTTGTCGGAAATCGCCACTGAACAGAACTGTGACACCACCCATCAAATGTTCGTTCCTGCGGATGTCCTGCAGGGTTCTGTCCACGGCCTCAACTGCCTTCCTATTGGTCATCGTACACTCATCCCATACGATCAGAGAGCAATCCTTGAGCACGCGTCTTTTATCACTGTTACGTGACACACCACAAACAGGCGTTTCGGCGCTCTCTAAATCAATAGGAATTTCACGTGCAACATGGCATGTGCTGTCTTGCCACCCGGAAGCAGTGTGGCAGCGATTCCCGACGACACCACAGCAATAGCAATTTTGCCTTGCCTCCTGACCTCTGCAAGTATGCCAGTGGTAACAAATGTTTTTTCTGTTCCACCAGGAGCATCCAAGAAAAACATTTTACCCTGGTTTTGCCCAACGCTTTCAAGGACGGTGTCATAAATTTGTTTTCGCTCTGAAGAGAACAAAGCGACATGGTCATTTCGTATGGTAGTCATTACACCCGGATCGTAAAATGCCTCAGCGTTTTACTCCTGATTTCCGCGGTCTTGATGCGGTGATGATTGGGGAGCTGGTAACCCATATTCGACCAGTGGATTTCCGCCGATAGAAATGACCACGTGTTGAAGTGAACTGCGACAGGTGTTCAGCACGCGTTCATCAGTTACTTCGACTTCGTCTCTAGTAGCACGCCTCAAAAGCTCGGAGAATATCTTCAGACAGATGATGGCGATACTTCTCCCACAAAGCTACCGGATTTGCGACTCCACAAAACACCAAGATGACGGCAAACAGATGACGCATGCGGCTGGGACTGTTACTGACGCTCGCCTCCGCGAAGGTGTCATCCCAGTTTTGGTCACCGTCGGGAAGGTGACGTGCTAAGCAGGCTGCGCGGTAAGTGGGATACTCCACGCCATCAAATGTCCTCAGAAAGGCGAAAGACGTTGGGCCTCGGACCGTGTGAAGTAACAACCGCAGAAAATAGCATTCACCATTATTCAGGTGCACGGTATAAACTCTACCCGGTAATGCGGTATCCTTGAAAATTCCCGGAAAACCTTCCACAGCACGTCCTCGTCGATGTCGGTTAAATACACCCCTTTGCTTGTCGTATATTGGTGCGTTCGAGTAGACACTAATGTGTGACGTCACGGCAGTGTTGATAGCGCGCAACAGTAGCTTCTCGAACGGGCGACAGCGCTAAATAGCGCTAAAAGTGAGCTACTCGAACGCACCATAAGTGTAATATGAAGGCACTTCGTCATACGTAAGTAACCTCGCAAACTGGTCGATTTCACAGAGCCTGAAAAATGCCAAGACAGTTGTTTGGCGCGGATTTTCCAAGCGCTCAGCAACGTTGTCGGGATCAAAATATATGCACTGGCTGTTCTCCAGGTGGACGTCTAAGAACATGCACAACTCCATCTATGACTTTTAAAAACAACTATTAAGCTCGCCAACATGATCAAATTTAGATTATATCCAAAAAGGCTTACACATGTAATTCGACTTGATGTTTTTGAAATCTCATAGATGGCGCTGCTTTAAAAATTGTCTTGATACTACTTATAATAATATTCATTTAATTAATTATGTTTATCGGCCTAAGTTACTTTTATTGCGTGTTTTTTATAGTGTGAAGCTAGCTTATAGCATGGTTAACATAATAACAACATTTAAATATGCGTCGTTAGATTACACGTTGTTACAGAATGCGTTGAAGAAATAAAGGTTCACTGCTCGTTCCCCGTAGGTGATAGCGTGATAATATGTAGCCTATATGTAGACCCGACTTCTAAGTAATATTCGTGCCAAATTTGAAGTAAATCCATGCGGTACTTTTTGAGTTTATCCCGGACATACATACAGACAAACAGACAGAAATTCTAAAAACTATATTTTTGGTTTCGGTATCGATTGTAGATCACATCCCAAGTATTCTTTTTTAAAAATATTCAATGTACAGTTTTGACTTTCCTACCATTTTATTATATGTATAGATTCATACAGAAAGCAAACTACAGACGAAGGCAGTCGCAAATGATAATGGAATTGGGTTGACCACGTGTCGCATGTTGCTTATGATGTGAGCGTTATTATTCACAAAAACATCTCTTCTCATCTTTGTGTCTTTTTTGAGAATGAAAAATATTTTCCAACGGAATGGGTTCCGAACAATGACATGGCGTCATAAGTATTGGACTAAAACAGCTCTTGGGAGAGAAGAATAAAATAACAAACTATTTAAAAAAACTTTTATTTGATTTAAAAAACTCAACAGCATAATATACATAATATATTATAACTTACGGCACACTCGATGTTTTATTGTGTACATAATTAAATATATATTATTTAAAACGACAAGAATATATTTACTCTTTCAGAGGTTTCTAATATTAGCAACAAAGCTCGTAAATGCTCAAATAAATATCTAAACAACAATCATATCTATGATAAATACTGCAGCGCTTGGACCTATTAAAGCCTCGTGAACATTTCATAGATACAACTCGGTGTACAATACAATAACTAAGTTAACATACAAGAAATAAAAGATAAATGTAAATGAAGAAAGGAAATAGTAAAGATAATGCACATGTATCTACACTTCACCGAATCTAATCATATTATTGTATCAATATGCGATTTAAAATGCATTCTGAGCAACATTTACTTATTGCAGGAATGTTCATACAAAAATATATTAACAACATACTTAGCTAAGATATGCATTATTGCTTGCCTCACTTATTATACCGACATTTCAAATTATATAACAGTCTTCTTATACAAAATTTAAAGATAACATAGTTTCACACGTGCAATCACTGCTTTTAGGGCGGTACTCACCGCAAGCATTCGTTCCAAAATAAAACAATCGGAATCGCGAAGTTTGTAGCGGTGAGTTTCGTCCATTTTATAAATCTAAAATAAATTCGTAAGATATGAGTTATTTACTTGTTTAATATAACTCTCCTCTGCTCCACATACACGCACATACTACAAGGGAATTTATTTATTCCAGTAAAAAAACTGTATTTGACTCGAGACAAGCGTCAAATCGAAGCATTTATTTTTACCGAGAAATAGTTTTAAAAAAAAAGTGTCCCGATATTAATCGAGACTGACGGTCGTTTCATTTATTTTAACCTAAATACTCCCGGGAGGAAGTATAGAGCTGCCTACTTGTAAAATTCACTCTAAAATAAAAACTAATTCTTTTCACAGAACCTAAAATATAGGTAAAAACTATTTTACGTGAAATAATTTCGTCATTTGGCTCTTTTAATAATCCACCGTTATACTTACTGAAGTATCTATTCGTATATATATTTGGCACAAAGGCTACAAAACTATTGATTTATCTAGTGTCTTACACATTCAATACTTACATACAGAGGAAGACCGCTATTTATATTTATTTATAAGCAATAAAACACATTATATATTTATAACTGACTTACTACACATTAATTAAATCCATTCGTCTTTGACTCAAATCTATTTATTTATTTATTTATGTACACACAAAATACAAAAAAGGATAAAAAACATAAAAAAATAGAAGAGCACAAAGGTACTGCTTATTTCATGTGAAATTTCTTCCAGCAGACCTGCGAGAGGAAAGTTGGATTAGACACGTAGACACAGTGTGTAGAAACGACAAACAGGAACATTTTAATTAGAATTACAAACAAAGCATATAATAATAAACATACATACAAATATATACACAAATAAAAATAAACACTAATAATATGAATATGTTGCTTGAGGAAATATATGTATTCCTGTTTCATTCCATGAAGACACTTCAATCTTTAATATTCACAAACAAACGACAATGCCTAACGTAATCTACTAGAGATTACACTTGCAGTCTTTAAGTAATCATCACACTTTTGCAGTCCTTTAATCGTCTATTAAGAAATCCATCCAATAATAAAATAAACATATTTTTATTTGGTAGATATACTCGTTCTACTCTCTCTTAGGTGAATTATTTTCGAGGTAAAGTATGATATTAAAGCCAGGTAAGTTTCAACTATGATATGCCTCATATCTCAAATTCTTTATAACCGCAGTCAGGCCACAACTTACAGGTATCAACTACAAGTTATTTATACAAGTTCAAATTGATTTAGACTAGGGAACATCGTTTAAGATGAAAGCGCAAGGTTAACTCGCGAAATTCAACACTGACTTGCAAAATGCAAAAATCGTGAGTAAATTTGAATTTTGTCGAATACCTTAGCGCTTCCACCATCCTCAACCAAATATTTTTTATCGTCTTTAGATGTCCATCACGGCTGCACTAAGTTGGCACATTCAATTGAGTTTTGAAAAATCGTAGATGGATCGTTTAGGCTTCAAAGTTATATGCTGTACCTCAGCTGCCCCAGGCCGTGCACGATGTCAGCCAGTACAGTGGGCGCACGTCAGAACAGCGCGTGCGCGGGCACGACGCGCACGGGCTGCGCGCGCGTGGCTCCGCCGCTCTCCCACGCCACCACCACGCCCGAGCTGTAGCAACCGAACAGCAGCTGGGAGTCGCTGCTGTAGGTGAGGCTGGTGGAAAAAGTGGATTTATTTATACAACTTATAATTTGAAGCGGATCCCCGCAACCTTCCCCAGATGCACGGTCCACCTAGTGGGAGGCCGCGCAACGCAACGTCTTCCGGTTCGCGGTCTCCACTCCAGAACTTTCCGGCCCCATCGGCCATCCGTTCTGCGAGCAATGTGCCCTGCCCACTGCCACTTAAGTTTGGCGATTCTTCGGGCTACGTCGGTAACCTTGGTTCCCATGCGAATGTCTTCATTTCTGATTAAACATTCATTTCTAAGGAAACTCCGAGTATAGCTAAAACTATATCAATGGAGAGGCCATTGATATAGTTTTAAGAGAACAAAATATATATAAAAGATTCTGATTATGCACGCTTTGTTTTAATAATTATAGCACGGTGCACTCTATGTTCCTTTTCTCTCAAAGTCCTCAGGGACGGCAATCCGGCACAGCCGGAGAGAAATCAGACGCGTATTATACCGCCAACTTCCAAACTCCAGGCTAAGTACTACTGGGTCATTTCTAATGAAAAACTCAATAACACATTTTACCCAACCCGAGAATCGAACCCAGGAGCCCACGCTCAGCAGTCGCGCTTTGCGACCACGAGACCAACGGGGCAGTTAACATTTAACTATGTAGGAATCGGCTTCCAGCGTAACCAGCCCCCCTATTGCGTATCTTTTTAACGTCAGTGGCTATCTGAAATGTCCATAGATTAACTGTAAATTGGTTATGGTTTGGTACATTTTTCCATAAAAACTCACCATTTGACAGTTATTTGATAGACATTATAAGTTATCCACTGTCATTAAAAGATACACAATAGCCCTGCTGATGTCATCATGTCACCCACCCGGTGACAGAGCTCGCGTTAGATACAACGAATGCTATACCTGAGCAGTGAGGCCCTGGTATCCGGCGGCGCGATGTACAGCAGCGGGCGCAGGTCCCACGAGGAGTACAGTCTGACGGCTCCGCTGACCAGCCCGGCCGCTATGCAGTTCACGCTGATGCCTTCCGGCGCGTTCGAGTAGCATATACATGTCACTCGCTCGCAGACCTTTACGCTACCTGAAAAATAACTAACTTGTCTAAGACTATAAATCATTTCATCACCATCAGCTTACAGCAGTCCTGGATATAGTATTCAATCAGGCTTCTATTAGTCTCCCTCTCAAAGTGGCCTTTACCAAACTGCAGAGTTTGCCCGAGGTAGATACATTTACGAACAACCTCTAGCTAGAGGATCGCTAATGATAATAATAGGTCCTGGCATACTCATTCTTATTCTTTATTGCACACATAAAATAACAAATATAAACAAAAATTACAATTATAAAGCTTATGTACAAAGGCGAGCTTAACCCAGAATAACACAAATAAATAGGCATAACGTGTTCGTTGACCATAAGACAAAGACAGGTAGTTCATTGACCTAACTATGTTTGGCTCAGCAGTTGACTGCTGCGCTCAGTGTCGCGGGTTCGATCCCCGCACGGAACAAATATTTGTATGGCCTACAGATAATTGTTCCGGGTCTGGGTGTTTGTGTATATGAGTTTAAATGTCTGTGAACGCACCCACGATACAGGAGAAATTCCTAGTTTGCCCCACTAGGAATTTCTCCTGTATTGTTTAAAAAAAAAAACAGTTAAACCACTTTTTTGCACAAAGTCAACAGGATATCTATTCGTCTGTATTATAAACTACACAGATGTGATATCACTTAAAAGTTATAAAATGACTGGCGATACTTACCAACAAACCTCGCATTAACAGTGTGCACTCTAATGAGCGACTTGTACTTATACGCGGCGTCCTTCTCGTAGGCCTCCGCGCTGTTGTCGCCCACGTCAGCCGCGTCAGGTGTGACGTCACCGTTGTTGTCGCTGGCGACGTTGCTGGCCATGTCGTGCACTGACGCGATGTCGCACAGCGTCTCGCTGATGGTCACGTGGGTCACTGACAGCATGTCCCGGTTTGGTAACGTGCGGATGTAGATTAATCTGGAGAACGAGAAAAATATTTTCATATTTTGATAATGCAGTAGTAGACAATATCAAGTTGTCAAATTTCTTTACTAGATTTTCAATTATTAAGTATTATAGGTTCGTTCGAGGTTGATCACATCACACAAAAATAAAAAATAAAACTACGACTTGGTTTCTTAAGAGTAAGTCAGTTAACCATAGTGTATCAATATGCTTTGCGTACCCTGACCGCAAACCGTATTTGTTCAATAGGCCTTCAGAAATGTCAAACTTGATGCGACTACAACTAGTCTAAAATGCTCGGTAGAGTCTAGTTACATTGTGTAGTTATTGATGTAGGACAATGAAACGATGGTGCTTCAAACAGATGGACTATGTGAAGCGCCATCGTTTGAGACTGCTTCACACAGTCCATCTGTGTGAAGCGTGATATGGCTAGGAAGGTGGTGACTGCTGAGATTAATTTAGTAATAGAGAAGTAAGGTACATATGCTGCGCCAACCCCAAATGAATTGAGATGATCACTCACTTATACAAGTCCCACAGCACGATATGTCCATCCGCACTGGCGCTGACGAGCAGGCCGGCGCGCGCGCACACGTGCAGGCCGAGCACGGGCGCGGCGTGCGCGTGCAGCGCGTGCACGTGCGCGCGCGCCGCGCCCGCCGGCTCGCGCACGCGCAGCGCCAGCACGCGGCCCGACGCGTGGCCCAGCACCAGCGGGTACGGGCAGCCCGCTGTCACGCACGATGATGCCACTTTGGTTATCTGAGGGAACAGAATAATAAGTTTGTGATAAAAATATTGTCTAATTTATTTGTAAAAACCACGACACTAGCGCCAGTGGCTGCTGCCCGTTGTTCTGACTGCTACTTGGCGCTTCTACTAAACACTAGCGGTGACGTCATACCTGGTCGAGCGCACACACATGCAGCAACAAGTCGGGTCGTGTGTCGCGACGTCGCTTCAGTCGCACGATGTTGTCGGAGTGGCCCCACGACACTAGCGCCAGTGGCTGCTGCCCGTTGTTCCCACTGCTACTTGGCGCTTCTCCTGGGAATTATAAAATAATAATTTATAAAATATAATAAAGAACAGGTGTAATTTTATGTTCATTTAGATGTCGCTTACTCTTAGCAAAAATGGGTCACTGACACTTATTCTCAAAACAATAAGGTGAATGTTGAGAATCAAGCTTGATTGGCAAGTTGATTGTCGTGCTCGCTTACCGTGCATGGCGAGCAGCGCAGTGGCCCTGTTAGCCACAGCCACGGAGCGGGCGTGCGGCAGTGCGTGCAGTGCGGTCGCGCCCGCCATGGCGCGGCGCCACACCGCGCACGGCGGCGGCAGTGCCGGCGAGCCGCAGTACCGGCCCCAGCGTGCGCCCGACACACCCGCCCATACTGGGACCTAGAGTACACACAATACTCGTAAACATTTGAGTCATTCATTTAAATTAGAAACAACGAAGGTCCGAGAATAGAACCCTGCGAAACGCTTATGGTGAAGACTAAGGCAATAGATCTCTTATCATTAACGCCAAGTCTCTGAACCCTGTCGATCAGATACGATAAAAACTGGTTGAAAACCCTATCTTTCAAACCATAATCGTAGAATTTGAGCCCAAACCTGATGAGTGAACGCTATCAAATGCCTTGGCAAGTCACATATCATATCATTATTGTAGACTTTACTTTCTAGTTGTTTTCTTTTTTTAGATTTGGTATGTTTACTCACAATGTATTCTTAAATTTATTCAAATCACTGTAACTGTTCAACGCAAGTAACTTGTAACTAAAAAGTTACAAGTTATTTTATTTCTTTTTATTTCTTTTTTCTTCATATGTATTTTAAATTGCAAACTTTGTTTTTACATTGTAGGTATTTATTAATTTCAATAAGTCGTTTTTGTTTTGTGCTCACAGTGCTCACACTATAAATAATTTTATTACTTAACTATACGTGAGGATTTGTAATTGGCTTTCTGGTGACTATGGTTTCTTTTCTTTTTGTTTGTTTTTGTTAGCTGTAAGTCCTCCAAGTACTAAATAAATAAATAGATTTATACATGTGGAAGCTTGTAATTAGCAAATGTCGCTACTTATGCATGATATTTATAATTATATTATTAATAATAATATAATTATATTCTGGCAACACTAAAGTCGACAGACGTCTTTCTGGTTCATCTTCCGATTTTATTTTATTTTAATTTTTATACAATTACATTTCAACGATTTGGTACCTCCGTTTTCAAATATCTATATAGATGTAATAGATTTTACAAAGCAAAATAAAAGAAATATCCATAAAATGAGACCTAATAGAAGAAAACCGAACAGAAGAAAAAAATGACATATGTCATTCCGTGTCATTCCATAAAACACCAAAAATGATTTAAAGACCGAAAGAATGTTGACAAGAGCTAGAGCAAGACGCGCACTCCTTCCACCACCGGACCCGTCGCTCAGCTCCGCCTCGCCGCCGCCGGAACCTAGCCCCAGCGTGAGTGCTGTGACACCGACCGCGGCAGTTGCGTCGAGCTCGAGCGACGAGTATTTCTCGCTGTCCCCGACACCACCACCTGCTCGGCGACGGAGAGGACGCCGGCCGCCAGGCGGCTTAGGACCTCGAGGCCCACCGGCTTCTGATAGGGTCCCAGCTCCCGGCGGAAGTGTGCAGCGCATGCGATGGACGCAATCCATCAACGAGAACGTTATGCGCTCATACTATGGGGCTACAGGGGGAGGAAACAACCTGACCGCGTACCGTGTTCGGATGCTCTCTCTGTTTCAGGTGCTTGAACCGGCTGTCAAAGTATCGGCACAACGACTGTCGGATCAGGTGCGAGTCATTCAGCGTAATTGTATGTTGGATGACACCGTACTTGATCGCTTGCGGACTGAAATGAGTAGCCATGTCATTGCTACGCCGTCGCAGGTTGTGGTACCACCACAGTCTACCACAACAGATATTCGCGAAAACGACGTGAGTAGTGACATGGTTACTGATGTAAGTACACAGTGCAGTGAGGAGATGAGGAGTACTTTGGAGGGTGCGATCCGAGAGTATCGGTTCATGACGCCCGAACTTAGACCACGTTTACCTCGTTTGCCCATGCATAACAGAAATAGGGCGCTGGTGGCTGCTCTGGATTCGCAGTTGTCAAGATATTTTGATAACTGCGAAAACCTCACTGATGCTCATTCAATCCTGTATTGCGCGGCTGTAACGGCATGTCGTGTAGCTCATGTCAAATTTCCGGATGATAGAGCTACACGACCGAAACCAGCCGTACCGGCTTGGCAGTACAGGATTGAGCGACGCATTGCTGGGGCCAGAGCGTTCATCGGCAAACTAACCTGCTTCCGGGAGGGCAACAATCGCCCTCGAGTGATGCGCTTTGTGAGGCGGGCATTTGCGGGGACTGATACCAGTCCTCGAGACTACATGTCCCGTATCACAGAGCGCATCGACTTCTGGAAGCAGAAAGTGTATGCATGGGCAAACCGTATCCGTAGGTATAAGCGTCGGGCGGAACGGTACACTCTAAGTCGCACCTTCCAAAGCGATGAAAGGTGGGTGTATAGAGCATGGGAGCGACCGGACCAAGGTGTGACTGACACGTGCCTACCGGATGATAACGCCATGTGTTCATTTTGGCGCAACATCTGGTCGGTACCTGTCAGTCATTCCGAGGGTGAATGGACTCGGGAGGTCGAGCGAGCGTGCGATCCAATAACAGAAATGGGGGCAATAACGATCAGCCCCCAAGATGTAGGTTGTGCAGTCCGTCCGTTGCCTAATTGGAAATCACCAGGGCCGGACGGACTGCACAACTTTTGGATTAAATGGATCACAAGATCGCATGCTTGCTTGGCAGCCCTGTTCCAGTCAGCCTTAGAGTCAGGGTCGCTACCAGAGTTCCTGACGACTGGAATAACCCACCTGCTCCATAAATCGGGTAGTACTGCGGAACCCAAAAATTATAGACCGATTACGTGTCTACCAACGGTCTATAAAGTTCTTACCTCCATTTTGAGAGCTAAAATTAATAAACATATTAACGAAAATTCTGTTATGTCTGCTTCTCAAAATGGATGTAGGAACGGGTCCCGTGGTACTAAGGAGCTACTCCTCATTGATATGGCCATTAGCCAACAGGTTCGCAGTTCCCGAAAGGATCTGTCGACATGTTGGATAGACTATAAGGCCTATGACTCAGTGCCACATACATGGCTCATGAGGGTGCTAGAGTTGTATAAAATTGATGCAACCCTGCGCACCTTCCTGATGTCGTGTATGGGGCAATGGAGGACAGTCCTTCGCTATCCAGGATGTCGACAGATCCAGAGGAATAGCGAACCGATAAGGATAGAGCGGGGTATATTTCAGGGCGACAGTTTGAGTCCACTTTGGTTCTGCTTAGCCTTGAATCCTCTTAGCACGCTGCTGGAGGGTTCAGGTCTGGGCTATCGGTTGAAGAGAGGTGGTCAGATTATATCTCACCTCCTTTACATGGATGACCTAAAACTTTTTGCCACGAATGATATGCACCTGATGGAGCTACTGAAGGTCACTGAAGCTTTCAGTGGCGCCATTAGGATGGAATTCGGTGTTGACAAGTGTGCGGTCATGCATGTAAAGCGAGGGAGGATTGTGGAGTCTGTTGGAACCCAGCTCACAGGTTCCATAAATCTTAGATCCCTCTCAGCAACCGAAACCTATAAGTATTTGGGTATGTCGGAAGCGCTGGGCATCAACGTTGCCGACATGAAACAATCGTTGAAGGAGCGCTTCTTTGGCCGCCTGAAAAAGGTATTTAATAGTCTTTTGTCAGGCGGAAATAAGGTACGTGCCTTCAACGGTTGGGTCATGCCGGTTTTGATGTACTCTTTCGGCATACTCAAATGGACTCAAACAGAGCTAGACGCCCTGGATAGGCGGGTCCGTACATTGTTGACGGCATATCGAATGCATCACCCACGTTCTTCGGTTATGAGACTGTATATCCCGCGGAAGTGTGGAGGTCGAGGCTTTTTAAATGCTAAGACTCTGCACAATCATGAGATATGCAGTCTCAGGGAATATTTCCTGGAAGCCGACGTGGGGATGCATCGAGATGTTGTCGCGGTGGACAAAGGCCTCACCCCGCTCTCCTTGGCTAAAGAGAACTGGCGCAAACCTGTAGTGCTTGACACTAAAGACCGCATGGAAGTATGGCAGAGCAAGGAGCTCCACGGACGCTTTTTCCGGGCCGGCCCGGGCCCGATGTAGATTTCCTAGCGTCCGTAGCCTGGCTACGTTCCGGGGAACTCTTTGGAGAAACCGAAGGTTTTGTCTGTGCAATTATGGACGAAGTTATGATGACGAATAACTACCGGAGATTTATTGTGAAGGACGGTACGGTTGACATATGTCGGGCATGCCACCGTCCGGGCGAATCAATCCGTCACATTATCTCCGGGTGTTCTCGTCTGGCTAACGGAGAATACTTGCATAGACACAACCTTGTAGCCAGGATTATCCATCAGCAACTTGCTCTGAAATACAACCTTGTGGAATCAGAAGTGCCGTACTACAGGTATGTGCCCGACCCAGTTCTCGATAATGGCAGTATCACACTGTACTGGGATCAATCCATCATCACTGACAGGACTATTATGGCTAATAAGCCTGATATAGTGGTGGTGGATCGATCAGAGCGGCGCGCAATGATTGTTGACATAACCGTCCCGCATGACGAGAACCTCGTGAAAGCCGAGAAAGATAAACAAATCAAGTATCTTGACTTGGCTCGCGAGGTTGTCGACATGTGGGATGTGGACTCAGCGATCATTGTGCCGATAGTCGTTACAGCCAATGGCTTAATTGCCAAGAGCCTCGACCAACACCTGAGGAGGCTCTCGTTAGGCAGCTGGATCAAGGGCTTGATGCAGAAAGCGGTACTCCTGGACACGGCTCGCATTGTTAGGAGGTTCCTTTCTCTGGAGCCCTGACCGCCGGTAGCTTGGACCCTGTTCCCGATACCGGTGGGCTACAGTTTTTTATATTTTTAAATGTTTTTTTTTTGTTTTTATAGGAAATATTTAAAAATGTATAAAATTTGTTAATTTATGAATAAAGGGAATAATAATAATAATATTCCACAACTATCACACAACGCCATCTAGTCCCAAGCTAAGCAGAGCTTGTGTTATGGGTACTAGACAACTGATAAACATACTTATATATTTCTAAATACATACATATTATAGATAAATTACACCCAGACACAGAACAAATGATCGTGCTCATCACACAAACATTTGTCCTGGGTGGGAATCGAACCCACGACCTCCGGCATAGCAGTTAGGGTCACTAACTACTAGACCAACAGTATTATTCTGTAAGCTTTCTTTAAAATTAAATAAATAAATAAATAACATGCCAAGCGTGTGCAACTTGCGATTCATCAGTAATTTCACATCTCCATAAATAATGATTGTTATTAGCCAACCTGTTGCGGTGGGTGTTGCGTGACGTCATGCGCGGCATGCGGATGCGGCGCCCGCAACAGTTGTCGCGGCGCCTGCCCGTACGTACGCACCATGGCCGCTGCCGCAGTACGGTCTACCTCCTCTTCTAGTGCAGTCGGGTCGAAGCCGTAATATGTCTGCATGAAATAAACATTACATAAATACTTCTTTTTGTTTGTTTTTATTAGCTGTAAGTCCTCCAAGTACTAAATAAATAAATAAATTATCAGTCGAACTTCCTACTACAGGGAGAACGCTGCCGGCCATTACTGATGTTTCTACGTGCGATAGCACTCCTACTGGGGTAGTCGTTCTGGCGAATGACGGTTCTGAGCGATAGAAATGGACTGGAGCACGGAAAATTGCGATTGCGGGCTGCTAAATGAGGCTCAACCCTGACATAACTAACCACTCACGTCAACAGCATGATGGCGGATGTTACATGTTATACTCATACGTCTTCAAGTATAGTGCTTAATTAGTTATTTAATAAAATTTCTGTTTTATAAAAAATAGTAACGTCATTTGTGACAATAAGTTTTTCATGTGTTTGAGTGTTCCGGTAAAAGGGAAGATAGAAATACTCTCGTAGTAAGTTAGTGACTCACACAAGCCGGGAAGACGTTGAGCGCATCGAGCGCTGGCTGGCCGGTCTGCTTGTACCCGAACACCAGGTCTATCCAGTGCGGCAGGTGCTCGCTGACGTGCGCGGCCTCCAGCGCCTGGCGGTGTATGAGCGTGAACAGTCGCGCGTCGGGCGCCCAGGCGGGCAGCTCCACGTCGTCCACTGACGCGCCGCACTGACGCGTGCCCAGGTTCAGACCTGGACAAACAACAAGTTTACACTGAGAAACCAGGAGTTAAGGCCAGAGCCAAAAATTGGTCGCATTCTATTTTTCGCTGCCATTAACGAGGCTAGTAGGATAGTACATACAAATAGAAAAAAAACAGCAAACAGCAACAAAGATAATTTCGTATGGCGGTAAAGTTCAGAACTCAGTCTGGGCCGAGTTAAATTAACTTATACACAGTGTTTTTACGATTTGTTGCAACGTAATTTGGACTTGGTCAATTATGACGAAGACGTTGTGTTTCCAAAACTCTTTAAAATATGATTCATACCTTCATTATTGTGGAACAGCTCAGGCAGATAGAAAAGTTCCGGGATGAGCTCCTTGACGTCGGTAGGCGAGTCGTTGGTGATCAGCCGCCAGGTGGTCGCCAGGGAGTGGAACGTGCGGTCTGGCATGTCGAAGTTATTGTCTGCAAGATGGAACAGGAGTTTTACAGCTAGTACTCGAAAACTATGTACGAGTGACGTCGGTGTCACCGTATTTAAAGCAATTTTTTATTACGTGGGAAGAGGCACAAGACGCCAAAGGAATATTTATTTATTTATTTTCTCCATCTTACGACTATCTTTACAGAGTTACCTAAAGCGATAGTCATGTACACAATAACAATATTCATTTAAATTTTATAACTAATTACAAAGATAGCATATAATATGTTGTGATCTCTCCAAGGCATTTGATTGCGTAAATCATGACTCATTACTTTTGAAACTTGAAAATAACGGACTAGATAAACTTGTGCTTAGTTGAGAGTAATCTTATTTAAATGATGATAGGCAGCAGCAAGAACAAATAAATAATAAATTCACAAAATATCAAAGTAATTAAAAGTAGGTGTTCCACAAGGTTCTATATTAGGTCCTTATCTATTTCAGCACCCTTATGACTTCACTCAGAACGATGATTACCTTGGTAGTTGAGGAACAGCTCAGTGAAGGGCGGTATCCGCACGAGGTAGTGCAGCACTCCGCCGGAGTTGGAGTACAGCGACGCGTAGTGATGCGGCTGGTGAGACAGCAGCGGGCTGCAGCCTTCCCGGCGAGCTGCTTTTAGGTCCTGGGGAACGTAACGTACGATCCTTAGTTTAATGGCGTCGTTATACTATTAATGATTGTACACAGTTTTGACTTGTGACTACAGAACGAAAACCACACTAGGTATGACAAATAAAGAAAAGTGCTGCTTTTAAAGAAAACACAGCAGTTTTCAAACTTACTGTAATTTTTGTAAGGGAATAAAATTTTCCTGGGTGATGCGTGATACACAAAAAAAAAACACATAAAAATCGACATATAATTAAATTAAATTTAAATGTATTTTTACTGAAAAAACTCCAACGTTTTTTCGAATTTTTAACCAACACAAAAATAGGTTTAGTTACATTGTTGACGACGCATTGACCTAAAAAAAACCATAACTCAAAAAGCAACAACAAAAGTAACTCACATTATAAATACTAATATAATGCTGCTCTCTATTCTTGTTCTGCACCGCCATGGGTTTACTGAGGTCCCTGAAGGACGCCGGGTCGTTGAGGTCCAGTATCCTGGAGGTGTAGTCAGCAACCACGAAGGGCAGCACGGGGTACTGCATGAGGTCGTTGTAGGAGCGCCCGCCCAGACCGTTGAGCCTCATCAGGTACTCCCAGTTCGTGATGCTGCCGTTACGCCATTGTGTCATGGCGTCGTTTAATGTGTCGGGCTCGATTCTGGAGGAAACAGTATGATTGAAAACAGTTACACTATTACGGATTACACATAAACAATATGGGAAAGAAAGAAAGTTATTGAAAAATCCTAGCGTGGCAACGTTTAAAAAAAAAAAAAATATGAGGATTTAATTTATTACTCAATTTTTCATTTTGTGTAGTGGTAAAGTGGCTCTACAACTTTAATCATGAATAAGTATGTATTTCTAATTTGTAAATAGGTGATAGAGTATTAAAACGGCATTCGCATATGTTTACCTGGCCGGTGGATGGTGTGTGTTAGCCAGAGCTTTGAGGAAGGCGGCGCGCTCCTGCGTGTCGCTGAAGGCCAGCATGTGCGCGTGGCCCGAGCTCAGGAACAGCTCCACTGCGCGCTCCTGCAGGCACCAGCGACGGGTCGCCACCTGGACAACATTCCTTTACTTTAAATACGTATTTTCAGTTACTGTTCCAATTCATATCTTTAATAGACAGTGGTTTTACATTTTTGTACAATGGAACATTTTAGTTCAACCGTAGGGCACCATAATAGGGTTGTTGACTAATTTTTGGAATCGCTTTTATTTTATAGATAGACCCTATAAATACACAAAAAAAAATATTATCTGAAAAAATAAGACATATTTTAATAAGAAAAAACGTAAATAAAAATAGTTTTAAAAATTCCGGCTAAAACGCTCTAAACTGTCAAATGGCTGTGATGACGTCACGGGCCGTTTTGAAAACTTTACGATCTGTCAAATTGCACTGATCTTGATTCAGTTCTTATGAATATACTATAAAAAAAACTCTAAAATGAACACGACGATTTACAAATGTTGTACAGTGCCGATGTGCAAAAGTACGTCAATCAGTATGCCACAAAACCTTTTCATAAGCGTTCCAAAAAGGGCAGAAATAAGGAGAAAATGGTTAACAATGGCAAGAAGACATCCATCATCATTGTCAACAACAAGTAGGTACCAGTTATTTTTGTGAAGATCACTTCGATGTAAGTTCTAAATAAACTATAAATATCAAAATTGAATAAATGTATTTGAGTATGTTCCTAAATTGTCGTTTAATACTTGTTTGTTAATGTTATTGTTTGTTTACCGGTCCACTTTTTGGTACTTAACTATTGTTTAATTTAAATCTAATTTCAGCTTTAAAATGATGGAAAATTATTTAGAATATACTACAATGGGTGTAGTAATAAGTATCTCGAATAATGATGAGACCTGGTTGTTTACCTACATAGCTTTTTTTTTTGTTTTTGCCGTGGTTTGTATAACAACATACCTACTAAAAATAAAAATTTGCACTTAACGTAACTTTTTATTTTGTTGATGTTAATGACAAGTTTAAAGTTCTAAATACTTATGTGTATAAAACGAGTAAGTTAGTAAGTCTCTTTATCACTCACTATATCACTTTAAAAATACTTACAAAGACTAGGTACTACTTACACTTAAACCAACTTATCTATGTAGGTGGCAAAAAACGGAACTAAAATAAATGTACCAAGTTTGACGTATAGATGTAATTTTGCTTGACAAGTAGCGCCACCTTGTACTTCACAATTAAGTTGGTCATACTGTACTTCAAAACTCCGACGCACAAAAAATCGTGTTTGTAGCAAAGAACCATCAAATAATTAATTTCCGGTAAGTTAGAACCATTTCGTTTCATAAATCCAGTCTCCATTGTGATAAATTACGCCAACGGCTTGACAGACCGTCGTCAAGAGTTTCAAACATTCCTTCAAATTGAAAAAATTGACATTGCTTTAGTTTCTGAAACAAGGTTCACCGCAAGATCTCACTTCGTTATTCAAAACTACACAGTGTACACAACAAATCATCCATCAGGAAATAGTCATGGCGGAACTGCAGTAATTATTAAGAACAATATTAAACACTATGAACTGGAAAAATACCATACGGATAAAATACAAGCTACGTCGATAAAAGTGATATTCAACGATAAAGTCGAGACAACTTTTTCTGCAGTATACTGTCCACCCAGACACACGATAGCAAAAAGTGACTACATCACGTACTTCTCTTCACTTGGCTCCAGATTTATTTGTGGTGGAGACTGGAATGCAAAACACACTTACTGGGGCTCACGATTGATCACACATCGTGGAAGGCAACTACATGGAACTGTACAAAATCTAAGCCTTGAATGCATGAGTTCACGAGAACCAACATACTGGCCAACAGATAGAAGTAAAATTCCTGACTTGCTAGATTTCTACATTACTAAAAACATAGGTCGTAACTACATGACCACTGAAGCGTGTACGGATTTATCTTCTGACCATACGCCAGTTATATTAAACGTGAGCTCATCAGTGGTATTGGTGAACCCCGCAGCAAGACTTTACAATAAAAGCACTAACTGGGAGCTGTATAAGGACATAGTCACGATGGGTATTAACCTCATAAACCCACTAAAAACAGTGGAAGATATAGAAGAGGCTATTGAGAACCTTAATAAAGTCATACACGAAGCAGCCACTATATCCACAATAGTGCGAAAAAAGTTACCCCTAACACTTAACCAATACCCAAAGACGATCAAAGACAAAATATCAAAACGTCGTATTCTAAGAAAGATATGGCATGAGTCTAGATACCCGGCTGACAAAACAGCATTCAACAGAGCTTCGAATGAACTAAAAGACCTCATTAAAAGTTTTACCAACAATAACCTTCAAACGTTCCTTTCAAATCTGACCCCAAGTTTAGATACAAATTACTCACTGTGGAAGGCAACAAAGAAATTAAAACGTCCCAATTGTCAGATTCCTCCTATCAGACAAAGAAACGGGAACTGGGCCAGGTCAGACACGGAGAAGGCGACGATCTTTGCTGAACATCTTAGCAATGTGTTTAAACCTTTTCCTGAATCGAGACCAGATCATGACGCCGAAATAAAAAGTTATCTAGACAGTGCACACCAAATGTGTCTCCCATTAAAATATACGAGCCCTACGGAAGTAGCTGGTGAAATAAAACACCTCACAGATGGCAAAGCACCAGGATACGACCAAATCGACAGCGTTCTTTTAAAAAATCTGCCAATGAAGGGTGTAGTCGCAATTGTCAACATATTTAATGCCTGCTTAAGACTCAGTCACTTCCCGGGACAATGGAAGATAGCCCAAGTAATAATGTTACCAAAACCCGGTAAACCACCTAATGACGTAGCGTCGTACCGACCTATAAGTCTATTGCCCATAATAGGGAAACTCCTCGAAAAGATGTTACTGAAAAGAATGAAAGTACATCTAAGTAATATCATCCCAAATCATCAATTTGGCTTCCGGGAGAACCACGGAACGATAGAGCAAGTTCACCGTATTGTAGACGTTATAGGCAGAACTCTGGAAGAAAAAAAGTACTGCTCGGCAGTCTTTTTGGATATTAGCCAGGCATTTGACAAAGTATGGCACGAGGGTCTTTTATACAAGGTCAAAAAGATGCTACCACACTCTTTTTACAACATAATAAAGTCATATCTCAGTAGGCGATGTTTCGAAGTAAAGTTCAATGATGAACTTTCCGACTTACATGAGATCGAATCAGGGGTGCCTCAGGGAAGTATCCTGGGACCGGTTCTCTACACCATATATACTGCCGACTTACCAACATCAGACAAGACTACGGTTGCAACATATGCAGACGATACAGCTTTACTATCCACACACACGAACCCGGCAACCGCCTCAGAACAACTTCAACATCACATTGACAAAATTGAAGAATGGCTCAAAATCTGGCGAATACACGCAAACCGCAGTAAATCAACACATGTGACCTTTACCCTCAGAAGGGACACGTGTCCACCGGTTATACTTGACAACGAAGAAATTCCGCAAGATGATAATGCAAAATACTTGGGCATGCACTTGGACCGAAGGCTGACATGGAAAAAACACATATGGACAAAGCGGAAGCAGCTAGATTTGAAACTACGCAATATGTACTGGTTAATAGGACGACACTCACAAATGAGCACACACAGCAAGTTGACAGTATATAAAGCCATCTTGAAACCAATATGGACCTATGGCATACAGCTCTGGGGCACGGCTAGCAATAGTAATATAGAGATACTGGAAAGATTCCAAACCAAAACACTGAGGACCATATTTAACATCCCTCAATACATCAGCAACAAAATCATTTACCTTGATCTAAACATACCAACCGTCAAACAGGAGATAGCAAAATATAGCACCAACTACCAGAAAAGACTCTCAAATCATAAAAATGAGCTTGCCCTCAAACTCAGTGGAGATCAAGGCCTAAATCATAAAAGATTGAAGAGACACAGTGTCCCAACCCTAAGGGACAGATTCACCAAGATGGATTGAGACACCCACCAGAAAAGTGTCTCGCCAGGCTGAAACGCCCTATCAGATGCACTAGTATCAGACAGAAAAGTGGCTTATTGTTGTGTCCAACAGATTGCCACGAAGCAGGACAGAGAAAAAAAAAAAAAAAAAAAAATTGTGATAAATAAAGTAATTTTAATAAGTTATTGAATAAAATCGTTCACAGCTGATACTTTTGCCTTCGATATGCCAGATAAATCAGCTAGTCTCGCGGCTCGTGACGTCATCGCGCTCTGATTGGTGTTTGGAGTCACGTGATAGTGAGTATGAAATAACGCAATTAAAAATAATTTTAATTAATTAAAGACAAAAAATTAGTTCCGTAAATTAATAATTTAGGATTCTAAAAACTATCATTGATTTTTACAACATAAATTTATATGAATTTGTAATATGAGTCAACAACCCTATTCTTGCAGCAGCTCGCCGTCCAGCTCCGACACACTACGTTACCTGCAGCACATCCTCCAGCGCCCAGGACTGCGCTTGCGGCGCGGCCTGCACCTCGGGTATGTACAGGCGGTCCTTGCGCGGCAGCGCGGGCGGCGCGGCGTCGGGCACGAAGTGGATGCACTGGTCCGTCAGCAGCAGCTCGCCGTCCAGCTCGGCGGCCACGGTGACGCAGGTGGCGCGCGCCATGTGGGCCACGGTCTCGTGCAGCTGCAGGCGCGCCACCAGCCCCGAGCGCACGCCGCACCAGCCGCCCACCACGCTGCGCAGCGGGCCCGACCCGCACTCTGCCGATACGACACCCTTGTTATGGTACACCTCAATACCTCATGCCAGACCAACATACAGCAACTGTACAGCATATATTTTAAAACCAACAGTTCTGCTACACCAACATTTCACTGTTTAGTGGGTCCGAAACCTCCCCCCTCTTCAACAAAATTAGATGATGAAATTGTCATTTTCTGTGATCTCTCAAAAGCGTTCGACTGCATCGACTACAACACACTGATCTGTAAATTACACCACTACGGAATTCGCGGACAAGCTGCTAATCTTGTTCTTTTCTATTTATCCAACAGGCAATAAAAAGTAAATAGTAATAGCGCGACGTCCTCCGGGTGGCTAGTCAAGATGGCGTACCCCAAGGTGGAATTTTTGGCCCTTTCCTATTTCATGTGCGAAAGTTTGTTTTTATGCTTAGTGAATTAATGAATTTTGATTTTCTCTAAGTATATTTTTAAATACCCACCAACAGTATCTACTTACCGGTCTTGTGTCGTTGCTGCGGCTTGAGGAACTTGTCGGGTATGTGCAGATGCGCGCGCCGCAGCCGCACGCGCACGCGCCCCGGCCCCTCCGTGGCGTCCAGCTGCCACGCGCGCGGGTACGTGCGCGGGCAGTGCCACACCGCTGTAGGGGGACGTTATATTATACCTCATGGCTTATCAAATCAAACGAACAAATATGTTGGATTAATGTGTGTGTGTTTATTGTCCACCCATCGTGCATAGGTACATCAGTTTAAAGAATCCAATGCAGACTAAAAAGGGAAGCTGTATGTTAATGCGTTTTGCCGCGTTAGTTATGTTTTTTTGAAGAAATCCTCGGATGTGAGGTGCGGTTGGTTATTTATGAGGCTCGTGCGTTGTTCGATGCGGTTTTTGGTGACATATTTTGACAGACAAACTTGTAGTTCGCTATGAAAGTTTACCCTGCTCGTGCGTGTATGTGTCGATGAGTCGCTGCCAGGCCTGCTGCGCGGCGGCGTGGCTGGCGTGCGCGCGCCGCAGGTGCTCCATGAAGGCCTTGCGCTGCGAGTTCTGCGCGTCCACCACGCCGCGCGTCAGCGACATCGCGCTCTCCGTCACCTTGCTGGCCAGTCCGTCCTTGCTCCACACCACTCTGCATCATTCAAACAATTAAATTATTTAGACCATTGCGTTCTAAATCGCGCCATAATAGATTTCAGCACGATGAAACACCCACCGAGTTGAGAAGGAGCTCGCTCACATAAGCGTAATCAACGTCCTGGATGACTCAAGCCGTGCCGGGTGCATACTCACTTGGCTATAACGGATCTTGTGCGCGCCTGCTGTCGTGCCCAGCGCTCCTCATCCTGCCGCAGCAGCGCGGCCGCCTCGGGCTGCAGCTGGTCGTGCGGCACGCGCTCGCTGAGCCCGGCCTGCGTGCCCACGGCCCAGGCGCGCGCCCAGTCCGTTATGGGCAGCTCCACCGGCGCCGTGCCGCTCTCGGCTGACCCGTGGATGTGCTTGAGGATCATTAGCAGGTAGACCGCTAGCTGGGGGTGGGAGATACAGAAAATGTTATAATTGAAGCTTTCTGACTGCAGCGACGTCGCCCAGCCCGCTTAGCTACATACCTTCCTGAGCTGCGCGGGGTCGGTAGGTGTGAGCACGTGCAGCACGGGCGCGGGCGCGTGGTACAGCGCGCGCAGCAGGCCGGGCTGCAGGGCGCGCGCCCCGGCTGCGGGGGCGGCGGCCCACCAGAACAGCGCCTGCAGCGGCGACGCCCAGTCTGCACTGCTGCTCACCCACCACTTGGGCCGCGACGCGTTCGAACCGCTCACCGCTGAAGGGAATACAAAAAAAAAATTAAGTCTTGGTTTCCAGTGTAATGCCCAGGGCCTCACAATCCAAGAAGGCCCCAAGTATGTCAAGTAAGACCGCGGTGTACTTAAACCTACCCTAGGCAACATGTAAATACATTCAAGCTCGCTTCGCTCGCTCTTGCATCATTGAAGGGTCCCATTAAATTCTCAAGTGCATTAATCACAGTTGTGTTTCATGTCTCATAAGCTTGAAGTCGTATCGCTTATCGCTATCGCTTCATGTCTCATAAGCTTGAAGTCGTATCGCGCTGCACCGTGCTCACGTGCCGCGCCGCCAGCTCGCCGCGCTCGCTGCGGGACGAGCCGTTGTTTGACTTACCCAACAGCAAGGTCGACAGCAGCCTGTCCAGTAGCTGCGCGTCAGCATGCAGTGCATCGCGCGGCGAGTGCGAGAGCAGGAAGCTCACCGCGCGCTGCACCGTGCTCACGTGCCGCGCCGCCAGCTCGCCGCGCTCGCTGCGGGACGAGCCGTTGTTTGACTTACCCAACAGCAAGGTCGACAGCAGCCTGTCCAGTAGCTGCGCGTCAGCATGCAGTGCATCGCGCGGCGAGTGCGAGAGCAGGAAGCTCACCGCGCGCTGCACCGTGCTCACGTGCCGCGCCGCCAGCTCGCCGCGCTCGCTGCGGGACGAGCCGTTGTTTGACTTACCCAACAGCAAGGTCGACAGCAGCCTGTCCAGTAGCTGCGCGTCAGCATGCAGTGCATCGCGCGGCGAGTGCGAGAGCAGGAAGCTCACCGCGCGCTGCACCGTGCTCACGTGCCGCGCCGCCAGCTCGCCGCGCTCGCTGCGGGACGAGCCGTTGTTTGACTTACCCAACAGCAAGGTCGACAGCAGCCTGTCCAGTAGCTGCGCGTCAGCATGCAGTGCATCGCGCGGCGAGTGCGAGAGCAGGAAGCTCACCGCGCGCTGCACCGTGCTCACGTGCCGCGCCGCCAGCTCGCCGCGCTCGCTGCGGGACGAGCCGTTGTTTGACTTACCCAACAGCAAGGTCGACAGCAGCCTGTCCAGTAGCTGCGCGTCAGCATGCAGTGCATCGCGCGGCGAGTGCGAGAGCAGGAAGCTCACCGCGCGCTGCACCGTGCTCACGTGCCGCGCCGCCAGCTCGCCGCGCTCGCTGCGGGACGAGCCGTTGTTTGACTTACCCAACAGCAAGGTCGACAGCAGCCTGTCCAGTAGCTGCGCGTCAGCATGCAGTGCATCGCGCGGCGAGTGCGAGAGCAGGAAGCTCACCGCGCGCTGCACCGTGCTCACGTGCCGCGCCGCCAGCTCGCCGCGCTCGCTGCGGGACGAGCCGTTGTTTGACTTACCCAACAGCAAGGTCGACAGCAGCCTGTCCAGTAGCTGCGCGTCAGCATGCAGTGCATCGCGCGGCGAGTGCGAGAGCAGGAAGCTCACCGCGCGCTGCACCGTGCTCACGTGCCGCGCCGCCAGCTCGCCGCGCTCGCTGCGGGACGAGCCGTTGTTTGACTTACCCAACAGCAAGGTCGACAGCAGCCTGTCCAGTAGCTGCGCGTCAGCATGCAGTGCATCGCGCGGCGAGTGCGAGAGCAGGAAGCTCACCGCGCGCTGCACCGTGCTCACGTGCCGCGCCGCCAGCTCGCCGCGCTCGCTGCGGGACGAGCCGTTGTTTGACTTACCCAACAGCAAGGTCGACAGCAGCCTGTCCAGTAGCTGCGCGTCAGCATGCAGTGCATCGCGCGGCGAGTGCGAGAGCAGGAAGCTCACCGCGCGCTGCACCGTGCTCACGTGCCGCGCCGCCAGCTCGCCGCGCTCGCTGCGGGACGAGCCGTTGTTTGACTTACCCAACAGCAAGGTCGACAGCAGCCTGTCCAGTAGCTGCGCGTCAGCATGCAGTGCATCGCGCGGCGAGTGCGAGAGCAGGAAGCTCACCGCGCGCTGCACCGTGCTCACGTGCCGCGCCGCCAGCTCGCCGCGCTCGCTGCGGGACGAGCCGTTGTTTGACTTACCCAACAGCAAGGTCGACAGCAGCCTGTCCAGTAGCTGCGCGTCAGCATGCAGTGCATCGCGCGGCGAGTGCGAGAGCAGGAAGCTCACCGCGCGCTGCACCGTGCTCACGTGCCGCGCCGCCAGCTCGCCGCGCTCGCTGCGGGACGAGCCGTTGTTTGACTTACCCAACAGCAAGGTCGACAGCAGCCTGTCCAGTAGCTGCGCGTCAGCATGCAGTGCATCGCGCGGCGAGTGCGAGAGCAGGAAGCTCACCGCGCGCTGCACCGTGCTCACGTGCCGCGCCGCCAGCTCGCCGCGCTCGCTGCGGGACGAGCCGTTGTTTGACTTACCCAACAGCAAGGTCGACAGCAGCCTGTCCAGTAGCTGCGCGTCAGCATGCAGTGCATCGCGCGGCGAGTGCGAGAGCAGGAAGCTCACCGCGCGCTGCACCGTGCTCACGTGCCGCGCCGCCAGCTCGCCGCGCTCGCTGCGGGACGAGCCGTTGTTTGACTTACCCAACAGCAAGGTCGACAGCAGCCTGTCCAGTAGCTGCGCGTCAGCATGCAGTGCATCGCGCGGCGAGTGCGAGAGCAGGAAGCTCACCGCGCGCTGCACCGTGCTCACGTGCCGCGCCGCCAGCTCGCCGCGCTCGCTGCGGGACGAGCCGTTGTTTGACTTACCCAACAGCAAGGTCGACAGCAGCCTGTCCAGTAGCTGCGCGTCAGCATGCAGTGCATCGCGCGGCGAGTGCGAGAGCAGGAAGCTCACCGCGCGCTGCACCGTGCTCACGTGCCGCGCCGCCAGCTCGCCGCGCTCGCTGCGGGACGAGCCGTTGTTTGACTTACCCAACAGCAAGGTCGACAGCAGCCTGTCCAGTAGCTGCGCGTCAGCATGCAGTGCATCGCGCGGCGAGTGCGAGAGCAGGAAGCTCACCGCGCGCTGCACCGTGCTCACGTGCCGCGCCGCCAGCTCGCCGCGCTCGCTGCGGGACGAGCCGTTGTTTGACTTACCCAACAGCAAGGTCGACAGCAGCCTGTCCAGTAGCTGCGCGTCAGCATGCAGTGCATCGCGCGGCGAGTGCGAGAGCAGGAAGCTCACCGCGCGCTGCACCGTGCTCACGTGCCGCGCCGCCAGCTCGCCGCGCTCGCTGCGGGACGAGCCGTTGTTTGACTTACCCAACAGCAAGGTCGACAGCAGCCTGTCCAGTAGCTGCGCGTCAGCATGCAGTGCATCGCGCGGCGAGTGCGAGAGCAGGAAGCTCACCGCGCGCTGCACCGTGCTCACGTGCCGCGCCGCCAGCTCGCCGCGCTCGCTGCGGGACGAGCCGTTGTTTGACTTACCCAACAGCAAGGTCGACAGCAGCCTGTCCAGTAGCTGCGCGTCAGCATGCAGTGCATCGCGCGGCGAGTGCGAGAGCAGGAAGCTCACCGCGCGCTGCACCGTGCTCACGTGCCGCGCCGCCAGCTCGCCGCGCTCGCTGCGGGACGAGCCGTCGCCGCCCAGAGATACCGCCGATGATAACACTGTGCGAAAGAAAGAGAACTATATATTAAACCACAACACAACACAACAATACTAATAGTTGCGCGTTGTACAGAGATATCTGCGCGTCCCGAGCTACGCGCATTGCATTGAATATTATCTACCTACACGCAATGCTTACCCGTGGTAAAGTAGTTGTGTTTAGTATGCGCGTTGTAAGACGTGTGCAGCTTGTCCTCCAAGTGGTCCAGTTGCGCGTTGTACAGAGATATCTGCGCGTCCCGAGCTACGCGCACGA
Organism: Diarsia dahlii; assembly: GCA_949775195.1. Taxonomy (NCBI): domain Eukaryota; kingdom Metazoa; phylum Arthropoda; class Insecta; order Lepidoptera; family Noctuidae; genus Diarsia; species Diarsia dahlii. Next base: position 23,326,029 of record OX459196.1, on the reverse strand, counting down.
CGCGCGCGTCGCCTGAGAGCTCGATGTATGTCAGCATGTGATGGAGTTCCGATATCGTCTGGAATTACAAATATGGATTCAATTTGTCACTATAATTTAGATTGTGTTTGTAAATTTTTCTAGAATCTAATGGACCAATGAATCGGTTCAAAAGGTTACCCGGTTAGACCTTTAACCCATATATTTGTTATTAATTTAATTGATGATTGAATTGCTTATGTTGTGCCTATATTCTGATAAGAAATAGTACATTACTGCAGCGGCCAGCAACAGAGGCATTGATGGACGAACGTGTAAATGTGGGCCGAGGCGAAGCCGAGGCACACATACGTAAGTCCATCAATGCCTAGTTGTGGCCAAGGCTTGTATAGTACTTTTCTCAAATAATGCGAGGAAATTAAATACAATTTACTTTTCAAAATCACATACAACAATAATTTTTCACGCGTTGAAGAGTTCAGCCAATTCGAAATTTAAATAAAACCTTTAATAAGTCACCTCCTTGGTTGCTATGGTTCAGAGTAAAAGATCGTTCCATTTTTAAATAACACGACAGATATGAGTTTAGTATTTTATTTGGCCGCTAAACACGACAGATATGGATTTTCATACAACTTTTGCCGGCCGCTGGTCGCATGTATCTGGCCAGTACAGCAATTTCGATTTATCTCGAAGAAGGTTGTAAAAATAATGCTCAAATTTCCAAGCATGTTTGAGAAAATGTATTTTACTGTGATTGTTGACAATTTTTTTTTTTTTTTTAAATATTTTTAATAATTTTAATGGCTACAATGAATTGAATAATTTATCAAATGTATAATACATATTTGTACGCCGTAAAGGTAAAACACGACTGTGATCCTTTCTAATGTAGGTACTTAACATCTTACATGCCTTGTGAAATGAACTTAACTTTGACTTTGAACCATTACTCTTTGCGTGAATCGACTTATATTTTTATTTAAGGTTAATCATCCTATAATATGGAGTTAACCATTAATCTAGTTTTTACCTAACCCTAAAAAATAACATGATTAAAGCCCCTATGAAAGGAATACTTTTCGGTCTCTGACAAATATTTGAAAATCACTGATCTTGGCCCCAACCTCACCGTCAGTCACACTCTAGGCTCATCATCAGCCTATAATGTTCCCACTGCAGGGACTCAGGCCTCCTCTCTAGGAGAGGGATGGGCTATAATCTACCACGCGGGCCCAGTGCGGATTGGTAGATGTCACATGTCTTCGAATTCTTTGGTTCTAAGACATGCCGGTTTCCTCACGATGTTTTCCTTCACCGTTTTTAGAGCAGTGATGATGAAATAAATTACACAAAGTAATGCGCCTGACTGGGTTCGAACCCACGACTCACTGTTCGTAAGTCGGGGTCGCCACCACTGAGCCACCACTGCTCTCACTCTAGGCTCAGTGCTATATTAATTGTAACAAAAAAACTTCAGAAATCTTTCAAAAACGCAATAGGAAGACCAATAAAAAGTAGAGTTGGAACCCGGAACTTTCACATCTTCTCCCATCTTAACTTTATTCCTTTCGAACCCTCTAGTACCAACCTGCATACTATGCTGCGTGGACAGCGCCTTGATGGCCACCCTGTTGAGCAGCTCGTACAGGTCCTCCAGCAGCAGCTCGCGACCCTCGAACGTGGTGTCAGCCATCTGCCCCACCGCACGGATAGACCGCGCCACCACTTCCACCAGAGATATCTCGCTTAGGACTTTCAACGATGCCTGTTGGGTAAAATGAAAGTTTAGTTAGAAAGCTGCCGTTCCAGATGGATTAATATTAGCGTGAATCTATTTATACTAATATTACAAAGCTGAAGAGTTTGTTTGTTTGTTTCAACGCGATAAACTCAGGAACTACTGGTTGGATCATCATTCTCCTGCCCTTATCCCAATTCATTTGGGGTCGGCGCAACATGTCTTCTTCTTCCATACTTCCCTATTTCTCGTCATCTCAGCAGTCACCTCCTTTCTAGCCATATCATCCTTCACACAGTCCATCCATCGTTTCTTTGGCCTTCCTCTCCTTTTATAGCCATCTACATTCATACTCAACATTTTCCTCACAACATTTCCTTCATTCCTTCGCATCACATGTCCATACCACGACAATCGATTACCAATCAAATTTTCATTCACTGGCGCCACTTTCAGACTTCCTCTTATGTACTCATTCCTTATTTTATCCTTTCGCGTCACACCACACATCCCTCTTAGCATTCTCATCTCAGCCACATGCAATTGCCTTTCATTTATCCCTTTTGTGGCCCAACATTCTGATCCATACACGACAGCAGGTCTAACCATGGTCTTATAAATCTTCCCCTTGAGTTTAAGGGGAATGCGGACGTCGCATATTGTTCCCGTGACCTGCCGCCATTTCATCCATCCAGTGGATATGAAAAAAGTCGGATATGAAAAATTATTTTTGTGTCGGATAGTCCATTTATTGAGAAAGGCTTCAGGCTATATAACATTGCGCTACGACAAATAGGAGCGGATCATAAATGAAAAATGTTGCAAAAACGGGAAAAGATATTCCTTTTTGAGAGCTTCCGTTGCGTGCTCTGCAAAAATGGTTAACAACTCTTTCAACTTTTTGAATTTTTATATTTCAAAAACGGTGGATCGTAGAAATTGTTTAGACGTTTTTATAGATTTTTTCTGATCTATAATTTTGTCTTTGCAAATTGGATGATAAATCTTATCGTTTTGCTGAAAATCGCAAAAAATATATTTTTGAGACCTTTGACCTCATCATCATCATCATCATTTCAGCCGAAAGACGTCCACTGCTGGACATAGGCCTCCCCTAAGTGTCGCCACATTGACCGGTCCCGTGCGTCTCTCATCCAGCGGGTTCCTGCAACCTTGACCAGGTCATCGGTCCACCTAGTGGGAGGCCTTCCAACGCAACGTCTTCCGGTTCGCGGTCGCCACTCCAGAACTTTCCGGCCCCATCGGGCATCCGTTCTGCGAGCAATGTGCCCTGTCCACTGCCACTTAATTTTTATTTTTATTTTATTTTATTTATTTTAAGGAAACTTACAGCTAAAACATTTTTAGTGAAATTACCATGTAGAGGAAGGCCAATTACAAGTTTCCACACATAAACTTCAAACTAAAATTAAAAAGATACGGTAATATATAAACAACATGAGAGTTACACAAAAATACACAGCTTTAGAATTAATATATAGGTACGTAGACACAACTAAAGCGAATATTAAAAATGAAAATACACTGCGCGAGAATTAGTATAAACACAACTGAAGTAAATATACAAATAATAATACTCAGCGTGACAATTCATATCAACACATCTAGAGAGAATTTGCATTAAAATAAATAAAAAATACTCATGAGAGCTAAACATATACACAACTAAGAAGTACAACTAACAAAACAAAAAGACACATTATGCCAATTAGGCTTCAAAGAAGAAATTACTCATCATTGTTTTTAAGTTCCGGACACTACTTGTAAACAAATCAAGCTCCATATCCCGGCACACCTTATTGAACTTTCGACAAGCTCTTAAAATAAATGAATTTTGTCTATAGACAGTTTTCACAATAGGTACATGAAGGAGATGAGGTCTCCGAAGAAACACAGACGGTACTCTAAGTCCAATCTTGGCTACCAGTTCAGGAACGTCAGTAGATCCGTTCATTATGCTGAATAGAAAAGCAAGATCTGCTATTTTTCTTCGCTCGTGTAAAGGAAGAATATGAAATTTCTTACACCGACTTGTATAGTTAGGAAGATAAGTATTAGAACGATATTGAGTGTACCTTAAAAATCTCCTTTGTATGCTTTCAATACGATTAATATAGACATTGTAATTAGGATTCCAGACTTGAGAGGCATATTCGAGATGGCTACGCACGAAAGCACAGTAGAGGATTTTCATAGTTTTGACATTCTTAAACTCAGAGGAGACCCTAAAAATAAAACCCAAAGCTTTAGAAGCCTTGTTGACTATGTTGTCAATGTGCGCGTCAAACAGAAGCTTTGAGTCAAATGTTACCCCAAGATCCTTGATGACGTTAACTCTGGAAATTGAGGCATCCGCTAATTTGTAATCATATCTAATAGGGTTTGGCTTACGAGTAAATGTACATACATAACATTTTGAAATATTTAAATCCAACCTATTTATATAACAGTAATCATGGAACCGGTCCAGATCCTCCTGTAATAGGCGTGCATCATCAATGGTAGACACTTGACTCAAGATTTTCATGTCATCTGCGTACAATAAAATTTTAGAATTTAGAAAACAAGAGGTTATGTCATTAACAAAGATATTGAATAAAAGAGGTCCCAATAAGGATCCTTGGGGAACTCCCGACGGAATGTACATCGCTCTCGAGGCATAACCGTTGAGGACTACAGTCTGGCACCTATTTTCAACGTATGATACAAACCATCTGTACAAGTTACCCCTCACACCAATCCCTAACAGTTTGCGCATTAGAAGTGCATGATCGATTCGATCAAAACATTTGCTATAGTCCGTGTATATAACATCTACCTGGGATCTCCTAGACATATGCTCTGAAAGAAAGTCACTGCAGACTACGAGGTTAGAGGTGGTGGAGCGACCTTTCAAAAATCCATGTTGGTGTTGTGAGAAACTTAATTTAAGTGAAGAAGAAAGTTGTTTGTGTACAATTTTCTCCATGATTTTAGCGAACACGCAGAGTTTGGAAATCGGTCTATAATTTTCAACGCTGTCCTTTGGTCCTTTTTTATGTATAGGCGTGATATAAGCCGATTTCCAAATTGAAGGCACTACTCCCAAGTCAAATGACCGTTTAAATAATAATGTCAACGGAAGTGATAGACAACTGGCACATCTGGTTATAAAAATTGGTGAAATATTATCGGGACCAGCTGACTTGTTAACATCCACTTGCTTTAACAACCTAAATACCTCGTGCTCCTGCACATCAACAGCGCAGATGTCTGATACCAGGTCAGTAGATTGATCTGTTCTTGGAGAGTCTAAGAAGTCATTCGCGTCGTGTCGCTCTTGGAAGTTCGAAAAGAAATAGTCGCCAAACATCTATATAAATAAAGAGAGAAGTCCTGACTGACTGACTGACTGATTGACTGACTCATCAACGCCCAGCCCAAACCCTTGGACCTAGAAAGCTTAAATTTTGCGCAGAGGTTCCCTTTATAACGTAGACAAGGAATAAGGAAGGATTTTTCGAAATTCAACCCCTAAGGGAGTTAAATAGGGGATGAAAGTTTGTATGGAAAATCGTCATTTTCACGCGGGCGAAGCCGCTGGCAAAAGCTAGTATTACATATTTCCTCCCCATGACCAGACGAAACTTCACCCAATTTAAGTACAGATGGGTAACAGTTGGTTTGTTGTTTGGATTTAACATATTGCCAAAAGGCCCTAGGATTCTTAGAGATGGCTGATTCAATGTTTGCTATATAATCGTCAAACATTTTCTTCTCCAGATCTTTAGCCCGTTGACGTAAGGTAACAAAAGATTGATAGTCCGAGAGATTTCCGTAGGTTTTAAATTTTGAGTGAAATTTTGACTTTTCTTTAATTATTTTAATGAGAGGGCTTTTGTACCAAGGAGGATACTTAGCCCTTGGAACGATAGTTTTTGAAGGAATATATGTATCATGTATCAAGTTGATAGTGTCATAAAAGAATTTAACGGCTTCTTCAAGAGGCCTACAGTTTAGTTCTAAAGGCCAGTCAATTGCCAACATTTTTTCAATTATGGCGTCATAATTCCCCTGTGCATATAAGAACTTGATTCGCGGTCGAGAATGCAGGTGATGAAGTTGGACAAAGTCTGCAGAGATGCAGAGTGCCTTGTGATGTGAGTCCTCTTGCACTAAAGGATCCAGGCTGTAAGTGACGGCTACTTCACTGTTAGACAACACGAGGTCAAGAATCCTATTGTTTACATTCCGATGCGAATTGTACTGTAGCAAGTTACAAGCGGTAAGAGTATCACAAAAGCTAGTTTGAATGGGACCATGCAAGTTACCAGGACACAGATGATCACCGTCAGCCGCAACGTGCCAGTCAATATTCGGTTGATTAAAGTCACCGAGTACTAAAAACTTATCTGCAGGATGTTTAAGAACTATATCACTTAAATTACTTGAAAAATTATTAAGTTGTATCATTAATGAGTTGCCAGATTGCTGGCTACATATATACACAACACATAAATGTATTTTATAGGTCACTTTAGGTTTCTTTTGGTGTAAAGTTAATGTAACCCACAGATCCTCGGCAGACGAACACCATTCATTGCGGACATCGGCAACTAGTTCTCGACGTATGGCTATTAAAACCCCCCCACCCCTAGTTTGATTAGTGTGCGAGTAACTCCGATCACGTCTCCAAACAAAATATCTATCATCAAACAATTCGCTATCGGATATACCATCGATAAGCCATGTTTCCGTCAAACAAATAATATCAAAAGAATTAACACAAACATTTCTGTAAAAAATAGATGTTTTCGTACGTAGCCCTCGAACATTTTGATAGAAAATACTAATAGGTGCCATTATCCTTCAAATGTAAAACCAGAAAAATGGTCGAAAAGATATAAGGTACACTCAGACTTAGTGTGAAGTAAGTATTAAGGGAGGTAAAAGTCGGCCTAAATAGCAAGTGGTAGCAAAGTAAAGCAAAAACTTTAAGTAAATCAGATTCCATCAAATAAGCGCAAGAAATCGTATTCCAATTGTAGAACAAAATAATAATTAAATTGTGGGTAAGAAGTTCCAAGTGTAAGTATTTCAAGTGTAAGCTTAAAGTACCTCTAAAAGCACAAGCATAAAGTATAAAATGACAATAAACACAGCTTAACGAGTCGAATGAATAGGCGACACCGAGCGATAAGAGAACAAAGGGCAGCCGAGAATGGAATGCGTGTAAAAAATACGTAGCTATGTTTCTCCAAACTAAGTTGAACACATTCACTTTTAACAATAATGTGTCCTTATTAATAAGTAAACAAGGTATTTCGATAATAGTAAATAACTCACAAGTAAGATGAAACATAGTAATTAAGATAAAAACTTTTTTAAATCCTGCTCTGTTTTAATGCAATGTTTTGGAGACGAGGTGTTTTTCCGTACAAGTATTTTACACCCCCTAACCCACACATGTTCGAAGCCCCGCTCACTGGCTCGAGCTTTGGTTTTATTAAGTAAAAGTTTGTTTTCTAGTGTGAGGTGGTCGTTGATGTACACTCTGTTATTGCCCTGTAGGCCCAGATCACCCGCACTCAGTTTTTTATGCTTCCTCGCCGCCGATATAAAGTCATTCTTTAGGTAGCTGTTATGTACAGAGCAAATAATGTTTTTGTTTACATTGTCATTACGTGACGGCACCCTTGCTATGTAGTTAATCTGTTCCTTCGGTACATGAAAATCAATTGCTTTACCAATCTTGGTCATTATTGCGAACAGGTCTTCATCCTTGGATATCGGTACTCCTTTGATCTCAATATTGTTCATGCGAGACCTCTGTTCGCTCTCCGACTGACGTATCTCAAGCTGACTGATTCGATCTTGCAGATTGACTATCGCTTCTTTGTTTATCTTCATGGCTTCAATTTCACTTTCCAACACTGACACTTTACTGGTTAAAACCGTTATTTCCTGACCGTAGCACTCAAAGGACGATTTCAGTTCAGACACTTCATGCCGTATGGTTTTTAGTTCGGCAAGCTCACTCTGAATAGCCTTCACACACTCGATCAATGCTGGCAATGCTTCCATTTTAGCTGACAGATGTTGAAGCTCAGCCATGATGGTCTCCGAGTTCGCTGGTGACGCCTTCAGACTACCAGTTAGTGGACTGGCAACCGGGGTACCCTTGCAGCTTTGACATTTCCATGTCGATTTCCGCTCGCCAAGTTTTCTCCAGCTAGCTTCACTTATCCCAGCACAGGGAAAGTCGAGCTTTGCCTTACAGGCAGCACACGTAGCACCATCCCTCGATTCCACGTCACAACTTTTACAGGTAAACATTACGACTTAGATACACTGTCAGAGCCCGTTTTATGAGAAATAATTGTAAAGTATTTAGTAACTATTAGCAACGCCGTGTATTCGTGCGATCAGTACGCCGACTACCGTCGAACTGACGGACTTAAGTTTAGCAATTCTTCGGGCTATGTCGGTAACCTTGGTTCTCATGCGGATGTCCTCATTTCTGATTCGATCGCGCAAGGACTCACTTACTACTACTACTACCTACTTTGACCTCAAATAACTTTTTTTCAAAGTGTCGGATCGATGGGGACTTTTTACATATAATAATTATCATATGGTGTTTTGGACAATCCTACCAAATGTAACCGTACCCCTATTTTTTGGTCTAACTTGACCGGACTATACTGGCTGGTTATAAACATGTTGAAAGGTGTCCAAGTCCACGGCATTTGTTTTGTGTAAATGATGTAAGTAAGTGTTACCTTATCGATGATCCTCTTGGCGAGCAGCGAGATGTTATGCGCGAGCGGCACGTCGTTGAGGCAGCACGGCAGTAGCGCCAGCAGGGGCGGGCTGCGGTGAAGGGATTCCTCTGTCACATCCACCCAGATGTCATCCTGGGAGTAACAACACACATTGTAGTGACGTCTACAATACTATAGAGTACAGAGGAATATATGAATATATAAAGGAATTCGTACGCACTACGCACGATTCAGGTAGACGTCATAAAACATTCTACATCGCGCAATAAGTCATCCGGGAGATTACTATCTTAATTCTAGATGAGATGAGTAATAAAACCTCTCAAGTCCCAAGTTATTGCGGATACAATAAAAATAAATGTGTTTTCAATTAAAAAACAATACTTTACTCAAAATGTGTGTTTGTGTGATGTGAGTTTAAATGTTTGTAAACGCACCCACGATACAGGAGAAATTCCTTGAGCGGGGCAACGATTTAAACAAAAAAATGCAACTGCTAAAGAAGATGAAAATCTTATCGATTAAACAGTAGCAAACTTCACGCCATCCTCTCTGGCAGGAAGATTTTTGAAGGAAAATTTATCATTTTGCATCGTGCTCCGCATGCCTCTCTGAAAATCTCTACAGATTAAATGATACTTAAAAAAGTTGTTTACATTTTGGCTAGCACATTGCAGACTTGAATCACCTTATTGTCTGATAAAAAGAAGATTCCGTGCTTCGGAAGGCACGATGCTGGTGGTCCCGGCCCCCAAATGGTAGGTAGTCGTCAAACCATGTCAGAAGCCCTTTGGGGGGGGGGGATTATTAAATAACCCCTCGCGCATTTGGGGAGAGCAAAAGGGAGTGTCGGACTTCCACTGACAAAAAACTGCCTATGTACGGGATGTCAGAAGCCCTTGAGGCGGTTTAAAAACTCTGCCACTAGGGTGTGTAGGGTTGTTACACCTTACTGCCCACACGATAAGAAGAAGAATCTAAATATTTTGTAGAATGTAGTAGAACAGTCAAATAGAATAAGTAATGAATGAGTAACTTACATCAAGTTGATCCTCGAGCGGCACATCACACTTGGTGAGCAGCGCTGCGCACGCGCTGGCCAGCTCCCACGAGCCCTCGTACAGAGATATCTGTAGGTATTCACACGATCATACGAATGTCTGTTCAATTATATACCGAGTGTTTAGAAATTTAAAAAATACTAAGTAATACATGTTTGTCAGTATAGGTTGATTTTGTAAGATTATTGAGAAACTGAAAAGTCAAGTCAGACCCCTATGGGCAGTATTAACACTCTGACACCAGATTAGGCACTATTATCATTCTCTTGCCCTTATTCCAATCCAATTTGGGGTCGGCGCAGCGTGTCTTCTTCTTAAATACGTCTGTCACTAACCACACAATAAAGAAGAAGACAAACAAACCTCCGTAGATTATAATCAAGTTCTACTGTTTATTGGGAATTCCTAAGTGAAAGTTTCTACAAGTTCTTGATATATTAACGAATTTCACTTACTTTATAACACTGCTGCTTGCAAAAAATATAAGTTTACCTTTTATTTCAACCATAAACAACATAAATACTAGTGTTATTAAGTTAAATATTTTTACAGTATTTAATTGTACAAGGTACGGCTAAAACGAGGAGACGGAAATTGATTCCAATATTCCCACTGTTGCTCGGCTAAGTTTCGAAGTTACCCAAAATTCCGGCTACTGGGTGCTAGTTAGTACCTGGTTAGCTAGATGTATGTAGTAGTGCTGCAGCAGCAACTTGCGCGCCATGTCGGGCGTGGCGCGTCGGGTGAGCGCAGCGAGCGCACGCACTGCGGCGGCCCGGGCGCGCGGCTGGCGCTGGTTGCTCAGCACCACCAGGCTCTCCGCACACACCGCGCCGGATATCGCCTGTTAAATGTTACATACTGTCAATAAATTGTTTTCTCACATAATCATACCAACTTCTGGGCTATTTATTGAAGTATCGTTATCGTACGCAACATACGCGTTGGCATGAAGTTGCGGGCACAAGGACAAAATACAATACAGAAAAAATATCCGAGAGAAATTCCTGAGTCGGGCAGTGTTATTGGGTTTTTCCATCAGGAAAGTCTCAGTAGCAGCCTCAAATCTAGATTTGTCACCGGTTGATGACAATAGGCGCGTCCCTAATTACATTGGACTTAAACATAACTAGCAAAATGTGGGTGTACTATTATTAGGCACACCTCTGCCTAACCCTTCGGGAATTACAGCCGTGATGCTATGTTATGTACATAAAAAGTTTACTTATCTCGTTAATCACACTAATATTATTTATTTAGTACTTGGAAGACTTACAGCTAATAAACACAAACAAAAAGAAGTAACCATACTCACCAGAAAGCCAATTACAAGTCCTCACGTATAGACATATAATACAATGATTTATAATGCGAGCATATAACAAAAAAAAAAAAAGCCTTATGTAAAATAAATACAACATAAAAAAAACTTAGTTCGCAAAAAATTACTAGCAATTGCATTACATGAAATATTACAGAAATTAATAACAACAAATAAAATAACCCACCGCTACTTGAAAAACTTGAGGCTTAAGCACCTTCTGGCCGAATTTACACTAGTTGTGAATGGATCTAAGTCATATTCCTTGCATACGTCATTGAAATGTCTGCTTGCACGCACAATATAGCTGTTCCGCCTATAATTCGAAGATGTATGAGGTACACGTATGGGTGGATTAAAACGAAATGCTTTACAAGGCACATTAAAATGAAATTTAGACAATAACTCAGGGTTATCGATATCGTTACTGAGGATTTTCAACAAGAATAAGCTGTCAGCAATTTTACGTCGCTCCACCAGTGGTACCTCTTACAGAGTCTAAAGTAATCAGTTGACTGATATGGAATCCTTTGATGAAAGCAAAGATACTTTATGAAACGCCTTTGGATGCTTTCAATGCGGTCAATATATTTATGATAACGAGGATTCCATATCTGAGAGGCATACTCAAGCTGACTTCTTACAAAAGTGCAATACAAAATTTTTAGTGTTTTAGCGTTTGTAAAACACTTAGAGAGACGTATAATAAACCCAAGTAGTTTAGAATTTTTTTTGACAATTGCATCAATGTGTGTGTCAAAAACTAACTTACTGTCTTGATGGACGCCCAGGGGGTCTAAAACGGCCACTTTAGCAGATCATAATAGGAATTGCGTCAAAAAGCGTAAATGACCTTTCATAATAGTAACAGCGTCTGGGACCATTAAGGAAAATAGATCATAGGTAAGTAATAATAGGAAAACAATATGAATTGCGTTAAATTCGTAAAATGATCACAGACGCAGTTACTATTTTGAAAGGTCAATTCATATTCTGATCTGCTAAAGTGGCCATTTTAGACCCCCAGGTCACGAATAGTATTGCACCTTAAGCACCCAAAGTATATGTAGTAGCCAAAACTGCACGTTTCCTAGTGAAAGTGATCACCGAACACTTGGATGGGTTAAGATCTAGTCTGTGAGCCCGACAATACTCTTCAAGCCGGTACAAATCAGCCGGAAGTGCTAGTCTGTCTTCGAGCGTAGAAACAGTGGCGAATATTTTCATGTCATCGGCAAAACACAGTAGTTTGGATGAATGGAGGCACTGATCGATATCATTCACATAGACCACAAATAAAAAGGGACCCAACAACGATCCCTGAGGCACCCCACTGGGCACGTTTACCCAACTAGACATGTAATTGTTGAGGACTACGGCTTGTGACCTGTTGTCAATGTAAGAAGCGAACCACCTCAAGAGGTCCCCACGGATGCCCAAGTAGCTCAGCTTCTTATTATAAACCTCAGTCTAAAATAATCTTGTGTCCTTTCCTTTAGTTTATTTTTGTCCTTGATAAGGACTCCTTCGAGAGTCCTCTGTCTCCATGACCGGAACAACTCAAGTATATTTTATGTCTTTTCGTCAAATAACTACCTACATATTTGAGACTTTCAACAGGATCGGTCAAAATATCGTTATAGATTAAAACCAATGAAGTTATTTGGGTAGATTTCATTTTAATTAAAATCAACTTCAAGGTATTCTCAAAAATAAAATCCTTAAACGATTTTAAGGACTGTAAAAATATATGAATAGTCGAAAAATATATAAAAAATCTCTACAAAATAAACAAATGTACGCGCGACATGAGGAGAACCTCAGTTGAATAACATGCTACGACTTGAAGATTTTCGGCATACAGACCGACAATCGTTGAAATCAATCATCACAAAATAATGTTGATTTTCCGTTGTTTAATGGTGAATTCTGAGGGGGACGGCGCGAACGCAGTCCCCACTACCAAAAATTACGCATCCGAGTTATCCACATTAGGGATAATCGCAGGGGTCAACCCAACCGCAGTGCAATGGGAAGGCCTCGCCCTGGGGGAACCGCCTAATTGATCACGGTTTCCCCTATGCCAGGTAAGTATGATTTGACAACAGTACCGCGCGGTAGTCATTCGACGCCGGAGAATCTTAACACCGCGATTCAGAATCGTGACGTAATTGTTCAACGCCATCTATCGAGGCTATAGAGAGTAAACTGTCATGGCCGACGAGGATAATAACCGGCATTGATAAACTGTAGATAAAAGACAGCTGCGTGTATGCTATCCCGCTCATACTCATGAGGAAATAGTGACGTTGGAGTGAGATAACAAAATGAGCGGTTGCGATTCAGAAGCACTGTGGTTAGGTTGGTTGTATGGTATAGAATGTGACATTTCATTTGTTTACTTCATACGAGTCAAGTCCTATTTAGTAATTTAAATGGGCTTGAACATTTCATAAATAAATCGAGTGCAAGGAGTGCAAGCGTTCTTTATTGTTTTAAGTAAATAATGCTTACTATAACTTAATCATTCATCTTAGGTCCGTTTTCTTAGATTTATTAAGTGATAGAATAATTCAGCTGCGTTTATGGGTGTTAAGATAGTTGTATGTTCATAAAGTTTTTCTGTGTCACTATTATCGTGAAAGCAAGGGTTAATTTTAATTTTCATGAACAAACAAACAGTGTGATAAAAAAAGGACTTGGTTTAGTTATAGTAGTGTTAGTAATTTCAGGGTTAACATAAGCATGTTTTGCGTAGCGTTTGTAAGGTTAAGTATTGAGAATAGTATTGTTTACAATTTGAAGTATTTGGGGGTTATGCGACGATTATTGAAAATGTAGTAGAAGATAATTGGAATAATTGTTTTAAAATTGATATAATGTTGCAATTATAAATTTAACAATCTACACACAATAATTTATATAGACCTCTAATTCACGACACTTATAGTTAGTTGACGGCTTCTTTAGGGTCCTGTTTACACCTTGTATAAAAACCTGGATGAGGCACGGAAAAGAAAGTGTAACTGGCCAAAAATGGCGTAAATGTTTTCTATGTCTGAGGCACAGAACAAAGAACAGTGGCCGAAGAGGAGACCTATACCCCCAACAGCGGGTGATTACGGGCTGACATGGCGATGATGCGTAGTACTCGCAACTGGAGTGCGTATATGACCAGATGTATGAATGTAGACGAGGCAAAAGGAGTATACAAGGATCGTAGCAGGTGGCGTTCTGTAGTTTCTGCCTACCTCCGTCGGAAAAGGCCGTGAGTTTATGATGATGATGGTTGATAAATAGGATTCGGCACGTTACCTGTTGGTGCGCGTGGTCGGGCAGCAAGGCCAGCGCGTGCCGCAGCAGCAGCAGCAGACCCTCGCATGCTGACCAGCCTGATGCGGCGCCAGCTCTCACACGACGCTGAGGGAATATACTAGGATTAATTTCAAAAGCATAATTTTGCTTTCTATATTTTTAAACGAGTTCAAAAAAGGAGGAGGTTCTATGTTCAGCTGTATGTATTTTGTTATTAGGTCATTGATATTTACGTCAATTTTGGACCGATTTACGTGATTCTTCTTCGTCTATGTTGATGATTTCCTAATATCGTCTTTAATATAAAATGAAAACATGGTTACAATTTGCGTGGAATGCTTCAAGTAAAAAGGATAAAATAAAAAACTTTTTGGCAAACAAAACAACCGACTTTCAAAAAAACACTAAAAGACGTTTTTTTTAAAGGCTTTTCGTATGTCAACATTCTGGACAAATGAAAGAGAAGTTAGAGAAAAAACTGGTATAGTTAAAAAATATTTATATTTTTTTCCCTTACCTATGTTCATAAAGAGTTTACCACAACGGCTAAATTTAGTTACCGAAAGGAATGAAAAAATAATCGGAACAGTAATCTTTTACCATCTCAGATATGCCAGTTCTTTTTTGCAAAATAAGAAAAAAATATCTCTTGCTTTTTGAGTAGTTTAACAGGATTTTAACAGTTCAAAGGGTCTTCATAGTGTAAAATAGAATGTATTATAAGGTAATTTAGTCACCTGATGGTAGATCCCGCTGGTGTACATCTCCACGGTGGTGTGGTTGACGTCGTCCGAGTCTACAACAATGTACTCCGTGAGCTCGGCAGGCGCCACCACTGCGGGGCCCTCCTCTCCCTCGCCCTCCTTCACCCCAGTGCTATCTGTAACCACCACCTTCTACAGACTGGTGCATGCGAGCTATTGCCATACTTTGTGCCGATAGAAGGAAATTTAACTAGTGTAAAGCACACTGCTACTTCGACATACTGCTTGCAACGGAAATATTTGCTGTGCAAATGTAATGTGCTCTAATGTTCAATTTGATGTAAGCAAGCAAGTATTGTAATAAGTAAGAACCAGTATCTACGAAAATGGAGACGAGGAGATTGCATAGGAAGCGTACAAGATTTGAGCAATCGACAATCACAGGAGAGTCGAAAACCGCGATGTGATTGATTGATTCCTGAGTGTCTCCTCTCTGCTTCGCTCATTACAGTTTTGTTGGATACTGGAGTAAACCATGTTCTCCACAAAACATATTATTATTAATAGCAGCTAACCGGAAGAGTTACACACACAACACAACAACAATACATACGACAATTTTTAGGGTTCCGTACATCAAAAGGAAAAAGCGGAACCCTTATAGAATGTC
Source organism: Diarsia dahlii (assembly GCA_949775195.1). NCBI lineage: Eukaryota > Metazoa > Arthropoda > Insecta > Lepidoptera > Noctuidae > Diarsia > Diarsia dahlii. The sequence goes on along the minus strand of OX459196.1, from coordinate 23,310,453 downwards.
TCGTGTGTCTGTCACAGCCATTTGCTCCAAACCGAATAAACCGATTAAGTTAAAAATTGGTACACATAATGTATGTATTTCGATGAGCCAAACACGGACGTATTACGTAAATAAATAAACGAATTTTGAATATGGGGTTCACTTTTGGGGAGCTTAACATTTTTTTTTTAAGTTTTGCAAACTGTACGTTGTGAATGAGTGATGTTGTGTATCATATGAAACGGCTTATTGTGAGCATCTCAAACATATATTTTTTTTAAATGAAATATTTTCTACTGACACTTGTGATACCTAGGATCACCTAATCTGATAACCAGCTAATTCCTAGCCAGCACATAAATATTAATCGTATCAAGTCAACTTAGCGAGAGTGAACAATTAGCTGAGTGCAATCTATTAAAGCGGGTGCATTCTAAGGTGCTTTTATAGTGTCACAAATGTTTAAAATAGCATAATTTATTTTCAGACAACTTTGGCCCATACATAATACCTCACAGCAGACTAACATACATTTATGATGTAATACAACTTGTGTTGCCAATGGATATAATTAAATGGCGTCATAACAAAACGGCATCGATGACAATTAACCCACTTGCCGTTTGGCGGTGTGAGGTTTATTCTATATTTATATAGATTAGTTTTAGTTCTTCTGACAAAAAAATCTATTGAATATTATGTGTGACACGGTTAAACTATGTTACTCATAACATATAATATTCATCATGTCAACTCTTCTAATACATTACACTTACCGGGTATAGCTGGGGTGTCTGAATTTTCTGATGTAGAAGACGCGGTGTGTTTCCTAAAATGAAAATTCTTCAAATAAAACTTAAGTTTATAATATCATCGTCAGTTTAACATCATGAGATTAAACTTATGGTCATACTAAGCACCACGTCTGCTGTACTCCACGAGGGGGAGGCACGAGGTCTACTGGCCTTCAGGCAACCTGGAGACAGAGTTGTGCCCAAGGCACAACAAGGTACACATCCAGACACCACGTGCGAACTGAGACTTTTTGGTAGAAAATATAATAGCACTTTAGCCGACCTAGGAATCGAACCCTGGTCTCTATGCTCAGCACTAGTGCTTACGGTCATTAGACTACAGAACCAGTCAGTTTTTTTTTTGCAAGAAACGTTACTAAATACAACACATTACCTGCCTTCCTTAATCTGCGAATTGAGCATAGACTTCATCTGCTTGGTGGACTCAGTACTCCCACAGCTGCTGTCTATCCGGTCATCACCACTAGGAGCCTTATCCCTTAGGGAATTAAGACTACTATCGTTCAGCACCTCTTCCGTGGATGTACTGGATACGCTGGGTCGTTCCTCGACCTTCTTCTTGACTCGCTTGGAAGGTCGTTTCTTGGTGAAGCTGGAGGAGAACTCGCTCATCTCTTGGGTTTCTGATGTTAGTAAGAAGTAGAAGTTGGCTCGGGAGTGGGTTACGAACGTGTCACTGGCCTGGTCAAACAAATAGGTTTTGTTAAAAAATTGCGAGGTTAATTTTATTTACAACAAGAATTTTGCCCGCGGCTTCGCCCGCGAGGGCTGTACGGGGTGTCAGACTTCTACTGACTAAAACCACCCATGTTACTTCATAGCCCTTTGTGTTGAGGCCGCGGCATCTCTTTCGAACAACCCGCAGCGCCGACACTTCAGACTTGATAGGTAGTCCAGTACATACCTGATGCATGAGCAGTAAGAAGTCACACAGCAGCGCCAGGCGGTGCAGCAGTGGCGGCGCGCCCACCAGACCCCGCACCACCTCCACCAGCGCACTGCTGGCCACGGCGTCCAGTGGACCACACTCCGAGTTCAGGAACCGCTCCTGTTTCAATCAATAAAATGGATATGTACTTTCATAGCATAAAAAAGGTCTTTAAATCTCTAAACAGATTGCATGCTCAAGTGCGGCCGATTCAATTTGGCTAGATAGGCTATAATCGACCCATCTCGGACAGAATGCAAATGTAGAGCCCCAACACAGTATAATATGCCACATCTCCGCTCTTCCCCGTCGTGCCCAACTAACTGCACGCTCTTGGACTTGTATGAAACAAACGACAGAGTTGTCCAGGTTCCTACACGTACTGATAGGACAACTCGAAAAGAAAAGGGTCACTTTTTGGTGAACGCTTAGTACAACAAAATATTAAATTCCATAAGGTTTATTTTATAAAGCGTGAATGCTAAAACTGTATAATGAAATCATCTGATTCGATATAACAGTTAGTTGGGCAACCAGTGCGTGTGTGGTACCTTTACAGTGCCCGTATGATAAGTTACTTGGTGGATGTGGTACCTTGCAAGCCAGCAGCAGATGGTTGAGCAACCCAGTGCGGTTCATCTGGTAGTGGTTGAAGGCGCGGCGCGGGTGCGAGTCCCGCAGTAACGCACGTATGATAAGTTACTTGGTGGATGTGGTACCTTGCAAGCCAGCAGCAGATGGTTGAGCAACCCAGTGCGGTTCATCTGGTAGTGGTTGAAGGCGCGGCGCGGGTGCGAGTCCCGCAGTAACGCACGTATGATAAGTTACTTGGTGGATGTGGTACCTTGCAAGCCAGCAGCAGATGGTTGAGCAACCCAGTGCGGTTCATCTGGTAGTGGTTGAAGGCGCGGCGCGGGTGCGAGTCCCGCAGTAACGCACGTATGATAAGTTACTTGGTGGATGTGGTACCTTGCAAGCCAGCAGCAGATGGTTGAGCAACCCAGTGCGGTTCATCTGGTAGTGGTTGAAGGCGCGGCGCGGGTGCGAGTCCCGCAGTAACGCACGTATGATAAGTTACTTGGTGGATGTGGTACCTTGCAAGCCAGCAGCAGATGGTTGAGCAACCCAGTGCGGTTCATCTGGTAGTGGTTGAAGGCGCGGCGCGGGTGCGAGTCCCGCAGTAACGCACGTATGATAAGTTACTTGGTGGATGTGGTACCTTGCAAGCCAGCAGCAGATGGTTGAGCAACCCAGTGCGGTTCATCTGGTAGTGGTTGAAGGCGCGGCGCGGGTGCGAGTCCCGCAGTAACGCACGTATGATAAGTTACTTGGTGGATGTGGTACCTTGCAAGCCAGCAGCAGATGGTTGAGCAACCCAGTGCGGTTCATCTGGTAGTGGTTGAAGGCGCGGCGCGGGTGCGAGTCCCGCAGTAACGCACGTATGATAAGTTACTTGGTGGATGTGGTACCTTGCAAGCCAGCAGCAGATGGTTGAGCAACCCAGTGCGGTTCATCTGGTAGTGGTTGAAGGCGCGGCGCGGGTGCGAGTCCCGCAGTAACGCACGTATGATAAGTTACTTGGTGGATGTGGTACCTTGCAAGCCAGCAGCAGATGGTTGAGCAACCCAGTGCGGTTCATCTGGTAGTGGTTGAAGGCGCGGCGCGGGTGCGAGTCCCGCAGTAACGCACGTATGATAAGTTACTTGGTGGATGTGGTACCTTGCAAGCCAGCAGCAGATGGTTGAGCAACCCAGTGCGGTTCATCTGGTAGTGGTTGAAGGCGCGGCGCGGGTGCGAGTCCCGCAGTAACGCACGTATGATAAGTTACTTGGTGGATGTGGTACCTTGCAAGCCAGCAGCAGATGGTTGAGCAACCCAGTGCGGTTCATCTGGTAGTGGTTGAAGGCGCGGCGCGGGTGCGAGTCCCGCAGTAACGCACGTATGATAAGTTACTTGGTGGATGTGGTACCTTGCAAGCCAGCAGCAGATGGTTGAGCAACCCAGTGCGGTTCATCTGGTAGTGGTTGAAGGCGCGGCGCGGGTGCGAGTCCCGCAGTAACGCACGTATGATAAGTTACTTGGTGGATGTGGTACCTTGCAAGCCAGCAGCAGATGGTTGAGCAACCCAGTGCGGTTCATCTGGTAGTGGTTGAAGGCGCGGCGCGGGTGCGAGTCCCGCAGTAACGCACGTATGATAAGTTACTTGGTGGATGTGGTACCTTGCAAGCCAGCAGCAGATGGTTGAGCAACCCAGTGCGGTTCATCTGGTAGTGGTTGAAGGCGCGGCGCGGGTGCGAGTCCCGCAGTAACGCACGTATGATAAGTTACTTGGTGGATGTGGTACCTTGCAAGCCAGCAGCAGATGGTTGAGCAACCCAGTGCGGTTCATCTGGTAGTGGTTGAAGGCGCGGCGCGGGTGCGAGTCCCGCAGTAACGCACGTATGATAAGTTACTTGGTGGATGTGGTACCTTGCAAGCCAGCAGCAGATGGTTGAGCAACCCAGTGCGGTTCATCTGGTAGTGGTTGAAGGCGCGGCGCGGGTGCGAGTCCCGCAGTAACGCACGTATGATAAGTTACTTGGTGGATGTGGTACCTTGCAAGCCAGCAGCAGATGGTTGAGCAACCCAGTGCGGTTCATCTGGTAGTGGTTGAAGGCGCGGCGCGGGTGCGAGTCCCGCAGTAACGCACGTATGATAAGTTACTTGGTGGATGTGGTACCTTGCAAGCCAGCAGCAGATGGTTGAGCAACCCAGTGCGGTTCATCTGGTAGTGGTTGAAGGCGCGGCGCGGGTGCGAGTCCCGCAGTAACGCACGTATGATAAGTTACTTGGTGGATGTGGTACCTTGCAAGCCAGCAGCAGATGGTTGAGCAACCCAGTGCGGTTCATCTGGTAGTGGTTGAAGGCGCGGCGCGGGTGCGAGTCCCGCAGTAACGCACGTATGATAAGTTACTTGGTGGATGTGGTACCTTGCAAGCCAGCAGCAGATGGTTGAGCAACCCAGTGCGGTTCATCTGGTAGTGGTTGAAGGCGCGGCGCGGGTGCGAGTCCCGCAGTAACGCACGTATGATAAGTTACTTGGTGGATGTGGTACCTTGCAAGCCAGCAGCAGATGGTTGAGCAACCCAGTGCGGTTCATCTGGTAGTGGTTGAAGGCGCGGCGCGGGTGCGAGTCCCGCAGTAACGCACGTATGATAAGTTACTTGGTGGATGTGGTACCTTGCAAGCCAGCAGCAGATGGTTGAGCAACCCAGTGCGGTTCATCTGGTAGTGGTTGAAGGCGCGGCGCGGGTGCGAGTCCCGCAGTAACGCACGTATGATAAGTTACTTGGTGGATGTGGTACCTTGCAAGCCAGCAGCAGATGGTTGAGCAACCCAGTGCGGTTCATCTGGTAGTGGTTGAAGGCGCGGCGCGGGTGCGAGTCCCGCAGTAACGCACGTATGATAAGTTACTTGGTGGATGTGGTACCTTGCAAGCCAGCAGCAGATGGTTGAGCAACCCAGTGCGGTTCATCTGGTAGTGGTTGAAGGCGCGGCGCGGGTGCGAGTCCCGCAGTAACGCACGTATGATAAGTTACTTGGTGGATGTGGTACCTTGCAAGCCAGCAGCAGATGGTTGAGCAACCCAGTGCGGTTCATCTGGTAGTGGTTGAAGGCGCGGCGCGGGTGCGAGTCCCGCAGTAACGCACGTATGATAAGTTACTTGGTGGATGTGGTACCTTGCAAGCCAGCAGCAGATGGTTGAGCAACCCAGTGCGGTTCATCTGGTAGTGGTTGAAGGCGCGGCGCGGGTGCGAGTCCCGCAGTAACGCACGTATGATAAGTTACTTGGTGGATGTGGTACCTTGCAAGCCAGCAGCAGATGGTTGAGCAACCCAGTGCGGTTCATCTGGTAGTGGTTGAAGGCGCGGCGCGGGTGCGAGTCCCGCAGTAACGCACGTATGATAAGTTACTTGGTGGATGTGGTACCTTGCAAGCCAGCAGCAGATGGTTGAGCAACCCAGTGCGGTTCATCTGGTAGTGGTTGAAGGCGCGGCGCGGGTGCGAGTCCCGCAGTAACGCACGTATGATAAGTTACTTGGTGGATGTGGTACCTTGCAAGCCAGCAGCAGATGGTTGAGCAACCCAGTGCGGTTCATCTGGTAGTGGTTGAAGGCGCGGCGCGGGTGCGAGTCCCGCAGTAACGCACGTATGATAAGTTACTTGGTGGATGTGGTACCTTGCAAGCCAGCAGCAGATGGTTGAGCAACCCAGTGCGGTTCATCTGGTAGTGGTTGAAGGCGCGGCGCGGGTGCGAGTCCCGCAGTAACGCACGTATGATAAGTTACTTGGTGGATGTGGTACCTTGCAAGCCAGCAGCAGATGGTTGAGCAACCCAGTGCGGTTCATCTGGTAGTGGTTGAAGGCGCGGCGCGGGTGCGAGTCCCGCAGTAACGCACGTATGATAAGTTACTTGGTGGATGTGGTACCTTGCAAGCCAGCAGCAGATGGTTGAGCAACCCAGTGCGGTTCATCTGGTAGTGGTTGAAGGCGCGGCGCGGGTGCGAGTCCCGCAGTAACGCACGTATGATAAGTTACTTGGTGGATGTGGTACCTTGCAAGCCAGCAGCAGATGGTTGAGCAACCCAGTGCGGTTCATCTGGTAGTGGTTGAAGGCGCGGCGCGGGTGCGAGTCCCGCAGTAACGCACGTATGATAAGTTACTTGGTGGATGTGGTACCTTGCAAGCCAGCAGCAGATGGTTGAGCAACCCAGTGCGGTTCATCTGGTAGTGGTTGAAGGCGCGGCGCGGGTGCGAGTCCCGCAGTAACGCACGTATGATAAGTTACTTGGTGGATGTGGTACCTTGCAAGCCAGCAGCAGATGGTTGAGCAACCCAGTGCGGTTCATCTGGTAGTGGTTGAAGGCGCGGCGCGGGTGCGAGTCCCGCAGTAACGCACGTATGATAAGTTACTTGGTGGATGTGGTACCTTGCAAGCCAGCAGCAGATGGTTGAGCAACCCAGTGCGGTTCATCTGGTAGTGGTTGAAGGCGCGGCGCGGGTGCGAGTCCCGCAGTAACGCACGTATGATAAGTTACTTGGTGGATGTGGTACCTTGCAAGCCAGCAGCAGATGGTTGAGCAACCCAGTGCGGTTCATCTGGTAGTGGTTGAAGGCGCGGCGCGGGTGCGAGTCCCGCAGTAACGCACGTATGATAAGTTACTTGGTGGATGTGGTACCTTGCAAGCCAGCAGCAGATGGTTGAGCAACCCAGTGCGGTTCATCTGGTAGTGGTTGAAGGCGCGGCGCGGGTGCGAGTCCCGCAGTAACGCACGTATGATAAGTTACTTGGTGGATGTGGTACCTTGCAAGCCAGCAGCAGATGGTTGAGCAACCCAGTGCGGTTCATCTGGTAGTGGTTGAAGGCGCGGCGCGGGTGCGAGTCCCGCAGTAACGCACGTATGATAAGTTACTTGGTGGATGTGGTACCTTGCAAGCCAGCAGCAGATGGTTGAGCAACCCAGTGCGGTTCATCTGGTAGTGGTTGAAGGCGCGGCGCGGGTGCGAGTCCCGCAGTAACGCACGTATGATAAGTTACTTGGTGGATGTGGTACCTTGCAAGCCAGCAGCAGATGGTTGAGCAACCCAGTGCGGTTCATCTGGTAGTGGTTGAAGGCGCGGCGCGGGTGCGAGTCCCGCAGTAACGCACGTATGATAAGTTACTTGGTGGATGTGGTACCTTGCAAGCCAGCAGCAGATGGTTGAGCAACCCAGTGCGGTTCATCTGGTAGTGGTTGAAGGCGCGGCGCGGGTGCGAGTCCCGCAGTAACGCACGTATGATAAGTTACTTGGTGGATGTGGTACCTTGCAAGCCAGCAGCAGATGGTTGAGCAACCCAGTGCGGTTCATCTGGTAGTGGTTGAAGGCGCGGCGCGGGTGCGAGTCCCGCAGTAACGCACGTATGATAAGTTACTTGGTGGATGTGGTACCTTGCAAGCCAGCAGCAGATGGTTGAGCAACCCAGTGCGGTTCATCTGGTAGTGGTTGAAGGCGCGGCGCGGGTGCGAGTCCCGCAGTAACGCACGTATGATAAGTTACTTGGTGGATGTGGTACCTTGCAAGCCAGCAGCAGATGGTTGAGCAACCCAGTGCGGTTCATCTGGTAGTGGTTGAAGGCGCGGCGCGGGTGCGAGTCCCGCAGTAACGCACGTATGATAAGTTACTTGGTGGATGTGGTACCTTGCAAGCCAGCAGCAGATGGTTGAGCAACCCAGTGCGGTTCATCTGGTAGTGGTTGAAGGCGCGGCGCGGGTGCGAGTCCCGCAGTAACGCACGTATGATAAGTTACTTGGTGGATGTGGTACCTTGCAAGCCAGCAGCAGATGGTTGAGCAACCCAGTGCGGTTCATCTGGTAGTGGTTGAAGGCGCGGCGCGGGTGCGAGTCCCGCAGTAACGCACGTATGATAAGTTACTTGGTGGATGTGGTACCTTGCAAGCCAGCAGCAGATGGTTGAGCAACCCAGTGCGGTTCATCTGGTAGTGGTTGAAGGCGCGGCGCGGGTGCGAGTCCCGCAGTAACGCACGTATGATAAGTTACTTGGTGGATGTGGTACCTTGCAAGCCAGCAGCAGATGGTTGAGCAACCCAGTGCGGTTCATCTGGTAGTGGTTGAAGGCGCGGCGCGGGTGCGAGTCCCGCAGTAACGCACGTATGATAAGTTACTTGGTGGATGTGGTACCTTGCAAGCCAGCAGCAGATGGTTGAGCAACCCAGTGCGGTTCATCTGGTAGTGGTTGAAGGCGCGGCGCGGGTGCGAGTCCCGCAGTAACGCACGTATGATAAGTTACTTGGTGGATGTGGTACCTTGCAAGCCAGCAGCAGATGGTTGAGCAACCCAGTGCGGTTCATCTGGTAGTGGTTGAAGGCGCGGCGCGGGTGCGAGTCCCGCAGTAACGCACGTATGATAAGTTACTTGGTGGATGTGGTACCTTGCAAGCCAGCAGCAGATGGTTGAGCAACCCAGTGCGGTTCATCTGGTAGTGGTTGAAGGCGCGGCGCGGGTGCGAGTCCCGCAGTAACGCACGTATGATAAGTTACTTGGTGGATGTGGTACCTTGCAAGCCAGCAGCAGATGGTTGAGCAACCCAGTGCGGTTCATCTGGTAGTGGTTGAAGGCGCGGCGCGGGTGCGAGTCCCGCAGTAACGCACGTATGATAAGTTACTTGGTGGATGTGGTACCTTGCAAGCCAGCAGCAGATGGTTGAGCAACCCAGTGCGGTTCATCTGGTAGTGGTTGAAGGCGCGGCGCGGGTGCGAGTCCCGCAGTAACGCACGTATGATAAGTTACTTGGTGGATGTGGTACCTTGCAAGCCAGCAGCAGATGGTTGAGCAACCCAGTGCGGTTCATCTGGTAGTGGTTGAAGGCGCGGCGCGGGTGCGAGTCCCGCAGTAACGCACGTATGATAAGTTACTTGGTGGATGTGGTACCTTGCAAGCCAGCAGCAGATGGTTGAGCAACCCAGTGCGGTTCATCTGGTAGTGGTTGAAGGCGCGGCGCGGGTGCGAGTCCCGCAGTAACGCACGTATGATAAGTTACTTGGTGGATGTGGTACCTTGCAAGCCAGCAGCAGATGGTTGAGCAACCCAGTGCGGTTCATCTGGTAGTGGTTGAAGGCGCGGCGCGGGTGCGAGTCCCGCAGTAACGCACGTATGATAAGTTACTTGGTGGATGTGGTACCTTGCAAGCCAGCAGCAGATGGTTGAGCAACCCAGTGCGGTTCATCTGGTAGTGGTTGAAGGCGCGGCGCGGGTGCGAGTCCCGCAGTAACGCACGTATGATAAGTTACTTGGTGGATGTGGTACCTTGCAAGCCAGCAGCAGATGGTTGAGCAACCCAGTGCGGTTCATCTGGTAGTGGTTGAAGGCGCGGCGCGGGTGCGAGTCCCGCAGTAACGCACGTATGATAAGTTACTTGGTGGATGTGGTACCTTGCAAGCCAGCAGCAGATGGTTGAGCAACCCAGTGCGGTTCATCTGGTAGTGGTTGAAGGCGCGGCGCGGGTGCGAGTCCCGCAGTAACGCACGTATGATAAGTTACTTGGTGGATGTGGTACCTTGCAAGCCAGCAGCAGATGGTTGAGCAACCCAGTGCGGTTCATCTGGTAGTGGTTGAAGGCGCGGCGCGGGTGCGAGTCCCGCAGTAACGCACGTATGATAAGTTACTTGGTGGATGTGGTACCTTGCAAGCCAGCAGCAGATGGTTGAGCAACCCAGTGCGGTTCATCTGGTAGTGGTTGAAGGCGCGGCGCGGGTGCGAGTCCCGCAGTAACGCACGTATGATAAGTTACTTGGTGGATGTGGTACCTTGCAAGCCAGCAGCAGATGGTTGAGCAACCCAGTGCGGTTCATCTGGTAGTGGTTGAAGGCGCGGCGCGGGTGCGAGTCCCGCAGTAACGCACGTATGATAAGTTACTTGGTGGATGTGGTACCTTGCAAGCCAGCAGCAGATGGTTGAGCAACCCAGTGCGGTTCATCTGGTAGTGGTTGAAGGCGCGGCGCGGGTGCGAGTCCCGCAGTAACGCACGTATGATAAGTTACTTGGTGGATGTGGTACCTTGCAAGCCAGCAGCAGATGGTTGAGCAACCCAGTGCGGTTCATCTGGTAGTGGTTGAAGGCGCGGCGCGGGTGCGAGTCCCGCAGTAACGCACGTATGATAAGTTACTTGGTGGATGTGGTACCTTGCAAGCCAGCAGCAGATGGTTGAGCAACCCAGTGCGGTTCATCTGGTAGTGGTTGAAGGCGCGGCGCGGGTGCGAGTCCCGCAGTAACGCACGTATGATAAGTTACTTGGTGGATGTGGTACCTTGCAAGCCAGCAGCAGATGGTTGAGCAACCCAGTGCGGTTCATCTGGTAGTGGTTGAAGGCGCGGCGCGGGTGCGAGTCCCGCAGTAACGCACGTATGATAAGTTACTTGGTGGATGTGGTACCTTGCAAGCCAGCAGCAGATGGTTGAGCAACCCAGTGCGGTTCATCTGGTAGTGGTTGAAGGCGCGGCGCGGGTGCGAGTCCCGCAGTAACGCACGTATGCAGCACAACGCCAGTGCCCACGCTGAGCCGCGCTGCAGCTCGCGGGTGCCGTTGATGTTCTCTACTTCCCAGGTTAACTCCTGGAAAAAAGACCAAGCGTTAGACTCTAATCTGCCGGGGCTGCAGTTTCTCCGAAAGAGATACCGCGGCCACGGAAACAAAGGGCTAAGGAGGAACATGTGTGGTTCTTAGTCTTTAGAAGTTTGGGAGGTAAAGGGAGTGTTCCCTTTCGCTCCACTCAGAGCGGGGAAAAAAAGGGTAAGATGATGATGAAGCATTTTCCATTCTACTATTGCACTACTTACTTGTTCAGTGTCGAGGTATCTCCAGGCGTTGGCTAGCAGCACGAGCAGTGCGGGCTGCAGCAGCACGGCATCAGTCCGCGCGGCCAGCTGCACGCTCTCACCGCACGCGCTCAGTAACGGAGTGCTGCAAGCTTCGTCTAGTATCACCTAAAGAAAAAACACACCCCTTTTTATTAGATTCAATAACTTAACAACTGAATCTGTTGCTAAAGAACTGGCCGTGGCTTGATAATAACTGCCGCACGTAAAGCCGTTGGTCCCGGCTGTCAATCTTTGGTAGTCGTTACGTAGCCAGTGGCCGGACAGTCTGATTACACGCTTTGCTAAGGGTACCAGTACTAACTGGGTTGTTGAGGTCAGATAAGCAGTCACTCCGTGGAAAATGCTGCATGTGGTTAGCCTGGACGCCTACACCAATATTGGGAAAAGGCAGATGATGATGAATCTGCTGCATTAGGATTCTCTACGTTACCACTGTACTGTTCGGTGTTCGGGACCAATGAAAGAACCGTCTTGTTTAAAGTATAAACCTTTAATGCCCCACTTACATACTAAGTTACATTTATATAGGGAGGTTGTCTTACACACACTACACCTCCCTCGTTATTTAAAAAAACAGAAAAAAAAAATGTTTGACATAATATTGTGCATTAATTAGAAGGCTAGACATAGCCAATTCTATAGTAGTATAGTGCGCTTATAAGATAAACAACTTATGGCTAGTATATATTAATTTGGCTTATTATATAATTTTGTACGGTTTTTATGTAAAATGTCTTCTTTTCCATTTTTCAATATTTTTACATTTGGTGATTGTGATATCCGAACGTAACAGTGGTAGTAATTGTTTATGCCTTGTATGTGTCTATTGTCTTTTCGTTCTGCTGTCTCGCTCTCTCGCAACCAATCAGCCATATTGTAAACCTGTACAAGAAAACTGTCTACAGAAATAAATACGATTTCAATTAATAAAAGTGTTTATATCAGTATACAACAGTTTGGCGACGAGCATTAAAGAACCCGTTGTAAGAAAAATATAAAGTTTTCGCAAAATTAAAGTAAAACAACACAATATTCAACAAAAACAAGAAGCAGCAGCACGCTTCACTGTGAAGTTAGCTCCGATTGACGTGCGTTGCGACTTGCGAGTGCGACGAATAACCACCATCTTGGTTCGCTGTTGACTAATGTCACGTCTGTTTACAAAGTTCGATCGAAGAAAATAAATGACTACTTGGATTTATAAATTAAATAAGTCCCAATTGGAAGAACAATTAGCAGAGCACGGAATTGACACCAAAACCGAAACAGTTGATGAACTCCGAAAAATATTAAGCAACTACTGGAAAGAAAAATTAAAAACACAGACCACCAGTCCTCCACAAACAAAGGGAATCATGTCAAATTATGATCTGAAGGCATTTAGTGGTGAGTGTTGGGAATCTTTTGAACAACAACTACAATGTATAATTACATTAAATGAGGTTCCAGAAACAAAAAAAGTACCGTTACTGCTGACCAAGATTACACCGGAAGTGTTTCAGACTTTGACTTGTTTGTGTGCGCCTTCGAAACCAATTGATTTAACATATACAGAGCTGTGCACCACACTTAAAAAAAAATATACGAAGAAACAGTCTTCAGTTTTAGACAGAGCCACATTTCGCAGTCGGAATCAATTGCCAACAGAAAGTGTCGAAGATTATTTATTGGCATTAAAAAAACTAGCAGGAGTATGTAGCTTCAAAGATATGAATGACCAGATAAGAGAGAAGTTTATTGACGGAGTGCATTCAAGGCTGATCAAGTTTGAATTGCTGAAAAGTGATGCTGACCTTAGTTTGGAACAAACAGTGATGCTGGCACGGACTGTGGAAACCGCCTTAGTCCATACTACCAGTAAGAAGGAAACAGAGGTATCTGAAATGTTTTTTAATGAAAAAAATACAAAACAGAAGCACAATAAATTTAAAACAAAGAAAAATCAACAAGTGAAAGAGAAGGAGGTTAGATGTTTTTGTTGTGGCAACAATGGCCACATTAAGTCAGAATGCAGATTGATCAAGAAGTACTGTTCGGAGTGCGGACAACAAGGACACCTTTTCAAAGTTTGTTCAAAGAACCCACGGAGAGTATATTCAATTGAGAAAAGGGATCATGAAACCAAGCCAGATATAGATGATGACATCGAAGCTTCTGTTGGGCAGTTATTCAATGAGTATGAGTTGTATTCTGTTAATGTAAGTAAGGTACCTCCGCATTATATAGCTATAAATGTTGCAGGAGTATATTTAGATTTTCTGTTAGACACTGGTTCAGAGGTGACAGTAATTCCGTTGAAAGACAAGGTCAGGCTGTTCAACCAGTTAGTAATTGAGGATACCAATGTAAGATTTAAAAATTTTGACCAAACCATCTCAAAACCAGTTGGTTTATTGAAAAATCTAACAGTAAAATATAACGGAATGGTGAGATATTTGAATGTTTTTGTAGCCCATGATAATGTTCCGCGAATAATAGGTCGTGACTGGTTAAAATCATTTGATCTGTGGCCTCCAACATTTATGGAAACTAATACTATGACTAAGCATTCACATACTTACTCATGTGAAACTAAAACTGTTTCAGAAGCAGAAAATCTAATCAAGGAAAAGTTCGCAGAAGTATTCAGCCCAGGGTGGGGCAACTTCAAAGGTGAAGTTATTACCTTACAATTAAAACCGGATGCAAAGCCGAAGTGCCTACCACCACGGCGTGTACCCTATGCATTAAAGGACAAGGTAAAACTTGAAATTACTCGCTTGCTACATAATGGTAGAATATCACCTGTGACATACAGTCAGTGGGGTACTCCGGTGGTCCCTGTATTGAAAACAGATGGATCAGTAAGGCTGTGTGGTGATTATAAGGTTACCTTGAATCCACACTTAGAAGTTGACCATTTCCCATTACCACATATCGAAGAAATCTTTAACAAGCTTAAGAATGGAGAATACTTCTGCGAGCTTGATCTGAAAGAGGCGTACCTACAGGCACCTCTAAGTTCTGAGTCTCAGGAGCTAACTACTATAGTAACTGAAGAAGGTACATATAAATACCTATACTTACCATATGGTGTAAGCACAGGACCAGGCTCATTTCAGCGGCTGATGTGTAAAAAACTTGCAAACATACCAAATACAGCCGTGTTCATAGACAATATATATATGGCAGGATATGATGTAAATGATATGCTAAATACCTTGTGTAAGGTACTATGTAAACTAAAAGAATGTCAGTTTAAATTAAAACTCCAAAAATGCAAGTTTTTCAAAAAAAGTATTGATGTGTTTGGTTTTAGAGTAACCAAAAATGACATAAGCATTATTAAATCAAATGTTGAACCATTGCTGAGAACAAAAGCTCCCACTAGCATGACATTGTTAAGGTCTTTCTTGGGTAAAATTAATTATTATAATCGGTTTCTAAAAGGCATGGCTGGTACATTAGCACCATTGTATGATATTGTTAAGAAAAATAAATTTGAGTGGACCCCAAATTGTAATAAAGCTATTGAGATAATCAAACAGAAATTGTCTTCTGTAAACAATTTAAGACATTTTGACCCAAATTTACCATTAATTTTAGCTTGCGACGCGTCAGAAACATCTTTGGGGGTGGTATTGTCGAACCGAGATTATGATGGTACTGTTAGACCAATTGCATATGCAAGTAAGAAATTAAACTCAGTAGAAATAAAGTATTCAACGATCGATAAAGAAGCAATGGCAATTATCTTTGGAGTGACCAAATTTTACAACTACACTTATGGCCGATATTTTGAGTTAGAAACTGATAATGCAGCATTAGTAAGGATATTGGGACCCACCAAAGGGATTCCTAAAATGGCAGCAAAAAGGCTGCAACATTATGCGATTTTTCTGTCAGCATTCAATTATAAGATTAGGCACATCAGTACAACAACAAACCCAGCTGATTTCTTATCGCGTGCATTAATTAATCAAAGTACAGAAAATGTTAAATTACATTCGATTTGTATTAGTGGTAATGTAAGTAATATCTACCACGTAAACAACTCAAAAATCAATAATTTAGACTGGAAGACTATTCAGACTGAAACAAAAAAAGATATAATCTTGTCAAAAACGATTCGACATGTTTTAGATGGCTGGCCAAATAAGAAATTAATGGACAAGGAACTCCTAATTTTTTATAACAGAAGGGATGAAATTAGCACTGACAGAGGTTGTTTATTTTGGGGTTACAGAATTATAATTCCAACTGTATTACGTGAATCAATTCTTTCTGAGCTACACAAAAGCCACTTTGGCATTGTACGTATGAAGCAAGTAGCACGATCATATTTCTGGTGGCCGGGACTAGATTCAGAAATAGAAAATCTTACAAAAAAGTGTGTAATCTGTCTAAGTAACAATAAAAATCCACCAAAATCACAACTAAAACCATGGCCTGTACCGCCATCAGCATGGTACCGACTTCACGCTGATTTTTTAGGACCATATTATAATAAGATGTTTTTAGTGGTTGTGGACAGCTATTCAAAATGGCCTGAGGCCTTTGAAATGACTAATATTGGCGCAACAAGTACAATTGGAATATTCAAAAAGTTATTTTCCACTTTTGGTTTCCCAGTCCACTTAGTAACAGATAATGGCCCAACTTTCACTAGTACAGAATTTGAAAATTTTTGCCAACTAACAAATATAAAACATACATTTACACCCCCATATCATCCAGCAACAAATGGAGCAGCAGAGAGATTTGTCGAGACATTTAAAACCCATGTGACAAAAATTAAGGAAAGTGGTAGCACACTGAGCTCGGCTGTAAACTTATTTTTGTTTGATTACAGAAATTTACCCCATAGTACCACTGGTGTAACACCAGCCAGATTAATGCTGGGTAGAGAGCTTAGGAATCGATTTACCTTGTTAAGGCCACCACCAATAACTGAAAAATCATATGAAATGCAAGAAAAATATAAACATTATTATAAAGGAAACAGAAATACAGTAACATTAGAATTAGGGCAGAAAGTAATGGTTAGGGACTATAGAAAGGGGTATAAGCCTTGGATTTTAGGAACTATTATTGATGAATCCTGTCCAGGGGTAACCTATTACATTGATGTGGGGGGTTTAAAATGGAAAAGACATTTAAATCAAATCCGTACTTGTGATCAATCGGTGGATGAGTAAATTAGATTACATTAATTTATAAATTAGCTATTAGATAAGTAGTACAATGTTTTCTTATGATTGTCTTACTATTAGTTAACACATTTAATTTTAAGATTGTCTTAGTTAAGGTGGCGGAGAGTGTGATATCCGAACGTAACAGTGGTAGTAATTGTTTATGCCTTGTATGTGTCTATTGTCTTTTCGTTCTGCTGTCTCGCTCTCTCGCAACCAATCAGCCATATTGTAAACCTGTACAAGAAAACTGTCTACAGAAATAAATACGATTTCAATTAATAAAAGTGTTTATATCAGTATACAACAGTGATAAATCTTGTAAAACTTTATAAGGACCTGTATATACTGGACTAGTTAGTTTATTACCAGTCTCATTCTTAACTAATACCAGATCATCCTTTTTATAAGTTATTGGATTTACATATTTATCAAAATTACATTTCCTTAGTTCTTTACTTTTGATTAAATTTTGTCTCGCATCACACTGAGATTTTTGTAAACGGTATTTTAGTTCCAATGGATAACTATCTGTATTGTATAATGGTTCTACATAGTTTGTATTCAAATTACTTGGTAAATTACATTTTTTCCCGAATACAAGTTCAAAAGGGCTATATTTTGTTTCACTGTGTACTGTTGTGTTATAGGAAAAACACCAGTATTGCAACCAATTACTCCAATATCTAGAATTATTATCAGTTTGTATTCTTAAAAATGTATTTAGTGATTTATGGGTGTTTTCTAAGGATCCTAATGATTCATGGTGATAAGCTGTTGACGAAATATGCTTAATCTCTAGTAATTTGCATACTTCGGTCATTGTACTTGATATAAACTCTGTTCCCCTATCACTTCATATTTCGCGTGGAATCCCATACCTAAGAATAAAATTTTCAACAAATGCTCTAGCTACACTACCACTATCTTTAGTTTCTAAGGGATAAGCCTCCACATATTTACTCAGTTCGCACTGTATAGTTAATATGTATGAAAAATTATGATAATCTTTTTCTAATGGGCCTACAATATACCTTATCAAAAGCACTTTGTGCCGTAGATGTAATCTCCATAGGCTGTTTAGTTGGCAAAGAGTGCTTCTGCTTCTGACAGCAATCACATCTCTTAACGAACTTCTTAACATCCTCGCACATATTTGGCCAATAAAAGTAACGCTTAATATTATTTAGCATGCGCCTAACGCCTGCATGTCCACTAGTGGGCAATAAATGAAAATCATTTAATATGACTCTCCTGTCGTCAACATCATCGATTCTAGTTACTCCTTTAATAACACAAAGTCGTGGTCCGGACCACTTCGAATTATTTTTTATCTCATTGGTTAACCATTCTATTAATTTTATATTATTTTTATCTTTCATAATATATACTTCTTGAATATTCATTTTATTACAAAAAGATTGTATATCTCTCACGAACTCGGCTCGCGCAGTACATGATCGAGTATCAATATCAGTGTAAATTATGTACCTTGAAGGTAAATATAAGAATGTGTCATATTGTACACATGTCTCGTCACTATTTTTATTGTTAAAAGTCCCGTATTTCATTTCCACTCCTGCGTTCGGTTTTTTAAGCATTTCTACGACATTCGGGTGATCAGCCTTGCAATCTGTAGAATTGTTAGCAACCGAATCAGGATCTCTAGGCACATCATCTTGCATTCTCTTCATTCGCCTAGTCATAACCCTTATTGAATGTCTATTCATCTCTTTTAACTCATCCGATGTCAAAACTATGCGAGATAATGCATCTGCAGCCACATTATTCGCCCCTTTCACATACTCAATCTTAAAGTCATATTCCTCTAAACTTAACCTAAATTTTATTAAACGTGTACTTGGACTCTTGATTTTAAATAAATATACTAATGGTCTGTGATCTGTTTTTATAGTAAATGTTTTACCATATAAATAAGGTCGAAAATAACGCACTGACCACACTATGGCCAACAACTCTTTTTCTATCGTTGGATAATTAACTTCTGCTTTATTTAATGTACGACTTGCATACGCTATTGGTAAATCATTTTTATTACATAAGATAGAACCAATTGCGACGCCAGACGCGTCCGTATGTAAAATAAATTCATTGTCCTTAGAAAAATCAGGGAATTGCAATATTGGTGGAGACATGAGAGATTGTTTTAGATGTATAAATGAGCTCTCACATTCTTCGGTCCATTTAAATTGAACGCCTTTACGACACAATAAATTTAATGGGATAGTAATTTCGGCAAAATAAGGAATAAATTTTCGATAATAGTTAGCAAATGCTACAAATCTTTTGATTTCATCACTATTAGATGGCCTAGGATAATTTTGAATAGCTTTGGTTTTCTGCGGGTCTGGGCTAACGCCTTTATCTGAAACCACATGTCCTAAATACAACAATTCCTTTTTCAAAAAATTGCATTTAAGCGGGTTAACTTTAAGGTTAACTTTTCGCAATCTTTCCAAAATATCTATTAAATTCTTATTATGTTGATTAATATTACGGCCGAAACAAACAAGATCGTCTAAATAAATAAGACACTTGTCATAATTTAATCCGGACATGGCTACTGTCATAGCGCGGCTAAACGCACTTGGACTAATTTTTAAACCCATTGGCAGTCTTTTCAATTGATATTGCTTATTTGTGGTAAAAAAAACACCGTCGATGTGACAGTTTTGGAATTTCAATATTATAGTCGCAAAAGTTACTTTATCTATTTTTTTCAATCTAATCTATCGTCTTTCTTTAACTAAAATTCTGTTACTATTGGCATACGGATAGACCTTTATATCTATAAACAATTGTTAGAGCATTCCTCAGCCGAAGGGTAGAAATATCGCATGTTCGTGACGACGTGGTGAATGGAACGGGCGACAGAGCATATCAACCGGCGCACGCTCAGAGCGCACCCACTTTTGCTCGTGCGCTCGACTGCGACAGACGTATATTGGGAATTTGGGACCTGTGGTTATAGTCATGACGGTTTCTTAATGTTTCATAATTGTGTTGGTTTTGTGGTGTGCTACTTAAAAATAAATAGTTCGAGGTTACTTTGACGTTTTCTTTTACAAAAATTAATTACCTACCCTTCTGATCCATAAGACAATGTTCTCTTGGAATAACGTCTGACATGTGGATGAAGTCGTGAGTAAATCTACATCTACACTAATATTATAAAGAGGAAAGATTTGTATTTTTTGTGTGTGTATGTTTGTCATGAATAAACTCAAAAAATACTGCGCCGATTTCAAAAATTGTTTCACCATTGGAAAGCAACATTCACCCTGAGTAACATAGGCTACTTTTTATCCCTGTATTCCCACGGGAACGTGAACTACGCGGGTGAAACCGCGGGACGTCCGGTAGTCTAGTATAATTTCGGAGTAATGACCTTGACCGGTATACCTTGAGCGCATGATGCGACACGACACAGTTGGGCGCCGCCAGTATGGTGAGCAGCATGTCGGGCGCGTCGGCGGCGTACAGCGCGGCGTGCAGGCGCGAGTCCACGCGGCACGCGCGCAGCAGCGTGCTCAGGGCCACGGCCTGCTCCGTGGCCGTGCCTTCTAGTTCTACCACCTAGGAAGCAAAGAAAGAGAGAGTTAGGAAATATATTGAGTTTTCCGGTTAGTTAGTCAAGTAACGTCCAAGACCACAACTCTTGGACGTGGTTGTCGCGAGTAAATACGCTTCTTCTGGGTCACCTCGTTCCATCGTCGACCTCATCTCTGCTTACACGCAGGACAAGTTTGAGGTCAAGAGCCATTTTATGCTAAAAAAAAACACAGCGGACTGCCGGTCCACGTGGTGAACAGCGTCTCGGGGATGGAGGACACTGGTCCACTGTGTAGATACTCACCCTGGCATATAGATACAGCAGTATGTCGGCTCCTCCTAACATGTAGATGGCCGGCGTCACTCCGCGGTGCCGGCTGGCCAGCGGACTGCCGGTCCACGTGGTGAACAGCGTCTCGGGGATGGAGGACACTGGTCCACTGTGTAGATACTCACCCTGGCATATAGATACAGCAGTATGTCGGCTCCTCCTAACATGTAGATGGCCGGCGTCACTCCGCGGTGCCGGCTGGCCAGCGGACTGCCGGTCCACGTGGTGAACAGCGTCTCGGGGATGGAGGACACTGGTCCACTGTGTAGATACTCACCCTGGCATATAGATACAGCAGTATGTCGGCTCCTCCTAACATGTAGATGGCCGGCGTCACTCCGCGGTGCCGGCTGGCCAGCGGACTGCCGGTCCACGTGGTGAACAGCGTCTCGGGGATGGAGGACACTGGTCCACTGTGTAGATACTCACCCTGGCATATAGATACAGCAGTATGTCGGCTCCTCCTAACATGTAGATGGCCGGCGTCACTCCGCGGTGCCGGCTGGCCAGCGGACTGCCGGTCCACGTGGTGAACAGCGTCTCGGGGATGGAGGACACTGGTCCACTGTGTAGATACTCACCCTGGCATATAGATACAGCAGTATGTCGGCTCCTCCTAACATGTAGATGGCCGGCGTCACTCCGCGGTGCCGGCTGGCCAGCGGACTGCCGGTCCACGTGGTGAACAGCGTCTCGGGGATGGAGGACACTGGTCCACTGTGTAGATACTCACCCTGGCATATAGATACAGCAGTATGTCGGCTCCTCCTAACATGTAGATGGCCGGCGTCACTCCGCGGTGCCGGCTGGCCAGCGGACTGCCGGTCCACGTGGTGAACAGCGTCTCGGGGATGGAGGACACTGGTCCACTGTGTAGATACTCACCCTGGCATATAGATACAGCAGTATGTCGGCTCCTCCTAACATGTAGATGGCCGGCGTCACTCCGCGGTGCCGGCTGGCCAGCGGACTGCCGGTCCACGTGGTGAACAGCGTCTCGGGGATGGAGGACACTGGTCCACTGTGTAGATACTCACCCTGGCATATAGATACAGCAGTATGTCGGCTCCTCCTAACATGTAGATGGCCGGCGTCACTCCGCGGTGCCGGCTGGCCAGCGGACTGCCGGTCCACGTGGTGAACAGCGTCTCGGGGATGGAGGACACTGGTCCACTGTGTAGATACTCACCCTGGCATATAGATACAGCAGTATGTCGGCTCCTCCTAACATGTAGATGGCCGGCGTCACTCCGCGGTGCCGGCTGGCCAGCGGACTGCCGGTCCACGTGGTGAACAGCGTCTCGGGGATGGAGGACACTGGTCCACTGTGTAGATACTCACCCTGGCATATAGATACAGCAGTATGTCGGCTCCTCCTAACATGTAGATGGCCGGCGTCACTCCGCGGTGCCGGCTGGCCAGCGGACTGCCGGTCCACGTGGTGAACAGCGTCTCGGGGATGGAGGACACTGGTCCACTGTGTAGATACTCACCCTGGCATATAGATACAGCAGTATGTCGGCTCCTCCTAACATGTAGATGGCCGGCGTCACTCCGCGGTGCCGGCTGGCCAGCGGACTGCCGGTCCACGTGGTGAACAGCGTCTCGGGGATGGAGGACACTGGTCCACTGTGTAGATACTCACCCTGGCATATAGATACAGCAGTATGTCGGCTCCTCCTAACATGTAGATGGCCGGCGTCACTCCGCGGTGCCGGCTGGCCAGCGGACTGCCGGTCCACGTGGTGAACAGCGTCTCGGGGATGGAGGACACTGGTCCACTGTGTAGATACTCACCCTGGCATATAGATACAGCAGTATGTCGGCTCCTCCTAACATGTAGATGGCCGGCGTCACTCCGCGGTGCCGGCTGGCCAGCGGACTGCCGGTCCACGTGGTGAACAGCGTCTCGGGGATGGAGGACACTGGTCCACTGTGTAGATACTCACCCTGGCATATAGATACAGCAGTATGTCGGCTCCTCCTAACATGTAGATGGCCGGCGTCACTCCGCGGTGCCGGCTGGCCAGCGGACTGCCGGTCCACGTGGTGAACAGCGTCTCGGGGATGGAGGACACTGGTCCACTGTGTAGATACTCACCCTGGCATATAGATACAGCAGTATGTCGGCTCCTCCTAACATGTAGATGGCCGGCGTCACTCCGCGGTGCCGGCTGGCCAGCGGACTGCCGGTCCACGTGGTGAACAGCGTCTCGGGGATGGAGGACACTGGTCCACTGTGTAGATACTCACCCTGGCATATAGATACAGCAGTATGTCGGCTCCTCCTAACATGTAGATGGCCGGCGTCACTCCGCGGTGCCGGCTGGCCAGCGGACTGCCGGTCCACGTGGTGAACAGCGTCTCGGGGATGGAGGACACTGGTCCACTGTGTAGATACTCACCCTGGCATATAGATACAGCAGTATGTCGGCTCCTCCTAACATGTAGATGGCCGGCGTCACTCCGCGGTGCCGGCTGGCCAGCGGACTGCCGGTCCACGTGGTGAACAGCGTCTCGGGGATGGAGGACACTGGTCCACTGTGTAGATACTCACCCTGGCATATAGATACAGCAGTATGTCGGCTCCTCCTAACATGTAGATGGCCGGCGTCACTCCGCGGTGCCGGCTGGCCAGCGGACTGCCGGTCCACGTGGTGAACAGCGTCTCGGGGATGGAGGACACTGGTCCATTGTGTAGATACTCACCCTGGCATATAGATACAGCAGTATGTCGGCTCCTCCTAACATGTAGATGGCCGGCGTCACTCCGCGGTGCCGGCTGGCCAGCGGACTGCCGGTCCACGTGGTGAACAGCGTCTCGGGGATGGAGGACACTGGTCCACTGTGTAGATACTCACCCTGGCATATAGATACAGCAGTATGTCGGCTCCTCCTAACATGTAGATGGCCGGCGTCACTCCGCGGTGCCGGCTGGCCAGCGGACTGCCGGTCCACGTGGTGAACAGCGTCTCGGGGATGGAGGACACTGGTCCACTGTGTAGATACTCACCCTGGCATATAGATACAGCAGTATGTCGGCTCCTCCTAACATGTAGATGGCCGGCGTCACTCCGCGGTGCCGGCTGGCCAGCGGACTGCCGGTCCACGTGGTGAACAGCGTCTCGGGGATGGAGGACACTGGTCCACTGTGTAGATACTCACCCTGGCATATAGATACAGCAGTATGTCGGCTCCTCCTAACATGTAGATGGCCGGCGTCACTCCGCGGTGCCGGCTGGCCAGCGGACTGCCGGTCCACGTGGTGAACAGCGTCTCGGGGATGGAGGACACTGGTCCACTGTGTAGATACTCACCCTGGCATATAGATACAGCAGTATGTCGGCTCCTCCTAACATGTAGATGGCCGGCGTCACTCCGCGGTGCCGGCTGGCCAGCGGACTGCCGGTCCACGTGGTGAACAGCGTCTCGGGGATGGAGGACACTGGTCCACTGTGTAGATACTCACCCTGGCATATAGATACAGCAGTATGTCGGCTCCTCCTAACATGTAGATGGCCGGCGTCACTCCGCGGTGCCGGCTGGCCAGCGGACTGCCGGTCCACGTGGTGAACAGCGTCTCGGGGATGGAGGACACTGGTCCATTGTGTAGATACTCACCCTGGCATATAGATACAGCAGTATGTCGGCTCCTCCTAACATGTAGATGGCCGGCGTCACTCCGCGGTGCCGGCTGGCCAGCGGACTGCCGGTCCACGTGGTGAACAGCGTCTCGGGGATGGAGGACACTGGTCCACTGTGTAGATACTCACCCTGGCATATAGATACAGCAGTATGTCGGCTCCTCCTAACATGTAGATGGCCGGCGTCACTCCGCGGTGCCGGCTGGCCAGCGGACTGCCGGTCCACGTGGTGAACAGCGTCTCGGGGATGGAGGACACTGGTCCACTGTGTAGATACTCACCCTGGCATATAGATACAGCAGTATGTCGGCTCCTCCTAACATGTAGATGGCCGGCGTCACTCCGCGGTGCCGGCTGGCCAGCGGACTGCCGGTCCACGTGGTGAACAGCGTCTCGGGGATGGAGGACACTGGTCCACTGTGTAGATACTCACCCTGGCATATAGATACAGCAGTATGTCGGCTCCTCCTAACATGTAGATGGCCGGCGTCACTCCGCGGTGCCGGCTGGCCAGCGGACTGCCGGTCCACGTGGTGAACAGCGTCTCGGGGATGGAGGACACTGGTCCACTGTGTAGATACTCACCCTGGCATATAGATACAGCAGTATGTCGGCTCCTCCTAACATGTAGATGGCCGGCGTCACTCCGCGGTGCCGGCTGGCCAGCGGACTGCCGGTCCACGTGGTGAACAGCGTCTCGGGGATGGAGGACACTGGTCCACTGTGTAGATACTCACCCTGGCATATAGATACAGCAGTATGTCGGCTCCTCCTAACATGTAGATGGCCGGCGTCACTCCGCGGTGCCGGCTGGCCAGCGGACTGCCGGTCCACGTGGTGAACAGCGTCTCGGGGATGGAGGACACTGGTCCACTGTGTAGATACTCACCCTGGCATATAGATACAGCAGTATGTCGGCTCCTCCTAACATGTAGATGGTCGGCGTCACTCCGCGGTGCCGGCTGGCCAGCGGACTGCCGGTCCACGTGGTGAACAGCGTCTCGGGGATGGAGGACACTGGTCCACTGTGTAGATACTCACCCTGGCATATAGATACAGCAGTATGTCGGCTCCTCCTAACATGTAGATGGCCGGCGTCACTCCGCGGTGCCGGCTGGCCAGCGGACTGCCGGTCCACGTGGTGAACAGCGTCTCGGGGATGGAGGACACTGGTCCACTGTGTAGATACTCACCCTGGCATATAGATACAGCAGTATGTCGGCTCCTCCTAACATGTAGATGGCCGGCGTCACTGCGCGGTGCCGGCTGGCCAGCGGACTGCCGGTCCACGTGGTGAACAGCGTCTCGGGGATGGAGGACACTGGTCCACTGTGTAGATACTCACCCTGGCATATAGATACAGCAGTATGTCGGCTCCTCCTAACATGTAGATGGCCGGCGTCACTCCGCGGTGCCGGCTGGCCAGCGGACTGCCGGTCCACGTGGTGAACAGCGTCTCGGGGATGGAGGACACTGGTCCACTGTGTAGATACTCACCCTGACATATAGATACAGCAGTATGTCGGCTCCTCCTAACATGTAGATGGCCGGCGTCACTCCGCGGTGCCGGCTGGCCAGCGGACTGCCGGTCCACGTGGTGAACAGCGTCTCGGGGATGGAGGACACTGGTCCACTGTGTAGATACTCACCCTGGCATATAGATACAGCAGTATGTCGGCTCCTCCTAACATGTAGATGGCCGGCGTCACTCCGCGGTGCCGGCTGGCCAGCGGACTGCCGGTCCACGTGGTGAACAGCGTCTCGGGGATGGAGGACACTGGTCCACTGTGTAGATACTCACCCTGGCATATAGATACAGCAGTATGTCGGCTCCTCCTAACATGTAGATGGCCGGCGTCACTCCGCGGTGCCGGCTGGCCAGCGGACTGCCGGTCCACGTGGTGAACAGCGTCTCGGGGATGGAGGACACTGGTCCACTGTGTAGATACTCACCCTGGCATATAGATACAGCAGTATGTCGGCTCCTCCTAACATGTAGATGGCCGGCGTCACTCCGCGGTGCCGGCTGGCCAGCGGACTGCCGGTCCACGTGGTGAACAGCGTCTCGGGGATGGAGGACACTGGTCCACTGTGTAGATACTCACCCTGGCATATAGATACAGCAGTATGTCGGCTCCTCCTAACATGTAGATGGCCGGCGTCACTCCGCGGTGCCGGCTGGCCAGCGGACTGCCGGTCCACGTGGTGAACAGCGTCTCGGGGATGGAGGACACTGGTCCACTGTGTAGATACTCACCCTGGCATATAGATACAGCAGTATGTCGGCTCCTCCTAACATGTAGATGGCCGGCGTCACTCCGCGGTGCCGGCTGGCCAGCGGACTGCCGGTCCACGTGGTGAACAGCGTCTCGGGGATGGAGGACACTGGTCCACTGCCGGAGGAAGGCAGACCTGATGCTGAGGCTGACATAAGGCTCGCTGTTGAGGCGACGCGGCCGGCGAATACTGGAGACATGGATAGAATACTATACTGTATAATATATCAGACTCGTATCTATAATGCTAACAACGTTTCTGTCACGTTCGCATTATATAAGCTGGGTACTGGTCGGAAGGCCTATCTTACTTGTGCTGGCCAGTGGGCGCCTAGTGTGAGCGAGATGCGTAGTTTCTGATGCTGGTAAATTACCAATATGATTACGCGTTATAAAAGATTGCGAAGTATAAGTAGGGATATTCTTGAAGACATCACTACACGGTGGATAAATAAATAGTCTGTTCAAATGCTGAAACTATGAAGATGTGCTATATCTTACATGGTTTATATTTGAATACAGTGTGTAGCTCACCGGTAGGCAACGCGACGGTCTGATGGTACAGGTTCATGATGTTGGGCGCGCTCGCTGAGAACGTTAGCAGCAAGTTGTCGTGCATCTCACGTAGCGTTGACGATGATATCTCGAATACCTGCACAAGTTTATAATCAGTGTTAAAGTAGATGTTAATAGTGGGACAAATAATCTATACTAATATTATAAAGCTGAAGAGTTTGTTTGTTTGTTTGTTTGTTTGAACGCGGTAAACTCAGGAACTGCTGGTTGGATTTGGAAAATTCTTTTTGTGTTGGATAGTCCATTTATCGAGGAAGGCTATAGACTATATAACATCACGCTACGGCTAATAGGAGCGGAGCATAAATGAAAAATGTTTCAAAAACGGGAAAAGGTATTTCCTTTTTGAGAGCTTCCGCTGCGTGCGCTGCGAAAACGGTTGAAGTTACGCAAATATCATGTATGAAGAAATTGTTCCTCTTTAAAAGTTCTAAAAGAAAGTCCGCGACAGCATATATCTATCTTTTAAGATTGACTCACTGTAACCCTTTTTTACTATTAAACTGTAAGGTTAAAAATAATTATTTTTTGCGTAGCTTCTTTAACCCATATGGTATTAATCTATATCTAAATAAATGTGTTTGTTAGAAGGGAAATTTAATATAGAATATTTGGGCCCTTTACTCTATACAGTTTAAACAAAAATCTTAGAAGATATCGCAATGTAAAAATATCCGCGCGGCAAAATAATTCGCGCGTCGCAATGTGGGGAGATTCTTTCCGGGAAATTCAAATTCAAAATATTTACTGCATCATAATGTTTACAAGTACAGAGTGCTATCGTATATGTATTTAACAGTAAGAGATACCTATAGTAATTCACACTTTAATATAATCTAAGCTAAGAAAGATACGATTTTTTGTTTGATACGATTTAGCTTAATTTATGTCGGATAGTCGATAAATCGAGAAAGGTTATAGGCTATATTTATGTGACGCAGACGAAGTTGCGTGGGTCAGCTAGTGGATTATATGTAGGTAGAGTATCGTATTTACCTGGTCCCAATCAATGTTGGAGTCGAGTACGTTGGGCGTTAGTAATAACGGGAAGTTTGGCGACTCGCATCGTACCTGTGGAAACGAAACCAGTTATGATTTGTTCGTAGAATAGAAGTATCGAAATACGATATTGACACTACTATTTCAGCAAAAGATAGTTCGCCCATGACTGTAAAACGTTATTTTTCAGCCAAAATCAAAGTCGTGTCTGTGGCGGCGCGCCGGTAACTTCAAAGCTGCGGTGCAAAGTGAAAGAGAGCGACGATACGTTCTCTTTCACTTTGCATTTTGATATGAAGCTAATCAAAAGATGTATACAGGCCGACACGCACCGTTGGAAGAGCCCTGTCTATGTGCGTTACCGTCCGTGGTCGTCGGCTGTGCGTGATGATCCGCAGAATCCCGCACCGTGGGAACCCAGCATAATTGCAGTACGTACCTGGCAGGCATGGTCAGGTCCGTGCGCAGTGACGTGCAGCGCGCAGTACGCACTAAGTACGGGCGCGCGGTACACGTGCACGGTAGCGCAGTACGTACCTGGCAGGCATGGTCAGGTCCGTGCGCAGTGACGTGCAGCGCGCAGTACGCACTAAGTACGGGCGCGCGGTACACGTGCACGGTAGCGCAGTACGTACCTGGCAGGCATGGTCAGGTCCGTGCGCAGTGACGTGCAGCGCGCAGTACGCACTAAGTACGGGCGCGCGGTACACGTGCACGGTAGCGCAGTACGTACCTGGCAGGCATGGTCAGGTCCGTGCGCAGTGACGTGCAGCGCGCAGTACGCACTAAGTACGGGCGCGCGGTACACGTGCACGGTAGCGCAGTACGTACCTGGCAGGCATGGTCAGGTCCGTGCGCAGTGACGTGCAGCGCGCAGTACGCACTAAGTACGGGCGCGCGGTACACGTGCACGGTAGCGCAGTACGTACCTGGCAGGCATGGTCAGGTCCGTGCGCAGTGACGTGCAGCGCGCAGTACGCACTAAGTACGG
The DNA here is from genome assembly GCA_949775195.1 of Diarsia dahlii. Classification (NCBI taxonomy): domain Eukaryota; kingdom Metazoa; phylum Arthropoda; class Insecta; order Lepidoptera; family Noctuidae; genus Diarsia; species Diarsia dahlii. The sequence continues at coordinate 23,281,754 of OX459196.1, read as the reverse complement.
GCGCGCGGTACACGTGCACGGTAGCGCAGTACGTACCTGGCAGGCATGGTCAGGTCCGTGCGCAGTGACGTGCAGCGCGCAGTACGCACTAAGTACGGGCGCGCGGTACACGTGCACGGTAGCGCAGTACGTACCTGGCAGGCATGGTCAGGTCCGTGCGCAGTGACGTGCAGCGCGCAGTACGCACTAAGTACGGGCGCGCGGTACACGTGCACGGTAGCGCAGTACGTACCTGGCAGGCATGGTCAGGTCCGTGCGCAGTGACGTGCAGCGCGCAGTACGCACTAAGTACGGGCGCGCGGTACACGTGCACGGTAGCGCAGTACGTACCTGGCAGGCATGGTCAGGTCCGTGCGCAGTGACGTGCAGCGCGCAGTACGCACTAAGTACGGGCGCGCGGTACACGTGCACGGTAGCGCAGTACGTACCTGGCAGGCATGGTCAGGTCCGTGCGCAGTGACGTGCAGCGCGCAGTACGCACTAAGTACGGGCGCGCGGTACACGTGCACGGTAGCGCAGTACGTACCTGGCAGGCATGGTCAGGTCCGTGCGCAGTGACGTGCAGCGCGCAGTACGCACTAAGTACGGGCGCGCGGTACACGTGCACGGTAGCGCAGTACGTACCTGGCAGGCATGGTCAGGTCCGTGCGCAGTGACGTGCAGCGCGCAGTACGCACTAAGTACGGGCGCGCGGTACACGTGCACGGTAGCGAGGTGGTACGCGCCCGCGCCCGCGCCGCCCGCGCACGCGTGGCCCAGCAGCACGCACGTGGGCGTCACCTTGCGGACTAGGATACCTGGGAACAAGTACACACGCAAATACATAAACTTACGCCGTTTTCCCATGAGGGTAAGCAGAAACCACAGAATGCCCACCCACTACGATCCTTACATACTCCTTTTGCCTCGTCCACATTCATACATCAGGTCATACATGCGCACCGGCTGTGAGTACTACGCACCATTCAGAAGAACATCACCAAGAAGATCAGTTTGTCTTTCAAAAGCCCTCCTCCCGGAGTTACCACTCAACCTTGTAAATAGTTTGTGGAATGCATTGCCCGTTCAAGTTAAACGCGCGCAGTCGTTACCTATGTTTAAAAGGCTCGTAAAGGAACATTACTTGTCGTTGTTATCCTGTTCTCATAACTGTTAAATTAAACATCTTTAGTCTTCATTAATTTTCGTTGCTTAAATATTTAGTATGTATGTATTTATGTATCTATTATTTAGGATATGTATGTATCTATTTTAGTTTAATATTGTATAAGTTGGTATTTACTATTTGCACCAACAACAGCCCCATTTTATATCGTAATAAATCACTGTCCATCCTAAGGTTGCCTGGAAGAGATCGCGGAAAGCGATAAGGCCGCCCATTGTATGTTTTGTAGTGTATATTATGTTTTCTTTTGTTATGTATTTTTGTGGTGTACAATAAAGTATATATAAATAAAAAATAAATAAATAAATAATATAAATAAAATATATAAATAATAATAAAATAATAAAATAAAATAAAATAAATACCTTTCGTAAATCGACTTTCACTCATCCTCTATACATGACCAAACCATCTAAGCATACTCATTTCAATGTTTGTCATTACATTTTTTAGTAACATGAATAATAGAATATAAACTTCTACTAAACATATTACTGATACTCCAACTAGTTCTGACAAAGGTAACTATTTAAGTACGAAAGAGTAATTAAGTAATAAAATAAATAATATTTACCTTGTACTGGTAGAGTTACTGTTTCACATTCGTAACCGTTGACGAAGAGTGACACCTGTTGACAATAAACAATGATTAGTAACAAATATAAATAAGCTGATTCCAGGACGTCTGGTTTATAGGCAAAGCTTCGACCGATTGTTGTTTATAATACAGACAGTTTGGAACATGAATAGGTTTTTCAGCCTCCACCAGTGAAGTATAATATGTATATATGATTGGCCGCTAGAGGGCGATGCCGACAGTTTACTTGTGCGCTGCTCCGTGTTTATTAATTGTAAAAAATAGTAAAAGTGAATAATTAGTAACTGTGATTATTGGAAAACCGAATTAATACCGTTGCCTTGAGCTACAAGAAGTATTCGTGCTGTGAGTAAATTAATAAGTGCTGTTTTCTAAACTTTTCTGTGGTCCGTATGATGAACGAAATATTTGCTTAAAAACTTAGAAATCTGACTGTGATCTCCAATTAGTGTCTTCGGCTGAAGTTTGTGGTTGAATTCCAAACTACTAAAGTGTCTCCACACCATTTGTGAACTTTTGTGAAGCTTTGTTTACGATCTTGACTAAATTGCTGATCTATCAAATTTGCAAGTCATAAATCGAACCTGGCGCCATCTGTTGATTTCCCTTGGCACTACTACGTCCTGCCCATTGAATCAGAATTGACGAGTTGCTGCGATCACCATACTATAGCCGGCCGTACGCGTACTTCCAATAACGCAAACTAGGTGGCGCTGTCAGACAAGATACTCATTTTACTCTGTCTACATTAAGTTTAAAGATGAATTGCTGCGCAGGCGAACCTAATGCTGCCTGTGATAACATCCTTCTGTGCTGTGCATGTGAGGGAAATTATCACTACGAGTGTGGGTAATTTGCCCGAAAGGCGTAACGAAAACCTACCGGCCCTTGTCGAAGCGATTGGTGTTGCGCTTAACTGCCCGGTGACTCAGCAAAATATCGTTGCTGTTCATAGAGTGCCACACGCGCACCAACAAAGCACTCGGCCTAAGAATGTGATCGTCCGATTCACGTCCTGTATCCAAAGGGATAATCTTCTTAGTGCTTTCCGTAAGGCATCACTTAGGACCGAACAAATTGGCATATCGGGAACGTCATCATCCATTTACCTCAATGAGCACCTAACCCTGAAAAAGAAACAGTTATTTCGCAAAACCCGGGATGTTGCCAAAAGCCACCAATACAAATATGTGTGGATTAGGAATGCCACAATACTTGTCCGAGAGCGTGAAGGTGAACCATCGTTTGCAATACGAGGAGAAAGAGACCTCGATAAAATTCGAATTAAATCAGTCGAATAAATGTCCGAGTCACATAGGTAGTAATATTCTATACCAATTTTACTATAACATTTTTTTTCTTTTTTTCTATAGTTTAACCTATTGTGACAAAGTTGTGCATGCCCTAAAACTCATTATTATTTCAATCAATTTAAATTTATTATCTATGAAATTTAATTCAATTTTATTTGCATGTTTTATAAAATCAATTATTCAACCTATGATGAAATGTACATCAAAATTTTATACAATTTTATGTTTTAATCGACCTTGTAAAGTAATATGTTTCTTAAAATTATACACAAGTTTTAAAATTTATTTCACCAGTTTTAACAATATTCTACACCGATTTTACTGTATTTTCTGTCTTTTTTCTATTGTTTTACATATTTTTACAAAATTATGCATGCTAAAAATTATTACTATTTTAATCAATTTATATTTATTATCAATGAAATTTAAATCAATTTTAATTGAATATTTTGTAAAATCAAATCAACCTATTATGAAATGTTCATCAAAATTTTATACAATTTTATATTTTAATCGACCGTATAAAATACTATGTATCTTAAAAGTATACACAAGTTTTAATGTTCTTTTATTAATTTATTTCACCAATTTTAAATGTACTGCTAGAATTAATTGGATTCCACAATATATCAAGTTTAACAAAATAACGCGCGATTTATATGCATTTGTTGCAATACAATCCGATTATGGATAGTACAGATAATCTATTAATTTATTATCAGAACTGTAGGGGAATTAGAACTAAGCTACACTCGTTGCTCGTGAACATCTTGGCGTCATCATATGACATCATAATATTGACAGAGACTTGGCTGATACCTGAAATAACGAATAGCGAGTTTATTGACCCTCGTTACGTTGTGTTCCGTTGTGATCGGGATCGTGGCGCTACGGGGAAACGGGATGGGGGCGGGGTGCTCATTGCAATACTGCGTGAACTTCAATCGGCTTCATTGGATATTCCCAATAACCCGCATTTCAAGCCCTCGGCGTGTATTGAGCACCTCATGGTGGCGTTACCTTGCAGAAACGATAAGCATCGGATACATGTTGTCAGCGCAGTGTACATTCCGCCGGGGACCAGCTCCGATGTCTATACATCTCACTTTGACTTTCTTCAGGACACCTTAAATGCACCTAACGTCATGAATATTTACATCGTTGGTGATTATAATCTGCCTAGTATCACATGGAGCACTGTAACAGCGGGGCATGGGGCCTGTGTGGCATGTGTTTGTACACGTCCTATATGCTCGGAACTGACGCATCTTATGTCTTCGCTAGATGCTCACCAATATAACAGTACTCCCAATGGTGGAGGAAAGACCTTGGATTTATTTATCTCGAACACTTGCTGTTCGGCTAACCACCTTAAAGATCCATTATTACCAGTTGACCCCCATCACCCCCCTTTTGTTATGACCGCACCTATTAGCCTATCTACTCAAATGATGAAGAGAAAACCGATTAACAAATATAATTTCCGTAAAGCTAATTATGATCTTATTAACAAACATATGGGCGAGGTCAATTGGTCCGCGCTGTTTGATAATTTATCATCCGAGGACGCCGTGGAGGCTTTCTATAGCATGTTGAGTGACATTATTAGTCCACTAGTCCCCCCTGCAAGAACTAGATCACTTGACTTCCCAATCTGGTTTACGCCACAATTAATTAAAATATTTAAAAAGAAGCAACGTCTATGGGTAAAGTGGAAAAAGTTCAACAACGTCAAAGACCATAACAACTTTTCCGAATGCAGAACTATCTTCAAAAACATGTGTAAAACCTGTTACTCAAATTATATTAGCTCGGTTGAAGATAGTCTATCTAGTAACATAAAGCATTTTTGGTCCTATATTTCTAACCGTAAAAATAAGTCGGGCATTCCGTCCTCGATGAAGTACCAGAATGTCAAGTCAAGTGACCCTGATGTTGTCTGTAATATGTTTTCGGACTTTTTCTTATCCGTGTTTGAACCCGTATCACCAACACCCACTACGCAGGGTCCACCGCAGCAGTGCGCAGAGAATGGTAGCTTAATTCATAGTTTGCATATCGATAAATCCAAAATACTCAGTGCGTTAAAGCGCTTGGACCCCTCCAAGGGCGCAGGGCCTGACGGTCTTCCGCCGGCCTTTTTTAAGGCTACGGCTGATAATATATGCGAGCCGCTCTATATTCTTTTTAATAGATGTCTGCATGAAGGTGTGTTCCCGGTAATTTGGAAGCAGGCTAATATTACCCCAGTGCATAAGGGTGGCTCTAGGCATGACGTTGAGCAATATAGACCCATCTCGATTCTGTCGACCTTGTCAAAGCTTTTTGAAAGACTTGTTCACAACGAGATTTACCCTCTTCTGCATAATATTATAATTCCTGAACAACATGGGTTTGTTAAGCGCCGATCGACTACATCTAATTTGTTAATTTTTGCTAATTGTCTTTTTGAAAATATTGATAAGAGATTGCAAGTAGATGTCGTCTACACTGATTTCAAAAAGGCTTTTGACAAGGTCGATCATGAGATTCTCCTTAGTAAAATTGCGTACAATGGGATACGTGGAAATCTACTGCGTTGGTTTGTGTCATACCTCGAAAATCGGTCGCAAAGGGTTGTGGTTAACGGTCATCAGTCGGTCTCTGTCAATATTACTTCAGGCGTCCCACAGGGTTCTATTCTGGGGCCGTTACTATTTATACTTTACATCAATGATATTAAGAAATGTTTTAAAACGGCTAAATTCTTAATGTACGCTGATGACCTGAAGGCGTTTCATGTGATCCGCACCATGGACGACTGCCTTTCATTTCAGGAGGATCTAGATCGACTTGCTGCCTACTGCATTGAAAATAAACTGCATCTTAGTATCCCTAAGTGTAACTATATTCACTTTACAAAGAATAATCTAATCCTCAATTTAAATTACAACCTTAACTGTATCCCCTTAAATAATATTTCTATAGTGAAGGATCTAGGTGTTCTCTTTGATGTCAAACTATCCCTTAACCAGCATGTCGAAGCCATAGTCAATAGTGCTTTTAAAATGTATGGCTTTGTGATGAGATCGGCAACCGAATTTAGGCGTACCTCTACCTTTCTTTATCTGTATAAGACACTCATTCGGTCTCAGTTGGAATATGAAGTCCCTATTTGGAACCCATTCTACCAAAAGTACGTAGTTGCAATAGAAAGGGTCCAGCGCAAGTACCTCCGTACTATGTTGTACAGATGTCATGGGACTAGAACTTATCTATCATACTCCCAACTTCTTGAAAAGTACAAACTTCTAAGCTTGGAGAACCGGCGCAAATACCTGGAGGCTAACGTGCTTCATGATATTGTTAACAATAATTTTGACGCCATTGATCTAACGAGTATGCTGTGCTATTCTATCCCCCGAACGGTTCATGTACGTCAGGTTCGACCACGTACTCTGTTCGCGCTAAATTCTTGTCGAACGAACTCTGGCTTACGGTGCCCTATTCATAGAATGTTGGAATCTTATAATTCTAATTTCAATGACATTGACATATTTGCATGCTCGAAGAATAAATTTAAATCTAATATTATAAAAATGTTATCGTAATTATTATCCTACAAATAGTTTTATCTTTTTATTTATTGTATAATTGAACTGTAGGTAAATGATATTATTGTTTTAGATTATTGTTATTGTTTTGTTGTTGTTGTTGGTTGTTGTTATTGTTTTTGTTTTGTTTTTGTGTTATATATATTTTTTTTTACTGTTAATTTGATTTGTAAATGAATTTATTATTTGGTATTATTTTATCTGTTTTGATTTTGTAGCTATAGCTTTTATACTTGTCATTTATTTATTTTTTGCCTAATTTTTAATTGTGGTAATGTCGTCTAGTGGCTACCACTGATCTATAAACATGTATATCTGCGGATAATGCAGTTGACTGCAACATTATTACTCTAACTTTGTAAACCGTGTGCATTATATATATGTTGTAGTTGTTTGTTATCCCTTAATAAATAAAATAAAAATAAAAATAAAAATATGTTCTCAGAGATGGCAATCCGACTTTCACAGCCAGAGGTCAGGCGTAAGACCAACAGTTCAACGTATATTCCAGGACTATTGAGGAAGTAATTGAAGTCGTAAGGGTAACATCACAAACCTGTACGTAGATATGTCTCTTATAGACCAGTTCCTTGACGTTGAGCGCGAGGCAGGTCCACTGGCGCGCTGGCATCACGCTCTGCACGCGCGCCTCGCTCACGATACGGTTCAGACCCACTTCCGGGCGGGACAGCCGGATTGTGAATATTCCTGGAAGGGTAGAATGATTATGGTTTCATCATCATCATTTCAGCCGAAATACGTCCACTGCTGGACGTAGGCCTCCCCTAAGTGTCGCCACATTGACCGGTCCCGTGCGTCTCGCATCCAGCGGATCCCCGCAACCTTCATCAGGTCATCGGTCCACCTAGCGGGAGGCCTTCCAACGCAACGTCTTCCGGTATGGAATGATTAGTATGATTATGGTTTAGTATCATGGAAAAAAAACTCTCCAAATCCGTCATAATAAACAGTAGTAGTGCTTTTATGTTCGTGACTTTACAGAGTAATAATGATTTAAATCACCAATACAACCCTCTCAGTTCATATTACTTCCTTGAGTGACTATCTGATGAAAAAGAAATTGTAAGGTGCCAACTATGCTTTATAACGGATATTTCTTTATAAGTAAGCCAAACCACGAACTATAATACTTCTAGGAAATTCACAGTAAGTATTTTCATGTCAATACCTGTGTTAGTATCGAGCCACAGCTCTAACATGAGCGACTCGTGTCCCACAGACAGCACATGCGACAGTTCTGTTGGTTTGCTAGGAACCTCCTTCTTCGGCGATTTCTTCTTGCTAGCTTCCGTGTCTGAGGGCTCGTCGTTAAACTCGTCTATACCATCTGAAAATAATTGGGGAATTGGTGTTATTAGTCGCTGTTCGACAGATCTCCCGATAAACGTCAGGACGAAAACGAGGCTCAAAAGTAAGGGTGCCGTAAAACAAGTGAAAAAAAAAACGTTGAAAAAGATTCTATACATTAAACTTAAAAAATACCCTTTTCTTTACTTTTATTACTTTCCTCGTTGTTACTTTCCAGAATTCCTGGCTATATTGATTTCAATAATCTAACATGCTGCAGTTTTAGTTTTCATCAAAATCGGATCCGAGACTCTTTTGAGTATTCCTCAAAGTTTCAGATTTGGCCATACACGCCGGTGTCACTTGTTTCCTTGTGCGTGAGTATCGTTGCTGTCGCGGTGTCTCGTGACATGCTTTTTATCAAGAGGTAAGCGGTTGTTGCGAGTCTATTTTGAACAGTGTTCCTACTACTATTATTTGCGCGTTTATAGCAGTTAACATGTAAGTACGGTCAATGGGTTCGGAAAGTTCTGGAGTGGCGACCGCGAACCGGAAGACGTTGCGTTGCGCGGCCTCCCACTAGGTGGACCGTGCACCTGGTGAAGGTTGCGGGGATGCGCTGGATGCGAACCGACCGGTCAATGTGGCGACACTTAGGGGAGGCCTATGTCCAGCAGTGGACGTCTTTTGGCTGAAATGATGAATGATGATGTAAGTACTCACCCCAGTGGTCAGTATCTGTGCCAGCGCTGTGCTGCGAGTGTATCCAGGCGGTGAGCGCGAAGCCCGCCAGCCACGGCGCCCAGCCCGCGCCCTCCACGCCGCAGCGCAGCGCGTGACACGACCAGGGGGAGCGGATACCTGCAACACACAAATACTTTACATATCCCAACATACCATTCTATAACGGATTATCTGTATACATTTTGATAAAGTCAAAGTCAAAAGTCAAAAATATTTATTTCAAGTAGGCCAGTAACAGGCACTTTTGAATAGTCGAATTAAACTAACTGCGGCACTCAGAGATATCCAACGATTACTCAAGCCGCCACCCAGCAAAGGCCTGACATAGTTTTGTATGTCAAAACTGCCAAAACCCTTACCAAGCGACGTCCCAAGCAACCACTGAAGCTCTCCGAGTGCGGCAGTAAACTACTAAACTACTGAAGCTAAATAAACTAAGCTACAGTCCCAGTCACAAGGCATAATAACTCGTGATTGTACTGTAGTTGCCCATTCCAAAGCGTTGGTCTCATGAGAAGAATGGCAAGAAACTTCATGGACACTCAAATCAAATCAAATCAAAATGTTTATTTGCCAGAAATACATACAAATTACAGGAAAAGATCTTATAGCCTAAAAAGTCAATGTACTCTGCCTGCAAGCAAGCGTGCAAATATTTACTCTTTTAAAATCGTTTGGGTTTACAATATGTTCAAGGTACACACGGCTACACATCAAGCTATACATTTCCAGTATAAGCTGGTCTCGCATTTTAAAGGATTTCCATACAGTGCGAGATCAGCGTAAACTGGAAATGTATAGCTTGATGTGTAGCCGTGTGTACAAACATAATCTTGGTATAATACACACATGAAGACTATGCAGATTAGTGTTTGAGATGGTCTTTTGAAGAAAGCACCACACAGAATTGAGTGGACCCGTCCAGTCAGTGCAAGCATTTGTCAGTTATCGTGGAGCTCGACTTATAACTCAAGGAGCTCAACGTCACGCCGAACAATACCAAAGAAAGGACATTTGGGTGGGTCGCTTATAGTACTCAAACTGCCAGACAATCGTTAAAATTAGAGAAAGACCCACATGGTCCTCACATTCACAACATAAAAATAATAAAATATTTGTCATATTAAATAATCATGTCAAGTTATTAAATGTCAATATACACAAAACTAAATGAAAAATAAAATATTTAACAAGTAAATATTGATCAAAAACGCAAAAAATAATATCATACTTAAAAAAGTAAATAATGTCATTGTGTATAAAGAAAAATCATAATATGTCAAATTGTAAATAATGTATAAATAATTAAAATGTCAGTGTAAAAAATAAAAATAAAAAGGTATAATTTTAATAAAAAGATATAAAATCAATTCACCTTCAATTCAAATTGGAGCAGTTCAATCCCAAGCTTTTTTGTCCTCTATATAATCTTTAACAGCATAAAAGGCTTTCAGGCAAAGTTTACGTTTTATAAAAGATTTGAATGTATTAATGCTTAAATTTTGAATGTCGCTTGGAAGTTTATTATAAAAGCGAATACATTTGCATCTAAATGATCCACCTATTTTCTTGAGCCTTGTTGTGGGTACAATAAATTTATGTTTATTTCTTGTATTTATATTGTGAATATCACTATATTTCTTAAAAAGCTTAATATTTTTGTGAGCATACAAAAGATTTTCATAAATATATTGAGAAGGAACAGTCATTACATGTGTCTCGGACTCAATTTATAAATTGATCTAACCGCCCGCTTTTGCAAAACAAAGATGGTCTGAATATCGGCAGCATTCCCCCATAACAGAATGCCGTACGACATTACGCTATGAAAATAACTGAAGTACACTAATCGGGCTGTCTCTACATCGGTTAAATTACGAATTTTTCTAACTGCGTATGCCGCGGAGCTCAGTTTCTTCGACAATTTATCTATATGGGGTCCCCACTGAAGTTTAGCGTCTAAAGTTAAACCCAAGAACACCGTGCTATCTTCCGGATTCAACTCTTCGCCCTTCACCAACACACAAGTTTTCACCTGCCTAACGTGAGGTAGTGTAAACCTTATGCATTTAGTTTTTTTTTCATTGAGGAGTAAATTATTAGCGTTAAACCAATCCACTATTTTTGAAATCGCGCTATTTACATCGTCAATAACTGGCACTAAAAGTGGGGAAAGTTAGTTATTGTGTTCGAGGCGCAAATTGACAACTGGGCCGTGGTGGGCGAGGTTGTAACGGAGCCGAAAACTGCAGTAACAAATTTTCGCTGATGATAATTGTGGTAAGTGTCAGTTTTCGAGGGAGTGTATTCAAACAGCTATTAATCCAATGTAAGCTGAAAATCTGGAGTTTTCTCACGGCAAATTGATATGAAGTATACAATAGATTCCAAAACGCCACGCCATGCCAAACTTCCATGTTCGTTGTTGTTCGTTAATAGCTGCGACACAGTTCTCAACTAATGCAGCTATTTACGTACGCAATGTATTTGTCATATTATGTGTTTTTGTTCCAATAAAGATTTAGTATTATTATGTGTTTTAGTCGGGGAGAAAAGGAGGCGCAATAATATCGAAATACAAGAGTAGGAGAATACTAAACAAACGCTGGATGAACTGTGTAAAACATGATATTGACAAAAACGGTAAAACTCAAGAGATAACGACTAAAAGGAGTATGGAAGAAGAAGTCATACTGCGACGACCCTAAATAAATTGGGATAAGAGCAGGAGAATGACAATATTGTCTTACCAGCCCTGGTGTGCGCCTCGTGGAACCTCTTGGCGCAGTTCTCTGCGTGGTGACTCTGTGATGTTGTGGTGTTCACTACCAGGTAACTCAGCTCCTCTGCCAACGACTGAATACCGTCTGTAGACAACATTTACACTGCTTGACTGAGGGCGTCTTTCTTATGGGCCTACTACACGCACGCACTTCCCCACAGTTTCCGTTCACACTTCACAGTACATCGCGCGTATGGTTGGTAAAACTGTATTACTATTACAAACCACACGCGCGATGTACTGTGTGCACCGTGTAATCCCGCAGGCAAAACTGTGGGGAAGTGCGTGCGTGTAGTAGGCGCATTACAAATGAATTATTGGCATCAGTTAATCATAAAGAAGCAGAATACATTATTTTGTCGATCAGGTTTCAAAATTGGCTCTCGTGTCTGGTAAGCAGCTGGATGAGAGTATCCGAAGATCAAACTGAACGGCGTACGACTGCGGAAACCTCTGTATCTAAAGTTGCCCTCGTAACAGCAAATGCATTATTTGCAAAATGGTGGTACGGGACTCACGGGACAAACGCTCCTAAGCAATAAATAATATTAAAGGCCCATTTAGATGGAGAGAGTTTCTCGAATCGAAGATACAATTATCGAAAGAACATTAAAAAAGTTTCTTCGTCTAAACATTCACGTTTATCGCCCTTCCCCTTGGGCGACAATTATTATTATTTATTATTATTATTAAACTTTTATTTGCAGACCTTAAGTCCATAGGGTTAAAAATACATGAAATAGACTTACTTAACTAATATTAGTAACACACTTAAACAACAAGTACAAAACAAATAATAACAGACAATAATATACACAATATACATAACGAATATACGAGAAATAAACACAATGTAAACAAAAGGAACACATAAAAGACGTATACCTACACGACACTGGTCGACTCAAAGTAGCTACTTTGAGTCGACCTGTGTGTGCAGTCTCATCCATCGGCCAAGCATCGGGCAGTCCCACCGGTCACTCAATGCCCTCAACATGCTGTGGGAGCTGACATCTGTTCGGTGCCGGAGAGAAGCGCATCGCTTACGAATGATGGCGTAAAAGTCATCTACCCGCGCATCGGCAAACATACCCGAAGCACTGCAAAAACGCGGCAGCCCCACAAGCATTCTGAAGGCATTATTATATTGGACACGCAGAGCGCTGTATGCCTTCTGCGTATACTTGACCCACAGGCTGCAGGTGTAAAAAGTCTGACAATAGGCTCTAAAAAGTGTCATTTTTACTTCACAAGTACAACGTGCAAACCTGCGAGCCAACATATTGCTTCGAACAGACAGCGCCCTACGCTCCCTCTCGATGTCCAAGTCATCACACAAGTTCTCGGTGACCCAGTGGCACAGGTATTTAAATTTCGAGACTCGCTTCAAGGGCATGTTTGCTAAAGAGACACACGGCACATATAAGTCTCTTCTGGTGCCAACATTAAACATGACTAACTCACTCTTAGCGACGTTATACTTAAGTCCCTGAGCCACCGCGTAGTCCTCACAAACCTTCAACAACCGTCTTAACGCACTGATTGATGGACTCAGCAATACCATGTCGTCCGCATAGCTGATGTTGTTCATAGCAACCCCATCAACATGGCAGCCAACACCGGCATTGCTGAGTTCAACAATCAGCTGATTCATATACAAGTTGAAAAGGCGAGGGGAGGTGATTCCCCCCTGCCTCACCCCGCATTCCAACCTATATTCATCCGACAGAGCCCCTGCCCACCTCACATTATTAATTTGGTTGTCATACCAAAATTTTAGTAGAAAGGTAACCTCTGGTCCTACATTTCTCTCATTTCTTAACTTATCCCACAGCAGGTCATAAGCCACAAGATCAAATGCCCTGGACAGGTCCAGGAAGCACGCATAGACTGGCGTTTTCCTATCCGTATAGTACCGGACAGTCCGCTTTAGACACATAATGGCACTTTCTGTCGATAGCCCGGGCCTGAAACCAAACTGCGCATCGTGCAGACTAATTCTAGGGGCCATGTATGTATCCAGCAGACTGTCCAGCACCTTAGCTATGATCGTAGCAAGTGATATTGGTCTGTAGTTGGTGGGATCCGCAGCGTCACCAGTTTTATTTTTTATGACAGGTACGACAATGGTCCTCATTAGTCCACTAGGTAGATACGAGTGATTTATGCATAGCCTAAAAAACATTGACAACACTCTTGGCAAGTGCACACCTGCATATCTAAGGTGCTCAACACTGAGGTGATCATGTCCCGGGGACTTACCTCTAACCATATTCTTAATCACTTTCACAACATGTTTAGTATCGAAATTCACTCAATTCAATTCAATTCAATTGCCTCGCAATAGAATATTATCTATCTCCGTGTAAACAGAAGCTGTTTCGAGAATTGTATTTCGAGATTTTGTGCCAGTCGCTAGAGATTGTTGTACGAAATTCTGAAGATTTTCTCAAAAATGCGTCCAAACAGTTGTACCAAGCCAATTACGGAACGTAAACATTTTCAGCCCCAGCTCCAGTCCCCAATGATGATTTTACTTTTTTACGTTCTTGTAAATACTGACTTCTCATATTTTTTATTTTTGTTGTTATTTCTTTTCGGCCAAATTCCTCAACTCCTAATTCTCTAGCAAATGCATTAAGAGCTGCATTTCTTGCATCACGATTTTTGTAATGCACATTTTCCGTATCCCACAAACACTCATAATTTCTATAAATTTCAATAAACTTAACATTATCAGCAGTACCAAATTTAAATGATTTTTGTGTCATTTTGAGAACAGTACGGTACTGTAGTCATCAGTGAACTCGAAGGGCAAATCTCGCGCTCAAAACAGTTCAAACCGATTTGTACGATACTCGTATGAACTTGAAAAAATGTCATACGAGATCGTGTTTATACGAGTCGAGAACTCGTAAGAATCTTCTTACTATAATTTTCCCTGTGTAAACAGCCGCAGTAATTTATCGCTAGGCGATACTTACTTGCGAATCTCGGATGACATAATCGTAGGCGAGAATTTAGTTCTTGCCTGTATGTAAACATTGTCATCTTATGGCGATTAAGTGCTTGCGATAGTAGCGTACGATTTAACGCCAAGAGACGTTCGAGAAACTCTCTCCGTCTAAATGGGCCTTTAGGAACGTTTTTCTGCTGTAAGATGGTGCTGATGATGATTTGTTTTTAATTTTATCCAGACTCCCCAATGTTCCTTTTCAGGGTTTTTCTTCCATGTAGATGACAATAAATGTGATGAAGCTAAACTATTTGAACACTTGAAACCTACCAGTATTATCACTATCGACCGGGAAGGTGAGTATACAATCAGGCGTGTTATACGTGGCTGTGGCCACCAGTCTGTGCAGCGAGCTGAGCAGCATGCCCAGTGGGGGCTGCTCCGCATTGAAGAGCTTGAGGAAGGCGGCCAGCTCTGTCGGCTCGATGCTCTGGGATGCCAGCACGTGGATTAGCTCTAGGATGCTGCGTTGGAGGTCTGAGGAAAAAGATATAGAGAAGTATAAACAAGTTCATACGACGGGAGATTTATTTATCAGTCATTTCTTCATTGAAGGCTAGGCCAAAGAAACGTTTTAAAAAAGTTTTGGGTTGAAGATATCGGCTAATTCGTGGAAAAACCAGGACATAGAACGCACGGGAAGTAAAGCCAAAGTAGGAGCTCTTCTTTAGAAGGCTGCAGAATCCTCAAAAGATCAGGGAATTTTCGTTGCTCATGTTTACCATATTTTTAAGACAAACTGAGAAGTTATAAGAACAAGTATCGTGCATAATATGTTACCTTCGAGCCGGTCATCTTTAGCCGCCAGCAGCTGTGCGGGCGCGGGCGCCAGCAGACGCTTCAGCAGCGGCGGGTGCGCGGCGCGAGCGCGTGCCAGCGCCGCGCCCACACGCCCGCACCACGCGCGAGCCACGCCCACACCCAGGCGCCATGAGGAGCCGTTGCAATCGCCTTCTTCCTTGCAGCGAACTAACCTAAGTAAAAAGAATTTCTAGATAGGCCCAGGTGGTAATAAAAGTGGACTGTATTTCAAGGGTATATATTAGGTTTCTACAATGGTCAATTTTAAATAAATATAAATCATGCGATCGTGGTCGCGCTGTTGGTCGGAGTGTCTCAGGCGCGCGGGCCATCGTCGAGCCGCTCCGCTACCACGCCGCCCGCTCCCCTCTGCTTGTGCATGCATGTGTGTATCGGAGGTGTTAACGTGTGCGTTAACATATTCCCAATGGGCATATATCATCATCTGCTTAATAACCTTTCTCCACATATGCTGGGATCCGCAGTCTAACTGCACAGCTCCACCTTGTGAGATCAAATGCTGACCCAACACCTGTATTTCATTTCAAACGACTGCCTATTGCCTGCTTAGTAAACGACAAGTTTAGTGGTCACTGAGCGCATCAACATAAGTCCTTATTTTTTTTCGCTGCAAACTATTCCTATATTTAACTTTTTTTTTGGAGGGTGAGAAATCATCAAATGACTCCTCCCAGCTCTGGGCGGAGCGGAAGGGAGGGAGTGTCAAACTTCTACTGACTAAAAACTAGCCTTTTGTGTACGAGGCCGCGGTATCTCTTTCGAACAACCCGCAGCCACGGCAAGATTATAATATATTTAGTCTAAGAATTACATAACGAAAAACATCTTTGAACATTCTTGACTCTTAACATTTTTATGACACAATATTCTTGCAAAAGTCGAAACGCAATACTCAAAATATGTTATTAGTTCTTTAATATTTATTTTACATTCTATCCGGTTAAAAATGTGTTAATATATTGTATTAATTATGTGGAAATCAAAATAAACCAGTTCTACAACTTCTTTTAACAAATTCAGCGATAAGTTTAGCAAAACAAACAACGATTTGGATTTTAGAACATACATATATAGATTTACTCTGCCGCCTCCACCAATTTGGGATGATAAGGCTTTGCTCTTACCGACATATTAAAAAATCAAGTCTACAATAACAACAACAACAACAACAAAGTCACGCTACCGGTAAATAACAAATCGAGTTTTAAGCTCAGCGAACTTTATGCTATAGGTATTTTTTGAGTGATGCAGAGACGAAGACTCGCAGTTTACCACAAACACTGGTAAGTGCAAATCTGAACCATATGAACGGACGGGTACTGTACATACTTGTGTATAAGCTGCGTGAGGATATCCACGACGATGACGCACAGCTCTGGATGAGCCAGCTCGCCGCTCTTGGTGTACTCGCCGCATTCCGCGCTCAGCTCGCCCGGCGGAGACGAGATCCCTGCCGAAAGGTAATGATGCCAAAGTAGAACAAACTCATTCACAAAAACAAGATAACATAACGTAATCGCTGATGGAATCACAAAATGTATAGCCCATCTACAAACCACAGGCTGCTACAGAGATTTTTTTAATGGAAATCTCAATAGCACTGTTTAGCCTACCCGGGAATCAATACCAGGACAGACGAGAGACCAACGGGGTAGTTCCACAAAATACACAGACACAGAAGGTAGCTATACAACGAACACGCACGGCTACATATACACGTGTCTGCGTACACCGAGTGCAGGCGCACCCGCGACTGTAGCCTTCGTTTGACATACGTTAAGCGCGTATGGTGCGTACGTACCTGTCTGTGAGTACGCACGGTTTCTCATTCACGCATAGTAAGAAGCTGGTGTTCTGTATTTTCGTCGTTATATACTGTCTATATCGCACTGGAACTTGGCAGGATATTAAAGGTGAGACTTGGTTTATAAATGTGAATTAAGAATACATTACGAGCTTTCTCTCACAATTTTTTGTTTTGCTTTTGTATGTTAGATAAACGCATTTGATCACGTAACAGAAGTGTTTCAAATCAAATCAAACAAAACACAATTAAAGTCTCTATTAGTTTATAATAAACGCATTTGATCACGCAACAGAAGTGTTTCAAATCAAATTAAACGAAATACAAAAAGTCTCTTTTTCAAGAGGTATTTGAACGAGAAAACTACAAATTGGTGGACCTCAACACACCATATATTGACAATAACACTTTACGATTTACAAACAAGTACTTAATATACGATTTTTCAATGATGAGCCATTGAAATAAGTCTACTAATATTCGTGTGCATAATTATTATTAAAATAAAGTGTGAATATACAGCATTTTAACAACAACACGAGTGTCTAACTCCTAAAATTAAGAAGAATCGTATACGATAACACTTTTATTACCTTCAAATAGTTTCTCATAATCTAAACTAGATGAACTATCCACTAAAGCACTACACACTTCCGGATCCATGGTCCTCTCACTAAAACCGAACATTATAGTTTTGTTTCAAACTTTTTACATCTTAAACTTAGTTTACATAATATTTGGAAAGTCGCGACGAAGTTAATGATAGATACCGGTACGCTGGTATGCGGACGAGGAGTCACTGACCACGCACAACGAAATACACGCGGAAAAAACTAGTAGGTACCGAATCTTATGTAAATTATACTATGTTATCAATTCCCTACGACATATCTTTTTGATTGTAGATTGTAGAAAGCCCTCATCATTTCCTTCAATGTTTGTTTATTATTTATTTTTGAACTGTAAACATTTGTTATTGAGCCATATTCAAGTTTTTCTGGTTGTTTGATTAAAATACTAGTTATCTGATTTTGATCTAAGGTGATCGTATCAGCAAGATAAAAATCTGAATAATTTATTTAAATGTAGTCACTAAGAGTAAATAAATAACAAATCTTGCAATGCTGCAGCAGATTACTTTTTAAAATATAAACAAACAACACATTGCTTGATAATTATTTTAAAAGTTAAACAGGTTTTCGCATCAGAATGATACTAATAGCACTCTTTAAATGGCTTCTGGATGGAGATATTTCAAAGATTTAGGTAGATTTTACCTTTTTCTTTTTATGTATGTAAGTTCATGATACAAACCTGAAGGTGTGGTGGACATGGATCCTGAGATCTTCCTCGTCCTGTGCAGCGGAGGAGCATCTAGTTTGCCTACTTCCACATCCGCCTGTCAAGGAACAGTTAATTAATAAATACATACAGATTGCAGAAAGTTGGTTAGACTTTTTAGATTCACTAACATAATTATGATAATTTAGTCTTTAGTATTGACAGTGCATCATCTGTTTGCCATGATGCTCGAATTTAATTCAGCCAAACCTAATTCACTGTCAGTCTATGATACCAAAAAAAACCCCTTAGAAGATAAAAAAAATTGTGTACTTAAAAGTAAGTTAAACGTCCATGAGCACACGTGGACTCTTTATCTTAATAACACAAAAAAAGGTATGAGACATTGATATAGTTTAATGAATACCAAACTCTATAAGCACGTGGACAGGGTTTTTTATGGAAACTTAATGTTTTTAATACCATCTATTTAGCCGTGGTGATGATAATGTTATCGGGAAGTTGTTTTATTAGCTACTTTAATACACGACATAACACATAACATTATAAAACAAGTAGATAGCTATTTTAGTTCTATCTTTGTAGTTTTGTTGTATGAAAATCTAGTTTTTATGAGTGGAGCCTTGTCATCATCACCACGCTGCGTCATTTTTAAAAACATTGTGAAACTTTATAGTCGCTGGGAGCCCACGCCACGCCTTCCTAGCTCGACTTGTTTAAATTAATTAGCTAATTAATTTGCATTTGATTGAGTGATTTCAAGTGTATTTAAATTAGCGTTGATTTGTAATGTGGCTGCAAAATCAAGTATGTTGCATTTCGAAGAACAATAATAGTAAATGAAATTAGAAGCTATATTCAAATATCAAAGTCACTGCAAGGAAAATTCTGCGTCAACAAAGCCTTTCGCAATCCTGTGCTGGAAATGGCGTAGGGCAGAACACATACACATCAAGCAACAACATCCGTCATCCAAGGATAGTTATGTGCCTGTAATGTTCTAATTGAAATTAATGCTTTGAGTTTCAGTTTGAGACCTCAAGCACATCACCGTAGACCACGTCACAACACCCGGTTAAATACAGTAACCATTTCAAAAACCTAAAAATAATTTGGCAGTCCCACTAGACCCGCATTTATGTATAAACTCCTTAATGAGTAGTTGTCGTAGATCTATTAAAGGAAAGTCGGTGTACCCACCTCATAGCCCTCATCAGGCCTGGTGGCGTAGGGTTCGCTGTGCTCGCTGGCGTAGGGCCCGGCCACGCTGTCCTCGCTGGAGGAGCACTCCGCCGAGCTGCCTCCCGAAGCGCACAGCAGCGGCGGCACCTGCCCACACACTGCACTTTATCAATATCACTACTCTCACACACTAGGTAAGTAAGTAACACTGGTCAGCAGGGTCGGAAGCTGGAGAAGAAACTGGTGCTTTTGGTACTACTGCGATCTTTTAATTTAACAGGTAAAATAAAGGAAACTAGAAGATATCAGAGTACTAAAACCATCAGGCTGCGAAACCAGAAGATAGAGATGAAGAATCTGGTGGTTTTGGTACTACTACACTCTTTCAATTTCACAAGTCATATACTAAAGGAAACTAGGGTACATAAATAAAGGCACCAGGGGACAGATGGTACCACAGGCTACTAAAATCCGATGCTTTTTAGTACTATAACTGAACTTATCAATATATCAAGTCAATGAAAGATACTAGGGTACTAAAGACGCCACAGTGCTAAGGCGCCAAGCTACTAAAACTTTGAGCAAGTCTCGCACTAAGCGGCGGGACAGTGGAGAAAGGCACTAGGGTACTTAAAAAGAAACACGGCACCATCTGCCTTCTTCCGAGGTCTAGGTTAGAGAAGTCAGTGATCTTCGATTATTTTACGGATGTGACACAATTGAGAGTAACATTCGTAGGTACTATTAGCCGCAGTAGTTGTTCGGTCTACGTTCTGAACTCAATAGTATTAGGAGAGGCTATTATCCAATTTAGCGTAGGTATTGAGTTACTTGTCAAATGTACTTAAATTACTTGAGAATGTTTTATTAGTTCCTTATACAAGAAAACTGATACAGATATGATATGAAAGGGAAATGAGTAAATTATAACGTGACGGTTGACAAGAGAGTTTGGGAGAAAAAAACGTATTGTGCCGACCCCGAAATAACATGAGATAAGGGCAGGAAGATGTGGATTAAGAAAAAAGATTTGTAGACACAGACCTCCAGGAGTTAAAACATGTAGATAATGTATCACTAAATACATAAAACACACAGACATCGACGCGCGACTGTAGTTTCGTTACAAACACCGCAACAGTCTCCAAATATGGAACGTGAGCGAAGCCATGCAAGTTTGTGTGAACTTGACAAACCACATTATTACAACGAAACGAACTTAAATATAAAGCATTTCCATGTACCTGGTATTGTAATATTAGATGAGGTCGCATCTGACGCATTATAATATGTATTATTAGGAAGCACTTAAGAGTATAATTATTATTTCAAATGTTAATCAGAGTGAAAGCTAGTGATCAAGGATTTTAAATTGCTGGATTTTATAATAGCCATTGGTTTAGCAACATTCTAGAAAGTTCTCTTCAGGTGAATAGATTAATGGTTTAGATATAGAGGAATCGGCGTTCCATAATACAATAAACACTGTGAGGAGGTTTTATTCCTAAGGCCCCATGCAAAATGTATATTTTGTGATGAATACTAATATTTACTACTTTTATGGTCAACGACTATTACATTGTGATATAATAGTCCTCGTGTAATAGACTATTCAGATATATCAGTGAAATTTGATAGTCCTATATTGATATTTAGCTACAGATTTTATATGACATTTCCTGGTTACATTTGACCTTATGTTGTTCTAAATCTAGTGGACCACTAAAGTATCTGTTTCGGCAATTATCGATAAGTATTTACAAGTTTTTGTTTAAAGAAAGATAAATAACTTTATTCCAGCGACTTATGTTATGAATTGATTTGACTATTTTACATGGGACAATGTTATACATCTCTGCCTATCCCTACAGGCGTGATGTTATGTTACTATTTGGTTTTATTAACATATGCAGGCTGAATGCTTCTTGGTACTATAACACGATTGTCCTGACACACCAATAGTGTTGCCATATGCTCGGATGAACCTCATAACATTGTAAATAGTAGAGCTGTATTAATTGGATTCGATTGGACCACATTATAACTCCAAGTTTACTAGGATTTTGACCTTAAATAAAAATGTGTGTAAAATTATGCATTTCTAAATCAATAGTTAAGTATCGTTCAAATATGTAAATTATACTGTTAAATATCCAGGGACATTTCACAAACATCCTTTACCGTTCTGTGGTATCTTCCGATTGAGGTATCCTACACCGCAGGGAATCCGATACGTTTCACCTACATCAAACTTGAACCTTACGTCGATGTGATAGTTCCACTTCGGTTAACGTTACGGTTTATAGGACGGGCTTTATGTCATATGGTGCCATCATCTGTTACATCGTTCGGGGGTTTAGCCTTATATTTAGACGTTTGAAAAGGGAGTTGATTTAGAATATTTCTTTCCAAATAAATAAAAAGAGAAGTCCTGACTGACTGACTGACTCATCAACGCCCAGCCCAAACCTTGGACCTAGAAAACTGAAATTTTGCACAGAAGTTCCCTTTATAATGTAGACAAGGAATAAGTAAGGAATTTTCGAAATTCAACACCGGGATGAAAGTTTACCGCAAAATCGTCATTTTTGTACGTTTTCGACTTAGATTTAGTACGTTCACTGTTAATTGCTAGTAAAAAAAATTTCATTAAAGTTTTTAAATGATTTACCAACCCGAGTCAAATTTAAGTTGCAGCAATGTTCTACGCACTAAATACGTAGTGGTAGAAATAGAAAATATTGTATGCAATAGATTCGGCCGTTCGGCCATTCCCTCGTGAGAACAATAGTTGAAGGCACTACATCATCTCTTAGATTAGAAAATTACCTGAGAGATAAAAGATAATGGCAAGAATGAAGTCTGATGAGATGCCGAGTAATGAAGAAGTATGGAAGCAGAAGACATGCTGCGCCGACCCCAAATGAATTGGGATAAGTGCAAGAGAATAATGAGATTACCAGGGAGATCGACCTACAGGGAGTTTGCGTAACATCACGACTGTAATCCCAAAAAAGTTGGACAGAAGTGTGCCTAAAGTATACGTATATTTAAACTAGCGACCCGCCCCCGCTTCGCACGGGTGGAATATGCTACATATAAACCTTCCTCTTGAATCACTCTATCTATTAAAAAAAACCCGCATCAAAATCCGTTTGGTAGTTTTAAAGATCTAAGCATACATAGGGACAGACAGCGGGAAGCGACTTTGTTTTATACTATGTAGTGATGATAGTGATTACTAGGAAATAGGTCTAATTGAAATAGAAAAATATGGTCTACCTGATGTCAAACAGTCGCTGGTTGCAGACAAATCCATAATCGCCCAATTTCAAAACACACACATTCACACACAAATCTGTTTCCAAGCACACATACACAGTGAAGTCCTGTATATATTTCACTATAAATATAATAAAATAGACAGCACTATAAAGTATCGTATGCACCCAAGTGCAGGAGCGTCGCGTCGGTAAATGAATGATGTTCGTATGTGACCGCACTGTGCAGTGTTAAGTTATTCCGTGTTCTGATACATTTTGATATGAACCGGCCAAGTGCGAGTTGTGACAGAGGGATTAGAAGAACGTATGTTTTTAGAAGTACATCGCGGGCATATCTTGGATGAGGCTGGCATAAGAACGTCAAGCTTGGATCAAGTAAATAGAGGCCCATAACCAGCAGTGGGTGAAGTCGGGCTGTGGATAACGATGTATGATGTTTTATCTCGGTTTGATAAGTTGCTTTATATCATTTCTATAAATTGTTTGATATATTAAAACAAATGAAAAGCGACTACGAGTCTTCCTAAAATCAGAGTCATACAGTAATATGCAAAATAAAATAAATAAATTAGTATAATAATTATAATAAGTGGACAGCTCCACTTATTATAATATTCGTGATTTAATTTCTTATAGTTTGAGGAATTCTATATTTGTCGTTAACAATTAAATGCAGTATCGATTGTACGGAAACCAGTCTGGTGAGGAAATATATTGCGACGATATGATTGGGACACACATAGCTATCATCTTTGGTTTGTGTAGAAGTATTAGAATCAAACAAGACCAGTTTACAAAATAAAAACAACAAAAATAAATAGGAAAATAATTCTTTGATCATTATGAAGACTCGAATCTACTCTAGTTGAGTCGAGAGTTTATGTGCGTGTGAACTGAGGGACCAAAAATAAATCCGTAAAATGAATATCCTAGGTTTTAGTAGTACACTTAAAACAATTGTAGAAGGAATCTGGGAATTTGTAAACAAATATATCGAAAACTACGACCCATAAAGTGTGGTCCCTCAGTTCTCACAGACGATTAGCCAGATCTCGGAAAGTATCATAAAGAACAAGATTTTGTGAATACAGACATTTAGTAGAGAATTTGAAAAGATATTTACAAAATAACAGACCACAAAGCATTAAAGATAAAAAAAAATATAACGACTGAACTGTGGTCCCTCAGTCCACATAACAAAGATAAACATTTTAGCGAATCTTACTGAATAAAACCGTTCTTTTTCTACATAAAGTTTTAGTAGAAGTCTTAAAACATATTGTAAAAAAAAATGGAGCTTAAATATCGAAGCATTTTGAAGATAGCAATGATTAATAATGGTCCCTCAATCCTCACATCCACTGACATGTGTGCGTGTCCTAGCTGCTTGACGAGAGGTATATCAGAAAGTCTAGTGTACTTAACTTTTAGTAGTAAGTTTCTTCTAAATAATAGGTATCTAAAATTGTGTATTTCTTACTTCTTAACTGAGATAATACAATTTTTTTAATCCTATGAAAATGTATAGAGAAGTGTGACCACACAATTAAACAAAATGTAGACACTACTATTATACTTTATTTAACACTAGCTTTTGCCAGCGGCTTCGCCCGCGTGAAAATGACGATTTTTCATACAAACTTTCATCCCCTATTTATAGAGAAGTGTGACCACACAATTAAACAAAATGTAGACACTACTATTATACTTTATTTAACACTAGCTTTTGCCACCGGCTTCGCCCGCGTGAAAATGACGATTTTTCATACGAACTTTCATAACTCCCTTAGGGGTTGAATTTCGAAAAATCCTTCCTTATTCCTTGTCTACATTACAGGGAATCTCTGCAAAATTTCAGCTTTCTAGGTCCAAGGGTTTGGGTTGGGCGTTGATGAATCAGTCAGTCAGTCAGTCAGGACTTGTCTTTTTATTTATATAGATAGAAGATAGATAGATATCATTTTAGACGAAACGAAAACAAGGTTGTATTGTATGGTTCCCGTCGGGGCTGCGGGTTGTTCGAAAGAGATACCGCAGTCTCGGCACAAAGCGCTAAGAATGAACATGGGTGGTTTTTAGTCAGTAGAAGTCTGACACGGCCTATACCGCTCGATGATGATTGATGCTTATGCTTATTGTTTTTAACGTACTCAGAGTGTTTTTGATGATAAATAAGACAGGAAACTGAAAATAGGTGGGATTACACTTTAAAACAACAATAAAACACAAACATTACAGTTTGTGATATTACTGTCATAAATCAGTTGTCAATGTTAGTCATTTCCCTGTTGAAAATAACGTGAGATAAATAATACATATTAATTATATATCTTGTTCAGCACAGGTACTTATATCATTTTCGTTAATTATAATAGGTTGATTTTCACGGAGATTAAAAAGTAGTAAGGTGATTTTGAAATTGATTTTCACCTCAGAATTTGCGTGTGATATCATAGCCTCATAAATAGCTTTAAATTAATAATCATCGTAAATCTTGAGAACAGAAAGGTTCTTATTTCTTTTAAGGGTTCCGTACCTTTTTTTTTTTTGGTGGGTGGAAAATAACCCTCAAAAGGAAGAAATGGTGCCCTTATAGGATCATTCGTATGTCGGTCTGTCTGACCGGACCGTCTGTCACAGCTAATTTGCTCCGAGTCTAATGAACCGATTAAGTTGAAAGGGGTTTAACTTTTTTGTATGGGAGCTGGCATAGGGACCACTCGACCACCGCCATTTTGATTTGAAAAAAAAATCAAAATGGCGGTGGTCGAGTGATCCTATAGGCACGATTTTTTCCTTTTGAGGTACGGAACCCTTAAAAGAAATAAGAACCTTTCTATTATCAAGATTTACGATGATTATTAATTTAAGGGTATTTATGAGGCTGTGATATCACGTGCTTTTCCAGAAAGGTATTCGAGAGTAACTTTCAAGTAAGACTTGTATAAATCCTTACCTACTCTAAAATCCATACGTGTTTTATTACTATTTATTATTATTATTTTTATTACTATTATTATTTTATTAACCGTTTTGCATGTGTTTCATTTGTGAAACACATTTGTATTTAGCTGTATCGTCTTCTTTACCCTCTCCTTCCAATTCTCAACTAAAGAAGGTTTGTCTGAAAATATAGAGTCCTCAGTAAGTATTTTAACTTGATACTTGACCTTTACCTTTTCCTTGTTTTTTTTTCCCGACTGCAATGGTACCCTTCATGTGCAAGTCCGACTTGTACTTGGCCAGTTTATTGTGATTTGTTTTATCTGAATATGTTTCCTTATTCTTCTTTTAAAACTTGTTTTCTTCACAACTTTATTAGTAACTTTATTCGCAAAACCAACTTTTGACGACTTAAGGTAGGCCTTCTACAAATTGTGCAAAAATCTGAATGAATTCATCAATTCTGTATTTCTGTGTTTTTGTTTTGAAGGTCAATTAATGCTTCACTGTTTTGAAAAAGCTTTCCAAAGCTTTCCCGCAGACGATGGCGTCATGTTGCCACAATCGTCGACAAATAGAATGGATTATGATATCTTGACCGAAGACGAGCGAGTGTCTTGACCAAAGATGTGCTTGCGCATTAAAAATGAATTATTATTTTTACTTTTCACTATCTGTTTCATAAAACTCGCCTAGGTATTTGTTTTTGTTGGGTGGGATATCATCAAATAACCCCTCCCGCTCTTGGGCAGAGCGAAAGGGAGTGTCAGACTTCTACCAGACTAAAAACCACCTATGTTCCTTCTTAGCCCTTTATGTCGAGGCCGCGGTATCTCTTGCGAACAAACCGAGCCCCGACAGGATATATCTATTAAGATTTGTAGTTTTATCGTAATTCTTATTAGTAACTAATAAAACACTATTTGTTCCATAATGTTTTTCAAAAAATCTCTTTTTGTGAACAAATTGTGCATTTTTGTTGTTGTTTTTGTTTGGTTTTTATTTTGTAATATACTTATGCATTAAATTAACCGTTTCTTTTTGGGGCATGGGAAAGCATCAATCATCATCGAGCGGTATAGGCCGTAACAGACTTCTACTGACTAAAAACCACCCATGTTCATTCTTAGCGCTTTGTGCCGAGACTGCGGTATCTCTTTCGAACAACCCGCAGCCCCGACGGGAACCATACAATACAACCTTGTTTTCGTTTCGTCTAAAATGATATCTATCTATCTTCTATCTATATAAATAAAAAGACAAGTCCTGACTGACTGACTGACTGATTCATCAACGCCCAACCCAAACCCTTGGACCTAGAAAGCTGAAATTTTGCAGAGATTCCATGTAATGTAGACAAAGAATAAGGAAGGATTTTTCGAAATTCAACTCCTAAGGGAGTTAAATAGGGGATGAAAGTTTGTATGGGAAATCGTCATTTTCACGCGGGCGAAGCCGCTGGCAAAAGTTAGTGTTAAATAAAGTATAATAGTAGTGTCTACATTTTGTTTAATTGTGTGGTCACACTTCTCTATACATTTTCATAGGATTAAAAAAATTGTATTATCTCAGTTAAGAAGTAAGAAATACACAATTTTAGATACCTATTATTTAGAAGAAACTTACTACTAAAAGTTAAGTACACTAGACTTTCTGATATTCCTCTCGTCAAGCAGCTAGGACACGCACATATGTCAGTGGATGTGAGGATTGAGGGACCATTATTAATCATTGCTATCTTCAAAATGCTTCGATATTTAAGCTCCATTTTTTTTTACAATATGTTTTAAGACTTCTACTAAAACTTTATGTAGAAAAAGAACGGTTTTATTCAGTAAGATTCGCTAAAATGTTTATCTTTGTTATGTGGACTGAGGGACCACAGTTCAGTCGTTATATTTTTTTTATCTTTAATGCTTTGTGGTCTGTTATTTTGTAAATATCTTTTCAAATTCTCTACTAAATGTCTGTATTCACAAAATCTTGTTCTTTATGATACTTTCCGAGATCTGGCTAATCGTCTGTGAGAACTGAGGGACCACACTTTATGGGTAGTAGTTATCGATATATTTGTTTACAAATTCCCAGATTCCTTCTACAATTGTTTTAAGTGTACTACTAAATCCTATGATATTCATTTTGCGGATTTATTTTTGGTCCCTCAGTTCACACGCACATGAGAGTTTAGGTATCACGTATTGTTAGAGAAAACTGACATCCGTGTTCTGTTATTAGTTTATTACATTTGCATTGCATTATTCTATCAATGAAACCTGGCATAAATTGAAAACCATCATTTAGGAATGGTAACAAAAACGAACCATAATAGTGCCTCTAATCTTGGTCGGTAAAGACGAGTTTGTAGGTCAAGGGCAACGAAACCTTTCTCTGACGTCGACCGGTTTACTCGTACACGTGTGGCGTAGGGCACGCTCGGAAGGAGTCAAATTGACAATTGGGTAATGGGTATCATCCTTTATTGAAATTAAGTTCAAAACTGGATGTAGTGTTATGGGTTCGTTGTCACTAGTACCATTGACAGTTCCATGATGGAACTACTGAATGTTTTTTTTTTATCACTAGTTCCATTTAAAAAAAAACTGAATATAGTGGAACTAATGTGACCCAGAACTTGGGAGTATTGAGGAGTATCGCGGGCAATTTCTGTTAGACCATTATAATTGTATTTTTAAAGAATTAGATTTTTCTTATAATATTACCAGTCGCATCAACCATGTTATGTTACCCAGTATTAGCTGGGTTATGGAGGTCAGATGGCCCGTCGTTCCATGTAAAATACTGGTATTCAACTGCATCCGGTTTGACCGGAAGCCGACCCCAACATAGCTTGCAAAAGGC
This sequence comes from Diarsia dahlii, assembly GCA_949775195.1. NCBI lineage: Eukaryota > Metazoa > Arthropoda > Insecta > Lepidoptera > Noctuidae > Diarsia > Diarsia dahlii. The sequence goes on along the minus strand of OX459196.1, from coordinate 23,253,039 downwards.
TAGGTACACACGGCTACACATCAAGCTATACAAAACCAGTTAATCTTGGCCTCACGTTACTAGATCTTTTCGCACAATGAACGATCAGATTATACTGGTTTTGTATAGCTTGATGTGTAGCCGTGTGTACATGATGATGATTTATCTTATAACTAGCTTTTGCCAGCGGCTTCGCCCGCGTGAAAATGTCGATTTTCCATACAAACTTTCATCCCCTATTTAACTCCCTTAGGGGTTGAATTTCGAAAAATCTTTTCTTATTCCTTATTTACATTTTAAAGGGAACCTCTGTCACAGAATACATAATAGTACTACGTACAGAAGGGACACTCCCTTCCCCGCGCTCATATTAAATACCGCACCTCACCCCGCACTTCGAGGTAGTCGTCGTCGCCACTTGAGCAATGGCTCGCGCTCGTATTAGTCGTCGCCGTCGTTCGGTTTTCGCGACGCAGACCGTTGCACTTTCCGCGCCATTTTTTAGGCTACGACAACCCTACTAGAGTTTACGCACACATTTGCACGTGCACGTCGTGCACAAACGTTATTTGTTTATGTAGTAGTAATAGGTAATTATTTTGCGGGCGTTGTATGGAGTGTCCGAGGTGTGCCTCTGTGCAAAATTTCAGCTTTCTAGGTCCAAGGGTTTGGGCTGGGCGTTGATGAGTGAGTCAGTCAGTCAGTCAATCAGGACTTCTCTTTTTATTTATATAGATGTAGTGCGGTACGGTACCTTGGCGTGCGCGCGGCGCGGCATGGCGTGGTGCGAGCTGGCGCGCGCCGCAGCCACCCGGATGAGCGCCTCGCACAGCGCGCGCAGCCCGGCGCCGCCCTCCGGCGCAGCACGAGGAGCGCCCAGCGCCACGCGCACCAGCGCACACGACGTCTCTTTTGAGCGCCCTGATGTTACATCTGGGTGGAGAAGACAATAGCTTATAGCGCATTTGTCAACAAACTGCAAGGTCCTAAAATCGTAGGAATACAATCTCTGATTGTACCTAAATCAGGTTTTTGTATGATCTATAACAAAGTGACCGGTGAAAATGGGTTTATGCAATCAAAGTAATGTAGACGTCATTTTCGTTCGAATGACGCGACTGGATATCGAGTCCTGCCTTATGGCCTCTGTGGGTTACTTTGCTTGTGGGTTACTAATTCAAAGTAGAAATGTGTTGGTTTTTTTGCTTCCAAAAACAAGACAGAATAAATATTCTGTCTAGAATCACCATCTTTACTAATATTATAAAACTGAAGAGTTTGTTTGAACGCGCTAATCTCAGGAACTACTGGTTTGAATATAAAAAATATGTTGGTGTTGGATAGCCTATTTATCAAAGAAGGCTATAGGCTATATAACATCACGAATAGGAGCACGCTTCTTCACAAGTATTTATTTTTGAACAAAATGGCTCTTACATCATTTAATTTTGTTTGCAATACATATCTTAGGGAGATATCACAGTTTTAAAATAACTCCGCAGCAAAATAATCTAACCCAGAGAGGGTTAGATTATTTTGCTGCGGAGTCTATATAGATACGATCGGACTGATCGCTCGATAAAAAGCAATTTCCATAAAACTTGACATGTTGACGTGGTGTCAATGTCAGTGCATTGATGTCCGAACCAATTTGTAATCAAATCTACTGTGAAACGACCGGCCTGCGAGACACGTGTGACGTCAAACTGGATGGGACCACAACTACATTGATACCATTCAAAAACGAACTTTAATTCACGACATTTAAAGTTGAAAATCGTCTGTGTTCTCTATTGCAGTAGTTTTCAAACAATAATCAAACTTGTTACTTCTAACTAGAGTTCAAAATCGCTTGTTTGATTATTCTTCAATACTTCATACTACATATATAAAACTCTATATAAAGGGCTTCTACTCTTGAGCTTGGGATATCGGCTTACTGCGGGTTATTGTACAGTCAACCACATGTACATGTTCACAATTTTAACTTAGACATCGCCTTTATTGTGATGGCATTAAGGTATATTTTCGTAGTCAAAATTATACCACGTAGTTGATTGTACGATTAGTCTCTGTTCGTTATGTGATTAGTGGGATTAGCTGATCAGCTTATGAGTGACACTACTCCTCATCCGTGATTCATACTAATGCAATTAAAACCAATACACTAATGGACTTATTTAATTCGATTTTGATGACACTCGTTTAAAATGTAACTGTTTGAGACCACACGTAGTATCACAACAAACTATATTAAAAAGTTTGAGCAACAGATAGGGAAAAAATCTTTACATTCTTTTATATTTTTGATTTACTGTTGATCTCGTGAGAGTACTCACCCAAGAACGCCTGTTTTTAGAGAAGTTCAAATGAGCTATTTGCAATTTGTTTAAAAGTAAGAACTGATCAACTGAAAACAACAGCCCGCGTAGCATGGCGATTCTATCTCTGTTCTACCATGAATAGACAAAACTCTTTCTACACAAATCGACAAAACCTGTTTCTACGGTAGTCATGCTACATGTGCAGGAAAAAGAGAGAAAGATAAAAGTAGATTGGTTCTACAGATTGGTTGATTGGATTGGTTGGTTGGATTGGTATTGGTGTTGGTTTGGTTGGTTGGTAGTTGGTTGGTGATTGGTTGGTTGGTTGGTGGTTTTTTGGTAGATTATAGTATTCTCCTAATTTATTTATTTTTGTACTCTACCACAATGATGTCCTGTTTGACCCTAAGGTTGACTGGTAGAGAATGCCTTGTGGCATTAAGTCCGCCTATGTATCACGTTTGTGCATGAAGTTTAAATAAATAAAAGTATATAAAAGCCACTCACCGGACGCAGAAAGCTGCACAGTCAACAACGCCTCCGTGATCTTGATGAGCACCCTCATCTCCTGCGCCGCACACTCGCACTGGCACAGATAGTGCAGCACCAGCTTCAGCAGCGCGTAGCTGTCCAGGAACACGCTCTCACTCACCACGTACTCCCGGAACATGGGGCTGTACAGGCACAGACACGCACACGTCTTCCAAAACGTCCACACGTTCTTTAGAACCTCGATGTGATCCGCTATGGTCTCCTCGACTACGCTACTACTTCCGCTTGAGGCGAAATTTGACCTTATTGATTGAGGTGAAGAGTGCTTACTTGATTGCAGCTCTGTAGGATGGATGAAAGCTAACATATCACGCTCTTTACTAACATCGCATAAATCTCTAAATTTCTCGAACGGCAGTTTTAGTTTGTATATCTTAAAGCATTTGTCCGTCACTTCTGATAAAGATTTGAACAGCATCTGCACTGAGGCTAACGAACTCATCTCTCTAAAGTAAGTCAGCTCGGAATTTTCCTTGATTAGTTTGAAAACCTCCACGATTATTGCGATCTCTAATATTGAACAGCATTGGTTGGAAAATTCCGATAACGACACCAATTCTAACACATAGCTCAATCCACCTTTTTGTATAAATTGTTCGGCGAAGGAGACTGTATTCAGTAAACTTGCGAAGATATTTAGACAGGATACGGTGAGGAAATAAGTTGACTCTTCCATTCGTATGATGTATCTATGTTTGGCGACGATGAAGGTCGGGTAGATCACGCTGAAGAGCAGTTCGCATTTCATTTCCATCCTGCACTTTGGTGTCACCCTGAGAAGGTGGCTGACCGTTGCATGCAGTACATTATTGTGGTTATCCAGCTGTAGCAAAGAGTTGTAATGATACAGAAACGACCAGACACTCTTCCTCTCTATAGGACTGATGCCGTGAGAGCACAACCTCCTGCCTACTTCCTTCTTCTCATCACAAGGTTCACAAATTGAACACGGCAGCTGATCTGTCACTTTTTGTATCAAAATACTTGCTCCTAATTCCCCGTATACAGTATGCTCTAATAGTTGCAGACATAAGGAAGCGACACTGCTATGTGTTAACATAAGTCTTACAATGCTCTCCATCAATAACCCTGGTGAGAAGCAGCAGCATACCCCACAATTCAACATCACCTTCAAAATTTTATTTCTCAGCACACTTTGTGCCGACACTTCTTCATCTGTTAGCAGTGATGTAAGAGTTCCGTATAGAACTGAAACACAGCATGCAGAAGACATGGGTAGTCCTGTGCTGGCTTCTCCGAGGATGTCGTGATGATGGTGCATGCCAGCAGCCACGCGCTGCCGACACACTTTGTGCCTCGTCCTAGGACATGCCGCCGAATGTATCACCTCACTGCGAACTCTTTTCATACCGACCACCAGCTTCCCAACAGTTTCTATTAACTTTTTAATTAGCGTAACGCTATCTTCTTCGTCAGCGGTTATCCTAATCATGAGCTCTATACACTCCTTCAAGAGCCGACCTTTCAAGCACTCTCCGTACAACTTGAACTGGTCTGTGAACTCCCTCAGTTTGTCCACACTGCGACATTGCATCAACAAACAATGGAAGAACGCAGTGATAGAGTACGCGATACCAAACACGAATTTGAGCAAATTTTCCGATTCAGTCTTATCCTCTTTACGATTCTGGTATTCGAGTTTGTTTTGTCGACACTTTGAGATGACGTCTTCTAATATCCGAAGCAACATCGGTAGGATTCCGTTGTTGATCAGTTTGGCACAAAGGTCTGAGTGGATCAGAACCTGGTCCAGAGACACCATGAGCAGTTCTGTTAAAGCAACCTTTATTTTGGAAACTTCTTGGGTATTATCCTCTTGTGACTGAGGCACTGAACTAAACTGTAACGAGCAAAGATTTCTTAACGAAAAGTTTATACATTGCATGGAGATTTGTGACCCTTCTGAGCCGGACAGGCTGCTCTCAGCTTTACACAACTCTTGAAGCAAATCAGTTATAATTAGAGTAAATTGGAATGTTGTGATTTCAGAGTTAATGATTTCTCTGTGCTTATCGTTGATGTAATCGTCTGCTTTGGGCTTGGCTTTCCTCGGAGGGAAGAACGGATCGTAGTAGGAATCATTATTGTACTCGTTGGAAGAGCGGGTGCTGTTGAAGTACTCGAAGTCATCATTGGGCGTGCACACCTTGATGGTTAGAGAGCGGTTGAGGATCTGCAGGTCATCGTTGGAGTCTCCTGACTCTGATGACTGGTCTGTCTGTTTGGAAAGCCTCTTTTTTGTTCTTTCTAACGAGTCGAATTTGGGCTGCAGTGAGTGTCTCGACCTGTTGAAATGAGAAAAGAATTAAATAGACATGGCAATACATATTACTGTTAGTGTATTTTTCCACCACGCTTTGGATCATATTACAGTTATTTATAGAGATAAATATTGATTACGGCTACATCTGGTCAGCTGGAAGCCGATTTGCAAAAGTGAAAAGTATTCTATGGTTATTATGTTAGTTACCTCCCAGTAACGGAGCCTCTCTCTGAAGTGGCGGCGGAGTGCACCTTCGACGTCTGCCCACCGATCGGCTTCTGTTTGGACCATATTCTGAAACAGAACACATACTTTAGAGTATCACTAAGGAATAGGGAGGTTTCCTTAATATAACGCGTCAAAGATCATGAGTGAGCCCGTCGTGGCTGAGGGGCCCGCCGGGACTGCGGGTTGTTCACAAGAGAAACCGCAGCCTCGACATAAAGGGCTAAGAAAGAACATGGGTGGTTTTTAGTCAGTAGAAGTCTGACGCTCCCTTTCGCCCAAGAGCGGGAGGGGTTATTTGACGTCACTGGCCGATAAAAGTGTACTGTAATTTGACATCACACGAGTTTTCGAAAACTGTATCGTCTTCATTTTTTATTTACGTGAAAAAAAGAAAAAATAATTGGTCAATATTTTTTGGAAATAGAATAGAATAGAATATGTATTTATTCGCTAATTGACAGCATGATAATAATAATAATATAATAATAATAATCTATAATAATAATCCATAATCTATCTGATGGACTAATTAGATTTTTTTGTCAAGTACCGTATTACAGCCCTTATCACCACTGTATTAAAGCTCATCGCAGCATTCTCAACAACAAACGAAACGACTCAGTATATTTACTTATAAGTGATTGCATAGCAAGATATCGTCATCTATTTACCAAGTGTAATCTTATAGAACCTACCGCAATAAATGTGTTCGATACACTAATAGAATAATAATAATAATAATAGTAATAGTCGATAGACTAAACATGATAGGCAATTAAAATCTAAAAGAAAAAAATGTAATTCGACTCTTTTTATATGAAACGAAGTCATAAAAAGTTATCATTTGGAGTAAACAGGCAATAAAAGTATGTATTTGGGTGCAGAAGGTGTTCCATCTATTTTCGATTTGTGTCGCGGTGTCAAGGGCAGACAAGGTCTGTGTGCGGCTCCTCCCCGCTAAGATTACTTTTTAATACTTATTTACATTGTAGCAGAGATAAAGTAGAGGCAAAGAATATGAAAACTAGAAGCGAAACTCTAGTACGTCGATGAAACTGAAAATAAAACCTAGCGTCATCCACTACAATGTTATGATTATCTGCTGCACTCAGAGACGTTTAATGATTACTTAAGCCATCACTTAGTAAAGGTTTTGACAGTTTATTGAGGGTTTGTATCTGTTAAATCTTTACTAAGTGACGGCTTTAGTAATCATTCAATATATCTGAGTACCGCATTATGACCCGTGGTCGTTGCGAAATAATAACAACCGCTCGGGTCGAGCCGCGCTTGTCAAGATTAGGTCCAGAGTGTGGGTTAAGCTATTGCTCTGAGCGGGAATTTCGCTTCTATGAATATTTATTCTTTGGTAAGTACAGACGTATGTGACATATAATAGTTTACGAGATAAGTAGGTCGATTGGACAATAATGTCCCTTACATTGTTGCAGACGCTTATACCTAGAATGCACGTATTTACTCTTCTTAGTGTGCAGGCCATGTCTGCAACATGCTCAGAAGAAGATTTCTTATTTAAAACCTAAACCAGATCATCTTATCGTGTGGGCAGTAAGGTCTAACGACCCGTGTCAGAGTTTCTAAACCGCCTCAAGGGGCACCAGCTTATACGTGCCTTCCGAAGCACGGAAACATTTTTTTTTAATCAGACAATCGGGTGATTTAAGCCTGCAATGTCCTAGCCAAACTGGAAACAACTTCACAAAGTATGCTTCCCGAGGGAATCGAACCCACGACCACCGGGCCACGCCTCAACCACTCGACCACGGAGGCAGTTGCTAACTAACCTAACCAGATGATGATAACGTGGCAACGCGGGCAGTCTCTAGGGCACTTTACCTGCTGACAGCGTTGAGGAGTTTTTCGATGTCCTTTTATATACGTAGTTAGTTAGTTTGTATTTACTTAAGTTTATATATTTTGTTGTTATGTTTAGTTTAGTCATATTTTAAAAGTCCAATAAACAATAAATACCAGATGACATACCTATTTGAGAAGAGCTGGTGTATAGGAGTGCGCGGCGTGGCCGGCCGGGCTGCTTCCGAGCCGGCGTTACTGCTCGCTCCGCTCAGCTCGCCGAACAACCAGATGAGCACGGAGCTCAGCTGTCGACAGCATGACAGGCCCTGGATATAGAGGAAAGAAATCTTTATTATGTACTGTAGCAGGCCTGGAAACAGACTTGAACAATAAATTAGTGTGATGACCAGGGCGGTGTTGATTAGGACTGTGGTTTTAACAAGATTCTGATGGCATTTATGAACAAGGGTAGTTTCACCTAGAATCTCAAATAATGCCTGATGATGCTATAAATAATAAGTACTATCTTAAGTATTTAATTGGTATTTTGCAATAATTTTCAATAAGCTCGCCCCGTACCTAAACTACACTTAAACATAACAGGCGAATTGGGTGGACTATTAGGTACACCTCTGCCGAACCCTTTCGGGATTACAGGCGCAATGTGAGGTAAGCTGATTAGCTGAACAAAACCATTTTTGTTTCAATGAAAAAAAAAACCTATATTTTTATCTTATTATTCAATAAGGTATGCAAGATTACGAACTCTTGCATAGCGGGAACATAGCCGGAATAGATAGGATATATAAGCTACCTTCTAGTACAAGGTAACTTTAGTTCGTTTTCATCTTAACACGAGGTCACTGTCTCACACCAATCAAAGGGTAATTAGCAATTAGCAAAAACCAGACACACATTTCATTATCATTCGGGTGGCTGATGCTGTGAGTTGTGACATCATATCAGCTTGCACTGCGGGGTGTATGTTAGGTTATCGAACTCTAAATACACAGACTGACAAACACTTCCGCAACTAATTATAACTGTCCAGTCCATTCCACTGGCCATTTTCTTTTGATTCATATGACGCATCACTGAAAAAGTGTGGTTATCAGTTGTTGTTCCGGTCAATCACCTAACAATAATAAGCCTGTCAGCGTTATTGCGACACCGCACTCTCATCATCATCAACATCACCCAAAAATGTTCCCATTGCAAGGACTCAGGCCTCCTTTCTAGGAGAGGGCTGAGCTATAATCCACCACGCTGACCCAGTGCGGGTTGACTTGAATGAATGAGCATGAGGAATGAAGCATGAAGCGTTGACATGAAGAAATGAATGATTTAGCCAAAAAACTCGAAGACATGTGACATCTATTTATTTATTTATTTAAACTTCTCGCACACAAAAAAAGGTACAAAGGCGAGATCTAGTCACATGTCTTCGAGTTTTTTGGCTAAATCTAGCTAGATGAACCTAATCTACATGTTTGCCTAGTCTTTCGCTTGAAACTCATGATGAAATACTTACAAACAGGGTATTTTATTCCCTATTTGCAAAGGGCAATGTAAATGATCCGAGTTTATAGAGTAAACAGTCCGTTATCAAGGGTCTTTTTTTTTTTGGGTGGGTGATAAATCATCAAATAACCCCTCCCGCTCTTGGGCAGAGCGAAAGGGAGTGTCAGGGTTCAACTGACTAAAAACCACCCATGTTCCTTCTTAGCCCTTTATGTCGAGGCCGCGGTATCTTTGTGAGCAAACCGCAGCCTCGACGACGGGAAGTAGGGGTCTCCTAACATATTAATAGCATACGTGCATAAGCACACGTTATCTCTACGACTACAAGTAACAAGTCAAACACAATTAGCTGTACCTACACAGTACCTGATAACAGGCGCAGGCGCATGTTATCTGTTATCAATAAGACAACTAAGTATTTATTGGCCCTTTTAACTGACGCTAGGATAGGCGTCATATAAGTGAAAATACAAATACATTCGTGCTGATGTATTATCAACACTCGGCTCTGCGGTGAAAGGTGAAAATCAAATAACGAGCACCTAAATGAAAAAAATAACGACAAAAACCAACAAGTGTTGGTTTTGTAAGTAAAATAGAGTTTCAATGTAAAGGTATTCCCCGGTAATTGTTTTTCAAATAATTTTCTTCTTTTAAATCGTTTCTACTTTTTCCAAGAGAATGAAACTAGGTAGAGCTGGTGATGTGACGGTTGATGTAGTTGTGCGCGTTTTATTTTTCTATTAGGTTTTCAGTACTTGGGTGGGACATTGCCTGATAAATGTCATACACAAGGCTGCCTCCTTACGCCAGTCAACAGTAATAGCTGTGACACTATGAATGAAATCACACTATTAATACTCCGTGATACTTGCGTAGAAACAAATAAATAGCTTAATTTTTTCATACAGTATATTAATTAAACACACTTGTTACCGTAAAATTATCTCAGTAATCACGCCACGCTTAACAAGATAGCAACAACAGCAGCTGGTATATTTTTAGTTAAAAGTAAAAAATAATCGCATTAATTTATTTAAAGAAACTATCTTGAGTGGCGCTGGGCGAAGTCAAGAACAAAATATCGTTTATTTTTCTGAAATTATTATAATAACAGCTAGCGAGTGACATAGCACACAGTTATTATAATATGAACGCTTCCTCTCTTACGTACACAACAACCAATAATGTGTATACTTTGACTGTAGTACAATATAATGATTTCCGGTTATGTTTATATTGCTCCGTCGAATCGTATCGCCACGCTGAAAATGACGAATTACTAAGGTGTTTATTAAACTATAATAGGACTCGTGAATTTGATTGCAAAATGAAAGCATGCAGCATAGGTACCAGTATAGTATATAGCCGTGTCGTAGGCCAATAGGGCTAGATGAGCCTTTGCCAGCGTGAAAATTAGAGGGGACATGACAGAGCCCTGTGGAACTCCTGATCGAATGGGGTGAGGGGACGAAAGAGCTTCCCCTATGCGGTACCGGAAGGTAGAATCCGAAAGAAGGTGTAAGTCATTGGATAATAATTAGCATATTCCTGGTACACGATCACACGAGTCAATTCATCGTGTTAATTACACAAAGTAACGCTTGGGATAGAACCCACGACCTGCAAGTTGGTGGGGTCGAAAACAATGAGCCAAAAATTGCACCTATTACAAATCATTACATTTGTAGTTTGTACCTAGTCTTATACGACTATGAGATCCTTGCTTGTTTAAAACTAGATGCGCTAGTCTAAAACAGAATAGATCTTGTAAAGATACTCATACCACACGAGTAACGACGTAGATCGCGCCGCGTCCCGATAACAGTATGTGTCGAACGAGGGTGCCGACCTGCCGATAACTTATTATGTACCTAGAGTGACGTCACACACTGCATTGTGTTTGTTGTAGAACACTACTCTACTACTATCTTAGCAAGACCTATCACAACTCCATCAATAAGACCATTAACGTATCCAACCACACAAATAGATGCATACACTGTCTTGAAAAGATTTATCCCAACACGGTCTAGATGTGCCCTCCCGCGTAACTATTACTATAGGCAGACGTACTAGTATGTCAAACTTGATTTTGGGAGATGTAACTCCTACCTTAAAAAGTTGAGGCTATCTCAACATAACCAGCAGGATTTTAGAGCACAGAGCACCAAATTATGCAGTTAACCTCTGACTGTCAACGACGCGTTCAGAAGACGCCGTGGAAGTTGGCAATGCTTTGGGATAGATAACAAAATTTAAAATAATTTCGTACTGGCGATATGAAGAAGATTATGAATCACTATGATCACTACAATGCATTGTTACAGTTTATTCAGGCAAGTAAGTATGTACATTGTTTAGACCTTGTATTTTGCATCTATTTTAAGAGTAAGCCATACAAGACACAACTCGTAAGATATAACAATGTAAACCATAGAAAACAATTCCGCACGATCGACGGATCATGCTCGTTAAGCTCCATTTACATTCCATCGATACGTTTACAATCGGATTACAAGTTCATTGCATTAGATGAACAAGTACCTATATGCATCGAAAACTTAGTTGCGCTGTAAGCCTAGACATAGTATATGAAAGGCAAGGGATCATCCCGTCAGGGCTGCGGGTTGTTCGAAAGAGATACCGCGGTCTGGACCCAAAGGGCTAAGAAGCAACATAGGTGGTTTTTGTCAGTAGAAGTCTGACACTCCCTACCGCTATGCCCAGAGCGGGAGGAGTCATTTGATGATTTCCCACACTCCAAAAAAATAAAAAGGCAAGGCATTACACAAAGTACTGTTAAGAAGGTTAGGTGGGAAGAGCACATCAATATTGGACGATTTAAGAACATCTGCGTTTATCTTATTACTAGCTGTTGCCCGCGACTTCGTTCGCGAGGAAATTTTGACGTGTATGTATGTGAGGGACTGCCTCTGGGATGTACTATGCCAAATCGAATGACAAATGCCAATCGAAGCGAATATATTCCCTTAAACTGGCCCTGTCATAAAATATGTTCCCACACATACATAATAATAAATATGTCTTAACTATATTTTACCTCTCTACCAATCTTTGGCTCCAAAAAGCCAAGGATTTCATTGACATACTTGCAAGAGCCCTTACTGCAGGTCGTCACAAAAAAAATTGTTCGCTAATAGTTATATCTTGCTAAATTTCAGGCCGGAAGTACAAAAATCAACTTACATAGAAACTCGCGAGAGCCTTTAGAACTCCCTAATCCGACCCTGGACCAAAATCTGTTCTTAGCAAACTTCTACTCACCATAAACTACGTCCCCGCCAAAATTCATGACTGTTGCGCAAAAAATGAAGGACTTTCAGACAAACTTGTGAGAGCCTTTAGACCTCCCTTAACCGGCCCTGTCGCAAAATCCGTTCATAGAAGACGTCTACTAACTAATACAAACTACGTCCCTGCCCAAAATCAAGACTGTTGCGCAAAAAATGAAGGACGTTCATACAAACTTGCGAGGGCTCATAGACCACCCTAATCCGGCCCTGTCGCAAAACTATTTTATAACGGATGTCTACTGACTATAAACTACGTCTCTGCCAAACATCAAGATTGTAGCACGAAAAATTAAGGACTTTCATACCAACTATATGACGGCACGGTTGGCGCAGTGGCTCAAGCAATGGACTACTGCGCTGCGTGTCGCGGGTTCGATCCCCGCACGGAACAAATATTTGTATGACCTACAGATAGTTGTTCCGGGTCTGGGTATTTGTGTATGTGAGTTTAAATGTTTGTGAACGTACCCACGATACAGGAGAAATTCCTAGTGTGGGGCAACGTTTTAAAAAAAAAAAAAAAAAACTTGTGAGGGCCCTAAGACCACACTAATCCGGCCCTGTCGCAAAATTAATTCATAGCAGACACCCACTGACTATAAACTACGTCTCTGCCAAAAATCTGGGTTATAGCACAAAACATGAAGGAGTTTCATACAAACTTGCGAGGGCCCTTAGACCACCCTAATCCGGCCCTGTCGCAAAATTAATTCATAGCCGACGCCCACTGACTATAAACTACGCCTCTGCCAAAAATCTAGATTGTAGCATAAAAAATGAAGGAGTTTCATACAAACTTGCGAGGGCCCTTAGACCACCCTAATCCGGCCCTGTCGCAAAATCCGTTCTTAGCGGACGTCTACTAACCATAAACTACCTCCCTGCCAAAAATCATCTTTGTACGTCCAGCGGTTTTTGAGATTTCGTGATGAGTCAGTGAGTGACCTTTCGCTTTTATAGATATAGATACATTAAGATAACTTTATCAATCTAATAAAAAAAACATTTGTAGTCGCTGCGGCACGGTTTAAAAGACGTATCAGTTTTTTTTTTTTTTCAACGTTGCCCTACTTTTTTTTGTACTAAACCCTTTTTATAAGTTTTTTTTCTGTGTCGGTTATCTAGAATCGAATAAGGAACTAAGATCTACGTAAAACATCAGGCGGGTTTGTTACATATAATACTGACGAAAAATTGAACAAGGAACTATAAGATCCACGAAAACAAATAACGAGTTTTGTTACATCTCATACTCTGATATGTTTGTGATTAGATTAGCGATATTATCTAAGTTTAAAGTTCTATTACTTATTAAATATCTTGTAAAACTTTGTTGCACTAACGAACACAAATTACTTGTTTATCTAAGCATCAGTAATTAGAGGCATAAAAATCTGAACTGAATTTTGTAGATGGAGTATAAGTTTATATGCACCGATTGATACGGTCATTAGCCAAACTGTCACAATAATCAGAGGACAATAGAAATAAATTATCTACGTAACGAAAATCAATAAAACGTCGTAAAAACAATTATATTTATCTCAGTTCAATAATAAAGAACGGATGTCTCAACCTGTGGTCTCAACCTTGTCATTGTAGCTAGATTTATTACTTCACCGTTTAACCGGGCGTTAGATGTCGTTAGTCAATATTAATCAGTAGCTGAGCGGTAGGGAGTGCCAGAATTCTACTGACTAAAAACCACCCATGTTCCTTCATAGCCTATTGTATCCAAGCCGCGGTATCTCTTTCGAACAACCCGTAGTCCCGACAGGCGTCGGCCCTTGCAGGGCCCTGCAATGTTGCTGATATCTCCCTCTCGCCCCGGACCATGGCTTGAACCAGGGCCGGACGCGAGAGGTCGCCATTTGAAACCTAAAGAGTTCAAGGCACTATTGGACAACAAAATCTAACAATTCTAGCCAAGTTTATTATAAGTCAAATGATTAACCAATGACTTATTATGAAAGAGATTATATCTATAAATCTTATGAAATAACCTGGCCCGGCTGATCATGCATCCTATGAAATGGACAGTTCCAAGCAGTTCCTCACCTCAACTCCTAAAGCTTTGAGCAGCACGAGGCACCTCCAGGCCACGCCGCCCAGCAGGTACTTCCTAAGGATCTGTTCCGATGACTGCGTGTTGATGCGAGTGAATAGACTCGTTGGACCCGCCTTCTGTTCCTCAGGTTTCTGGTCTGTGCCTGCGAGGAAATAGACGATTAGAAGAGGCCCGAGGAAGAGGATTTGAGTCTGTATATCCTGTTCGCCCAAGTTCTAAGGCCTTCAGGCTAGGCGGTATATTTTCGCGGGATAGCTAGTATCAGCAGGGTGACAATATATGCCGAAACTTGAGTTGTACCTATACCAAACAGTCGACTGCTAGGCTGATGGTAAATTTATATAGTTGGTATTGTAGCCAAATTACAAAGGCCTACTAAGTTTAGGCTTATGACATGAAATCAGCTACAATATCATAAATGAGGGAAGTCTGGCTTCTTTGTCGCATAAGTAGTATTTATTTTCTTCTTGAAGTCCTACATGCTGTTGAGAGAAATATTTACTTCCATATACTTACAGTTGGCATCATTGTGTGTCTCAATAAGTGGCAGTGCGGGGTCAGTCAGCGGCGCATGCGCATCGAGACACGCCAGCGGCACGGAGTAGTGCGTGTTGATTGATGACGTCACGCGGTGGATGCCGCACAGCAGCTCGCAGCCCACCAGCGTCACCACGCCACTCACTGGACTGATGGGGAACAAACACGCAGGATATAATGACGAAGTTGACACAATGGCAAAGACCGTTTTAGTGGCTATCAATGAATCTAACGAATCTTATGACATTTGTATTGAGCTATCAATGAATTTAACGAATCTTATGCCTATGTTTGAATGATACGGAGGAGGAAATTACCGTAACATCGGGCAAAACTACAGATTTAGTGCCTTAGGAGTAGACCTCCAGGATATAGGAGCAGTGTGCCTCTGTATTGTTTGGTGTTGCTGTCCTTGTATTGGGCTATTGTTTCGCATTATTAATTTCGAGGCAAATTCGAACGTGTAGTAAATCTTAATCGAGGTGCAGTGACCACGCAACACCTGATATGATATGATATTTCAAAACATACGTCCATTTAAAATTAATGCTATCAGATCCGACAGATAGTTTTTATGCATATCTTCTAGATAACAATATTAACTCAAGGTCCTAGCCGTGGGAAATGTTCCCAGATAGTCGGGCATTTCCGCCCAAACACAACAAATGTTTATCATTGATCGATTAAAGATTAAAGTGTTATGATTTCCTCACCAGAACTTGATCAGCTCCTTAGGGTTGGCGCCATCGTTGACACGGATCAGGAACTCGGCCAGGAACAGATCTAGCCACGTCGATTTCTGCAATTAATTTAATTTTTAATAACGGTATATTAATAACTAGGTGTGCGGTTGTGCCCCGAGGTTTTAACCAGCCGCCGCCGCTTTAAAAAAAATATTTTTACATTTCAGAGAAAGCAAATTCTTCAGGTATATCATATTAGTATGGATAATGCCCAGTAGGTGCTCTTTGAGACCAGTTGGCTATTTATCAACATACACTTTTAGCATTTTCCTGGGAATAAAAGATGAATCACGGCCTTTTTCTGGGTATCACCAGAGTTCATTCTGGTTTAAGTTGGTATGAATTAGCGTGGCAAGCTTGTCGTCGATCTACGCGAAATTTTTCGCAGACGAGGCGTTTTGGTTTCTACCAACTCGCATATGTGAATAGCATTATGTTGAGTGCAATAGATCATTTGAGCGAAGCCAGTTGAGCGTGACCGCGACTTAATTGGATAATAGTCCAGCCGCTTTCGTATTTCGTGATCGACGAGCTACTTTATGCGCTACAATTGCATTAACTCGTAATATTGTACTTATTCGTTACGGATCTGCTGTATCAATCTAGTTCAGACATTTAATTTATTGAGCTTTGGATGGAGTGGAAGGATGGAGGGAGGATAGTGATAATGGAGCAGAGCTACTATGTGGAGTCCTGACAAAGGCAGAAAGTGTCGTGCAGAGATGGCGGGACGGGTTGGACAATACCAAAAACCATTGGTCCACATTAGCCCCGAATCGATTGAACTGCCATGAAAGTCATGGTTACAGGGAGGCCTATGGCTAGTGGATGAGGAGATAATACTAGCCATCATGTGACGTGGATCATCAGATCATCAGCCAGGCCACATGGTTGAAAATTGCGTCTACGCGAAAATGGTTAGAAGTCAAAACTCCGCGATCTATCTTTACAAGTTTCGTATTGTGTGACATAAGTGAACAAGGTCATAGATTAGCCTATATACATTACTACTTTTATTCAGCAAGATAATATCTAGGTTCAATGACCGTTGGAACACGCGTTAGTTTGAGAGGGAAACCGCAATCGGAAATAAATCAGACACAGATAACACCATTTTAACCATGTGTGTGACTTAACGCGCATTTGAAGAGGCCCTTGTCACGTCTTGTCCAGCAATTCGTCGATGAAGTTCATATTAACTAGTTTTTGGTACTACCTATTACATATCGACATCCCTGTGTCCCAGCAAGCAAAGCCTTTGGTGTCGGCTGGCTTTCTTATATTTGGGAGTCATAACAGCTAGTCAGAAACCCCAAAATTATTTCAGTCAGACTTACCAGGGATATCGTGCTATTGCCCACGCCTATTATGATGTCTGCCAAGTATGGATCTCGTCACGTATGGATGGTACTTATAATTGAGTGTGTTAAATTGATAGCTTATTTTTCATTTTCTGATATGCTTACCTCATAAGTGCCAGTCTCCGCTTTGAAGAAGTGATCCCAATATATTTTGAGAGTATCGATGTCCTCCTCCGCCGCCATTCGAGCTGTTTTCCGACCTATGAACATACCGATCATTTTGCTATCAATCTATGGTAATTGATCTACGGAAGCCATGCATATGTACCTAGGTACATAAGCTTTAGCCTCGAGTCGGATCGTACGATCGATTTACGCGCATTACATATTATACACATATAAACATACTTGAGTCGCTCAGTACCGCTCCAATTCAGTAGTGTTTTAGGCGGGAAAACTAGCCTGAAACTTCGATTACAGATTCGTTTTTCTTTTATATTTTGAATGCTGCGTGATTGAATTACATAATTGTTACAAATTGTGAGCCTCGCTTGAGGAAAGTAGCTCAATGCTGAATTGATGACATGTTATTGAATCTTTCATCACCTTTAGTTTCAGGCATTTATAATGCCTGGGAATAGGACACTGTTTGTGTCGTTTTGTAACTCGTGAGATTTTGAATGCACCCTGATCAAAAGTAACACAAGTATTTTATTTCACCCACAAATGTTTACCTTGTATTTAGATTAAGTAATTCCTGTTCACATTTGGGTTGAGAAAACAATATTTTAATTATTTACTTAGTAAATAATATGGATTGCGAAAAATATAAATAATATATCCCCCATATATTTTTTTTTTCAGATACACTAGTGTTGGAGTAGACAGGTTTCCACTGTATGTGCCGCTACAGATAGTTGGCTACCTACCACTTTGCCAACACTTCAACTAAATTATTGCCCGTAAAGACAACACAAATAATTAACAACACTCATGTTTAATCCTTTCACTGTAAATCCAAGAATGAACAATGTAATTCTAGCACAATTAGTCCATTTTCGCGTAAAATACACAGTGACCGGACGAGTATTGACTGACGACTGACTACACCCCCCTTATCCGAACGGTCATTATTTATTGGAGACGAGAAGAATTGATAACAGCAACATTGTTGTCGTAAAGCCATTATCAGTAAGATTCACAATATACACTCGAGAGCAATGAATCCGGGTCACTTAAAGAATGTTAAAAATCTCGGAAACTAAAAATGATAGGTTAATGCAATAAATTGTATTTAATAGACAATGTAATACTCCTTAAATGAAAGTAAAAAAAATATGAGTCACCATACATTTTATTAACACAAAATTACATAAAGAATAAAACTGCTGTTCTCTCCTTAAAACAAAAATAGGAAACATGAAATTTTTGAACTTTATTACGATTTTCTTGAATTTTAATACTTCGTATTGCCTCCTCGTGCTTCCATTACTGCGTTTACGCGGTTTGGCATGCTGTACACCAAGTTCCTTATACGATTTTGGGGAATATTCTCCCATTCCTCTGTGAGAGCAATTTTGAGCTCACGAAGCGTGATTGGGGGAGGGTTTCGTTGTTTTACGCATCTGCCTAGCTCGTCCCAAGCATGCTCGATCGGGTTGATATCCGGGCTGCGCGCTGGCCACTCCATACGAGTAATGTTCATCTCTTGAAGGTAGTCATTCACAATCCTACCTGTATGAGGTCGGGCATTGTCATGCATAAATATAGCATCCTCACCTAAATTGACCATAAATGGACCAACGTGATCATTGAGGATTTCTTCCACATATCTTTCGCTAGTTAAAGAGCCGTTTTCTATGATCACCAGCTCTGTGCGACTTTCAGAAGAAATTCCGGCCCACACAAGTACAGACCCACCACCGTAGGCTACTTTTTCTTCGATGCATGCTTGCTTGAATCTTTCCCCTGGTCTTCGATACACTCTGTGTCTTCCATCGTGCTTGTAGAGCATAAATTTTGATTCGTCGGAGAACATAACTTTTGACCAATCTTCAATACTCCAATTTACGTGGCTCTGGGCATATCTTAGTCTTGAAATACGATGCCCACGCTCCAGTTTAGGGCCGTTTGCAGGTCTAAGGGGTTTTAAGTTAGATTCAGCAAGCCGACGTCTTACTGTCCATGCACTTGGGTTACTTCCTCCGAGGCGTCGAAACTGATTTGTGAGTTCAGTTCCTGTGAGAAAGCGATTTCGAAGCATGGTGTTCACCAAGTATCGGTCTTCTCGTGCTGTGGTACACCTGGTTCTGCCCGTTCCTGGTCTGCGTAGGTTAGAACCAGTTTCTTCGTAACGTCGGAGAACTCTTTGTACTGTTGACAGCGACACACCGACAGTCCTGGCTGTATCGCGCTGACTCCGGCCGGTTTCCAGCATTGTAAGTATTCTGGTGCATTCTTCAGGCGTAAGCGACATAATTTCAGCTTGAATAATGAATATAGAGCACTATCAACATGGTTTATGTACCCACATAAATGACAGATTACAAACAAAAGCAAAACCAAATGCTGTAATTACGTAGTTCCATCTTCGAAAGTGGCCCTTTTTCAAATTTGATTTTTTTATGATATAACTTTACAATAACTAAGAAGTTTTAATACCTTCATTTAAGGAGTATTACATTGTCTATTAAAACCAATTTATTGCATTAACCTATCATTTTTAGTTTCCGAGTTTTTTAACATTCTTTATGTGACCCGGATTCATTGCTCTCGAGTGTAGTTTAACGATGTAGTTACAAATAAGGAATTATGTTAAACAAATGTTACGAATCTAATCAGCACTGATAGGTTTTAAAAAGCTTCTGTTTTATATGGAGCGGTGTGTTGATAGTTCACTGACTGACTTCAGATAGTGGCTCTAATAAAATTGTACGGTTTTGTAATAGTTGTGTTTGCTTTTGTGTGTGCCACTGTTTTCAGTTATGTGTTGAGAAGATAGTAGGAGAAGACAGTGTTAGTGGTTAGTAAGAAAGGTGTTTTATAAATCCCAAAATTATGAACGATCAGTATGCTGATCGAATTAAAACATATTTATGATAGAGCTGCCTAAAGAGATTCTTGTTTTTTAACATTCAAAAGTGCCTGTAATGGTCTAATTGAAATAAATTATTTAAGTTTTATGCTAGGAAATAGCTGGCATGTTTCAAAGGGTGAATTTTGAGGTGGGTTAGTAAGAACAAGCACCTTCACAATTATAGATTTGTCCTATACCTAAGGGGCTACAGAAACGTCTGTTTTATGCGAGCCTGCATCACGGGTTGCCAATAAACAAGAGGTCAATTGAGGACCGTTCAGTGACGAACATAATTCATTGCTTATAATTGGTTGATTTCCAACGGCAATAGGTTTTCCTGTTACTCTAACTAGACATGCCTAAAATATGGTTGTCCATCACAAAACAATTTATTCGTATCTCCATAAACAACGTAGTTATTTACGTTTTACATTCAATATAATGAAACTGAGCCAATTTTCCAATATCAGAATAATCATCTTATCATAATTCAGCCAGATGCCCACATCGACGGCACGATTGGCGCAGTAGCTGAGCAATTGCTTGCTGTGCAACTGTGTGTCGCGGGTTCGAATCTTGCACGGGAAAAATATTTATATGGAATTATGGACTACCTACTGGTATTTGTTCCCGGTCAGGGTGTTTGTGTAGGTATGTGAATTTATATGTTTGTATACGCACCCAAGATTCAGGAGAAATTCCCAGCGTGGACAGTTACAATCTTAAGGCCCCCGCCTTAAGATTGTAACTGTCCACGCTGGGAATTTCTTTACCCCGATAAACGTCGTCAACAATAGCGTTTTACTCGTACATGGAACGGATTTAAATATTGAAAAATATGTATTACATAGTTGACTCTTCGATCATGATATGTCGGGCATGCGATACACGATTACTTACACTTCACTGCATCCAATTAAATCGCAAAAACATGTCCAAATGATGGCTAAATAATCGTTTTACTTGAGTTATTATATACTTGGCTTTGAAAAAAAAAACTTATATCATAATAAAGGTCGTAAAAAATGTGTATTATCTCGGGTCACATAATGTATAATTTCTTTATCATTTTTCTCCAAGAGAGAAAAAACTGTCAAAATTTAGGCATTATATCGCTCGCGCGGCAGGGCGGGGGGTGAGGTCGTGCGTACATAAAACAAAGTAGGGTAACCTGAAACCTCGCCTTAATGTAAGGTCAAATTAAATGCCCGTGGGGGCTGCGGATTATCGAAAGAGTTGACGCGGCCTCGGCACAAGGGCGAAGAAGGAACATGGGGGGTTTTTAGTCAGTAGAAGTCTGACACTCCCTTCCGATAAGTGTTAGGGGGGGGGGGGGTATGATGATTATCCACCCACCAAAAAAAAAAGGTCAAATTAAATTAGTGAAATTCCGTCGATATAATGCGTAGGTATAGTCATTCTCTAATGCCGATGAAACTGAATTCATAATTTCAAGGATGCCTACTAGGTACTCGTATCAGCGGCCCTTGACCCCGTGTCTGTCGAGCTGTACCTTCAAATGTTCATGATTTATCGTTAATAGATCTATTTACTGACGATAAAAGAAAGTTTCACTAGTTATCTTAATTTCACTCTGTTTATTAAAGTATTAGGCACTCATTTATTATTCCTTAGCTTCAACAAACCATTTATCAAAAAGACTAGAGATATAAGGGAATGTTTAAAAGTTATCTCAATTCTCAATAACAATGAGCACATTGACTAGTGAATGGAATAATTAGATAAAACCTCACATTACACAACTGTTATCTAAGTAATAATAGATTCATTAACAGTGTAAGTAGTGTAGTCTGTAGAATTGTTTTACATTGAAATAATTACAAACACATACAAACTGATTACTACTGATAACAGAAATGGGAAAGTTTTGGTGATTTTAGGAATTAATTCATAATTTTATTAAGTCAACTTGCTAACTTTCTTATAGTTTTACAGCACTTGAGCACTACTATTTGAACAATCAACAAGTTTGATGACTCTGACCCAATGGCATTGAATTTAGCATAGTAGATCAACAAAATAAATTAATCATTTTAAGAATTGTATTCATTTTCATTTTTTGAACTGTGTTCAGTAATAAATATTTGATTTGATGAGTCAGATTACAGATGTTTTGACTATGAATGTGGTTGGAACATTTTGGATTAACTGTAGAAGAAAGGGGGTGACAAGTAATATGAAAGTATGGGAGACACCGAAATTCCATCATCATCTGCATGGCCTTTTCACAACTATGTTGGGGTTAGCTTCCAGTCTAAACAGATGCAGCAGAATACCAGTATTTTAGCGACTGCCTATCTGACCTCCATAAGCATGTTAGGACTTGGTAATATGATACCCTTTGGTAAAACTGGTTATCAGAGTTTCCGAGCCACTGACTACCTGTTACTACTGTCAAAGATCTAGAAATGGCAGCCAGGATCAGCTTAACATGCTTTCTGACACATCGAGGAAGTGGAATGTAATGACTGGATACCCATTCACAGACCAACCTAGGCAAACGCGGCTTAAACTGAAGATGGTTCTGAAATACAGAAATACTATGCTAACTCAAAGTAAAATTAGGGTACAGGTGGCAGGACAATTATTATTAGGATATAGAAATATCTGCTTTTGGGATTTCCATATCATACCTACCTGATTTGAAGAAGGAAATAATGCAAGTGCAACAGGAAATTATTTTAATTTTGATCTAATATCACCAGATAATTGCCATCATTAATTGATAGGGATTTTCCTGATCAATAAAACTGGGTAGCTACAATTACTAAAGCAATACTTTTTTAGCTAGCACATTAAGTCAGAATGTTAAAAAAAAAACAATTAATATAAATAATATTTAGCAGGTTTTACTGGAAGTCGACCCCAACAAGAGCAGGAAAAAGGGTAAGCAGATGATGAACACAAATAGACACATTTATAAAAAAAGTTAATAGGATAAAACAATTTCAATAACTGTTTATGTATTATAAATAAGAAGTTATAGATAACAATCAATAATTTTCCATTATTACTCATCAAAATACAGAACAATAAGAAAATTTGCTATCTCATCTATGATAGATTTTGTCTACTCATTACAATATTGTAGCTACCTAAACGTCTATATAGAATTAGGCAAATGTTAACATAAACTTTAATGATTGTGTTGATTTTAAAAGTTGTTCTACATTATTGTTCAACATTTTTGTCATTGCCTCATCTGATAAGTTACTGGTTTGCATAAGTTATAGAGGCAGGCTCAAATTCAAGTAACAATTTTAAATCATTTATATTTGAATAAATTCACTCATGAAATCATTGTTTTGATTTAATTTCGAATGAGATTCTAATAGACCCAACTAACTAATCTTTCATGAGAAATCATTGTAAATATATAAGCTGTAATTAGACAATAGTTAGAATAGCTAGACAGATAAATAAAACATCCAGGTATGAATAACAAAGTCATATGAATGAACACTCACATTAAACACTTGCTCAAAATCGCAAGTCTGCCAACAGCTCGATTACAAAATGCTAGCGAACATCAAAATGTAGTAATTACTTATCCATAAAGTTAATTTAATACTACTAACTTCGAAAAAATAATATTTGCGGGTCAAACAACCTCGCTCTCGGGTAAAACTTTTTGGCAACTTTGACAGTTGTAGTGATGTTCTCATCAGCTGTTTACTAAATTAAAACGATGACATTTCCTTGGATGATTAGTTTATTTAATAGAACAATCAATTGTTTCCTGTGTATTTATGTAATTGAACGTTAATCGTTCAATTTAGACCTCATCCTATTAAAAGATTTAACATTTTCGATAAAGGCAATCAAACGTACATAGCCATATTGTAATCAAAACAACTGAGGTGCATCATTAGTGACAATAATTTTCTATATGTCACTGTCGCAAACTGTCAAACTGTTCTGTCATCGAAAACTTCCTAAAACGCGAGAAACTGGCGAGAAAACTTGTGATTGTGATTTGATTCACGTTTAGAATAGGAAGTGTGTGTGTACACTGTACACAAACCTTGAGACTTGGTGTAAACGAGGACTCCAACCATGTGGGAACAGATTATAGAATATTTAAAAGATCCGTTGTTAGTGATAAAAGTGCAAAACTTTTTCGGTGTTACTTACAAAAGTAATCAAAGCACGGATCAAAATGAATCATCAGAAGTGTTACATTCGGATAGATTGGAGCGTGTGAATGAGGAGTCTGATATCAAGCAGCATAAGAGGGTTCCTAGTAATATATCGAGTAGTTCTCAGTCGTCGTACGACACGGATAGTTCTGGAGACAGCGGCGGGAAGGATGCGGTGGAGCTCAGCGTCAACAACAAGTTCTGGTACTACCTGTTCGTGCTGGGCACGGAACTGGGCGACGAGATCTTCTACGCGACCTTCATCCCCTTCTGGTTCTGGAACATTGATGGTGCTGTGGGTCGCAGAGTGGTGCTCGTCTGGACTGTAGTCATGTATATTGGTGAGTTTATTAATTAGTAGTTAAATAATCTTTTCTAGTCGTTCTTGCTAAAAAAAACTTCAAGTAACACTTGAAAGTTGTATCGAAGACCCAACCAGTTGTTACATTTCAGCCAAAAGACGTCCACTGCTGGACATAGACCTCCCCATAGGCTTACCCAGAAATAAATGAATAAAATTTGGAAAGCAATTTCAATTTGAACCATTCAAGATTTTTTTTTAAAAATATTCAAACCGAAGAAAGTCATTGCAACTACACAACTAGTTACCATAAAATACTAATAAGCATAGAATTAAATAGCAGAATACATTTCATAGCTATTTATTGTGCCTTCTGCAGAGGAGTCATGTCACCTGATGTCAATGAGCAATGCAAACAATAGCATTACGATGTTACGAAGGAATGTTTGATAACAACACTTAGCAAACACTTGATGGTCACAACACTGTCCATACATAAGCCGCCACTTATGTACTGCCATATTATCTGTATGGGAGCTGCAATTTTAATAATGTATTGCTTTACAAATCGATAAATATTACTTAAGCAGCTACCTGCTATTATTTTATTTAGGTGAATAAATTCAATCCAGCATGATGGTGTTAGGGCTGAAGATCAGTTATTTATTACTAATTTATATGACAGTATATTATGGGTACACTATAATTATAAAAACATTGTAAAAAATATTTGGCTGAATGGATTTTGACAGGACTTTTACCTGTAGAAAGCTGGAAAAAGGAGTAACTTAGGCTTTAATTTTTTAAAAGGATTCCCTGAAATTGTTTACAAAATCTAATTCAAATAGGAAAGTAATGTTTTTTTAGGAGAAGGTTGTGGGTAACAGCTTCTAAATATATTTATTTATTTAAAACACATCACTATTATCACAGGCTTACCTAATATAATAGTGTAGTAATAGTTAAATGAGACTTACAATAAATAATTCTATTGTGTTAGCGGTCTGCAACTACACATGTAAGGCACAATTCATAAAGTGCAGAAGAATGAGGAAAATGTTGTAAAGAAATTTGATTTTGAATGTGAAAGGCTATGAAAGTAATGGTTGAACCCCTGAAGACCAAAGAAATGTGGGATGGACTTTGTTAAAGATGACATGGCTAAGGGTTTCTCATTTCTCTAATTACTTTTTTTTAATAGACTTATAATCTACAAACAAATAAAACTAAACTTTTGGTTTGTAATTTCCAAAAAAACTAAATTAGTAATCAAATTAATAATAATCATCAATCCTTTAACTATTACTAGCTGTTGCTGTGTTGTTGAGACATAACAAACATTCAGGCTTGATAAATTTATTTCTAATAATGTTGGAACCAATATGAACAAACCAAATGTTAACAAAAAAAATCTAATTAGTCCGTCAGATAGATTTCTGTCAGTAAACATCCCTATTGGTGCAGTCATATAAATCTGATGTTTCTAGTTGCAATCCATGCTACTTTTAAAAGTATGCTATCAATAAGTATGTCTGCACTTCTCCAGATAAACTTGTTATCTTGTCTTTCTTTTTAGTTTCTGATATTGTTTTGTTTTACTAAGAAAAAGTATCAAATAAACACTTTACGAACTAAGTGTATATTACGTTAGTCATATCAAGTTTATTCTCAGAATATAATATGTAACAGTGTATTAGATACACTATGTAGTTGTATATAATATGCTTACATGAATTATATGGTTCTAGAATTTATTGCCTACATTTTAAGACATGGTTGCAATCCTAATGTTCTGTTATGACATCATTGACCATGAACTTATGCATCTATCCTGTAGCAGTTAGACAAGCTGTTAAAATTGTTTGTGAAATAAATGCCTCTTCTCTAAGAGATTGATGGACTATAATTCAACACCACCTACCGGCTCCGATTGTGAATCTAAACCATTCTCGAATCCACTGGAACTGGATACAGCTGAATATCAGTGTTTTACATGGAGCGACTATCTATCTGACCTCCACATCCTAGTTAATATGATACCTAAAAGATACAACCAAGTCGAGATCAGTAAGCAAACTGTTTTATTATCCTTTTACCCTCATTACAAAAATGTTACAATTGACAACTAATGAAAACCATCAACAAGGTTCAAACATAACATACCTTTCCCTCATATTGATTAGTAAAGACATTAATAAATTTCACAGTCGATAACAAAATATTTTGTACATACAAAAAGGGTGCCTTCTGACATAGCAATCAACTACACTAATAAATCATAATCAACTATGTAGAACAATCAATAACAAGTCATTCATTAGGAATTCCTAAAATATCTGGCCATAATTCCGGCGGCGGAATCACAATCTGTGGATCCTGTGATAATTCAGAGTCCGTATCATTGGCTGGCTGACTGTCAATTACAGGTGACCCATTAGCAGATGTGTCCGGCGTGTTGAAATAAGACTCGGTAAGACTTCAGACTAGTTTAATGGTAGACACGTTGCAGACACAGAGATTGGTAGTGTCCTGGTCAAGGCAGATAAAGACAAGGGCCGTTGACAGATGACACACAGATATATATACATTATGTAGGGATGACCATAATATTAACTTACTAAATAGTGATGTTACAACATCCCCCTTGTTGAGTTTCATTTAACTCTAGACTTACAATCATTTAAGCGTACCAACTAATGAGACTATACATTTGACAAAGCTTACCATTATCTTATTGCTAGACAACAACTTAATTTAAGGTTAATTATTTTTAATCTAATGTTTCTTAATTTATTGGTTAATTAAATTTAATCTTTAATCTAATTTAATGTAACTTAATCAATTTCTTCTATTAACCTTCTTGGAGGTTTTACAATGCGACCAGACCTAGTTGTTACTGGTTGTGATGGGGTTCCTTGGGGTCCAGACTCCTGTCTGTCATCTTCCTCTCTCCCCTGTGAGGAGTTGGCTCGCATAGGAGGGTTTGCACAGCTATGAGAGTACTTATGTCTTAGGTGAATTCTATTTCTCCTATACTTGACACCATTAACATCCTCAACTACATATGACCTATTGTTCATTAGTCTCTGTTTAACAATTGCTTGCTCCCAACAGCTTGTGGGGCTTCTTTTAAAGTAAACATGGTCATTATGGTGTAGCATTGACAATGGCTTAGCATTTCTATTGTAATACTTTGACTTATTTTCATTATTTCGTTTGACTGATTCTTTATAATCTTTAAATGTTACTACTTTTGGTTTCAATTTTTTATATGACACTGGAATGTTATCTCTTAAGTTTCTTGACATTAATAATTGTGCTGGTGACGACAAGTTATTTTTTGGTGTGTTTCTATACTGCAATAAAGCTATGTAAGGGTCTGTTTTATTTTCTTTACTTTTCCTTAACACATTTTTAATTATTTTTACAGAACTTTCTGCTTGACCATTAGACTGAGAGTGATATGGGCTAGTTACAACATGTTCTATGTCCCATTCCTGTAAAAAGTTTCTAAATTCTAATGACTGAAAAGGAGGACCACCATCGGACACCAATGACAATGGTATTCCATGACGAGCAAATATTGACTTGAGATGTATAATGACATTTTGTGCTGTACTGTTTTTGTTCAGAAGTGCTATCTCTATGTACTTTGAGTAATAGTCTGTGACAATCAAATATACTGAACCATCAAAATGCATTAAGTCTATTCCCACTTGTTGCCATGGATATTTACAAATTTCATAATTTTGTAGTGGTTCCTTTTGGTTGTTTGGTTTAAATTTTGCACATACTAAACATTGTTCTACCATGTTTTTGATATTACTTGACATATTTGGCCAATAAAGAGATTCTTTTGCTAATTGCAGACTTTTACTTATACCTTGGTGACCTTTGTGAATTTTTTCTAACATTATTTTATGCATTGACTGTGGTACTATTAATTTTGAACCTTTGAACACTAAATCTTTTATGACATGAATTTCACCTTGAATATTCCAGTATGGTTTGACCAACGGATTTACATTGTTCTTGTTTTTTGGCCAACCTTCATTATAGAATTTTTTTAATAACTGCAGGGAGTCATCCTTTTTGGTTTCCTCTGCTAGTTTTGTACTATATTCTTTTGTTATAGCTAAATTTGCATACATTAAATTGACATGACAAGACATTTCTGATTCATTTTCAGGTGTATATTGATCTTTTAACGCTGCTCTAGACAAAGTATCTGATATATACATTTCTTTTCCTGGAACATGTATTACATCTAAATCATATTTCTGTAAAGTTAACATCATACGCTGTAATCTAGCGGGGACATCATGCAATGGCTTTTTGAATAAATAGACTAATGGTTTGTGATCAGTATGAACTGTGACTTTGTTACCATATATGTATTGGTGAAATTTTTCACAACCAAATTGTATTGCTAGTAGCTCTTTTTCAATTTGAGCATACCTTTCCTGGGTTAATGTCAATGTTTTTGAACTATATGCAATAGGTTGGTTTTTTTGTAAAATTACCGCACCTAATGCAGACTTTGATGAATCAACTGACAAGACCAATGGAATCTTGGGATTGTAATGTGCTAAAACTGGTGAATTAGTAATTTCATCTTTCAGTTTGTTAAGACATTTATTGTGATTCTCATCCCAAGTCCAGACTGAATCTTTTTTTATGAGATTTCTCAATATTTGAGTTTTCTCTGACAGGTTACTTATGAAAGGACCTAAATAGTTGATCATACCTAATATTCTTTGTAGTTCTTTGACATTGTTTGGTGTGGGCATGTTGACAATGGCTTTTATTTTGTCTTTGTCAGCCCTTGCACCTTCCTTACTAAAGACATAACCTAAAAAACATACTTCTGTGAGCAAAAATTTACACTTTGACTTATTAAATTTTAAATTTACCTGACGTGCTCTTTGCATGACTTTATGTAATCTTTCATTATGTACTGACTCATTTGGACCATATACTAAAATGTCATCAATGAATATTAGTATTCCTTCTAAGTCTCCGAAGAGGTTCATCATGACTCTTTGAAAAATTTCTGACGAGGCATTTATTCCATAGGGTAACCTTAAATATTTATATCTACCAAATGGTGTTTGAAAAGTACATAATTCAGAACTATATTCATCCAGACGTAGCATCCAAAATCCAGAAAATGCATCTAAATGAGAAAAACATACAGCTCCTTCGAGTTGTGACCTGATTTCGTCTATTGACTTTAGTGGATAAAATTCTCTCATTATGTTCTTATTTAGATTTCTAGGATCTAGACAAATTCTTAACTGACCTGAACTCTTTACAGTTATGACAACTGAGTTAACCCATTCTGTAGGTTTTGTAACCTTTACTATTACTTGCATTTTCTCCATGCGATCCAACTCCTCACGTAGCTTGTTCTGCAGCGCAAATGGAACTTTCCGTGGCGGGTTGACACATGGAATAGCATCTGGCTTGAGTTTAAGATGACAGACCGGAGGCAGGCATCCAAGTCCCTGAAAAACATCATTATATTGTGTAAGAATTTGTTTACTAAAATTTTGTTCTGTTACTGAAAATACACGTTTTATTATACCTAGTTTTTCGCAAGTTGGTAGACCTATTACATTTGGACAATCTAAATTTACTACTATGAAATCTATATTTTCGACTATATTACTGTTGTTTATGTTCAAATTACAATTTAAGTTTATTTTTCCCAAAATTGGTATAGAATTACCACTGAAGGCTGTGACACTTATTTGACATTTGTGAAGTGTCAATTTTGACATCTTCTTTTGACGTTTAATATTATTAAATGTTTGTTTTGACATAATATTGACATCAGCACCTGAATCTATGATGCAACTAATTTGTTTATTGACTATGACAAGGTTAATTTCCCATGACTGTTTTGTGTTTGATTTTATGTTGTTGACACTGTGTCTATAACGTGTCCTGTGTCTGTTTTGTGACTGATCACAACAAATGTTGTTGTTGTGTCCCTCAGACCTGTGACAAATGTCATCATTGAGATGTACATACGGACTCTGACATTCCTTAATTGGGGTTTCTGACGGGAAAATTAATCTCTCAGACGTGTGACTGTTTTCATCACTGAGGAATTTTTTATTTGACCTCTCAGACATACCACCGTTATCATCATAGAGATAATATGGATGGGGACATTGACTTATTGACGGGAGAATTGATCTCTCAGACGTGTGACTGTTTTCATCACTGAGGTGTTTTTTATTTGACCTCTCAGACATACCACCGTTATCATCATAGAGATAATATGGATGGGGACATTGACTAATTTTGTTTTGATTGTCGGAGTCTTTCCTAGATCTCTCAGACTTGTCACTGTTTTCATCATAGGGACGCAGTGTCTGTCTTGACCGTGACACCACCTCTCCTGAATCTCTGTGTTTGCTGCGTGTCTGCGACTGTGTTTGTCTGTGTGACCGACTTTGTGACTGACTGACTGAATATGACTGACTGCCATGTGTGATATGTTTCACATTTATATGTGTTTTATGACTTTGACTCGACTGTTTTTGACTAGTTAACATACCAACAAAATATTCTAGATTTTCATCTGAATTAAACGATTTTAACTGACTGACTTTTTTATTTTTAAGACAATATTTAGAGAAATGACCAAAAAGTTTACATGACCTGCATTGGACTCCTTTGGCTGGGCACTTGTAGCGATGAGACTGCCCACAGCGAGTGCATGCCTTCGAGTTGCCGTTGCCATGCTCGCTGTTCGTCGTTGACGCTGACCTTTGGCTGCCCGTGGCTGACTTGCGGTTGCTCGAAGCTGACCTGCGACTGGACGCTCGCTGTCGACCATCTTCTCGACTACGGTTCCTGCGACTGAGATGCATGACGCTTTCACTGGCGACGGCGCTCCCTTTGACAATTTTCTCAGCATCCTGCTGCGCGACTATGAGTGTCTTCGCCAGCTCTTGCATCCTCTGATAGGTTAGTTCGTGCTCCTGCAGTAGTCTCTGACGCACATGTGACAAATCGATATTTAAATTTGCGATAAAAATATCTTTAATTAGAGATTCCCTTAGCGTGCCAAATTCACATTCTCTGCTTTTATTTTCCAAATCTGTGAGGAAATCGTCGATGCTTTCGGATTTTTCTTGTCGACGTGTGAAGAATAGGTATCGACACATCGTGATGTTTCTCCTCGGCTCGAAATATTGGTCAAATCTTGCCCTCACCTCATTGAGCGTGGTCCCTTCGATTCTAACGTTAAATGAGTTGAAAATAGTTAGTCCTCGTTCTCCAATCGCGTGCAACAAAATGGCTATTTTCCGCTTCTCGGGTGATTTATCCAGGCCTGTGGCCAACAGATATAGATCTAATTGTTGCCACCATCGTTTCCATGTCGCCGCGTTGTTATTCGTCGTATCCGACGATATTTTGAGTTCTCTGACCTGGGTTGTGTGACGAGGTTCAAGATGGCTGTCGGTCGCGCTTGAAGTCGACATTTTTTTTCTTTTTCGTCGGCGATCTCGGTGGATTCTTTCAGACTCGATTCACTTATTTTTGACTGACACCATGTTGAAATAAGACTCGGTAAGACTTCAGACTAGTTTAATGGTAGACACGTTGCAGACACAGAGATTGGTAGTGTCCTGGTCAAGGCAGATAAAGACAAGGGCCGTTGACAGATGACACACAGATATATATACATTATGTAGGGATGACCATAATATTAACTTACTAAATAGTGATGTTACAACACGGCGGTCTAGCCAGTATTTGGTCTGCGTGTCGCCGATGCAGCTCTCCATCTTCCGTCCTCACCACATAAGTGGCCGGCCCCTCCACCGTCTCCACGGTGGCCCGACGCCATTTGTTCCCAGGCCCGTACATGCGTATGAGCACGGGCTGCAGCAGCGTAAAAGTCCGCGCAGGCGGACGTTGCGCCGCCGCCTCCAGTTGCTGCTCGGCGCGGCTCGGTGTCGAGTCAGGGTGTAAGCTCGACACTGCAGTCCTGTATCTTCGCCCATTCAGTAACTCAGCAGGTGTCTTGTTTGTTGAGCTATTGGGCACAGTCCGTAAATAGTACAGAACTTTGCAAAGTTTCTCCTGCCATTGTATTCCCAGGTTATCTAGTTTCCTCATTTTGTTCTTAAATGTTTGAATCGTGCGTTCAATCTGCCCGTTAGTCTCTGGGTGGTAGGGCGGTGAATACAAATGTTTAATTCCATTATTTTTAAGAAAGTTATTGAATTCTTCCGAGGTAAACGCACGTCCATTATCAGACACCAAAACGTCGGGCAGCCCTTGTGAAGTGAAAATTTTTCTCATAACAGCTATCACCGTTCCACTGTTCATCGCTGGTACGATTTCAGCCTCAAACCATTTGCTGTAGCTGTCTACTAGGACTAGAAACGTTTTTCCCTGATAGGGCCCCGCAAAATCCACATGCACACGGCTCCACGCCTTCTCTGGAACAATCCAAGTCTGCGGGTCCTTTGGTGGGTTATTTCTCACTAGCTGACATTGCTGACACGCGGCCACCACACTCTCAATCTGCCGATCCATGTCGACCCACCACACGTAGCCTCTTGCATACGCTTTTGTCTGGACAATGCCCGCATGAGGAGCATGTAACAATTTCAACACTTTGTCCTGTAAGGACGAAGGTATTATGACTCTGTTGCTCCACAATAAACAACCTTTATTATGTGAAAGAGCCTCTCTCCGTGTCCAATAAGCTTGTAGGCTCGGGTCTATGTTCCTTCGTGGCCATCCATGTAAAATGTGAAACCTTACTTTTTGCAATACTACATCTTTGTTGGTCTCTGCGGCTATCTTAGTAGCGTCCAGCTCCCAGCCGCTCGGCGTCTCCTCCAGCAGCAGCACGTCGCGCAGCACCTCCTCCTGCACGCTCGACGTGTCCGGAGCGGTCCACCTGCTCAAAGCGTCCGCGTTGCCTATTAATTTACCAGGCCTGTACTGTATACTGTAATTATAACTGGAAAGTTTCAATGACCAGCGCAACATCCTCGGTGATATCTGGTCTGGGATTGGTTTTGCGGGATTGAATAAACCGACCAACGGCTTATGATCTGTCACAATACAAAATTTACGACCCGCTAAAAATTCGTGAAACTTTGTCAATCCAAATATAATAGCCAGGGCCTCCTTATCAATCTGCCCATACCGTCTCTCGTGCACCTGTAGTGTCCGTGAGGCCATCATCACCGGCCGCTCTGACCCGTCCTCCATGACGTGTGCAATAATCGCTCCGAGACCGTATTCCGAAGAATCACAAATGAGAAGTAGTTCTTTCTGCAAGTCATAGCCCACCAACGTTCGATCTGATGACAGCAATCGCTTCGCCTCCACAAACGCTTCCTGTTCCTTCTCACCCCAGCTCCAGGGTCTTTTTGTTTCTAAAAGTCGATACAATGGTTCCAACACAGTGCTCTTGTCAGGCAAGAATTTTTCGTAGAAATTATATAAGCCCAGGAAGGCACGCAAGGTCTCTCTGTTGGTTGGCGCCGACTTTTCCTGAATCTCCTTGACTTTTGCAGGTGCTGGGTGAAGTCCCTCTGAGTTAATCATGTGTCCGAGGAATGTGATGCTGTTCGCAGCGAACACGCATTTCTTTACGTTGAGGCGTAGTCCCATCTGCTGCAGTTTGCTCAGTACTTCTCTAAGTCTTCGGTTGTGTTCTTCCACCGTGGCTCCAGTGACAGCGATGTCATCTAATAGACACGCCACTCCGTCCATACCCGCTAACGCCGTCGACATAAGACGCTGGAATATCGCTGGTGCCGCGCTGACCCCGAATGGAAGGCGATTCACTTTCATTAGACCGATAGGAGTGTTCAGCGTGAGCAGCATAGCTGTCGCGTCATCTACCTTCAGTTGTGTGTACGCGTTTTTCAAGTCCAGCTTACTAAATATTCTGCCGCCACTAAGTCTCACAAACGCTTCCACCGACGTCGGCAGCGGATAAATGTCTGTATCTATAGCGGAGTTCACCGTGACACGATAATCACCACACATTCGTACTGTTCCGTCTTCTATCATCACCGGCGTCACCGGTGTACCCCACTTCGAATAACGAACAGGTGTAAGTATACCCGCCTCCACCATCTCGTTCAACTGTCTAATGACTTTTTCCTTAAGAGGATAAGGCACCGTGCGCGCCTTTAAGAACCGGGGCGTAGCATCCGGCCGCACGTGAAGTG
Source organism: Diarsia dahlii (assembly GCA_949775195.1). Classification (NCBI taxonomy): domain Eukaryota; kingdom Metazoa; phylum Arthropoda; class Insecta; order Lepidoptera; family Noctuidae; genus Diarsia; species Diarsia dahlii. Next base: position 23,218,610 of record OX459196.1, on the reverse strand, counting down.
ACACCTCAGGACCTTTGTACTCGCCGAGTCCTTCTTTAAATAGTTCCGGAAATTCTTTCTTATATTGGTTTATCTCCTCTTCAGCCCAGCACAATCCTGATACCTGAAGGCCTAGTGTATGGAACCAGTTTCTGCCCAGCAGATTTGGACCGTTCCCCGACACCACGACCAGTTCACATTGCGCTTCCTTATTACCTAGCACAACCCGCACGTCTGCTAGTCCTAATACTTTCAAAGGGTCTTGAGTCCATGTCAGTAGCTTTAGATTGGTAGCTCGTAGGGGTGGTGGTGTCAACCACAGCCTCTTGTATGTCTCTTCCGACATAATGGTGCGCGATGCACCCGAGTCCACTTCCATAGATACATGAACGCCGTCTATCCTAACGTCTGTGGTAATAGGCGGTAAGTAATTATCCACGCAGACGTATACGCCCATCATCTTCTCAGCTGAAGTGTCCACACTCGTGCTGGCTTCCCCCGTGTCGTCCACCTGGTGTACACGACCTGGCTTCCTGGAGCAGGCCGCCGCAATGTGCCCCAACTTTTTGCAGTAGAAGCACTTCGCCTTAACGAACGGACAGCGTTCGCCCGGCTTGTGTGCGCGTGCACACCGTCGACACTCGTTCGAGTTAACATTACCAATGTCCATAGGTTCAGTTTCCGTGACACTGAGTGGAGTTTGCTTAGACTCACTAGCACACGCAGGGTACAAATCAGGGAACGTCACTTGATAGTCCAGACACATCTGTAACGCGATTTCGTATGTCAAGTCTTTCTTTTTCAATAAGTCGCGTCGCAAGCGATCGTCCCGCACCCCCAGCACTAGTCGGTCTCTCAACTGACGTTTCAAGTCCATGAAGTTGCACTTTGCCCCAAGCAGACTTATAGCCGCCACAAAGTCTTGCACGCTTTCACCTTGCACTTGTTGACGTTTGTAAAATTTTCCCGCTTGCAAAATTTCATTAACCTCGGGTTCATAGAACTTATCCAAAATACTAAAAATGTCCACTAAAGGTACTTCCGTAGGACGTTTTGGAACTAAAAGTGATGCAATTAACGCGAAAGTGTCCTTGCCGCACTGGGAAAGAAACAGCGATCGTCCCTTGTCGAGGTTGACTTTGTCACAACCCGCCGCATCAAGCGCACACAGTAATTGTTCTTTATAATCACACCACTTATCAGTCTTCGGGTTAAATTGTCCGGGAAACACTATATTCGTTACATTTGTCGTCATTTTCACCGAAATTCTACTTATTTTCCGTAGTCGCCAATAAAAGATACAACCAAGTCGAGATCAGTAAGCAAACTGTTTTATTATCCTTTTACCCTCATTACAAAAATGTTACAATTGACAACTAATGAAAACCATCAACAAGGTTCAAACATAACAATACCCTTTTGTAAGACTGGTTGTCGGACTTTCAGGTCACTGACTAAGTAGTTAGGTAGACAGTAAAAAAGTACAGGTGTAACAACTGCCAAAGATCTACAAATGTACAAATGTCATTGTACAAACACATTGTACAGCTTAAAATCCTTTCTGAGGCACGAAATCTACTTGATAATCCTACACTAATATTATTATAAAGAGGAAAGATTTTTTATCTTCGGAACCTTGCCTAAAGGGACTCCTTTTAATAAGTAATTCTGTGAAAATAACTGAGCTAAGTTGTAACAAAATACAGAAATAGTAATTATAAATTAAAAGTTAGTACTTACATAATATATAGGTATATACAACGCCCACTTAAGCGTCCCAGTACCCCTCCGCACCGCTGCCAACCGGGAACGTGCCCAGAAGACTGGCAGCATTGCCACGTTGAATGGCAATGCTAATCCTTTGACCAAAGAAAGAGCCAGCCCTCTGGTCACGCGAAGTGTCGACTAAACGACGAGAGATCTCCTTGAAAAGGAGACGCGCACTTGGACCCCATGGCCCGAGCGTTTCGACCCCAAACGGCTCAAAACTATAATTACCAATAAGGTTACCGTATTTGCGCCGCTTCAGGGTCTCAGCAGCTGCAGCAGCAGTGCCCGCACAGCCCGCCGTGCTTGCAACGTGAGATGGCGCAAGGGTGTCGACACAGGTTGCATCCCACACCAAAGGCCTACCCACCTTCCAAGGCACCAACGTCATGCCATCTGGTCTCTTACCATCGTCACGTACCAAGCCGTTACGTTCTAAAACCGCTGGTACACCGGCGCTGGCAAGAGCACGACGAATAATTTCGTTAATGCTGGCGTGCCGTGCAAAGCGACCTGCGCTCCTGTAGCAGGACAGGCCATGGTGTCCGAGGCTGTCGACAGCTTCACCGCAGTGACAACGATGCGGAGCAACACAAGGTGAGCCTAAGCGTAAACTTGTAGCGACCCGGAATGATGAGTCATCCATCATAGTGCCAATGGTCGATGATGGGAGTGCCTGGAGCCACAAGCCCGACTCCCACTCCCCCACAGCTAGCAGACGAGCACGCTCCACAGTTGATTGACGTGTTTCAAAGGGTATTACGTACAATACTGCAGAGAGGCCCGTCCCACCGTCTCTGGGAGGACAGGTTGTCGGGTAAATCCGTATTGGGACAAGCCATTTTCCAAGCGTTCAACGCATCGGCCAAAAACGGTACCTCAAAATCAACCAGTGAGGAAGAAAGAATATTCCTGGTTAATTTTTCGGCACCGTAGACCGAGGAGAGGAAGGCTGGCAAACTAATACTTGTAATTTTGCGGACGCCGAGACCACCCAAGCGAATGGGAAGTGAGGCTTGCTGCCAAGCTCGGTCGTCCAGGGCCACATTGAGAATTGAAGCTAGAGTGTTCCTGATAGTTTGGTCTACTTTTTCTAAAAGCTGTGGATACTTCCAAAGATGAGAGGAGCGGAGGCTATACGTAAATTTTGGGCCAAAACAACAGTATCGAATAATAGTGAAGGCCGAATGGATGGTAATTTTGAAAAGCCTATCTGAAACCTCATTAAAATTTTGAATTTTATCCTCAATGAATGACGGAAAAGATTCTTCAAATATAGGAGACCCTAGGAGGTGAAGAGATTTTTTATCGGTAATTTTGATATTTTGAGCTATAGAGTTAAATTTAGAGATGGTAGTCTGTCTGTCAGTGGTTTCAGGTATATAAATCTCGCATTTCGAAAAGTTAAGTGCTAAGCCGATAGAACTGAGTTTATCTTTTAAAAAAATTAAATCTTTCAAGACTGTATCAACATCACCTCCCAGGGTTCCGTCATCCAAATACCATACATTGAATTTAGAATTTAGCTGTCGAATAATTGGATCAATTGCTAAACTAAAAATGACTGGCCCAAGAGGGTCACCCTGTTGGCATCCAACAGCTGATTCCAAAAGGTTGTCCTTATAAAGTAATTTTGAGGGGTTCCTGTAGCATTGATAAAGAAAACTGTAAATTTTGGGTATTTCTTTTTGAACTTCTGCCAACAAGGTATCCCTGTTTACGGAATTAAAGGCGTTTTTGATGTCAACTTTAAGGATGACCTCTCCTTTTTCACTATGAAGGTAAGTGGACAGTGCGTGTACCTCAGCCTCACAGCCCCCTTTTGACCCGAAACCCAGTTGTAGGGGCTGGAATTTGCTGGCCAGTGATTCCCTGTAAAAGGCGCAGCAAATTTTGGCTGCGATACGACGGTATGTTGAACCTACGGCAATGGGACGAATGCCGCCATCTTTCTTGCGCAGGGCACATAGATTGGCCCCGTACAAAATATCGATGACGGCTTCGTTCACACTGCCGGAGAGCATAAGGTTGATGAGGGCCGTCAGCTCCTTCAAAAGGGACTCACCAGCATCCCCGGCGCCTGAACAGATAAGATCCTTCAGGTGTTGCGGGGTCAGGCCGTCGAGGCCGCCAGCGGAGCCACTTCGAAAGGAGCAGACGGCCGCACATACTTGCTGAGCTGAAATTTCCAATAGGTTAGTTTGTGGATCGGGGGGGTCAGGGAAGGAGAGGTCATTTGCCGGGGCGGGGTGTTTACCCTCCAGAGCTGTAAGGGTCTCTGGAGAGTACGGCGCAACCACATCGCTGCTAAAGATAATCCTAGCTGCACCACTGATATCACCCTCGTTAAGTTTAGATTCTACATGTTGCAAAAAACCTCTTTGAGGGAGATGTGCTGAGAATTTTGGGTCAAAACTTTGGGCCGAAATTATACAATTGTCTTGTTAATGTTTTTTTATTGGCCAAATTTTTTTTTTAAATTTGTTTTTTGCCAAAGATTTGTATTTTTGTATGTTTACACATTGATCGAAGGTTTACACCATAGAATGCTGCAGCCCTGAGTATCATACACTATATTAATTATAACAATAAATTAAAATAAATGACGAGCCTCTAGTAATATTTAAAGTTATACTGATTCATTGCAGGCTATTTTAACAAGAAAATTTAAATAAAGTAAAAAATTTAATTATTTGACTTGACTTTTTTTCTTGACTTTTAGTTAGGTAACCATTGTATTTTTTTTTTTGTGGATACCAAGTACAGTACGCAAAACAAGGTCATTTAAGTTAGTAACACAATGGCAATGACATTCTTGCCTACTACATGCCTCACTATTGTATTGTTCATTAAGAACATTAAAACTCTTAATTTAAGTAGTACAGATATATAAAATCAGACTCATTATGGGCATTCTAAATCAAAGTTAGTAATTCTTGAGATTACATTAACAAACTAAACAAATTACAACTACTAACAGACTAGTGTGGAGCGCCAACACAGGATATGCCACATCTTCTCTCTTGCCCGTTGTGCACCACTGATTGCATGATGAAGCAAACAACAGAGCTGTTCAGGTTGCTACATACTTGTCGGGCAAAATCTAAATTATTGTTTCGAGAAGAACAAACTAAATATGTAAATAGTTATTGTTTTCTTGTGAATTGATGAATAGAAAAAGAAAATCTTATAGAGTAGGTTCTTTAAATATAACCATATGACTAAACCTCTTTTCAGAATTTAGTTATCTATCAGTGATTCAATAAAATTTAAGATAGCTGAAGTATGTATGAGTAAATGTCCAAATTAATCTGTGTTTCCTTAATATGATTTGGCCGACTATCATCACTATCACTACCTACATAGTATAAAACAAAGTCACTTCCCGCTGTCTGTCCCTGTATGCTTAAATCTTTAAAACTACGCAACGGATTTTGATGAGGGTTTTTTTTAATAGATAGTGACTCAAGAGGAAAGTTTTATTAATACCTTTTTTGCACCTGTGCGAAGCCGGGGCGGGTCACTAGTCAATTATATAATGAATTAGTGATAAAATCATTGATGCAGATATAAATGACTCATGTTGATGTAATATCATTTTATTTCAGACATTTTGGTCCATTGTTAGTAACGACTTACAAACTATGTTAGGTACATTTAAAAAAAAATAGGAGATTACTATTAAGTACAACATTAAAAATAAATACATTCAAAAATTAAAACTTTACATTATTAAATTGCATAAAAATTCTTTACTTTGAAATAAATACATTTAAAAATTAAGACAACATTAAAATACGTTACATTTAAAAAAATTGAAATTACATTAAAGATTACATTATATTACGAAATTGCATTTAAAAGTTTAAATAAATGAAATAAAATTAAAATTAAATTATAAAATTACATTGTTTAAATTAATTTAAATATTTGCCCTGCGCCGGGGCCCCGGGCACACGCACTTGTGCTTGAACCCAGTGCCCCAGAAGGGGGCTGTCCAGCTTGTGACTGAGCACGTTAAGGATGGTGTTGGGGCTCCCACGCGTACGGAACATCAGCGAAGCGATGCGACGCCGCAGCACAGTGTGGAAGCCGTCTGTATGCGCGTGTGCAAACATCGCAGACGCACTACAGCAGCGTGGGAGCCCCACCAGCACCCTGAACGCGTTGTTATATTGGACTCGGAGAGCGTTGATGGCCCGCTGCGTGTAGTTGACCCTCAGATTGCAGGTGTAGAGAGTTTGGCAGAATGCTTTAAACAAAGTTATCTTTACCTCTAAACTACACTTTGCAAATCTACGTGCCAACATGTTACAGCGGACCGCCATCGCCCTCCTCTCCCTTTCAATGTCCCCGTCATCTTTTAAATCCTCGTTGACCACATGGCCGAGGTATTTAAACTCAGTCACTCTTCGAAGAGCGACAGCGTTAAGCAGCACGGGTGCCACATCTCCCAGCCTACGACCCCTAGCTTTAAATACCAGGAGCTCACTTTTCCCAACATTATATAGGAGACCGTGTACCCTCGCATACTCCTCACACACGCTTAACAGCTTTCCGAGCGCGGCTAATGATGGAATATTACAATGTTCTAATAATTTACTTCAAGTGATTATAACAAAGATATTGTAGGCACTTATCTGTCTCGCCGTTATAATTAAATTATAGAGAGATAGGCGATAACATGTTTTCGGAGCTCAAGTTGAATCTCATATTATTTATACTAGTATAAAGGTAGATTAAACATTTCTTAAAGAAAAGAATAAGAATAAAATAAATAAGAAGAGAATAAGTAAGCAGTTCTATCCGCCGGAGCCGGCTTATCTGAAATCAAAAAGCAATAATAATTTCTCATTTCCAATACAAATAGATAAACCTTGACTTCTGTTATGTACATAATAATATAAGCCTTTGGTTCAGAATAATTTATTAGATTTTCTTTATCTCATACAATAAAGTAGATACTACATACACACACACACTTGACTTGAAGCGTTTTCTGTTTAGTCCATTGAAATGTTACATTTAGCGTGCATTTCTTAGAGGCCGCAATTTTTTTTTTAGATATCATGGGTTGCAACCCTTGTCAAATGTGTGTTCAAATGGTTTTTATGATTTATCTGACGAACCATAGGTCTCACAACAAAAATGAGTTCCCAGTTTTTGTTGCAAATAAGATTATCTACAACTTTTGTTCAGTAACTTTTAGTCGTAGAACCAAAAATAAAAAAGTTATGAGCGAAAAAAAGTTTTCGTATCGCGGCGCTGTAAAACCTTAACTAATGAATATAATTTAAAAAGTACATAATGAAAATTATTTCTTAAAACACCATCTTTGAAAATGATATGATGTACTTTTTTTTGTAAATAAAATAGTTAGAAAAAAAGTTATATCGACCTATAGAATTTTTTTACTAAAAAGTTTCATAGATTTTCGCTCATAACTTTTTAGGGTTCCGTAGTCAACTAGGAACCCTTATAGTTTCGCCATGTCTGTCTGTCCGTCCGTCCGTCCTCGCTTAATCTCTGTGACCGTTAGCACTAGAAAGCTGAAATTTGGTACCAATATGTGTATCAATCACGCCGACAAAGTGGTAAAATAAAAATTGGAAAAAAATGTTTTATTAGGATAGCCCCCCTATATGTAAAGTGGGAAGTGATTTTTTTTTTAATTTCAACCCTAACGTGTGATATATTGTTGGAAAGGTATTTAAAAATGAATAGGGGTTTACTAAAATCATTTTTTGATAATGTCAATAATTTCGGAAATAATCGCTCCAAAAGTAAAAAACAATGCGTCCCCCCCCTCTAACTTTTGAACCATAAGTTTAGAAAATATGAAAAAAATCTGAAAAGTAGAACTTTATAAGGACTTTCTAGGAAAATCATTTTGAACTTGGATGGAAACAACAGATGGAAACAGCAGGTAACCAATATAATTTGGTCCCTGAATCGTATGAGCGCCTATACAATCTAGAGGTCAAGTTTCATTGGCACGTAGAAGAAATTGTATAAATTATTATAGCATACCGTTTTGGTACGGAACCCTTCATGTGCGAGTCCGACTCGCACTTGGCCAGTTTTTTTATTTTTGGTTCTACGACAAAAAGTTACTGAATAAAAGTTGTAGATAACATTTTTGTTGTGAGACCTATGGTTCGTCAGATAAATCACAAAAACAATTTGAACCACCCCTTTTTCCAAGATGGCGGCCGTGGGAAAAGGGTTGCAACCCCACAAACTTTGATTTTACTTTAAACTGACTCCACCATGATATCTAAAAAAAAAATTGCGTCCACTAAGAAATGTACTTACGCTAAATGTAACATTTCAATGGACTAGTTAGGATAAGGTAACTAGACACACTACTTACTACAGTACAAAACAAATTAGAAAATAGTTCACAAAGACAGATATTTTACACAACATCACGCCTGTATTTCTGCTGGAAGCGCTAGACAGTAATCTGTGCTTGTGTTTTTGTTCCCGCTTCTCTTGTAATTAGGGCGAGCTTATTGTCGTAAACTAGCCCGCGAGAATCTCCGAATAGAGACACGAGACATTAGTGAAGGCGTCAATAATGCAATAAAACTGCAAGATAATCGTAGCATCTACCTCAGGATGCCACGCTCGGTCTGCAGTCGTATATACGACAAACGACGGCTAAAGGAGTACCTACTATTATGTATTCTGTGCTAAAGGTACAAGTTGGTAGCCGACTGCACGCAGCAGCAGCAGACGACATGTCGTAGCTTCATGTCGTCACGACACGTCGTGGCGTCATGTCGTTTCACTAAAGGGCATATCTCCTGTTGTTTCTGTTATCTATGGGCACTACTAATCTGCGGTTGGACGACACTACCGTCTGCCTCTCGACGACGCGTCGCTAGCTTCATGTCGCTAACTACGGAGGGAATTTCATAGAAATACGTAGAAACCAGTAGTGTCGCTGCGACATGTCGTCTGCTGCTGCTGCGTGCAGTCGGCTACCAACTTGTACCTTAACGCATGATACAGTTCCTAATCTTTATTAAAATCATGATGTTTTCTGATTCTAGGCCAAGGCTTCAAAGACATAATCCGCTGGCCTCGTCCTGGCTACCCAGTCAAAAAGCTGCAAACGAAATGGGCGGTGGAGTACGGGATGCCGTCGACGCACGCCATGGTGGGGGTCTCCATACCGTTCTCCGTTCTCCTGTACACCATGGACAGGTACCAGTACCCCATACACTGGGGGCTGATCATAGCTGTCTCGTGGTGCACTCTCATCTGTGTCAGCAGGGTCTACTTGGGGATGCACAGTGTCTTGGTAAGATTTTGTTTTACTTTTTTCGTTCAATGAAACAGTAAAATCTTCCTACTATTGCGAAAAATATAGATGGATGTTTGTTACTCTTTCAATTCATTTTCATTAATTTGGACGAAATGCGGCACACAGATAGTTTTAACCAGGCCGATTTGAACATGTTTGTTACATGTTTTAGGTTGTAATGTTCATTGCTTTGTATGCTGCTCAACTATAAAAACATTATTCCTGTGTGACAAACAAAGTTATTGTGAAGTAACTAAAATAAACTCTTTTCTTCACATGCAGGCCATGCAGCACACCAGTGTGCTTCGTTTATATACCTAAATCAATTTAAGTCGCTTATAGCAATCCTAAATTGCTTTAGCTAAAAAGGTTAACAGTTATTGTTTTTCTTTTGTTACATTAGTAGGTAGCATGTTTGTCTTTGATCTATAGTCAATATTGTTACAAAAAGGAAAATCTTATGCATAAAAATGGTAAAGCCACACAACCAGCCGCAATATGATATTATTATATTGTAGGATTTTCCTTGGTTGAGGAAGGTCAAGATCAGTTTTAGTTACAAGTTATAGAAATGTAGTTAAGGAAAGTATCTCTGAGCACTGGCATCTAATCATCGTCATAACATACGCTTGTGATCCCATGGCCTAGGCAGATGCGTTCCCATTAGCACACCCACATTTTGCCAGTTATGTTAAGTCCCATGTAATAAGGGGTGAGCTTATTGGCATCAACCGGGCACAAATCCAGACTCCGTGGCTGCTACTGAGAAATTCCTGATGGAGAAATCCAATAGCACCTTCCGCAACCTGGGAATCGAACCCTGTACCTCATGCACTGCAGTCACGCTTGCGACCACTATGCCATGAGGCAGGCAGCGGGGATTAACTTACCATTAAATATTAAAACATCTAGCTGTGATATTAATTAAAATTTTATCGAATGTCGCCGGATAGAAAGCCACCTATGACTGGGTTTGTGGTAACAACGTCATCTACCAAAGGCTTGCACGAGCACCAGTGTAAACCTAACGTAAATACGTCCATTTTAAGATTAGTAATACATAATACAATATTTCATCATTTAATAATTTAGCTATGGATGGTTGGTACTGCTTGTTGGTATGTATGATGCAACAACAACAATTTAACTCTAGAAAATATTTGTATTTTCGATTCAAAAATCATCGTTACACTGCGCTCGTGCTAGGGTCTCAAATGTCGCCACAATGGTTTTACTTTGACATACAATGGTTTTTCTCCAATAAGAGTAAAGAGAAAGTTATGATTTATAACAAAATTCATACACTCTTATATGACTGTATTTACGAATGTCCCACTTAAAAATAAGACCGAAAGGCGGACAAACTCAGACTTAATTTAAAATTAATTGTGTTGCGGAGGTCAAACATCACCGGCCAGCCGTCCTGGACAAAAAATTAGATTCTCAGCCACATCTAGTTGAAATGCTACTTGACCCCATTTATACTTCCGAAAACGCCAAGACTGCGTCTTGGTCTCATATGATAAATAACTGTACGTTAAGTGAATATAAGGTTCACATTTTAATGGCTTGTACCGTCGAGTTTGTGTAGATGTGCGACCACGATTAGCCAACAATGGATGATTGTTAAATATCATACTCTGCTTCACTCCGAGAATGGGATCCCTTCATTTTTGAATATATAATTTTATTAGTCACTAGCTGTTGAGATTAGATGTTTTATTTTTATGAAAGCTAAAATATAAAGGATAAAAATTATGAAGCATTTTTTTGCACGGAACCCAAATCCGGTTGGCTAAAATAAAAATTGCCATAGTTACTATTTACTCCGAATAACTTAAGCTATGATCTGTAATGTAAAGTCCGGTCAAAATCAGTGCCGCCGTTTCGAAGATTATTCGAAACAAGCAGATAGACAGGCAGACAAAACTTCCCACGACCTCTTGCTCAGCTGTCGCGCTCGATCACTGGACCAACGAAGCAGTTTCTAAAGGTTTTCTAACACGGAATATGCGCATAATGTTACACCTGTTCCTACCGTTTGTGGGAATACAGAGTTTAGTGATCCTTTTACAAACGATATGACACTGGAGATCATGACCTGCCTGTCCTGTTGCTTGCACATCACAGGAGCTGATGGACGCTGCTGAAAGTGCCAAACTCGTCGCCAAAATGGGCCGACTCAATGAAAGAAGAAGAATGATCCTTATATGGGTTTATTAACAAATAAAGGTTATCTTTTTTTTGTACACCAAGTTACAGTAGAACACTTACTCCTAAGTCACAGGGTCCCCCTTGTTTAGGATGCAGGGTTTATGTACTGTGAAATTTTCTTAGCATTGTATACAAAGGTGTTTTGTGTCAATAAACTTATTTTTTTATCCTTATTAACGTATCCTCCATGTGATTTCAGGACATAGCAGCGGGTCTGCTCCTGGCCACCGCACTGGTGTCCGTGCTCATCCCGCTGGTAGACACGCTGGATGGGTTCCTGCTGACGTCGCAGCTGTCTCCGTTCCTCGTCATAGCTGCCTCTGTACTCGTCATTGTGTTCCATCCTCACGCGGATAAGTGGACTCCTACGAGGTGAGGAAAATCAATAAATAGGATTTATTATGATATACAAGGTGCAGTTTTCCAATTTCAATTTAAATTACACGTTTAAAAAAAAAACGTGTGGCACTCGGAGACTGCCGCGGTAAAGCTATTGCATAGCATTTTTTATCTATTATTTAATTTGACAACCTCAGTTGACAACCTTGTTATTTTCCGTAACCATAGCAACCTGGTTGAAATATTTTCGTTACGGAATTTCTGGATTCGCTCTCCACGCTCAAGGTCCGCGATAGAAGATAAGCAATAGCTTAAAAAAAAAAATACGCTACCTGGTCAATAACTAATATACGCTAATTTCAGAATAACCCGCGCCGATCGAATATACGTTTGTCTGTGTGTCACATACATAGTATACAAAGCGAGCGCGGTTATAGGGCGAGAATCTGACGGACCGCGTTTAAATACGGGTGGTTATCACTTACCGATTTCAGTTTATAAAAAAAATACCTACTCACTTTATCATAAATTCCGGGTCGAGAATCATTAGTATAACATACGTCCTTGAATTTTATGAGGAGGCAAAACGACAGCCTGTAATCTTCTTCTGTATCTTTCTATGTGTCATAAAAGTTTAAAATGACTTTTTTTTTTCAAAGTTCGGTAATACGTCATTGTAAGGTATCAAAAATATATCTAAACATGTTTTTATTCATTGAACGCCAGTAATTCATCGGGCACGACAACTTTGCTTAAAATCAAAAAGGCGATTGATAAAACATTTTGATTGCAATAAAATTAAAACGTTTTTCTAGGAACTTATTTATGACTAGTATCTTGTTCCAATTCGAAGTTTAAGTTTTTGTAATTTTGCATAGCAAGCTGGAGTACCTATTAAAATAAAACGCATTTACAATAACTTAAAGACGGTAATGTTTACTTACTTCTAATTACCTATTCGGATTTCTTTCCTTATGTATTTCCCGGACAATAAAAACAATGACTAATAGGTATACATAATATGTGTAGTTTGTTATCCATATCTATATCGCTGAACATCTGACTATCATGCATGCGTCATGCAGAGGGTGCTCACGAATTAATCACGGCGTTATGTCAATCTTTGTTACTCACTGTGTTAACATAATGTACTTACAAGTTACAATGTTTGTTTTCAATTTTTATCATTAATTTGATGAATTTGATGATGCATCGTTTTTTTTCTTCTATTTTATTTTGTGAGTGTAGACATTAGCTGAAACAGTCACTATTAACAAACTGATATTGTACTTATATCAGTCCTATTACTTAAGAAGTAAAAGGTCTGTAAGCGAATCTATACATACCAATAAATGCGAAAGTAACGTGTGTTACGATAAACTTCGAATAAATACAGTTTACAATGATCAGGAAAGAGAGAAGCCGACAGTGAATTCCGCGGACTCGCGGTACGGACAATAGATGTGGAATTGTGGAAGCAATGCGCTATATTCGGGTCCGTGATGAAACTTTCAATCATATAAAGGTGACGCTTTGCCGTATCTCTATTCGTTTGATGATAAAATGGGGATGAGGAATAATATTGTGGAATTCCAAAGTACACTCCCCGAAATTTATCTGATAGGGTGGTAAATTTTGCGGCGATGTTCAAGGCTTTGTAGCTTAGTTTCGACAATGAAGGCGTTGTCATTGAGCCTCTAGGCACGTCGCTCAATGCTTACAACGCTTGCAGGTCCTTTGGGTGATCCATCCCAAACGTGTGAACAGTACTCCATGCTTGATCGAACTTGTGCTTGGTATAATGCGGTTAATTGGGCCTTAAACTCAATATAGGATCCAACGTTGAGAGTCGAAACCAAAGTACCACCAAAAAGCTCGAGACGGTCAATAATCGGGACGAATATTCATTTCGGAAAGTAGGTGCCAGGTCGTAAGATCTCTTCTTGTTGGAGAAAAAACACGTCTGGGTCTTGGCTGCATTGAACTGGACCATTTTGGCATCGCCTGAATCCGAGACCTCATTGAAGGACAAGTTCATGCGCTCGACCATAGCCTTTCTGAGTGGCCGGATTTCTCAGATGTGGGTCGACGCTACTGGCTATCTATTTTTTTACACGACTATCGGCACAATGACTGCCTTATTTACGTCCCATATGTCGAGAAACTCGCGCTAGATCTAGATAGGTACTTGAATTTGTTATCTTTCTATATTCTCTATGCTTTCACGAGGCTCTCATCTTGCAGGACCGCTATATCAACAATCATTGCGCACTCAAATTGATAAATCACCACAAAATTAGGCTATTGTCCACAACACTACTGTCAGTGACGATAGGTCGATCCCAATACATAAATCACAATAAAATATCCAATATTATCCATTTCAATTTCCAGAGGTGACACAACGATGATAGTGAGCGTGTGCGCTGGCATCCTGTTCGGCTCCTGGACCAACTTCCAGCTCGGCAACATGGTGGCCAGCCCTCTGGACCCGCCCTACGAGATCATCTGGCCCTCAAAAGAGATGCTGGGCTGCACCATCCTCAGAACCATCCTAGGATTCTGTGGGGTACTCGCCACTAGGGCTATAGGCAAATCTGTGTCATACGCCTTCATATGTGCGTTACTAGGCAAAGACAAAAACGAACTGAGAAACTCCGAAAATAGTTTAGACAACAAGAACAAAATTATAGTGGAACTTTGTTATAAGTACTTCACTTACGGTATGATAGGATTCAACACGATCTACGTGTTCCCCAATGTGTTCGATTTACTCAAGATCAACCGGCCCACGTACTATACTGAGATATAATTGTTACGCATTTCGAAATCTTATGCGATGGGGCGTGGCTTTCGATCAACCCACGGAGCGATAATGAAGGATTTTTTGTACTTTATTGTACTTTAGTATAGAATTTCTTCAGTTTTGTTAATGATTGTTACGGTAATTTCATTGAGATCTTCTGGAATGTAGAATGAATGAATATTATTAGATCAAAGCAAATAAGCAATACTTGAGTCCTTGTATATTTGTTGTGTACCACGATATGATCCGATAAACGCGAATGAATGTTTGTTTTCTATGTTTCTAATTGATATTATATTTTAACTTATTATCGAAATCATTGATGCTAGTAATCATCAAGGTGTTCATTCAGCAGATGACATCTTTCGGCTGACTGATGATGAATCGAAGCCACGGTAACCCCCGAATTAATTGTTTTATTACAAAATTCCAGTAATTTTAATTGAAAATTAATTTTATCGAATATATTGATATAATTTTTACTCGTACAGTAGGTTCGTAGATCTACACTGGTAGGCAGCACAGAATTGTAGAACATTATTAAAATCGAAAAGCTAGATATAATATATAGATATATATAATAGTAAATAATAATTATATACCTACGAATGTTAAATTTTACTGTGAATTATGACGGTTAGAACCGAACTGATCTGGTTATGTATGAGTTTGTAAGTTTTTTCAGTAATGAACTGGAAAATGTTTTGTAGTCAAGCACAGATATTATAGGTCAAGACTCGTTTATCTGTATACTATAACATCACAAGTAAAATTTAAATAAAAATAAAAGACGAGCTTGTTATATTAAAACTTAAACTAGGTACCTAACTTAAAACATTGGGAAAATCTCTTGGTTGAGGCTAAATGAGATGAATTGTGTTTTAAAATATTCGATTTCTTTACATTTTACTGTAAATTAAGGTTACAAGTGGTAACACAAAGACACAAAGCAGATTCTGGCGTTCTTTGAAAAAAAATACTGGAACTGTTATATATAATATTGATTATCGGAATAATACCAGCCCATAGTGCCGTAATGAATGATATTATTATATTTGTCTTTGTGTAATTAACAATAACGCCATATATTGATGTGTTTTAGCATCGTTGTTAAAGTTCCAGTACTAACGCAATATACCTAGGTTGTGAGAAGTTAAGGAGGAAAAAATATAAAGTGCCTGCAAAAGTGATGAATAGTTATATTAGACGTATTTTATTTTGCTACGAATATGTCGACAGGCGTCTTGGCCACTCTAGAGTACGGAATTATGTTATTGAAGTATAAATGTCGACGTCGACTAACGAGTGTTTTGATTTATTATTTTATTTAAAAGTAAGCACATTTTTTACTAAAATAAATCTTAAATATTTATTCTGTAAACAATCTATCATTAAAAACTCAGCTCTACTTGATACCTATTCAAACCTCCTAATCCAAACAATCAATAAAATTAAAATAGTTTAATCAGACGAAATATCAACTTCTAAAACATTTAACCCAATTAGATACCAGGTTTTTACTACTTTGTATCGCTTGAAAATTATCTATTACAACATTGAAGCTCGACCCCTACATAAATTGAGATAAGGGCATTAGAATGATGATGATGATGAAATCAAGTAAATCGGTATCGTGTTCTTCACCCTATGCCACATCATCTATCATCGCTCCACATTAGGCGAGTTGTGGCGAAACGCAACCTTATTAAGTACTTATTTCAAAAAATGTGTCGTAACTCACGTAGAGACATTACTCGAATATCGATAGGTTTTCGGATCTTTATTGTTTGATAGCTACATAGTAACTAACTTATATCTCGAATGATCTGTGGCCCGCGACCTCCTTCCGTGTCAGATTATCATAAGAATATTACTTCCCTATTTGAACCGGTTTTTCTTAACAATTTCTGTCTCTTCTTGGGTTTTAATGTTTGTGCACGGAACCCTAAACCTTTTTCTAGAAGTTACTTATGTCATCCGCTATCTGCCAGTCAATAATGGTCCAGCCGTTTCAGAGATTTGCCTGAAAACCCGACAAATATTTACCTTTTGTTGTAATTACCGTTTATACTTGAGTATCAGTCAAAAGCTGTTAAATTAAATTACAAATTCAGTTCAATTTTATTTCAGTTAATTGTATAGATACCTACGTCCCATACAGTTATTGCATTGATCTCCCCAGTCAGATAACAGAGGTTCCGTATAAAAATTTGTTTAGTTGCCAAGATAAGATGATGTGCATCCTTACATAGTATAAAACAAAGTCGCTATTTTTGTCTGTCTGTTTGTCTGTACGCTTAAATCTTTAAAACTACGCAACGGATTTTGATGCGGTTTTTTTTAATAGATTGAGTGATTTTAGTATATAATTTGAACGACATCCACGCGGGTGAAGCTGCGGGCATCAGCTAGTAATGATATAAACTACAGCGGCCATTAAAAATCCTAAATTGAAATGATAAATTAGTAGGTTCAAGAATCAACTGATTGCAGCTTCCCCAAATTGTTTGAAGATGCTATTATTTCTTACAGTGACATGGTGAAAGTCTTCTGGGGTTCCTAGTTATTTTGCCTGTTCTAGAGTATAATGTCGGTAGCTTTTTCTGTGATAATAAGAGTAAAAGAAAGAAAAACAATTTATGTTAAAAAAATATAATAAAATGTAAAAGTAAACACTGTGTTATCAGAGAGGGCTGGGTCATGGGTGAACTTTATAATTAATATTTAGGGTTCCGTATGTCAAAAGGAAAATGTGAACCTTTCACATTTCACAATTCTCAAGAATGCGTGGTGGTATTGTAGCGGCACTACAAAAAGTACTATGGCGTCATATATGATACACAAACGTAGAACTACCACCAATATTCTAAATCACGCTATTAAAGTTAACAGTTAGTGTTAGTTCTTAAGTCACGACTTATGAACATAATTATAGTAAAAAAGGCAGCAGGCCGCCTCACACAACACGCGTCTGGTCGGAGGATCCTCCTTTTTCTATGAGGGATGAAGAACTCCATACCTTCTTATTCATACACCTATAAATAATACCAAGTTGAAATTAATATCAAATACTTACAACTTGGTACTTTAACTGCGAAATACTTATCTTTTCATAAGAACAAAAAGATTCAAATCTAATTTCCGTGATGGACAAACGTTAACATACAATTCATACGGAACCCTCGGTGTGTGAGTCAGACTCGCACTTGGCTAGTTTTTTTTAATGGTTTAGGTTTTAACGAAATGTTGTCTTTTATTGCTGTGACTAAAAAAAGATATGATATTGAAAAGTGGAATAACCCAAACACATTTCTGGCAAAGTTATACCTAAAGACAACAGGATAAGACGCAATAAGAAGAGTGAACTAAGCATAATATTATTATGTATAGATGGATAGCATAAATGCATAGATAGATTTACAGAACAATTTATTTTATTTTTTGTTGCACCTGTAGCGGTGTCTGTAAAGAATTCTTTCGAGTTAAATTTAGCCCACTTCCCATTGCTTCTGCCAATACATTTTTATGTATTGCCAGAAGACATCTTCACACTTCTGCCCAGGACACCAGTTATGAACTATTTTGTGGCTTACAGTTTGTCCGCCTTGCGGCAGACATGTCCTGCTCGGTCTCATGTTCAGTTCTGCAGCCTCGAAGTCTAGAGCCATGTCAGCTATATTCGTTTCCGAGCGAAGTATCGTCAATTCAACTCCATGTACCGCGCTACATATATCTCGTAGTTGTGTTTAATTAACATAAAAATTGAAATAATTATTGGACTAAACGTCAAATTGCTGGCCATTTACATGTCACATCGCTTGTTATGTAATTATAGTTTACCCTATACCTAGTTAAATGGGTTTTTTACTAAACATATTATAGAGGCAAGGTTTTGAAATTTTTTTTTAAACGCCTGTCCTCCTTGTCCTTGTCCTCCTGAGCTCCTGACCCTTTTTGGTCACGACGGACCACTCTCAGAGCCATCGACGCGGGAGATATAATAATGCACTTTCAACATTTGCAATTTAATTTCCAACTGTATAAAACATGTTTATGACCTGTTTAATAATAAAATTGTTCTGAAACTAACTAAATTTACTCCAGCATCAACCTAATTTGAATTGGAGTTAAAAGGATTTTAATAGATTAGATAGATTAGAATTAGGTTGCAGCTAAGCCTTGGAACAATTTGGCTCAATATGTTTCACATAAATACATATTATTCATAATGTTTATACCAATACTATCAAAAATAGCTATGGTAATTAAGCCAATTAGGTTAATTGCTTACAGTGGAATTGAAGCAATTAATTTTAAAGCCACTGGGCCTAGTAACCAACATCCTAGGTATGCCTTTTAACTGATATTTTTCCGAACTCCCCTTTTGAAAAACCCCGATGCTATTAATATATGTACCTACCTACATTGAACTGCAACTAATATACAGATTAATATTATAATCATTTGCTTGGGGTATTCCAGCGTTCAAATCGGTACATTTAATAGGAAACTGTTAGGTACTCGGGGTAGGGCGAGTTTCCCTCAAAATAATCGGGAGGGATATCCTATAAACTGTGTATTGTTCTCCTAATAAGTACCTAGGTTTTAACATTGTTTTATCTAGATTTATAAAAATAGTACTTCTGTTCAGTATATTGCGGTGGGTTTTATTTAATTGTTTGTACTGGGCCCACCCAGTACAGATTACGGATTGTTTTAAACTACAATAAGTCTATAGTTATAATAAGGTATCCCAACCTAGTCCCCATTTATTTATTTGACTAAGGTACAGAATATCTTCTGTATTCATGTAGGAGGTTACTTCCTTTCTAGCCATGTTATAAAATAATGTTATTATGATTCATACAGCCCTTCTATCTTAGTATTTTAGTTCATGGGTAGTACGTGGTAGTACTTTAGGTACATAACGTCTATGAAAATATTTAACGGTAGGTACAGACCTAAAAAGAAAGTTAAATAATAGATGAAGACTATTTTGATTTTAATCTTTCAGTACCCACGTTAAAAATGAACATAGTTATAATTTACGGCCCATCAGAGAGCTATGGAAACCACCATATTGTATAGGTGTTATTATTGATGTTTCTCAGTACCAATGAAGTTATGTGTGCACAATCCCTACACTTACCAGCTCCTACTTACTAAGTATTGGATCCAACAATTGTCTTTAGGCAGGTAGGTAAATAACCGATCAGAGGGGAAAACTAAAGTTATTTTTCCTTGCACATACCTAATTTGTTGTGAAGTTGTTGAAAACCCCACGGTACTTGTCACAAAAAAACTGTTAGTGCATGTTTACGTACAGGCGGGGCGTCGCGCGACGCGTGCTGCGTTTTTAATTCAAACACATAGCGATGCATGAAAAAGTTAACGATTTCAAATGTCGATTTTACGAGCAGCGATTTTTCGATCATTAGTTTAAAATGCAGTGTTTGTTGCGGTGGACCCGTCTCTCAGTAAATTAATAAAAAAGCACAAGACGAGCCTTCTGCACGCGCCGCGCGACGCCCCGCGTGTCCGTAAACGAGCCCTAAGTCTGTTTGTTCCGGCTAATATCCGAAACGGATGGACCGATTTTGACGGAACTTTTACGGGCAGATATTAAAGGGAGTAGGAATATAAGCTACTTTAGTTTTAGAAAAAGAATTAGGGATCCATGCGGCCATGCCAGAAAATGAAAACAATGATCCAAATATCATTCAGTTTTTTTTCAAATTCATCTATTGTTTTTTGTGTGATAACTTGATAAGAAAGTAATATTACAGTTAGTACCTAATACAACAAATAGATGGATGATTCCAAGTCGAGGAACACTGTACACAGTACCTAAGTAAGGACAGTAACATTAAAAACCTTCATTAAACATGGGAGTGGTCTTTGACCACACCTAAATCAAATTACAAACTACTTAGAATATTTTTTTCCAAACTGAGAGTGGTCTTACCACATACCTAAGGTTTTTTTTTTATTATTACGATTTGTGTCTAGAAGGTTCAAAACACAATTATTAGTTAGGTAGGTACTTACTTATCAATGGGCAGCAGCTGACCACAAAATAGATAATGTTGCCTAACATTTTGTAAACCTATAATAATAGGGTCGTTTTTAATTGTGGTTTGGTTTTAGCTAAATTAATTATGATAATGTAGGAAGTTGCCTTAATTTGCCGATCAGTCTAAGTACCCAAAGTTTCTTCTTAGTAGCTTTGGGCAAAGAATTCCGGATCAAGCGAGGAGTCAGACAAGGTGTTCCAATGTCCCCAAAGTTGTTTTCAGCAGTTATGGAAAACGTCTTTCGCAACCTTGACTGGGCACATCTAGGCCTCAACATAGACGGAAAAAAATTAACCACTTAAGATTTGCGGATGATCTGGTTATACTAGAGAAGAAAGTCCAATGGCACTCAAGAAGATGATCCTAACTCTGAATACTGAAAGTTCTAAAGTGGGTTAACATGTTAAACTCAAAAATGGAACCTATTGAAATCCAAGGACAAGAACAAGAATATGTCGACGAATATTGCTACTAATAAACTTTGGTTTTTCATTAATTTGCATTATTGTAAAATAAGACCAGTAAAAGTTACATTCACCCCACTGTGGGGTAAATGTGACTATTCGTTAATAACTCTGTTGTAATCCGTTTCTAAATGTTGAGGTCAAGAGTACATGTAGATGCACACAGAATTATCTGTAAAAGCTATCTATAGTCGCTGAGATAGAGTTCAGTTTCAAGCAAATTTACTTTTAAAATTTTATGGGGCGAATGCGACCAGAATATTTATGTTCTGTGGTCAGTACTACAATACGTGAACTAGTGATGCCATCTGTACTTTATTTGAAAAAACTATGATTCCTCTTTACGCCAATAGATAGAGCTATCTACAAAAATGATTAGATTGAGAGAAAACTGAATTAGTTGCTTTAGCCCCACAGTTGCTTTCGCCCCGGGTGACCTTACTTACCTACCTACTTGAAAAAATAGACTTCCAAAAATGGTGATGGAACGGCCACATGTTGAGAGCTACACAAGTAAAGTAGAGCCAAATTATAACGAATTGGTATCCAAGAGATGGTAAGAGACGTCGAGGACGACAACTAATGCGTTGGGATGATGAGCTGAAACTTTCTGCGGGACCCAAATGGAGGAGAGTTGCTCAAGACAGGAAACAATGGAAGCTACTGGAGGAGCCCTTTGCAACAATTTATACACAAAGTTTGAAAATCTATCACCCAATTTAACGGGCTAAATAAATAAATAGCTATGATAGATACCTACCTACCTAATATCTATAAAAGTGTGACCCGTGCATGGAAGAGGTAAACTTATTTAATAAAAAGAAAAACATACAAATGTGCCCATTCCACTCTATTACAAAGTATAATTTATGAGGAATATAAAACTTTTATACGATATCCAAAGTAGGTATAGCGACGCCGTCTTTAAATATAGCTAGGTGTCAATCTCGAACGGTCTTATCAGTGAAGTTGAACTTGTTACTTACCCTTTGCTGATCTACTGCAAACTAGGTACCATAAAATTAAATAGCCTCTTTTTAAATAAGCTGAATCATTTGACCGTAGACACCGCCCCAGCGTGTATATTCTTCTTCACAAAATGTTGCTGAATGAGACTCTTAATCTGCTCAACACAACCTGTTTTATTTTGTCCCTGGGTTTATGAAAATACACGGAGTAAAATAAAGCAAATCATTCAATATAGAAACTAATTTGAATTATTAGAACAATATATTTAAGTTGGTTAGGTTTTTAATAGCTAACTTATGCCCATTTTCACTATTACATAGCGATACCTAAATGCCCAAATAAAAGTGTTTTGCGGGCTGAGCGCTAACTTAGATAATAATTATAATATTAAAGGCATCTATTTAGGTGTCACTTAATGTTAGTGAAAATTGATGAAATTACCTATGTTATCATTTTTCGAGAGGGCGCCCGCGCCGCTGTGTCGAGCGTAGATTTTATGATGAATTTTAAAATTAAATTAGCTGTTATACCTATATCTATAATAACTCTAAGTAACGATTTGCACTAATATTGCCTTTTGTATAAGAAACCCTACGATTGTAAGAAATAATATTTCGTATGTCGCACTCACTACCAGTAAAAGGTCAAGAGGCACTGATCGCTGATAAACTTTGGTAGTGTTACAGATGAAATCAAATATTGGGTCAACTGTCAGTATCTCTGACCACAAAGCTCCGATTGTGAAAAACTGCGCAATACTTCTGTAGTTATAAGAGCGGTTTCAGAGTTTCAAACCAGCGTATTTTGTGGCACATTATTATAATCTCGTACCGGCTTGACATCGTTGACAACGTCTAATCTGCCTACAATGTAATTCAGTAATTCTGCGCACTGCTGAGTTAGTCCTGGGTTCGATTCCCATTGAATATAAATTTCTTAGTAGTAGAGCTTCTTAGAGTTTGGAAGTTGGCGGTACGATATACCCGTGTCTTGGATAGCAAGTTACGCCGTTGTTCTTGCGCCTTATCTCTCTCTCCGGTCGTGTCGGATTGCCGTCCAATCAGACTATGAGACTAAAGGGAACGGGGAGTCCACCTGTGTCGCCGCACACACATCATCATCTGCCTAGCCTTTTCCCAACTATATTAGGGTCGGCTTCCAGTCTAACTGGAAGCAGCTGAATACCTGTATTTTACATGAAGCGACTGCCTATCAGACCTCCACAACCCAGTTTATACTGGGTAATACGATACCCTTTGGTAAGACTGGATGTCAGACTTTCAGGTCACTTACTACCTGTAACGACTGCCAATGATCTATAATATGTCGCCGCACACACATGTGCACGTTATTATCTCCCGCACCGATTGCTAATCTCCACTAAAATCGGCCGCCTTAAACGGAAGGAGGAGGAGGTCAGGCAGGAGGGTAACGGTTACTTCTTTCTGTTCCGTGGCGGTTATCGATACTTTATGGGTATTTTAAATAAGTACTCATTTCTATCGATCAAACCACGTTTTTCACACTGACCACACCCCGCGAATGGCAGCCATCTTGTTTTTTAAATCGGTTGATTTAGTTCTAGGGTATGCCCAATGAAATGCTAATTTATTTGAATCTAACACCCATACGTCTTATAGTGTTGGGTCGACGTCGTTGTCATGAATGAAAACAGGGAGACATTGCCCGCCGTAGAATTTCTTGGCCGCAATTGGTGGATCTTCGAATAAGGTACTTCCTCCGTATATATAGGTACCTACGTTGCCTCCCACAAGCCCACAACAGCCATTCTTGTCAAACTCATAGTTATGTACTTACATTCTACTTTAATCAGTGTTTTAATGTTAAATCAGGAGAATTCGAGTCAATCTACAAAATTATATTATTTTTGTCCAAAATAACCCAAAACGTCAAAACTGTTGCACATCAGGGTGTTGTATCACCCATTTCAAGGTATGCACCCAATTACTCATCACCATATAGATACACAACACTGAACATACAAATTGTGCCTTCTGAGAAGGGGACGACCCTAAGAATAGAGGAAGGAAGTGGCACTTGTCATAAAAGTGCAATACATAGTACATAACTAATTAATGCTGTGACATCAGTTCAACTGTAGTTACGTACCAAACATACCTACAGCAGAGTACGGTGAATCATAATAGCCAATTATACTTATTTAAAAGTTGTGACTATATCTGATTCTATAGTAGATCATACAAGGAATTGTTTTGATTGGCGGCTGAATCATTTTAAGACGAAGGCGCCGTGCGCTATCGTCGCGGACTCTTGTATCTTTTCTAAGAATTGGGATATATCATCCCGAATTTAACTGCATCGTTGGTCTAGTGGTCGAAACCGCGGCTGTTGAGTATAAGGTCTGTGGTTCGATTCCCAAGTCGGGCAAATTGGGATTGGGGTTTTTCATCAGGAATTTTCCAGTAGTAACCACAGTTGATGGCAATAGGGTCGCCCCCTTTTCCATGAGACTCAAACATTACTGGCGAAATGTGTGTGTGTGTGTCTGCCTGGGTTCGGGGCTTACAGGCGTGATGTTATGTAACGTTATACCCAATAAAAAGTAACTGGGAAGATTCAATAAAACAACTGAATTGTGTTATAATTTGTATTTATTAATATATATAAACTGACAACAATATAAAATAATGCGCTTAGTTATGCTACGATAATTTATTATTATATATATTTTATAACATATAGGGTATCCAAATATTATACATAGGTATAGGACCTATTTTAATTATTTTCTAATAAGTTAAATATAGTAGAGCAACTCTCAGATACTGAATGTCTGACTGGACTTAGTTACCACGCACTTACTGATAAAATATAATAAAGAAAAAAAACGTCAAAATGTTATAAAATCATATCACAGCGTCGTTTCTACTTTGGGGAATCGTTGGGCAGCTTTTTAGACTAGCGAAGATGAGTAAGAGCTGACAGCCGGAGTTTTACGTTACGTACTGTCGAGTATCACTACGATAAAACAATATACATAGAGCATAGACATTACAAAACGAAGTGTATATAATTACCGAAAGCTAAAGACTAAAGCGTTAACTGCACTCGCTCGTCACCGACAGACATTCAGCTGCTGAGTTGCGACAAATAATGTTTGACGTGCGTCGTCACGAGAACTGGAGCGTCAAACAGCAGCTCTCGACCTACATATACCTATCTGTCCTTACTCTACGAATATACGCTATCTCTATTTGGCATGTGTTGCTTATTTGACGATCGAGCCTCGTGGCGCCACGCCATCACGAACATGCGTAAGATAACAATTATACTTTGCCTCTAATTCCAAACAAAGTTCGAAAGTTCGGCTGATTACGTTACTACAGCGGTGCTCAAACTATCTGTGCAATCCCATGTCGATAAATTATACTACCTATTGCAAACCGCACAGAAATACGCAGCGTTACAGCTGCGCGCCAGATTGAGTACCACTGGATTACAGTCTAATTAATAATAAAATATATAAATGAGGCTCTGATAAGGCCCTAAAATATGTCGATTGTGACATGACCGGCTGTATCCCCGAAGTAGATACAGCCAATAGTCTTAACACCTTCTTTCACGGGAAAGTTTGGGCAAGACTATCATAATAATGTGTAATAATTATCTTACATTCAATATAAAGATTATTTTGAATGTAATAATTATATCGACATGTCATTTTGTTAAGTGTCGGTCGTACTAACCACATTGTTGAGAGGAACTTGTCTAACTCTTCCGATGTAAATAGAAATGTGTATATTTAGATAATTTGATTCTGGATGTTTTTTATCAAAGCTGTTATTGTCGAGGTTTATAACCTTCTCAATAACATTGTCAAACAAATGATAACCAAAGGAAGACATTAAATTGAAACCCAGCTAGTTCGAAGTTCAATAATAGAACTTTAACCCGTTACAATAGTTGTTTTTGGCTCAAGGACATTTTGTAAGCCTGATAGTACACCTAAAGACAAGCTGAATTATTCAGCTTCACTTAACTATAGCTGCCATATTCATAAAAATACACCTTTTCCTCATTTCAAAGTAGTGCGGTAAAATTTTATCAATATAGCAGTTACCTGTGCAGTCGCGGAAAGAACATCAGTAGGAGTACATAACAATAAAATACCAAAATTATATTGTAAACAACATTTATTCGACTCTAATAAATATACAAATAACAGATTTTTACAGGCATTAACTATTTAAATAATTTTCTAAAGTTAACATTCTTTCCACGACTGTACATGAGTCTTACAAATAACTTAAAACTACTTTGGGATTCACTGTACACAGTGTTGGGTTATCCCATGTTTGTGTTGAACAGTCGAAAATTCCCAATCACTTTACATTTAACTACATTTGTCCCGTCAAACAAATAGAGGGCAAATCCGTATAATTATGACTTCATATTATAATATTCCCGGAGGTTCCCACCGCTGTGTACCGCGGACCGTATTTCCCGTTTCGTCAACGTATCTTCTCAAACCCTCAGTTATATTTACAAATGAGAGTGAAGACTAAATCCTCGCGAAACAGAACTTAGGCCGACCAAAAGAAAACTTGAATCAGTTGTAAAAACATTGTTTAAGTATGTTGTCATTCAAGGCAAGCCAGTGTTGTCCTTTCGTTCTAGTAGTTAAGCACACAACTATAACAATTGTTGTGTTTTTACAGTTACGGTCGGAAAAACCTGTAGCGATTAATTGCTTAGTTACAATTAAAGACAGTTTTACAGTAACTGTTAGTCTTATCATAGGTTACTACGCTATTTTATGGCAATATATATAATTTTAATAGCAACCAATATTTGTACTCAAGTTTAGTTTTGAATAGTCTAAGCTGCTGTATCGGTAGCAGGCAAGGAAATAATGTTCAGATCTATTTGTTGAAACCTTATTACAATTTGACAACATAGTGGGGTCATGACGGGGGATAGTAACTAAGCGCTGGTTGATTGTTGTCCAGTGTGTTGTGCGGGTCAGCTGGCGCGGTATGTGCTGCCGGGCGCTAGCTGTCTCTCGTGTCGTGCGTCCCGCCGCGTTGCCTAGCAACAGCCCGTCAGCGCGCTGTTGCTCTCGCCGCGCAGCCTCGTGAGCGCCTCGAACACGCTCTCACTATCACTGTCGTACATCTGTGGAAGAGAGCCATACATTAATACGAGCACATAACTGACAGGACGCCGCCGGCGATAACACGCCAGACAGCCGCTGATAAAGCACACAACTTATCCCTGAGCACAGTTTCGAATGATGTTTTACAACTCGCTCGTTTCAATTGTAAGGCTACAGGAAAAAAATCTGCCAATAGTTGGTATGCGCCGTTATTAATAACTTTGAGCCTATTTGTTCCCACAATAGCGATAACTATGGGAACTGCGTATTAATATTACCTTCTGGCTACCTGTTAGCTGAATAATGGGAATTTGCAGACGTCAATATTTTTTTTTTATCATTCATATCGTCGTAACTGCTCGCAATAAAAGTGTTTTCAATAACAATGTCAAACAAAGACTTGAGAACGAACAGTTGGGGTTTTCCAACACAAGGTTTATGTATCCTAATCTTCATGCTAAATAAAGATTGTCAAGATAAAAGGAAATGTGGGTATATTTGTGGGCTTCCCCAAGATTGCAATCAAAACAGTGCAAGGGTCACTTACATCATCGTCTGAATCCGAATCTGTATCGCTGTCGTCGGCGACATTGGTGAACGCGCGCGCTGCTGCGGTTCTCTTGGCGAGGCGTCGCGGCGTCCTGTTGGCGTAGTCACGTGCGTTACTCGTGACTCCCGGGCACTTCTCACGCAGGAACTGTACTAGACGAGCGTCTCCCCGACGAGCGGCGATATGCAGAGCTGTCCAGCCCGCTAGGTTTTCCTGTTGACAAAAGAGTTAGACATCAGTAATGCTGTAGAAGGAAAGAATATCGACACAACCTTTTAATTAACTGCAATGTTTACAGTTTATTTTGGGCTCCAAGTGCTCGATAAAACAACAAGGATGTCGCATTGTTTAGCCATTATCGTTACAGGGTAAATCGTGCACTTTGAGACCGCTGCGACAACAATGCGGCAAGCCTGCACACGCCCCAACTAATCCTCGTAGGTAACGGCAAATAGAGGCGCACATTGTTTACTGAACTCCAATGGGTGCACAAACACAAAAAACCCCGACGCAAGAGATATGCCACTATCAGCAGATTAACACGAATGGCATGGCAATGGGTTTTCCACCGCTCGCCGAGGAGACATGCAATGACTAAGGAGTTTGTTTGCTTTGGCTGTTGGCTGAGGCGACTAGTTTTTTTGTCAACTGGGCCACTGATGTTGTCAGGAAATGTAGGTAAGTAAATAGATTTGTGGTTTCGGTACGCTCGCACTTGTATGTTTAGTTCACATAACCGAATTCCGCAATCCGAAGAATCTGAAAAGCAGTTCCAAGCATCTCCAGCCACTTCAGGCGTTGTTACGCAAGACAATAAAGCAACACAAATGTTGCCAAACATCCGAGATCGAGATAAATAACACATCTTCCATTAAATCTGTACCAAAGCTGATTCATACCTATTCTGTCGTCTATTTCCGTCGTTCTCACTACTTTGGCAGCCTAGATGAGTGTTTTGGTCGATTCATTAGCGAATTCCCCCTTTATTTTTAAAAAGTTTTTCCCGTCGTTGTGAATAAGAATCATAGCTGCGAATTAGCTAAAACGGATTGTCCCATAATCGAGTTAATAACGTTCCCTAACACACTCGGCGTTGGGGCCAGTCCGAGTCCGCGTTGACTCACGTTGTGGTTACACTTCTAGCTGCTCGCAGCACAACGAGTGCAAATCACTTCACTTTTCCTTTTATTTGTACCTAGCTTCTTTGGGTATTTGGACGACCAAAACTAAAGCATAAGGAAAAAATAGCAATGGTTTTTCTGGAGGATAATTAAGCACGCATGTTTGTTTAAAGTTTTTCTAGTATTTAGTGGGTACGTACCGCTAAATTGATATTGGCTCCGTAGTAGATCAGTGCTTGGAGTGCTTCCAGGTGACCTGCTGATGCTGCTAGATGCACACACGCTTGTCCTGTAACAAACAACAATGCATTGTTAATATTATAAAATAAAAATGGAAATGATGTCACTGGTTCCTCACAAGCTAATTCCACTACCAATAGTTCCCGGCTATCAAACATTGAAGAGATAAGAGGTCCCGATGAAACAATTCCGATGATACTTTCAGTTACTCAAAGTCAAGATTCGTTTGCACTTAGGACTTGAAGGCACTTCAAAATTGTTATAAGGTCATCTTCGTGCGTACATACTATAGCAGATATGTGTACAAATCATGCTGATTTCTGTATAATCGATCAATCAGTAAATTGTAATCTAAGTAAATAATTGTGGGGAATTTCTAGCGATAATAATTACTGACGCAGTGCGTTACCACCACAGAACATGTTACCACGTACACACGGCTACACATCAAGCTATACAAAACCAGTATAATCTGATCGTTCATTGTGCGAAAAGATCTAGTAAAGTGAGGCCAAGATTAACTGGTTTTGTATAGCTTGATGTGTAGCCGTGTGTACAAGTTAATGCTCTCGACATAATCAGAGCCGATTCTCGCCTACCTAACTACTTAGTAAGTACACAGTAACAAAAACTAACCCCGAAAAAAAAAACATCATCAAAGAACATTTTATTTTTTTGGTGGTTTTCCCAAAATGATAATTTTTGTGCGATAAATAACAGTATCATTGAACCGAGTTCAATTAAAAAGAACGCTCTTGTTTCCAAAACTAAGTAGACTATAGATGATAAAAAAGTTGGATAACCTTTAGCTGGACAGACGTCATCACATCAGTCTATAAATTTAATAATAACACGTAAGTAGTTAAACTGGTTACATAATAAGTATTTATAAAAGAACATGGCGTCATAGACGGAATACATAAAAAAGCAAAACATTTCTAAATGTACATATGTAGTTTATGAAAATACGAGTGAAATCTATTCTAGCTAAAATCCATGAATAACAAATGTAGACCGGATCATAAAGTCAAATTAAAACAACAACAAAGCAGAAAAAGTCATCCATATTTTTTTACCTAAGCTTCATTATATAAATACACTAGCTGACCCACGCAACTTCGTCTGCGTCACATAAATATAGCTTAGAACCTTTCTCGATATATCGACTATCCGACATAAATTAAGCTAAATCGTAACAAACAAAAAAATGTTATCTTTCTTCTTTATTATAATAGTTTAGATTAGCTATTATATTAAAGTGTGAATTACTATAGGTATCTCTTACTGTCTAATAGATATACGATAAGACTCTGTACTTGTAAACCTCAGTAAACATTATGATGCAATAAATATTTTGAATTTGAATTTCCCGGAAAGAATCTCCCTGCATTGCGACGCGCGAATTATTTTGCCGCGCGGATATTTTTACATTGCGATATCTTCTAAGATATTTGTTTAAACTGTTTAAAGTAAAGGGCACAAATATTCTATATTAAATTTTCCTTCTAACAAACACATTTATTTAGATATAGATTAATACCATATGGGTTAAATAAGCTTCGCAAAAAATAATTATTTTTAACCTAACAGTTTAATAGTAAAAAAGGGTTACAGTGAGTCAATCTTAAAAGATAGATATATGCTGTCGCGGGCTTTTTTTAAGAAATTTTAAAGAGGAACAATAGGGGATCGGACAAAAAAAAACTAATTAGTCCGTCAGATAGATTTCCAAAAATTATTGGACACGTATTTTTTCTTTTTTCACGTAAACTTAAAATGAAGACGATACAGTGCTTCGAAAACTCGTGTGACGTCATATGATAGTACATTTTGACGACACAAGTGACGTTTCAAGCCCCACTCCAAGATCTTTGACGCGTTTTATCTTCGTCATTTTTTATTGATTTGATAAAACAAAAAACACGTATTCAATATTTTTCGATAATCTAACTTACGGACTAAACAGAATCATATTATTTTGACCCAGTCCGATCCCCTATTCCTTCATACATGATATTTGCGTAACTTAAACCGTTTTCGCAGCGCACGCAGCGGAAGCTCTCAAAAAGGAAATACCTTTTCCCGTTTTTGTAACATTTTTCATTTATGCTCCGCTCCTATTAGCCGTAGCGTGATGTTATATAGCCTATAGCCTTCCTCGATAAATGGACTATCCAACACAAAAAGAATTTTAAAATTCCAACCAGCAGTTCCTGAGTTTACCGCGTTCAAACAAACAAACAAACAAACAAACAAACAAACAAACAAACATACAAACAAACAAACAAACAAACTCTTCAGCTTTATAATATTAGTATAGATATTTTGTCGAGTTTGGTATGCAAACGGTCAGCTGCGAGCACAATGTGCAAAAACTGAGAACATTGTTTATAGAAAATGTTCCATAATGATCGGTGCGGCTCGCTCGCGCCTCTGGAACTGATCCAAATGTATTTAAATCGAATCTAAAATAGATCGCTAGCTAAAACGGCTGAGCGCTTTTTAAAGCTCAAGAATTTAGGTGAGCTTAATATAATCCTTTCTGGTACTCTCGTACCGTGGGACGATTTGATACACTTCTCCGAAAACGTGGCAAAAGATTTTGAGAGCGTAAAAGTTAAAGGTGAAGATTATCCGATGAATGCTAACCATCAAGTTTGGTGTGTTTGCCATCGAGATCCCAAAACGTAACTAATCAAACACAAGCCTAAAGGTGCCTCTCTACGCCACATAGCACAACTTGAACTGAATAAAGATGTGTCAAGCGGTCAACACCTCGGTTTAACGTAACTGCTAACTTTTTAAGTGTTTGCAATAACACTTTACAAGTATCGGGCGTATGAACATGGCACAGTCAATGTACGGCTTACGAATAAGATGAATACTGACATCCAATCAGTGTGAGAGCAAAGGGCAAATGGGAATTCCTAGTACCGCTGAATGATGAAGTTTAGATTCAAAACTTTGTTTAGGTAACCTGTAATTTACTGCGCACCTGCCTCGTCATGCCGCTCATCATTTCTATCCACTTGGGCATAAATTCGTTAATTTATGACGATATTTCCCCGCGTTTATGTATGAAATTTATGGTATGGCAAACAACAAAGTCCCGTATTTGCATATGGTAATAGACAATTTGTGCACATTATGCAGACAATTATGAAGAAGATATTGTGGAAACTTTATGGATGGAATTTTTTAGTGCGGAAACATCATTGTGGATTCATGGTGGTACCTATTATGTCAAGGGTACAAGAATGTTGGTGCTACGGGGATACCAGAAACCTTGACATACAACTATGTTGTATTCAGAACTACAGATACAGGTAAATAGTTACATTCAACAACAGTTTCCAAGAATATAAATGATGTGAGTGAGGCAAAGCCACTCTGGAAGTCAGAAAACCTAGTTTCCAATTTAGATGATATAAACAGTGTAGTTGGTAGTTTCCAAATTATTCCGTTTCAGAGACAACTATTTATAGAGCCACAGGCTCAACACGGAACAGCTCAACCGTCAAAAGTGCGGTTCGCGTGGACTCATTCCGCTGTTGTCCACTCATAGTTCTCTAAGTACCAAATCGTGGGAACTGAAAAAAAGTAGTACGCAATCAAAACATTGAAGTCGCTATACACAGTGTGCACGACAGCTGACGTGATAGCGAGACGGATCAACCGACAAGAGTACCTCTGTACTTCTGTAGTGGCATGTGTACGGTGTCGTCCCGCAGGGGGGGGGGGGGGGGGGGGGAGCGCGGCGAGGGGGGCGGGCGCGCCGACCCGATGGGGTTTTCCCAACAATGTGGCGGCCGCGGCGCGGCGACTGCCAACGCACGCGTCGCGACTGTCCTCGCCAAATATGGCGGGCCTCCACTAGATTTTCACTATTTCCGTATATCGCACAATTTTAGACTCTTTAGCCTCCTTAATTTCCGTGACAATTAACTGCCCATTGGCATCAATCAAACGATGGAAGTTTTTTATACTCTAGTTAATAAACGTGGTATTTTCCCACAATGAATTTTATCAGGTGTCAATTCTCAAATTATAACAACGCAATAAAAACCGAGGGTTACGTAAGTTTTTATGTTACAGAGGAACGACAATTTTTCCTTATTTACAGTATTTACGAGTCGAAACAAACTGAATTAACGAGTGTTGGTGGGTAGGTGCTAACCGCAACGTTACCCAGGGAATTGCCGATGCGTTGGCAGATGTCTTCGCGTGAAACCTATTATTACTTTATCCATTAAGAATTATAGGAACTGTTGATCAACATTTTTTA
Organism: Diarsia dahlii; assembly: GCA_949775195.1. NCBI lineage: Eukaryota > Metazoa > Arthropoda > Insecta > Lepidoptera > Noctuidae > Diarsia > Diarsia dahlii. The sequence goes on along the minus strand of OX459196.1, from coordinate 23,185,353 downwards.
TATTGTAGTCATACGAATACACTATTCGCGTCCAGGAGCATTCACTTAATGAATATCCTCTCATATCATAACGTCTGAATCATAAGAACCTATAATAGGTTCCCAAGATCCTCACGCAAATTGTGCATCTGCTAAAAATAGCCAGCTGCATCGTTCGCAGCTTTTATTTCAGACGAGGCTGTAACATTCCCAAAAGTTCGTGCGGAACCCTGGCCGCGCGATGTTTCAACTGGTTTTCTTGTAAAAACCCATAGCCTTGCAAACAGAACTCGCAAGCAGACTCAACTTTAAATTTTCTACATATATATAATTAATTGACGTGCCGCAGCTGTCGTTTGCCTGTTTGGGTTATTTTGTACAAAGTATGGGGAATAACGTCTTGTGTGAACGTACCTAAGCACTTCCAGCTTTGTTTACGCTCAACTAATTAAGAGACAATAGCTAGGACATGCGCAAACGCCGGCTGACAGACGTCACTTTGACTTTTAAAGCTAAGGTTGGTGTTCCGTTTACTGCACGCGTCATGCTCGTGATTGGACCTATGATATTGTAACGGCGCGGCGCCGGTTTCATTAAACCTCCGTTCAAAGTAAACATTTTTTAGAACAGCACGACTTGGTTAAAGATTTCCTCGTGGGTGGAGCTCCAACCAAATTGTTGAAATTAAATAAAGCGCTAGACATGTAATAATGGGTGCAAAGATTATGATGACCGCTTGGTTTTGCCAGTTGTAGTTTCCTTTTAGGTAAAACACATATATCCTGGAATGTTTTATACGCTCAAATGAGGCGAGAAGTTAAGAGAAGGAGGTTTCAGCAGGATGATAAAAGTCATTGTTTTCAGTAATACCCTAAAAGCGTCCTCAAATGTAAATACCCTCAAAAGGTCCTCAAATAAGAGCACATGGCTGAAGTGTGATCAATGTTTACAAGAACGATTCTCAACTACTTGTGTAACGTATACGTCGAGTGGTGTTGAAATTTTCATGATAATAAATTGCGTCTGAGGACATTGAAAAACCAGGTTGAGCGTCGGAAAACCCCAGGCTTTATACGACGGTACGTGTGTTTAATGCGGACAGATAGCGATGGTTTACGAGCTCTTGCAGAGATAACAATTCCCCAAACATGGCTGTAAAGAAATTAAAGTGATCGGTATATTGAATTAAAGCCTGCAGGTCTGTGGTACCTATAATAATATAATTATTGATTAGTTTTTTCGAACAATTCAATATCATAGTAATGTTCTGGGGCTAATCGAATCAGTATTGCTCACTGTTCTAGTTAAGTAAATTAACTAAACAACTCATGTTTCCTTACTCCTAATGAATGCGACTATTGAACTATAGCATAGAAAATTACTGCATTGACGTACGTAGTAATCACACCACACCACTATTATGATTATTAATATCTATTATTTAAATCTGCTATTTACGTCTATGGGAAAACCAAATAAAACAACAATTAGACTCGTTTGTCCTTGGGTGTGCAACCTAAAGAAACTTAGAACAAATACAGCACTCCAAATTGGCTACCTAACATGTTTATCGAGGCATTCCAAAACCAGATTCTCCAAAATTCCCAAAAAATTTGCTCGGTCACCGGTCGACGGTCGCAGCGGACGCTTTTAGCATAACATTCAGGTATACAAATATGTCGAGCAACAGTTCTGTTCCATATGCAGCTAGATGTCAAAGACAGCTAAGAGACTTAATTTAAGAGTTGATTTACTTGATGGAGATATAATTAGAAAGTGCGCCCGCTCAGTCCCACGTAACGTGTTCATAATACATGCGCTTGGGATTTCCGTCCGTATGTAACCGTGGCGAGGCACACTTTCACGTGGGTATTGCCCAGACAGCCAGGCCATCATCATCATCATAAGAGGAACCATTGTTACAAGCATCAATGTGAGCGACGCCAAACGTTTGCGATTTTCCTGGGGTTTGCTCAAATGCTAACCTTGGACATCGGCGCATAGCTTGCGCTGCATAGCTTTTTAATCATACTTCCTTAACCTCTGTGAATAATTGACAAATTCAATGAATCTTCACAGAGTCAGATTATTATTTAACATCTGACAGCAGTTTTAAGAGACGTCCTTCGTCGTACTAAAATAACAGCGATAAATATACAAATGGCGTACATGTTTGGCTGTAAGATATTCATAAGATATTGAAATTGACCCGTCAGGAAAAACCATCTCGCCGCGCCGCCTACTTAGCATACTCGTAATAGCTTTTCAATTAGCGCGCGAACAATGGCGGGGTAACCCAAACCGTGTGTACGGACTACGGAGTGCTCGTGGGGGCGTTACACGGTCAAAAAGTTTGCTTTCACTCGGTGAGCGGCCGGCCGCGTTCGTTACGCGACTGGCTGCTCGTAACGTTGGGAATACCCACATTACCCACCGAGCCAGCGTCGACAGCCTCCGACTCAGTCTCACACCCGACTTCGACGATCTCTCTCTAGGGCAACGCGAAATGTTGACCCCTTGCGGTCCCCAACACCATTAATGAAGTGAGCTCTCGGGCGTATAACAAGATAACTTCAAAAATATCTCCACAAGGTCGATATTAGATAAATTCATATGCAAATGAGCGACGGAGGTGGAACCGAAATTCTTTTACATTCGGTATAAGACGAGTTGTTTACCAGCTCGGGAAAACCAGAAACAATAAAGAATGCAAAGCTATAATATCTTTTTAATGCAGTTTACAGAGGCAGGGAATTCCTAATTAGATTTGCTGTGTATTAGAGGCGTGGCAGAATATTATAAGCAACTAAGGTTACTTTTCAGCGGGTTGTCAGTAGCTCAGACTTCATTAATGGCATTGAGCGTAATCAAGACGTTGACGGTCGTCACACGCAGCTTCAAGTAGGCTCGGTGCGTTCACACGTAAACAATGTACAGTGTCTTTGTTTAGCATAGTAAACAGGTTCTAGTTGATCCTAGGCACGACTTAATTCAAGAGATCCTAGAGAAGCTCCGTATTTTTTCTGCAGTACACGTGACGTGATGTCGTGCCAGTTCATGTCCGGATTCATACGCAGCTACTAGCCTCTGCAAGGACAATGCCGTTGCACTTGAAGGCTAACTAGTTCACAGGCATTACGGATGACATTACTTACATAAACTTTAATAACTCTAATGAGAACACGGAAGCTGTAGCAATTGCAATGCACAGATACTGTGAAATAAAGATGTAAGTCAAACTTGCTCTGGTCAATGATTGATAACAATTTAAGGTGATAAATCTAACGAACGACATGGCCTGGATAGTAGATAATGAATAATATCAGAACAAAGAGCGAAACAAGTGCATTTAACAAGGCACTAAAAAAGTGCAAAACATCTCCGAAAAATTCAATGAACGAAAAGTTGAATAAACGATGAATTGCATATGGATCAAAAAGTATATTTTTACGAACAAATGGTTAAAACATTTGCCACAGCCTGTACCTGGGAAAACCGTTGAGCGGGTTTTTACTCTGACACCGTGATTCAGATGAACTGTTGCGAACCTAAATGTTGTATGTTAGTAATAATATAATAACTTCAGATTTATGTTGGCTTTAATCATGTAATCGAACAGGTTTATTAATATTTGCTACTTATTTGTCTTATGCCAGGCTTTTGCATTCAAAGCAATGTTGGTTTCTGCCGAATCGCTTGCAGTTCTATCCCAGTTTTAGATTTGGCAGTAAAGAACCCTCGCATCATCATATTTTATCTGGCCTCTATCACAAACCGTTTCGCTATAGGTGCCGTACTTTGTCTTTTTCCCTAGTCATTGAACGTAAGGATTGAATTTAAAGGGGCAAATAATATCAACAGACCTGAGGTCATCGCAATGGATGATGTCAGAGGTCTCAGTGATCGTAAACCAATGCATTCCTGCCATAACATTGTAGGTTATCCAGAGGACGTGGTTAAAGGAGCTAACACAAGAACAACATATTCATACTTTTGGACACCTGTGGAATATTTAAATGCGCGAAATTTTGTCTAGTACCAACATTTCTTCCTTGCCTGAGAAGATTTAATAACTAGCCGATGATGTCATTCTTCAATATGCCTAGACACGCCTAGAGCACCAGATGGTGCGAATGGAAAAACTGTACCTACTTACAAGGAACTTATTGATAATGGAATTTCAGTTACAGTTAGTTACAGAACTATATTACGCTGAGATCATCGCTCAAAGGAGCAATGTAGATAATCCAAAAACTTGCACTTACCATTATAGTTCTTTTGGTCCAGTACTGATGCTGAAGGTAGCCTCCTAGGTGCGAGTTCTGGCACAGGCGCAAGTAACGCTTGTAGGCATTCGACGTGTCCTTTTGAACTGGCTTTGTGTAGTGGTGTTTCTCCAAGTCTATCTCTCGCTGCGAGGGACAGTCCCGCGCGCACCAGCATCCTGGTGACCACGGCGTTCCCGCTCATCACAGCCAGGTGTAGGGGTGTGTGGCCATCGTCATTAGCTATATCTAGTAGCGCCTTGTTTGGACACACCCTAATGAGTGTTCCTACTGATTTTTCACAGCCATGGACTGATGCTATGTGTAATTGTCTGTAACAAGAGAATAACTTGGTTAGGGGGCTTCCATTGCTTGTTAAATCAAGTTGGTTGTTATATTTTTCTAAATATAGAGTATGATGGGATGGCTTGCGACCTTTACGGTATCGGACCGGTCGGTGCGTGAGGGGGCCCGCGTAAACTTAGCGAGTGACACAACAAACCTGTCCAAAAGGCCCGTAGCATTCTAGACCTCTCTAGACGTGACACGTTGAGGCAAATATTTCCTGTTTTAAATGACATTCCGATTTAATTCAAGCTTTATCAACTGAGTCATGAGTATTCTCATTTAGTTTTGTTTACCAGAAAGTGATGCGCTTACTGCGAAAGGCTAGGATCGCGTTTGTAGGTAATCAGTGAGGCGCCAAATATGTCATGCTAACAAACGGCGCATGCGTCGTGGTTCTGCTTATCTACGCGCGTGTAGTAGGAACTGTTTATGAATGCTAATGATGTAATAAGTGAAGGAAGTGTAAACTTCCTAGAGGGGACAACCAATGTGTATGGTATTTAACTAAATTGAATCATAAACATGAACAAACCTGCTACCAATGACCTCATATTTATAAATAATTTATTTTATACGAAACAAGAATAAAATACTTGTTTGTTTAAAACATTTAACTAGGTATGTACATAGTTGTTTTTCTTAAGGTTGATGTTCCAGGGTAGCCCGCGAAATTCAAATTTTGTTGTGTGTAAAAATGACTTTTTACAAGGTCAAAGTCATTCCGGAACCTTTATGAGCTCGGAGGATTGTATTAATGATTTTGGTGATTATAATTCTGTAACTACATATGTCTTACAGCCGCGAATCAACTGTTCATCAACATACAACCTATCACTGGCCTGCAAATTGCAAAAAACTAAAGAAAATTTGAATTTCGCGGGCTGGTTGGAGGATTCACCTTAAATGGAAGTATTTTGAAATAATTGTATGTGGACGAACTTAATCTTAAACCATTGTTGATTTGATTCAGCAATTTGGTAGATGAAGAAGGTTGAGAAATTTGCAAGAAGTGGGTGTATTTCTTGTACCTAGTACATCTTCGGTGATAATAACATACTGCAGACATTAGGTCAAACGCACAATGAGAAGTATTGCTGCGTCATCAACACTCATCCGTTGTTATCTGAACACTTTAGAGGGAATTTAAAAACTTTTTGTGGTTTCTAAAAGCAAAGTCCAGTTCAGCAAAACTTGACCAAGTTTTTATGCTACCTCTTTGCTTTTATGACGTAATATAAGCTTCAAGTGTCTGTTAACAGTTAGTAAGTCACAAAACAATTAACAAAAGAGTTTAACAACTTAAACTTGTAATGGAAGGAAAATAAATGTGAAATGTGCTAGACTATTAAGTGTGGACATTGCGAACAGGGTCGCTCCTTGGGGTTTGCCCAGAGGTCACCGACATTGATCCCATAAGTAATTTACTGTAATGTTCTGTTTGCATAGTGAATAAACGCTTGTTTGATGTGGCTAGACTTTGTAAATGTGTAAATATACTGAGTATTCCAAGATAAGACTCATCTTCTTGTAACTTTGTTGCAATCTGATGGAATTAGTCTGTATTTGACCAATTGTTTATGGGACAATATTGTACAATTGTCTGTAAAATGACATGCACAATGTTATCAGCCCTAATAAACAAGAACTATTTAATCTGAACACTGGGTTATACCCAGTTTTATCAGTATTTAGTTGAACAGCACAGCACTGATAACTGTATTTTAATGGACATAATTATTATATTTGATTGTAACATGTATGAAACTATTATTTAGCATTCATGACAATTGATTGATGAATTGAGGTTTATTTCAGTATTATTAATATTTTTTAAGCAAACCAGCTCTACTTTACGTTTGTCTGTAATGTGGAATTACCAAAGAATACATTTAACATTACAAATTGTGAAATAAGCTTTTTGCAGTAACTAATGGAATAATGCCTATTTATGAAATATATTTGATTTCCCAGAAAATGATTCAACATCTGAAGTCCATTTAGATAATATAGAGGGAGGTAAAACAATATGCTTGTATACATGGTGTAGTAGGCCCAACAAAACTGAAGAAGATTGCAAAAATCCATACCAACATTTTAAATGAGAAAGCAAATGTCTACCTATCAGTCTCTGCGTCTATTATGTTAACATATTAATGGATTTTGATCAAGTTTTTCACAGAAGTAGCAAGATCTGCTGTAGTTCCCATGGGATCCAATCGTCAAACAAGTGAAGCTGTACAATAAAACCTATTTTGAGAGCTAGACTTTCCCTTTACATAACTATGCTATCTTCACTTATCTTTTGTTTGATATGTGTATGTTAATTGATAATTTCTCCGAGTAATTGTTGATATTGGTTTGTGATGGCATAAGGTATCAGCAGGCGCCTCACCCATCTACGTAGGTTTGATAAGCTACATCTAATGTTACAGTCAACCGTTCAGACGCCTTTTTTTTCCTTTCCCACACATTTTTTATGACGGCAAACGCCCGACCTTGGAAAAAAAAGGTGCGCCGGCGCGCGCCGGCCGGCCGGGCTCTTATCTTAATTTTTTGTTGACGTGTTATAAACAATAGACGCTTCAAGTAATGTTTTTGTTCAAGCTTATGAGAGACCCTTTCAAGTGGTGTCAAGTGTTTGTTAGTATTTCGTTTCAAATTTATTATATTATTTCGTAAACATTGACTAGGGTTGGCAAAAAACTTATGTGATTTTATGTGAAATTTAAAACTTATTATTTCAAAAAGTAAATCGATACCATATATATTTTATGGCTTTTATTGGTGGAAGGGTTCTATTTACGTACGATAAAATAAAAATAAACATAGTTGATAATAGAAAAATATTATTATTTTTTTTTTTTTTAACCAGTATTTATTGCCGACGGGGAATAATTTAATCACTTAAATTAAATAATTTATCACAAATATACTGTTTCACGTAAATTAAAAATTTTGCTACTATCTGAAAGATAATTTAATAGTGTAACTTACTTGTAAGTATTATGCTGATAGGTTTATACAATAAATTAAAATATGGAATTAATTAATTAATGAATTAAATGAAAAAATTGCACTCGACATTGTTTGTTTATTTTTTTTTTGTGAATTTTGAGTAAACACAATACATACGATGTTATTGTTTTCTACAAGAACCGCCCCTATGACGACCCCCTGACCAAGAAATACTCTCTTTAATTAAATTTATTTATTTTTAATGAATTTTAAAAAAATATAATATTGAATTTCGCGGGCCGCCATGTTTGTTTTTTTGCAAGGTTAGGTTGAACAAAACTTAAAATCTTAACTTTAATTTACTATCTTTTGTATATGTTTTTGCTGAAAACTATTGTCTAGTAAATATCCAATGTGATAACTATTACTTTGGATACGGAACTGGTCTTAAAATTTCATAAATTACGCAAGCATTCTGACAAAATTCTAACACCGTTACAAGCACCCGTAAAATCACTCAGAAGTTAAAATATACTTACCTTTAGGTTAAAATCCGGTTGCACACACATACACTGTATTATAATTAAGCACATAATCACTATTTTATTCACTATCACTCACTCAAAACAACTAAATTACTTGAAAATACATGGAGAAACCGTCAAGCGTTCGCGTCATTCATCGGATTTCAAAGACTGACATTCAACTTTTTTTTTTAAATCGAATTGACCATACAGGTAAAGTGTTGTATTATTTTTAGCATGAAGAATTTAATAAAGTAGCGGATAGAAAAGGAAAAAGGATTGAAACTTCATGTGATGGAAAGAAATAGATATAATACGACGCCATGTTGACGAAAAGTAAAAAAGGGACAAAAGTCACTTTGGGGCGTTTTACGGTATTATAAAAAAAAGGGACAAAAGTCACTTTGGGGCGCTTTACCGGTTAATACAAATAAAACATGATTAAGAATCCAAAAACAGGGGGTAATTTAATATTTAGAAAGCTCCTTGAAGATGTTTACAAACAATACTTACTGAAAATATTGTTTAGTGTGCTAACAACAGAACATTCTTTAGAAATATATTCAATCAAAATCAAATGCTAAATACATACTTTAGCATATTGCTACTAAAATAGAATTATATTGAAGTTATTATGTTTGGAAACAGCCCATTACCTTGAAACATAAATTGATAGTTCCATACAAACATAGTACCCACTGATAAGAATTAGGTAGTTAGCTATTTAGATATTGTTACTTTCAACTTCAATACTAGTTTGGTGGATTTTTTTAGATTTTTTCTACAATATTCTACCTAAAATGTTAGCCATGCACACATGTCTCGTTGAGTTGACAGTTGGTCGGAAAGGCCAAGTGATACTTACGTATCACCATCTGCGTCCTGTTGGAAGAATATGACAATAGGTGGGATGTTCTTCTGTTCTGGCGGTAGTACGTTGATCTGTGGGGTCTGCGTGTCAGTCAGCTGCATATCCGAAAGGCATTCGGACAAAATACCACTGTCGTACTCGTTATCGCAGGGCTGAAGCACTGCACTGGCACACTTCACTTTGTTATCCTCACTCGCGGGTTCGGGCTCGTGGTCCGATTCATCACCGGGGTACACGTCCAAAGGTCCCGAAAGAAAACCAGAGTCGATGTTCTCGTCCTCCGTGATCTTGGTATCGAAATCGCTCCTCTTATTTGCACTCATTTTGTTGCTTTTATTTTGTCACACTTGAGTTTAAAACACTTAGGATTGGTATGCACGTATGTTTTTGTAACGCTAACTATGCGAAATCATGATATTAACGAAAAATATGTCGCGTAGTAAACAACCGTTCCACAATGAAATCGCATGCGCAATGAATGATCAATTCACAAATTCACAATGAAGAAATTACGATGGCTCCCGTCTCGACTGTTTTTGGTGCGTTCGGATAAACACACGTGTGGATCGCTGACCGTTGTAAAGCGAACTGAACGCCATCTGTGACCAGTTTTTCCTTAAATACTCGCACTCTATGCAGCTGCGCTGCGAGTCGCGTTGTTTTTGTAGGTTTTTATTTTGGTACCGTAGGCTGCAATAATGCTGGGTTAACCCAGTCAGTGCAAAGAGTAGTTTTGATAAAATAACATCACATCTGAAAACCCCAAAGGGCTAGCTAGGCAGTAGGTACACACGGCTACACATCAAGCTACACAAAACCAGTATAATCTGATCGTTCATTGTGCGAAAAGATCTAGTAAAGTGAGGCCAAGATTAACTGGTTTTGTATAGCTTGATGTGTAGCCGTGTGTACCCTTCCATTTGGCTAGTAATGTTTAAGTCTTAAATAATGGGGGGAGCTTATTGTCATCAACTGGGTACGAATCCGGTCGCTGTGGCTGCTACTGAGGAGAGATTTCTTTTGGAAAAACCCACAATGTTGCCTCCCGAGAATCAAACCAGATGAAACCAGATGCTCAGCAGTCACGATTGCGACCACTGAACCAACGAGACAGCCACCAAAATATTTTTGAAACTCCTTTAGTCAAGTAAAGACGTTCTTTGTGTTGTGAATACCTGATAGTATTAGTCTCCGCTGAGGAACAAAACAAAACCTTTAATGTAATATCACCATAGCAACTATTAATCTGTAAAATATATTATTTAAAAAAATCCAAACAAATAATTAGGTTTTTAATCCTGCCAATTTTCTTCTTTTAGTATGTTTAGGTTTCTTTATGAGTTAGCCAAGCTCGGAAAACAATATAATTTATTAGTTTTGTAAATCAATTGTTTATTCTGTACGTTCTGTGTATCCGAACATAGTTATATTTACATGTTTTGGTGTGACTTGAATGAACTGTCACTGTCAGACTGTCACTTTTCTTTTGTAGCAAAGTGTCAGTTTGCCTGAAGTTACCGCCTTTATTTATTTACTTGGATTTCTAATTTATTACATTTTTTTAGTTTGTGGAAGCGAGGATTTTAAGTTTAAAATAAACAACTGGAATTTCTTAGATAATGTTTGCTGAAAAAGTTATAGAATTATTAAAGGAAGCAGAAAGAAACCCTGTTACTATTGACCCATTCAATGTATGTTAATGCTACATAATTTGTCTGCAATAATGCTTTTACAAGCTAACTTTTTGGAAGTACAACTAAATTATTGTTTTCAGGATGATAAAATACGGCAAATATTAGAGGAAATGCATTCGCTGTTTAGGATGAATATGAACGATGCGTAAGTCACAATTCTTTGAAAACATCAACTAGTTTTAGCGAAATTAAGCATGTTTAGCTCCCCCAAAAAAATAGCCATTATATAGACGCAATAAACAGTACTTTAAGAGTTATTTTCATAAGTTAGTAGAATGCTTTTTTTTGGGAAATTATTCGTGTGATGAGGTTATGTTTTTACATTTTTCATGAAGTGTTGCAAATCATGTTCTAAAACATGTAAGAAATCTTTTACAGTAACGCAACAATGGAAAACAAAATCCTCTGGACAACAGTACAAGTGAGACACTCAGCATTAGAACGGAACAAACGCTGCCTCCTCGCTTACCTACACAGCAGAATGGCTAAAATTAAAACATTAAGGTGGGAATTTGGAGCCATATTACCTCCAGATGTGCGAGAACTTCTATCAGATGACGAATATCAGTGGTTCTCTAAATATTCCATGAACTTGGCTTCATATATGAGGTCTTTAGGCCAGGATATAGGATATAACGGCATTGATCTCACAGAAAACCTCAAGCCTCCAAAATCATTGTATATTGAAGTTCTTTGTATGGCTGACTATGGTAAGCTGGAGTTAGAAGATGGTGATGTGATCTTGTTGAAGAAGAACAGCAGACATTTCTTACCGACTTCAGAATGCCAAACACTCATACGACAGGGAATATTGAAACAAATCACTTGATGTTATTTATTCTATTGTAGTGTTTCTAATGTAAGTAAAATAATTAGTTTTGTACCTATTATATTTTTGTAAAAGTCTTTTGTTTCTTTTAATTTATATTGTAATTGAATACATTCATGACATGGCATTTGAATCTTTAGGTGGATTCTGGTGGATTTTATTATATTTACATTTGAAACTATCACACCTGTGAAAGGTTGGATATTTGTGTTACTATATACATTTTGAGTAGGGGTGAAACTTTTGCCATTAAACGTCTTGGCAACCTGTGCCATTTTTTAAATTGAATATCACCAATATTACTAAACCACCAATATGGGATGGAACCTAGGACCTTGCAGTTGCATGTACATCTGTTACACCAACAAGGTTATCTTATCTAACAATGATCATCATTTCAGCCGAAAGACGTCCACTGCTGGACATAGACCTCCCCTAAGTGTAATTTTTGCTTAGAGGGGGTTTGCCATAATCGCCACGCTTGGCAGGCGGGTTGGCGATCGCAGTACGGTCGATACAAAAAGCACAGAGAACACTGCTGCCCATTCTCTGGTACATCCCTTAGTCGCCTCTTACGACACCCACGGGAAGATATGGGATGGTGCTATTCTTTGCGTCCGACACCATACGGAACCAAATCATCTAACAATGATAAATGATGTTTATTTAGCAAAAAGGTTTTTACAAACACTTATGATCCAATTTTTGGAGAAACAGCCAAAAAAGCTCATGAGGTCACTGTCTCTTAGGTCCAGACTTAATCTTGGTCAACTCACATGAGGGCTATTCAGATAAGTGTCTGAAATAGAAATAAAGTGTTAATATAGAGGAACCAGTCACTCACACATTCCAGGCAATACTCTAATGCTAGATACTGCAACTTTGACCATAAATTAATTTTATGTGACACTAAAGTGTGTCACTGATAAATCGACGCGGCCCGCCAACGCCGCCGGTTTGCCAACTATCTAGTTTTCGAGTTTTTTGAATAATGGTATTAGATTACTGATTTGTTATATTGAACAGCGACTACAATGACCCTGTTCTTTGAGGCAGAAGTAGCCATACTGTCATTGCCTTAATGCAGTAGTAACTTGATCCGCGTCTTCAATCTTACGGAGGTCGGAAATAATTATTCGGTGACTTGATCATTAATCATCACTATTCTAAGACTACCTGAGAATTTTAACATAAAAATTATATGCCCCAGAAGGTTTAGATTTCGGCATCCCAGTTCTGATGGCGACACGATAGTCTTATTTATCGGTTTGTAGGTCATTGTTTCGTATTGGTCGATTAGTAATGCTACTAAGTATATATCTATGGTGCTACTGCAATATAATGCACGCTTGTTTTCCAGGCGGCGATTATTCTCAGTACGCACAAAATTGTTTCATAGCAAATTAGTATTTTAAGTATTCAAACAAAGTACTCTAGTCGACCTCTTCCAGACTTTAAAGGAATAAAAGAGACAATCGGATTTCAGTTTGTATTTTATTCAGTTGGGTTCGTCCAGCCAACCTGTGCTTTCATTCTTGGCACATTTTTATTCCGTTTCCAGTTGAGTTTAGGTTTTTTTTGTGGCCACCACGAACCGGCTGCCGATGACAGTTGCCCGTCTGCTTGCCAACTTCGTCGAGTACAAAAAGTCACAGCGTTTAGCGCGTTTTTGTATTTCGTAAGTTGCAAACTAAAAGTAGATTTTCGTGAAAAGATTATATTCTTTTGACAGGTTTTAATGTTTTCTGCCGAGGTTTAACTAAACTTGAGGACTTTGCTAAAAGATTTCTTCAGAGCTCACTTATTACAGCCTTCAGTTTCAGGAGCAACATTTTACTTCTATTTCCAGCGCCTCAGTCGTGTCTTTCTTTAATATCTCCGTACATGTAATCCTGTCACCGCTGCCTATCTAAGCCGCAATCTTCATTGCCGCCCCTATACCTTCGTAGCTTAGGCTTACTTTTAATTAAACCGTCGAAACGGCTGGCTTTACGTCGGCACCGTATTTGACCGTTTTCCTTAGGTTTCAATATGTTCCGCCTTTCAGTGGGCGATTACAATGGGTCCGTCGCCCGTTAAGCCGCGTACTAGTCGGATCGCTGGAGCGCCGTGCCCCCGTCCGGGGAGCCCGTCTAGACACGGTGCATGCGGCTTACATCGACAAATTCTGAAATTTACTGCCATGCTGGTATCCCGGCCCGAGTACCTAATGCCTCGCTTACCGCGTTTGTTTTGTGTAATCTTGAGCTATGAGTAATTTATGCTTTGAGTCCGTGTTACAATATTTAATTGTTGTCTCTTCTTCGTGTTCTATGCTATGTATCTATTAGCTCATATATTATAGACAATACCGTTTTTTTTGCTTTTACTCTGTACGGTCTATGATCTAAATTCCAAGTCGAAACACCTACTTACGACGACGCCGAAACGATGTAAAAAGATTTACCTATGTATAAAAGCAAGTAGGTAGTTCACTGAAAAACAAAATCCTCTTGTGAAGTTTGTAGAGTCAAAAGCAAATTACGACTTTGAGACTTACGAAGGTACTGTTTATGTAAGTAAAAGTTGGTACTTAGGCTTTAAATTTTTTCTTACGTAGGTTAGCATACGGATTTTAGTGTTTTTTTTATATGTATCCTACGTAGGATCGTTTTATTTCTACTTATCTATGTTTTACTTCGGTCCCAAAATTATCTATAATGAAGTTTTATCATAACGCAACATCACGCCTGTAGGTAATCCCCAAAGGATTAGGTAGGCAGAGGTAGATAGTACAACCACATTTTGCCAGTTTCGTTGTTTAAGTACCACTGTCCCATGTAAACGAAGGCGAGCCTATTGCCATCAACCGGGCACAAATCCAGACTCCGTGGCTGCTACTGTGAAATTCCTGATAGAAAAACTTAATAACACTGCCCGTCGCGACGTGGGAATCGAACCCAGGACCTCATACATGGCGGTCGCGCTTGCGACCAACAGACCAACTAGGCAGTCATATAATGAAGTTTAATAGGCCAAAAATGATTGATGCATTGATATATAGTCACATAAATAGCTATAATATCGATTGCATTTAAATGATATTTTCATAATTATCCGGAATAGTTGAGTACCTACTAATATTATAATATGCTAGATAGCTAGTTAGGAAAACATTTAGCTACCGACACGTGCAAAGAGCTTAGCGCAGATATATTTTTATATTATTTGGAGTGTGAAATGCCACTGCTATCCCAGCGAAACGGTAGGTTTAGGATTCTTTCTCTGGAAAAACGAGCTCTCAACTCAAGTAGGAATTATATTTTAACAAAACCAACAAATTGTTCGATAAACAAGGCGTACTATGGAAAACAACCGCTAGTAAGATACGGACGAGCCGAAAGTCACGTAATCACACCTTTCATACACACGTGCTCCCCGTGGAAAACCGCTCGGCAATTTTCACATATTGACTGTTTGTTGCAACTACGCTACGACGTTTACTAAATTAATAGGTGTAGGTATATAAAATGTATAAAGCCGTGAATCTCATTCCAACCGCACTAAAGAGTAAAGATACCGATGTGGTACTGATGTGGACTTGGGATAATTAAGAGCATGAGATATTCAGAATTTCTAAAGTAGTAGAAATTCAGAAATGTTTCGTTACTAGACTAGTAGATCTATACACTAGTGTTTATATTTCAAATCCAACGAGGCTACTTATTTTTAGTATACCTATGATTTTCATTACTTTAGCCTAGGCCCTACCACTATTATGTATTCTGTGGCCCTGCCTAAGCTGAAGTAAAAATATCGTTGGAAAAAAAAAAATAAACAAAAATTGGAGCTGCACACAATGACTTATTATGACTGGTCAGCAACCTTAAAATAGAATATTGCGGTTTTATTTTTCGATTGTGCGAAAGAATTCGTTGATGTCGGGATCCCCGGACGCCTAAATATTTGGGCAGACTGGGAGAAACCCAACCCGCAGACAGAAGGTTAGGTACCTGCTGCAGACAAAGTACACCAATTCTACCAACGTTTTTCCAAATGCGGTGCAGACAAAAAACCCGTTTTAAAATGGGAATTTATTATTACTTAAATATTGTTAGTCAGTCGCTCTGTGAATGATTGTGTGCCCTGTCTTGTCTATGACGAATCGTTTACTCATCGAAGTTACAGTGGATTTGAGCGTGCATCATGTGGGAATTAATAAGGTAGACCTAACTGGAACGATTAACGCATAATTATTATGCATAAGTATTTGTAATTAGGTACTTAAGTACTAGGATTACATAAAATTATGTTAGTTTAATTTTCCTCTTTTCGTATTCATGGAAACAACTACACTCTCCGGTCTTCCTCAAAGACCGGTATTTGAATGTGTTTGCTGGTACCTACCTACCTATGTAAGGATCGTAACAGGTGGTGTTATGTTGTGGTTTTGCCTAACCCCATGGGGAAACAGTGTTAGTTTATTTACGATATGTTATTCAAAAAATCCCACATGCTATAGGTAGGCTACTACTACCTGTTCCATATTAACAATGGCTACCCAGTAAATCCACAAACACAATAATTAGGAAAACTTACTATTTCAGACTATTTCAGTCGGCTTAGGTACTTATGTGTGGTGGATTTTCCAACACATTTCCCGTGTGTATATTTATTTACAACTACACCGAACTGGGCTTTCCTTTGGCGCGTGTCCATTGAAATAACAACCCTGACCCCAAAATAGAATTCTGTGGTTTTACCACTAATCTCTATTGGTATTAGGAAGACGATACTGAAGATAGCTACCTAGGTGTTGATATTGCTTAAGCAAGTTTGTAGTGGTTCGAGATTTAAGCTCGTGAAGTACTTATCACACTAGGGATTAAAGACTACTTCGAAGCTTTTAGTTTTAAAATATGGAGTGCGCTTGGATAGAGTGAAATACGATTAGGAAGTATGGGGAACTTTGCAGGGACAACAAAATCAAACCAACAAGGTGCTTTAACTGCTTAAGTAGGTACATTGCGCATTTACTCCAACACACTATTCCAAACCTCTCTAACTGAAAGCCAGAATCAAGAGTGGCAACCACCAGAATCACACCTGCAATGAAACAGGACGAATCCTGGAGAAAGGTAAGATGAACTGTTCTAAAGATCCCGTAACTGGGCCAATGTGACGTTAAAAACCAGGATTTAGTCTAGTTGCTTTCAAATGTTCTTTTCCCAGTGCTGGAACATAGAGACTATAGACAAAATTGCAGCGGCATTATTGTTTGTCACCTTCAAACGTGTACTTTAACAGGCTGTAATGATGACGATCTTGTCATACCTACCACGGTGCGCAATTTAGTCGGAACAAAGTCCTATGCGAATACCTACTTATAAAATGTATAGAAGAGCAAAATCCTTAATCAATATTAAATACGTAGTAGCTGTCCAATGTGAATGAAGAGACACGTCAATGAATGACTAAGATATATACAGGTTCATTTGAGATACAAGCTATTAATTAAACATACAATTATCTTAAGTTTGTAATAGTGTCATCATCATTTATCGTGCGACTTTCCTGTTTTTCTGTAGGTATTTAGCAATCACAATAACATTACGTCAAACATCTGATCACACGATTTGATATCTGGATACTACCTACGTCTGTAGAAAAACCGTTTATGTTATACTTACCAGAAAGAAAACGTCAAAATAATTATTTTCTCGCAAGTAACGCAACGCATTTCCCACACAATTAATTATCAGCGCTAAAATTCCAAACCACTTTACAGGAGAAAATCCCAAAAATGAAGATAAAAATAATGATAAAAAGATAAGTGGCTCGCGCCGGAGTTTGTAGAATGCAACAGATAAATACCTAAGTAGGTGCGTCATTTATCAAATTATGAATTAAAGTTGTGAAAATACTTAGATAATTTATCTACCTATCTGATCTATAAATATACTTTTATCTGTATGTACACACTTATAGGATTAGTAACGAGTATTGGACCTTAATATACGATGACCGATTACTTTTTAGTTTTTTAAAGCATTTTATAGAGCGCAATAAATAATAGAGACTTGGCTCAGGCCGTTAGACCAAAGACCAGCCACCAACACAAGAAAGAGGGGCAACTCCACCCTAGATATGGAATCAACATGGAATCAACCCAAAATTTAGGGGGTAAAACAGTTACTACTAGCATTAACTAAGGGTACCTTAAAGGGGAAGCGCCAGGGCAGGGTACGCCGCGAAATTCATAATGCGTACCTATTACGGTTGCAAATCATGTTTTGTTCAGCATACAGCCTGACACTGACGGGTAAATTGCAAAAAACCTAAGTTTGAAATTTGCAGCCTACCCTAGCGCCTTACTTAAAATATAATTGTATAGCTTGCTTACCTAATCTGTGTGTGTGTTCTTCGAACCGTATTTAATTTTCCGAACTGACCTTTCTAATTCTTGCAAAAAGTACCTAACTAGACCAAGTACTTAGATACGTATAGTTTTTCCACTCTAAGTCCAAAATATTATTATTAATGTATCCAATGAAAACCCCACACCTACCTGATAAGTGATACCTCCACCGAAACATTGCATGCGATTTGGCAACAATTTTAGTGAAAATTATTGAAGTATTTCCGGCTGTATGATGTATTGGCCTTTCCTAAATAATATCCTTTGCGACGGGAAAAATCCAGGTCTTTCTGATGAGTGTTACCGTGTGTTTCTTACTAATAATTTTGTGAAATGTATTTACTGAGAATTAAGTAGTCATCCAAAATGTAGGCATGTCAGATTAGAAGCTTTCTTACCTACGTCCTTTTTAATGTCTATCTGATTAAAATACTTGGTGGTAATTTGGGTATTTCCGAACGAGTTAATGAACAGAAAGATATGGATGGTTTGAAATAATTAGGTAAATATATACCTACTGATAGCACATAACCACTTGTGTATATATTGACGCAAGTGGCCTTTTCCATATTTCCATAATGCTTTATGTTTATCGACTGATCAACTTGCGTCCACTACCACTCGTGACCCACTTAAGTCCTAATTGGTGCAAAAAGTGGTATAAGATTGATTATCACAATGTAGTGTTCTTAAGTAACAATAAGGCTGTGTACTAATCTAGTTCATACAATTTAAGGGCTTTCCAGAAGAAGAAGGAACAGGTAGCGTTAATATCTAGCCAGCCAGTCCTACAAGCCTGTCAGTGTAGCCGCCTTAGCCTGGCATCCAGATACCCCCAACCCTATTAAAAATAAAAAATAATCTTTGTCCCGCTAATGAACATGGGACGCCCCATGATGCGGTGGGGGCAGGCAGACCAATGCTGGAGGCGGGGCGCAATGGGCTGCTATAGGTCAAATTGATTGAAACACCCTGCTCTTTTCGCGACGTCATCATCTTAAGATGACGTGACGTGTGAGGTCTGAGGTCAACGCCCGTATGCTCAGCGTGTTTGTCTGCTACAATGACGACACGAGATGAGGTCACTGCTCTGACGTCAGTGTTCTCGCGAATACACCTACTGATCTAGGTACCTACTGACACATTGGTTGCATAATTAATTATTAGGTGTGCTTCGCTTCGACGGTGAGTAAATATGATAAAGTAGGTAAGCTGTATGATAACTTTCGTCTGATAGATCTACAGTCATATTTATGACTCATTAATTTGTGTCATCTGTGACCTGGGATTTCAGGATTATTCGAAAATTAAACCTTTGCCCCGTGAATAACTGACTTTTAGATAAAACTTATCTACATAAAAGTCCGAAAATGATTAGCTGTTCAATTTTGGGCAAACCTCAAACAATGAGTTCGATAAAAATGTTTCGCGTAGTAGCTACGTGGTCACCTGCTAGAATATACGATCTGTCACATCGTCATCTCTACGTTACGGCTTGGTAATAAATCTCTCTTTGTATGTAATATCATGCTAACAAACGTTAATTTAAATTACGACGCCATATTGAAAGCTGCACGTGAACATAAATCAATTCCCAACAACTAGGTAATTGGTTTTATTTAATGAAGTCGAACATAGTTGTTAATAGAGCAGCTTGACATTTTAATTCGGCTGAATTATCCGTGTTAATATTGGCATGGCGTGTGACGTCATAAAGAGGTTATCGATGCGCCCGCCGGGCCCTGTAATATGGTAGAAACGTGCGAGAATGGACGAAACAGCGCTGCAGAGCTGCACAAATGGATTTTTGATTCATAACGAGCCGTTTTATGGCGGCGATACAGGAATACGTAATTTGACACCATATAACTGACTGTTTGCAGCCAGGGATCGCTTTGTGAGCTTCAGGCTCCGGTGGAGTTATTGTATTTGTGACTGCTTTCCGATATTTTCATAGCAAATAATATGGATAAACGTCGGTTTTGTTAAAGATTTGCTGAATGTTGGCGAAGTACGGTTCGTGTCCGTCTAAATGCAATTCTCGTAATGAAAGATATGTGGAAGACATGGCAGAGACCTATACTTACTTAAGACACGAATATTGAATGAATGATTACCTATATTATCGATTTTATGTCTGTAAAGACTATAAGGCTTTCAAATAGTACATCTTTCATATTCTGATTACCTCACGAGAAAGTTTTTCATGGTAGACCTATCGACCATACCTAGGTCTCCCATGCATGACTTTCTCGTGGACACTGTTAGTGGTTCCTGCTAATAGGTACCTATGTTGCTAGAGTCCCAAGCTTCAATCGCGGAATGCTATGGTTTGGGAGTTCCCCACATTATAAAGTTGTCTGTCATCGTGCTCTGGTCATTTTTTAACTAGAATCTTTGTAGTGCTAAATAATCTTACTATAATAAAGCAGTATCAATCTTAAGTGCCACAATAACAGAAGGATTGGTTTTTCCACGACCTAATTACCTATTATTGGACAACAGGTAAGTACCCGATAATTTATAATCAATGTTAGCCCTGTTGCAGGATTTGGTCATTTAGTTGTGTGATAATCGAGGACGCGTGATAAGTTAATTACCTACCTAATTGATAAAAGATTTCAATCATCATCATCTGTTGATGTAATTGTAAGGCATGTGCACATTACAGATCGACTACGCTCCGCCTACTATGTCCTCTTAATGAAATCCTCATAATTTTAGCCCGAAATTACCCACTGCTGAGACGCTGAGTATAGGTAGGTAGTAGTTTATGCTAACACAATTCCCGGTTCCATGTGTCACCTACCCAGGTGTTTCCCGCGATATTGATGATACCGTCAACCTAACGAGCTTTTGGATGGCCCTGGCTTCTTTGATCGAACTTGCACACCAGTTGGTCAAAGACTCAAACCATTGCTGCATCGGTCACCATCGTGTCTAGCAGACTGTGGGCTGCCACGGTGTTATCCCTTCTGAATTCAATTATGTGCATTAAGCCAATAATCTGATCTCGTACCCTACCCATAAAGGAGATCATATTATACTTCTGTTGGACCGAGTCGTAAATTTTGGTGCAAATGGGCCTTTAGTAACTTGGTCTTTAATCTTTGTTATATATTATAACTACCAATTCTAAATATTTAAATGTAGACTTATTTCATAAAGGTTTTTAGGACAAACTTAGAGTAGGTTGACGAAAAGCTTCAGTACGTGGAGCGACGATTTCCGTGGTGTGGCCGGTAGCATAAATCCATGATCACGGTGCTTGCAACAGCGCCGAAATATTGGGAACTTATAACAGTTTTCAGTGTGAATAATAGAGCTTCCTACAGTTTGATGATGTGCAGTTGGTACTTGAGGGGCGGGGTGATTGAGCGTCACCACTCACCTGTCGCCTGATGCTTACCAATCATCTCCATTAACTGTGGTGAGATAGCGTTTCCTTACCCAACCCATTTGTGCCACTTGCCGAAAATTTTCCACCTGGACACGAGTTGCCATGGCTGACCTGGAAGTCTCTAAATAGACTCCAGACACAGGTAGGCCGAAGCAAGGAAAACCTGTTCAGGTGGAGATTCATAGATGCGTCTGTCCTGGGGTGTAAATGTGGTCTTGCCCCTCAAACTATGGGGCACTTGATGTCGTGTCCAGCCAGCCTGTCCTATTACTTGCACATCATAGGAGCTGATGGAGGCTACTGAAAGTGCCAAACTCGTCGCCAAATTTTGGGCCGACTCAATTTAAATTGTCATCGACAAGCTAAGAAGATCAACATTCATCTCCAGAGGAGCCACATAAACATTTCAGCCACTTTAAGTTTGGGAACTAAGGTAAAATCCCACTACCTGTTGAACTTTAGTAACTGGAACACCGACAGTGTTTTAATATGTTCGCTTAAGTAAAAGTAAACATTATCTGCTTGTCAGATTTTCCAAACACGATAAAGATAAGTATTTATAGGAACTATTTTTAAATTCCCTCACCTTCGGATTTCCCGCGAGATTCCCGATGATTGTGAGTAAGTGACAATAAAAACTGTTTGTTCAAAAGACACATTTCCTTACTACCTATGAATAATGCAACTATTTTTGGATCAGAGCCTACTGTTTCGAAGCAGTAAGCATGACACATAAGTAGGTACAGTGATGTGTTGCTCCAAGAACAGAACAGCTCCCTAAGAAGCGCATGTCTTCGTACCTAACGTAAACATAAAGTTGCAGAATGTCCTGTGATTCATGGCACATGTTGGAGAATAACACTGCTGCTTCAAATTAGGTTTTTCCCGACGATAAATATAACATTTTACGACTGATGCCACACACGTGCTCATTAGGGTTCTCTGACTTTTAAAGAAATAATTCTGGGTGGCCAAGAAATAACATTCTTTAAGAATATCTCATGGACAAATTAATATTCGCATATCATTTTCGCAGTCATGTTTCCACGACTTTGACGAACTGACTGTAACTTCTGGTCACGTGGAACCCACTTAACCACCATGTTGATTGGTAAGGTAAGCAAGCAGGGCTGACTCCCAGCTTAATACTTACAGGTGGATAGACCGACTTTTATCACATTATAACTAAAACAGAGAGAACTGAACTATAATAAAGTGTCTCGTTGGGTCAAATTAACTTCTTACCACCTTCCTCTCAGAACAACTGCGAGTTGATAGAATATAGGTGTACCTATTTGAAAGAGGACATCATCATCATCCTCTAACATAGCTTAAGCTAAGGAACTCAAGCAACATCCAATAAATCACGCTTCACATTTCTGATTTCCCAACATCTGTTACAACTCAACAGAGAACTAGAGCGTTTATTCTTGTTGAGATAAACAATCGCAGGGTCGAGAGGCCTCAACAGTGCTCGGTGCAGTCGTGGGGAAACCCAGCCTGGCTGGAAAATCCAGCACATTATCATCGATGAATGTAATCAAACAAAGATAGTGGAAACAAATTGAAGGTAATGTTTAACAATCACCTAACTGATAGTGTTGGTGACATGATCGGTATTAAACATATTTTTTGTTATTAAAGGGACATAGATAAGGGTAGAGGTTTGTACGTGAGTCATACATTTAAACTTGATTGATGATTTAGGGTTAATGATCGGGTTGTCTTCTGTAGAGAGCGGGATGACCGCTGCTGGGAACAAATAGTGAATGTTAGAAGTAGCGCAGGTCTGAATTGTTATCCACACTAGACTTGTGAAGTTGTGGGGAAAATCCTGAATGATACATAAATTGTAATAGGGTTGTTATGCCTAATGCAATTATAGCCTAAGTACATATTTTATGAGAAGTGGCTAAGTATACCTATGCCATGTCTACCAAGTGAAGACATTAGCAAATTCATTGAAAAAGTCAATGGGTTATTCGTAGATATCAATCAAATATCCTTCCAACCGTGAAGATTTCGGGACAATTGAACTAATCCTCGTTCCTTGAATATAAGGGAAGCAGGAGATCCGAGATCTAAGGTGGATGGCATCTCATTAGGAGTATTGCTTATAGAAAGCGACCTGTCAAAGGCCCATGAAAATATTGCGTCGCATTTTAAGTAAATACCTATATTACAATGTTACCAGTATCTTCAGACAACAAAAGCTAATTATCACATGGCTTAGAGCCATAAAATGCTGCTGATAGGTACCTAAACCGATACCATTCAGGTAATGCACTACGCGTGTAGTCTATTAACAAATCTATCTTCTAATCATATCTGTCTAAGCTCTATTGATTGTGTTTTGATGTTATTTGTTTACATTTTTTTAAACACAGATTAATAATTTAGGTACTTAGTTATACATTTTTTTACTCATGTGCTTAGATACCTATTATTGTAGTACAGACAGTGCATGGATCTGTAGGCGAATGCCGTTGAAAAGGCGGAGATTTTGTAAACGTTTTTATATTGTAGACGACTGCCTCGTTGGCATACATAGTAGGTGCAAGTGCGACTACTGTGCATGAGGTACTGGATTCGATTCCCGGGTCGGGCAAAGTGGTGTGAGTTGTTGAGTTTTTCCATTAGAAATTTTTTAGTAGCAGCCACGGAATGGCATTAGGCTCGCCGCCTATTACATGAGAATTAAACTTAACTGGTGAAATGTGGGTGTACCTAGTAATGGGTACACCTCTGTCTTACACCTCCTCTCCTCTGTACCTTCCGGGATAACAGACGTGATGTTATGTTATGGGTACTTACCGCTTGAAAGTCTATCGCTACAAGACCAAAGGTTAAAAACTCTAATAAATTGGGTTCAAGGTTCGCTAAAACTGCTAAAAGTAAATAATTCACTTTGGGCTTATTTCACGATGTCCGAATAGCTACTTATTGAATAAATTCTAAAAATTCTTAATATAGACAGATTTTTATGGAATTATCTGCCAAATATTTGTGAAGTAAGTGAGCAAACTTAATTAATGACCTTCCTTAACCTTAACTACTATCCTGAGGTTCCGAGAATAATAATAATATGGAATTTAAGTAGGTAAGCTACTTGTGTTATTTTTTTATCATTAATCACATCTGTAATCAACGAAAGGTTAGGCAGAGGTTTGCACCCACATTTCGCCAGTTATATTTAAGTCTGATGTAATAGCCCCCCCCCCCCTATGAATGGCGTTACAGGGAGTGAGCCTTTTTTTTTTGTTTGGTGGGTGGAAAATCATCAAATGACCCCCCCCCGCATTAAATAAGTTAACATGACTGCATACGGATTCCAATTTTTTTTCATCATCATCATCAGCCATAATACGTCCACTGCTGGACAAAGGCCTCCCCCATAGAATGCCATAACGAACGGCAACAACGACATTTTTTTTTAGGTTCACTTAATAGGGGATCGGACAAAAAAACCTAATTAGTCCGTCAGATAGATTTCCAAAAATTATTGGACACGTATTTTTTCTTTTTTCACGTAAACTTAAAATGAAGACGATACAGTGCTTCGAAAACTCGTGTGACGTCATATGATAGATCTTTGACGCGTTTTATCTTCGTCATTTTTTATTGATTTGATAAAACAAAAAACATGCACGTATTCAATATTTTTCGATAATCTAACTTACGGACTAAACAGAATTATATTATTTTGACCCTGTCCGATCCCCTGTTAGGTCAAGTGCGACTGCTGAGGATGAGGGGGTCGGGCAAAGTGTTATTGGATTTTTTCCATCAAGAATTTTTCAGTAGTAGCCACGGAATCTGAATTTGTGCCCGGTTGATAGCAATGGGAGGCTCACTCCGATTTTAGTACTAGATGACGTGGCCTCGGCACAAGTGCAAAGAAGGAACATGGGTTCGGTTTTTAGTCAGTAGAAGTCTGACACTCCTCTTCGCTCTGCCCAGAGCGGGAGAAGTCGTTTAAAGATTTCCCACAACCCATAAAAAAGGACTATACCTACAGATTAGTGTCGGAGATGGTCATTTGAAGAAAGAACCACACAGATTTGATTGAATCTGTCTATTTTGTTTTGATTGATTTACTTTTTATCACCATTTAAGATTGTTAATATGGATTCAGAGAGAGTTAACTTCTCAGTCGTGGCTAAAAGATTGTTTGCCAAGAGACCCTCGGAATAACACTTCTAGGATAGAACTCACAGAACGTTTGGCGTCTATTATAGGCTCTAGGTCCTAGGAGCTCACTCATCTCATACACCATATCCGTTCAGTTCACACACGAGTTGTGCTTTATTCCGTTTTTCGTCGAGGCTGCGGGTTGTTTGAAAGAGATACCGCGGCCTCGGCACAAGGGCTAAGAATGAACATGGGGTGTTTTTTGTCAGTAGAAGTCTGACACTCCCTACTTATCCCAGAGCGGGAGGAGTCATTTGATGGTTCCGTTTTTCATTCGGACGTATGGAACTGTGAAAAAAACTAAAATTGTGTATTCGAATTAATATGTATGCTGTAATTTGTATATTAACGCTCGTTGTACATATAGAGCATTGGAGCTTAAGCTTTTACCAAAGCTGAGAATTCACTTTCAGGATCACCCATGGATCACCTATTAATTTAACTATTTACAAATCGGTGCAACATAGTAAAAGTCTCTACAACATGGTTACCAAAATACTACTGAAACAAAAAAATCTGTGACGTTTCGCAGGTCTTTGATTCGTACAAAAAACTCATCAGCTGACCGCGACCAGAACCCATTGGCCGTCATTGGTTTTACCAACCATATGTCAGTTTTTTTAGTAGTTTGTGTTGGAGATAATAAGCCAACGTTACTGATAACGTTCGTAGTTTATAATATATCATTGTTTGAAGTTGGTTCGAAGAGTAATGTTTGTTTAGGGTCCTACTTGATATTCGTGATAGTGATCTCATGCGATACTGTGCGGTTTAGGGTCTTAAAACAATTTGTATTGGGTATACTATAGTGTCGTAATGTTACAATGTTATTGGGTAAAGCCGTAGCCCGTAATGCTATAATTTTCACTGGACTACCTTGGAACCTTGCTAGTCTTGTAATGACAAACACAATTGCTGAACATGAAGTCCCAAGGTAGATTCCTGGGTGTGTCCAATCGATATTGGGATTATCTATCAGGACTTTCCTGGCCACGGAGTTTTGATTTGAGCGCGATTGATGGCTAAAGGTTTGCGCCCTTTAACTACTATTAGATAGGTAAACCACTGTCTATACTCTCGGCTTGATGATATTTGTATGTTTGACCACATATAATGCGTTCGTGGAAGGAAATTCTACTGGTGAAAGGCACTCGGGGAGGACGAAGACGAGTAGGAATCTAAACCGCCATTGTCATCATTACAGTCATTAGCGATATGATAAAACAGATGTTTCAATTTTGGTGTGCGATAAAGTATATTCTATTATTATACAATAGGAAAAGTATTCCTTCCAAAACTTTTTTCGGTTCACCAATCGACGAGGACAGAATCAAGAAAATCTCTCAATGAAATGTAACGTTTTAATAATTTCTTCAACAATCAGTTTAACCTCTGAACTTTCCCAACAGTTGACTCCTATAATAAATAAGTTTTCGTTGTGAAGGAGCTCTCTCTCCTAGCTTAATGTCAAAAGCTGGCTCGCTAGCTTGGACCTTGTCATTTCAAACTAAAGTTTAGGAGTTAATTAATTACTCTGATGTCACCATCTCTTGTTTGCGCTGAAGTTTTAATGAAATATTTTATCTAAAAATCTTTTAATGGGTTTTAATGGCTCATTAGAATATCTTGTTCACAGTGATTGGCCGGAGTGAGTAACAAGAGAAGAGAAATGGACAACTTGGTGAGGCCTGAGCTCTTTGCCTAGGAGTCTATCATATCTCTTGGCATGTAAACGGACTGATACATCATCATATTCATTTCAGCCGAAAGACGTCCACTGCTGGACATAGGCCTCCCCTAAGCGACATTGACCGGTCCAGTGCCTCTCGCAACCAGCGCATCCCTGCAACCTTCACCAGGTCATCGGTCCACCTGGTGGGAGGCCTTCCGACGCAACGTCTTCCGGTTCGCAATCGCCACTCTAGAACTTTTCGGCCCCATCGGCCATCCATTCTGCGAGCAATATAGATGATCATAGGTAGCTCAATAATAAAATACTCTCTTAGTTATATCCGTGATGAAATCTGGTTCACTGGATTTCGAACTGAAAACTTCTTTTCCTAAATACTATACCTAATAATGTAAAATAAGTGTTGATGTAGTACCTACAGTACTTCTATTTCCAGTTCAGATATAAATGATTTGGCACGTACACACGATACGGGGGAAATCCACATCATACTTGTTGCAGGGTGGGACATTTCATATGCAATGTGTTTTCCTGCCACACTGAAAATAGCCGGTGCCTAGACTGAAATTAACCTGAACCTATTTCTCTCTATTTCGGCAAATCAACCATATAAGTAATACATATTTATAATTAGACATATTCAATTGAAAGTGCAAGGAAATGAAGTTCTTATTTACAAAAGTGGGTGTGTTAATATTATTATACCCTCTAATGACACCGCCCGACCATAATGAATATTTTGCAAACATTTTCCCTATACCTCTTGATGTGTGGGAAAACCTAAGAGCTCGCAACATCCTGCTCTTGACCCAGGGTAACGGCCATCGGTCCAAATACGTGGAACTGTACTCAGTCAACGTTATCACTCGCATTGTTCTGAACTTTTGGATTTAACCGCAATTTTGACATCGTGGTTAACTTTATGAAGGTACTCCAACTATGTTTTTTAATTGTTTTTAGAGGAGAGACGTTCACCCGGTTCCTTATCTGAACATTTCATGTCAAGGACTTGGCAAACTCCATAAGTAGGTACTTTAGCAAGAAGTACTTTGTTATTCACTTGAAATTCCCTTGAGTATATTATTGCATTTCTTTTGCATAAGATAAATTACAATGAATGATTTATCATTTTTTTTTTGGGTTGGGAAATCATTAAATGACTACCCCCACTCGGGAGTGTCAGACTTTTACTGTCTAAAAACCACCCACATTCCTTCTTAGCCCTAGTGCCGCGGTATCTCTTTCGAACAACCCGCAGCCCTACGGGGTGAAGGATTTATCTTAGGTAACAAAAAAGTAGACTGAAAAATTCTTTCAGTTCGGAAATCCGGTGTGAATATGAGATACTTGATCATTCTAACAATTCAGTTTAACAATATGACAATGCATGATGAAATGATGCATTCGATGCTGTGTCATCTATTAACAAATAGTTTTGGTTACTGTCTAAAAACATCCGTGATCGTTCCATCTATTGTGTTGAGTCACTCTAAGTCATCTCCTTTTTGTGAATACTTTCTTCGAAATCTCACTGATTGAATTGAGAAGGTATAATATCTATGGTAACTCACTGTAATTTACCATGCCTTTCACTCAAACATCCTCTGCCTAGCCTTTTCCCAACTATATTGGGGTCGGCTTCCAGTCTAACCGGATGCAGCTGAATACCAGTATTTTACATGGAGCGACTGCCTATCTGACCCCCACAACCCAGTTAATACTAGGTAATACGATACCCTTTGGTAAGACTGGATATCAGAATTTCAGGTCACTGACTACCTGTAACGACTGCCAAAGATCTATATATATATGGCAGCCGGGACCAACAGTTTAACGTGCTTTCCGAGGCACGGAGGAAACTCGGTATGTCGGGCGGTCACCCATCCACAGACCGACCTAGGCAAGCACAGCTTTTACCTAAAGATCGACCCGAGTGGCAGTTCTTATTAAGCCACGAGTGCCCACCTCGTGGCTTTCACTCAAACAAATCAAAGGAAATTCAAGTTCACAGTGACAACGACATGACCTTGTCCTTGTTTCCAATTTTCCTTCTTTACATTAAACAACGATAGCCTTCGCGAGTGTTGGTACCGCTACTTACATGTACGTAAGTATATACTGTAGTACATATCATATCTGCGTACTTAATATACGCGCTTTAGACGTGGAGTCAGCCCCGCTACCAAGTTATTGACATGACTTATATTCTGATGTTGTTTGTGCCAATCGACGCACATCAACGGCACGTGGTACGTGTCCTTAGTTTTGGGTAATAATGTGGCCGAGACCACATTATCATGGTCATCTAAAGTAGGCGACGACGGAGATATTGAGATCGCAGGGCGTTGTCTTGTCTGTTGGGCAGGACATCTAACAAGGCGCAGTGATGACTAGGTGGACTAAGGCTGTCATCGAATGGGGTCCAAGAACTGGTAAAAGAAATGTGGGTCGTCCGGCGGCGATATAGGCAGACGACATAATTGCCATCGGGAGCAAAACCTGGATGAGGCTGGTACAGGACCTTGGAGATTGGCACAAGAAAAGAGAGGCCTGTACCAAACAGTGGGTGAGTTCGGGCTGTCGATGATGATGTCTTGTGATCTTGTCTATGAAGAGAAAAATGCTTGCCCGTCTAAGTAACCCGGAATAAAACTCTTTTATCTACCCAAATATCATAAACCCTCTCTAATACGTTCAAAAACCATAGGCAATGACCAGCAGTACCAACCAGCAGAAATAAACGGAACTGTAATGAACTCTTAACCTACTGAAAACAGTAGGTTATGAGTTTAAATTTGGAACAGGTGTCAAATTCAAGTGAGTGTGCTATTCTAGTATCAGACCATTAAAATGACATCTGAACATCTACATGTTTTATTGCATTACACTGGTAACAGGTCATTTCCCTAAGGTTATTGAACCCATCATAGAGCCCTTATGATATTTGGGTAGATAAATTAGTGTATGCAACTATACATTATACTTGTTGTTGTATTGTCCTCGATGATTAGGAAGACTAGTGTAGTCTCGGCTTTTAAGTCACCGACGCCTACATAAGTTTAAAGAAAAAAGCTTCTTTCCGAACGCAAATGCCTCCTGTCATCCGCTTCTGAAAATAGGTTCATTCGGATTTTATGTCATACCGGCGCCATTCTTTCCAATAATTTTTATTTATTTTTTAGGTTGATAAGTCTTATTTTAACGTTTAAATGGGAAAATAAAGTTGGTGTTAACAAAGTCGAAGCTACTGAAGATATTAAAGATATTGCGGAAAGCGCATAAAATGCTATTAGCTCTGTTTTGAGTGCTAGAAGTAAGAAACTAAAATGGCTTCACTTGTGTGACCTTAATTTGTTTTTTGCCTACTGCTGAAGAATTGGAATCAAAAGCCTAAAGCTCTGTTATGTGGCAATAATCGCTACATCTAAAATATTGTATGTTTTTTATGCCTTGCGCTTTGCACGTACCTATTTGCAACTAACGGCATGATTGCCATGTGGGCACTACATCGGAGTACAGAGAGTTTAAAATGTTTGCCCTTGTTGGCTATTAACATGACCTGAGACCGCTCCGTTGGAACTTGCAACAGACTATGAAGCCCAAAATGGATACATTATGAACAACTTGCCACACCGGCAATGCCGTAAGCAACCTGGGGGGTGTTCGGTAGGAACACACGCGGTTGACTGTTCTATTATAACCTGCAAGGAAAGTGAACGACTTGCAACGGACTATGAAGTCCAAAATGGATACATTATGGACGACTTGCCTGGCCTGGGACGTCTTGTGGGGGCATACGCGGTCTAAAAGGCTATGTCGAGAACTCAGCAACCTTCACAGGGTGCTCTGTGGGTGTACCGTGGTTGACTGTTATATAATAACCTTCACGGGAAGTTTTTTGGGAACTTACAGGTTATTTATGTGTAATTGTTCTTCAACATGCATTATGTTTTTCTTCGAGAAGGTGAAATACCATAGGAGGTCACCTTATGTGGGTGAAGACAGTAAAATTGTCCCTCCACAGTGATTAGAAAATATCCTCCCGTTATCGGTTGAGAATGATTGCCCGGAATTGGTATATGGATAACCACAATAGAAGTTGAAAATGCAGATCAAGAATTAAATGAAGTAAGTACCATAGAAAGAATTATTATATAATCAAGTTTCTTGAAATACTCTATGTGGATATACACCAGAGAAAGAAGAGAAGATTTACATACATTACATACAAGCTGAATCTACCAACCCGCACTGGGCTGGTGTGGTGGATTATATATAGCCCATCCCTCTCCTAGAGAGGAGGCCTGAGTCCCTACAGTGGGAACATTATAGACCGATGATGATGATGATGAAGAAGCTGAATGATGCTTCTGTTATTTGTGTATACATTAAGATACAAGCAAGGGGACACAGATCACTCTTATTGTTGGTAAACAACAAAGACATTCAAGAGTTTGTTGCATTCATAGACGGAAACATATATTTTGGGTGAAGACGCTGAGAAACTAATCTCAGAAAAATCTATAAATAAATCTGGTTGAGGATTAAAGATGAGTGTAACATAAAATTCACTCCTAGAGAGAGCACATGGGTGCCCAGAGCAAATGCTCCTAAAATTAACAATAAATTTTTAAAACTGGCGGGGCCCTCCTCTGGCAGAAATGCAAAAAAAAAAAAAAGGGGGGGGGCGTCATCAAGAGTACGAGTGCAGCAGACAGGTGGCCAGGAGAAATCATCCCCCTAAATTCACAGGTTGGTGGACTAAAATATAATTTATGATTGGAAACTAGTCACTCAAGCGACCCAGTTATTCTTAATTGGATGGTGGTGATGGAGTGATACTCCTCTAGATGATAAAATCTCTATACTTCAATTTATTCAGATAGTATCTGAAATAGAGAAGTGAATTGCTTTCATAGCAATGGAATTTTGTTACCCAAAGGCATGTTTACAAAAACAATTTTGCTTACCATTTTTTTTTCCTTGTCAAAGGCACAAAAATATAGCTTTCCGTTTTTTATGTAAAAGGCGTTACATATGTTTAGTTTACTTGGAGATGACCTAGTATACAACAGTATACCAATTTTTACAGAATAATGGTTTTTTCTTGTCACATTGGATTGGATGCTTATTGCATGAGACAAGGCAAATGCTATGTTTTCAATATTATGTTCAGCCCCATAAACATAAATAACAAAAACATTGAAACCCATTACAGGTTTCAAAGGACCCTTAGAGAGGCCTTTTAATTTTTTAAGAGATGTATAATGTTTAGAAAACATGCAATCATCAGAACCAAAGAGAAATGTCATTTCATACCTATCCGACACTGTAAACTTCTAGGTTTACTTCTTAATACTATTCACATAGCTTAACAAGTCAAGACAAGCCTTAACATCACTGAAGAGAAAATAAATAATTTAGAATTTATTGATAAAAAGTCGAATTAAAATTGTTTTTAAGGTTTTAAAACTTTAATATTGTCCAGCCATTACTATAGGATTCTATTCACTAAGAAACTCGAATGGAACAAATACCTTGTTCTAAGAGATAGTTATGGTAAAATAACATCACACCTGTAATCCCCGAAGGATTGGGCAGAGAGGTACCTAATAGTACACCCTCTTTTTTGCCAGTTTGTTTTTATGATAATTATGATATAAACACTGCAATGAATATATCATATCATTTGGCTTGGTCTATAAACATAGCCAGTTCTTTTGAGTTAATAAAAATATTCACAGATGCTTCTCCCGCATGGTGTGGCCCATAGATTGCTATAATACTATGAACTGTAGATTCAGCTCAGTTTTTTCATATCAAAATTGAGTGCTGCCCCTTTTTCTGGGCTTAAGTGTTCAGTCAGTCATTTACTAGTTATTGAAATTTTTCAAGAATTGAAAATATAACTACAGAATCAAAATTTTTATTTATTAAACATAGTTATAGTAGGTACATAATGGATACATTATTATACTCTTTTTTATGATGAGCTATTACATACATTTCTGAAAAGCATTGGTGCGAATCTATACATAAATACCAAAGGTAATATTATGATAGCAGATTTTGAATGTGGAAGGGAATCTTAGGTGTTTTTAAATTATCAAAATATTATATCCGTATTGGGTGAACCTCCTATTGATTAATAATTGTATCATGGACTAACACAAAGTATCACACTTATGCATCATGACCCTGGGATCTCCAGGGGTTGCGCTGTGATAAGTGGTGGATGCTCCTTGCCAATACAAGGTGGCAATGGAAGGAATGGTATTGAGACCAATATCATTTATTCTATACTTTTTTCAAATTCTCTATGGCTCTGGAACCTATAGAAAAGATAATTTCAGACAAACAACTGGTATTATAGGAAATAGATACCTTACTCAACCATGGTCTTTTCCATTATTTAATTTAATACTTTTGTGATACAGGAACCTGCACTTTACATAATTTCAAATAGTTACATCCCTTTTTTCACAAAAAAACTGGGATTGATGGCAGGAGTATTATCAGGAATATATTTTAGGTTTTCTGGAACTAGTAATGAAGCTGTTGATATTATTAGGAATTCAATAATTAAAAATACAGAATATTAATGCTTGCCTCATTACCTGCAATTGTATAGACAAGACAAGATACTGTAAGTAATTAAAATATTATATGCATTAGCAAACCATCACTGAAGTTATTCAGTCTTTTCGTTTTGAGGATTAATAAAGGTTTTTTCCTCTATTTTCATATTCTGTTAGTTCAGCTCTATCTCTAACTATAAGACCACATAAAGG
The DNA here is from genome assembly GCA_949775195.1 of Diarsia dahlii. Taxonomy (NCBI): domain Eukaryota; kingdom Metazoa; phylum Arthropoda; class Insecta; order Lepidoptera; family Noctuidae; genus Diarsia; species Diarsia dahlii. Next base: position 23,151,419 of record OX459196.1, on the reverse strand, counting down.
TACAGATGAAATATCAAAATACTGTTCAGAGACTTTTTTAAGTTAAGTCCTCCAAGATCCAGAGAATTTTTGGGAATTGGGATGTTTTCAGTGTTTTATTCTCTCTCTACTAGATTACATTCAACAAAGTGATTTACAAATTGTTATCAAGAAAGCGGTAACTATATTACTGTTAGAACCACTAACTGCTACTGTTGCTGTTATTACTGTTGCTCGAATGAGTTTATGTTTGCACCAACTTATTATATAAATGTAATTGTACAACTATTGAATAAATAAATAAATAACCACAAGTGGAAAAGTGCAAACAATATCTCTAATATATATTTATTATGTAGTGATTACACAAAATCGTATTACTTTAAGGATTGATATGTTAACTTTTCTGGGCCAAACAAATGCCAACCTTTTATAACTGTTCCTTTCTCTAGCAATAGAATATGGAGTATGAAAGCCCAGCTACAGCTGTGGATATGATAGAAGGAATTAGTTAAAAATTTACCAATAGTGAACAATAGAAAATTCTCTGAAGCAATTTTTAATAACACTGGTAATGATTAAACCTGAACTGTAAAAAATGACTTATTAGTTATTTTATATTCATCTGAATGTTTATAGGTTTTATATAAATGTTTACCTATATTATATGAATGTTTAATGTTTTTATATAAATGTTTATTGATTTTATATGAATGATTATTGATTTTATATAAATGTTTGTTGATTTTACAACTAGTCTTTAAACATCTACACTAGTCTTCCTAATCATCGAGGACAATACAACAACAAGTATAATTTAATAGTCAAACGAACTTACCTGTAAGTGAAGTTCGATGGTAATTATACTTGTTGTTGTATTGTCCGAAGATGATTAGTCCCACCCGACCCAGAATCTTCATGCTATATAGTCATATGAGCATGAACCCTATGTTGTAAAACCAATAAATTGCTATGAACTTAATGAACCTATTTTCAGAAGCGGATGACAGGAGGCATTTGCGTTCGGAAAGAAGCTTTTTTCTTTAAACTTATGTAGGCGTCGGTGACTTAAAAGCCGAGACTACACTAGTCTTCCTAATCATCTTCGGACAATACAACAACAAGTATAATTACCATCGAACTTCACTTACAGGTAAGTTCGTTTGACTATTAAATAATTAGGCATTACAACACTCGTCAACACTTGTGTTGTAATGCCCTTCATTATGCACAGTCGCATAAACTACTATAATGCATTCTGTCAATCATTCTACACGAGCGGTCTGTGGGTGTCATACACGTGACGATCTCGAGCCTACAATATCCTGCATGTTCAATTTACTAACACCTCGGGGATGCTGTTGCATCTGCTGCATCTGCTGCTGCTGACTGCATCGGGAGTATTCGCGGAGTCTTGCACAGATGACTTTCACACTATCATACGAAAGAATGCGGCCTTCATACAAGGTCTGCATGGTAGTGACAGCAGACAGCATTTGGAAGATGATTGCTGCCAGACCGGAGTGTGCCATGTCTTCCAGAGATACAGGATGGGGACAGAGGTCTAAATAAATAATTAACTCGTAAACATTAACAACCAAATTATTTTAGCACCATTGTCGCTAACACTAACAAAACTTGGAACGTAGTCTGAAAATTCAGAAAATCCTCATCTCATCCAATACCAACATCAAGACTTGACGAAGTCACGCGTGCTTGGCTGATCGTCCAATAAATCTAACACAAATATTGTACGTCTCGTTCCGCCATATTTAGTAAGCTCGTGTAAGTCATACGAAGGCACCATAAAGCAAAGCGGTGCTATTAAGCACGGAGCACGCTAAGCGATTTACGAGCGACACGATGGTATGGACCTATAAAGTTTTATGGGACGCTATTGCTCACATTTTGGCCAGCATGGAGCATAGTGGGACATACTGGAGAATGTGGAGCTTGAATGCTGCAGCTTCAACGATGATGACACGACGATCTGAATCAATTCGGGATTGCTGTAGGCGATGGCGGGCCGAACTTTTTGTCGTAGCCTTTCGTTTTGTAAGTTTTGTGTAGATTGGAAATGTATTGTTTTGGACCTACCCGCGTAGGGAATTCGATTTCTTTAGAACAATTCTGTCGGGAATTTGATTGTGGAGTTGGGTGACGTACCTTTCCGTACAAAGAGGGGTTAGTTCAGTATTCAATGAGCTTTACTTAGTCAAGAATCAGTGATCATAATTAAAGCTCTGCTTCATTTTCGACATCCAGTAACTTTTATGTATCAAGTTGTTTACAATATCTCACTTGAGAGTTTTTGGGTGAAACCCTTTTGTCAAAAAACAAGAACAAAAATACATATTTTCCCTGTTATTGTATCTTTTACAAATAATTGCATATTGCTAATCTTTGTCATGGGTCATGACCCGGATAGTCAGTTAGTCAGCTGCTAAATAGGACGGGCCTATCACTGCAGCACTGTGGCAAGCGGTTATGACTGTGCCCATATTGCCTATGCAAACGCATGATTATTATACACAGGACATAGACTAACTGATCATGATCAGTACCAGGGAGGGGCTATAGTGTGGGGTCCAGAATCATGTATTGAATCCCTGGTATTTGTGTCCCGTTCAGTCATCGTACGTTGTCGGGACATTGGGATCCCACTAGGCAGATGGATGTTATGCAAGTAACTAGGGATTATATGACTAACCTCTACCCTTTTCATACTTATCCCAATATAGAAGTTATGAATTCCCATGCCCGTATTTCCCTATGTGACTTCCACTTAGATGTTAAAGTTCCGTACCTAAGTTGAACCACAACTGCTACGAGCTTATTATTTTACCCGACATCCAGAACTTAATTAACTCGTTGCCGAATTTTTTTAGCTAAATGCTTGTAAAATAAATAAATAAATAAAAAAGGTAGACGGAAGGATTGTAAAATTAGGTGGTAAAATTCATCGTGAATTCATCCATGCTGTTGCATTAATTTTACTTAACAAAAGCTCAGAGGAACGTACTGCATTATAGAGTATTTTTTCTCCATCGCGCACTGGCCCGCCAGTAAGTACCTACAGCTACTTGATACAAATAATTTTTCATGTTTTTTCCTCATCCATTGTTTGTAAACCGATAGTAGTATAAGCCGTAGTATTCTCGTCCAGGTCTCTCGAGGAAATTGACTCATAGTTTGGCAAATTGCTATGAAATTGAGCGCGCTATTTCGTATTACCTACCTTATTTACACATATTTTTCCTATACAACTGTCGCAGTATTGTGAGAAGTGATACGAATAGATTATGATGCAAATGTGCAGATTGATTTATTGATACATGATAAAGTATTTAATGTTTGTTTAGATTATTTAAATATGTTGAGATGGATGTGTGGAGTGACAAGAATGGATAAAGTTAGGAATGAGCATAGACGAAGTTTGAAAGTGGCGTTTGTTATGGAAAAAATGAAACGGAGTCATATAGCTTGGTATGGTAGGAACAATAACACGCAGGTGACTGACAAAGTTATGGATAGAGAGGGAGAGAAAGGCCAAAGAAAAGATGAATGAATTGCGTGAGGAATGATAATTATGATAGACAAAGGAACAAATGATTCCGTGACAAGGGAGATTGGAAGAAGAAACGTGTTGCGCCGACCCCAAGTACAATGGGACAAGAACAGGAAGATTCGATGATTAGGATATTTCGATTCCCACCCAGGACAAATGTTTGTGTGATGAGCACGATCATTTGTTCTGTGTCTGGGTGTAATTTATCTATAATATGTATGTATTTAGAAATATATAAGTATGTTTATCAGTTGTCTAGTACCCATAACACAAGCTCTGCTTAGCTTGGGACTAGATGGCGTTGTGTGATAGTTGCGGAATATTATTATTATTATTTAAATATAGTTATACTTACAAGATTAACATAAAATATGAAATAAGTAGAAAAATTACTGAGATGAAGATCTTAATCATAGGTACATATATTTAGGCACTCTCCTTAATGCAACCTACACAATCAATCGTAAATACATAAATATGAAAATGATTGAAGTAGGTACATTCCGACGTTTACAACTTAAAATTGAAATTTGTAATTGACGGATTTTTAGGTCATGTTTTCGAAGACTGCGGTCCTCAAATTTACGGACCAAAGTGTAGAAAATGTTAAGATTTAAAGAACCATAATATAATCTATCAATGCGAAACTTTTTTAAAAGGTATACGAGGATATAGAATTGTAGATCGTAGCTACCCACGGGTTAAACCATCTATCCAGACGGTGAAAGTTCTATAGAAATCGTGCCATTGTCATTACTAAACCCACGATCAATTTGTAGCGACTAGATACTGGGTAAGTATACTATGTAGTTATTGAGTGTTTGATACTATGACGTTTTTTTGTTATAGTTCATGATGGTCTTCAACGCTTCCCAATAGCCTTGGCCCCTAGGGCATTTAGCGACATGCTGAAAACCTTGTAAAAATGGCTTGTGCAGTTAATTTATTTAGACTTTGAAAGCAGGTATAAGAGAGCTTACTCCAGAAGTTTCATCCGTTTTAACCAACAGTAGACGTAATACCTCAATAATTATAATGCTTATCTAATGTTTCACTTTAATAGATTTTTAACTTAATCGCTAACGTTATTACGTTTAAAGTTGATTACGGTTTCGGGTAGTTTGGTGTGCTGGCGTCTGTACGTAGAATAGGGGATCGGACAAAAAAAAACTAATTAGTCCGTCAGATAGATTTCCAAAAATTATTGGACACGTATTTTTTCATTTTTCACGTAAACTTAAAATGAAGACGACACAAGTGATGTTTCAAGCCCCACTCCAAGATCTTTGACGCGTTTTATCTTCGTCAATTTTTATTGATTTGATAAAACAAAAAACACGTATTCAATATTTTTCGATAATCTAACTTACGGACTAAACAGAATCATATTATTTTGACCCAGTCCGATCCCCTATTGCATGTTGGATTTAAGCTCAACTCGCGATAAGCCCAGCGCTGGAAATTCAACAGGATAATGATAGAAATAAAAGCACCTTTATCTCATACGTGCATTGAGTACACTTTATTAAATGCAGTTCTCAATACCAAAAACGCACATTAGATTACGTTTACCTACAAACATAGGTAGGTAAACGTAATCTAATTGCTTACGTTCCGTATGCTTTCAGTCACTTAAGTCACGTATCTGAATATTTGTGAATCAGGCCTTTTCCAAGTTAAAATTTTAATATTTAGGTAATTCTACTTCGATTTCCTTACCAGCGCGTTACGTAAAAACAAAGGAGAGAGATTTTTAAATACATATTTTGTATACGCGATCAATTACACACACTGCACACATTAGCACTTGACCAAGAGATTTGGAATTCATGGGGAGAGGCCTTGGATTAACATTGGGGGCGATATAGGCAATTATATAGATACTAACAAAAACTCTCACCATAAACTACAGCTTTTAAACATCCATGATAAAAGGCTAGTGCAGCACCATTTAAATATAAAACTAATGGCTTGATAGTAACGCAGCGATAAAATACAATGCAGATGAAGTCACAGAGGCTTTAATATATTTATGTGCTTTAATTGTCGCCGTCGACAATGGCAGCACATTTATTTTTAACTAAAGCCGTCGTTCACGTGATGTATGCAGTTACTAGTAACTAACTTAAATGGGATGAGGCTGGCACAGGAACGTGGAGTTTGGCACAAGCAGATAGATCCCTATATCCAGCAGTGGGTGATGTCTGGGCGCGGTGAGTGACAGTGGCTGTGGATGATGATGAAACTAAACGAATATTTAACGAGTTGGAACACATTCGCAAGAAGTGCTCTGGTGCATCATTTATTATGAACACAGCCAAGGAGTGAAATTCCCTGCCTCCTCTATTAAGGTCGCGAGTTAATAGGCTTCTTTAGGATTAGCTCGTTCATTCGCCGATCTCATACTAACCTGAAAAGCATGGTAGTTTTGGAGTATTTTTGAGCAACACGGTTTTTCCGCTCAGAAGTTAATTAAGTAATATTATCTTATCCATATCTTTCAAAGTGCGTATTTACTTGACATTTTACGAGTAAATTGATAAAGTGTGAGAATCATTAACAACAAACACCAACAAATTATTAATTAAAAAGATAATGAATGAGGATAAGGCACTTCAATCATTAAGGATCATTACGAAGCGAATTAGTGTGATGTGTTTCAACCTTGTTACATATTTCTTTAATAAATAATGCACATTGATACAGGAATTTTCAAAGAACAACAAGCCAGAATGTTGTACTTTGCTTGGCAAGGTAGGTAACAAGTGAGGCAAACCAAGGTACAGTCACCTTCAAAAATGCATGTATAGTTCTGAACTCTATTCACAAGTAATAAAGACTAAAAGTATCCACGCAATTTTGCAGGTGACTGTACAATCTGCAGAACCTAGAGCACCTCCTCATGCGTCCAATGATTTTTACAAAAAAAAAAAAAAAAAATACAAAAATGTTTTATTCACGAAATTTGTTACAAAAATGGGTGGTTGTGTTTGGGGAATCCTTTTAAGCAATTTTTGCTTGTGTTAGGAGACCCCGCTCTTCCATAGCACAATAATTACAGCAGTAACAAATATGTGGGTTATTAAACTTATACTTAATTTTAATTACATACTAACTTTATTATTATTTACTTAATTTAAAAAATAAAATAAAAATTAAGATCAAAAACAAGAAAAATAGTGTAAACGTGTGTGTGTGATGATTGTGCGTGTGTATGTGTGTGTGTATGTGTATGCGAGTGAATGTGTGTGTGTGTATGTGTGTGGGTGGATGTGAGTGAGTGTGCGTGTGTATATGTGGTTCTGTTTGATTTTTAAGTGTCAGTTTTCGTGTGTCATATTGTTATTATGTATCTTGCTATTTAATGTTCTGTAGAAGTGCCTCAGTCTCTTCATACGTGAGTTTTTTTATCCAATTAGTGATGGTTTTCTTACAGTCATAAGTGGTTTTTGTGTATATGCATATTTTTTTGTTTACCTTATTGTATAGTTCGGCTGAGCGTTTATTGAATTGTCTGCTCGCAAACACGGTTTTAGTTTGAGAAACTGGTGCTACTAAGTCTTTCCTTCTTTTGGTTAATTTATCCGAATCAAATGGTAGGGTTTTATGTTTTCTCAAGACGGTTTGGATTATGTACAACTTTCTTATCGAGATTATATTACTGATAGCGTATAGGCTAGTTGTAGGGTATAATATGTTTTTAAAGTACATAATCTTAATGAGAGCACGCTGGGCTCGCTCTAAGTATATGAGCTTGGTTTTAGTTGCACCTCCCCAAACCGTGATACAGTACAGTAAAACCGATTGAACCAGAGCCAAGTACACCTCATTCAGGATGTTTCTAGTACACTCACGTTTACCGACTATTACTTTTGGAGCAATGTGACGTAGTGATTTAAAAATCCAGCTCAATCTCCTAACTCTATTTGTAACCTGTTCTAAATGCTGGTACCAAGATAAACGTTGGTCAATTACTAACTCATTTTATTATCGGTGTAAGCCCAACTTAATCTTAAACCATAAAGATACAGGTGGTAGTGCACAAGGATTCCTATACGATATAAAAGCAAACATGTATACTACCTACCCAGGCTGAGTAATTAACTTTCCAAAAATTATTCAGCAACACGGACTTTCCCCTTTCCAAATACGCGCCCCAATTCCATCTTCCTCAATTACCTCACCGCAAATCATACACAATACAGTTTTAAAACAATTACTTTAGCCACATGAACCTAGTACCGTACCTACCCACATGACGAGACATGTACTTACAATACCTACGCTGTAAAGAGGCCAAGTGAAGTCTCAGTACCCGCAAAACTCCCAAGAAGGGGCGTGTTAGCTTACATTCACTGAAGTTATTTCTTTATACGGGAAAAAAGTTCGGATCTGTTGGCAAGCCAGTAGGATGTGAGAACTGCTGAGTCACGCCGTCATCTCAGCTTGGAGCCGTGCCAAAGTAGAAAGCTACTGTGCGAAGAATTATGATGAAACAGCTCTCTTACTTAGGTACTGTTTGACTATCAAGCAGCTTTGATAAATGGGCGAATGTCCAGCCAATGGTTTGCGGTATTTGTCCAATGTAGGGAGATATAATGTTTTATCAGAAATTGACTTATTGAGTTGGGATTACTGCAACGTGCCTATTAAATTCAAAATACTCATCAATGCAGTCTGCATTTTCATGTAAAAAATAAAATAAGAAACCATTTTCCCTCCTTATGGTTTCGTCCTGAAAAACTCTGTGAGTACCTTGAAAACAATAAAAAAGATTGGTTGGTACTTACGTCATAGCGATTTCTCCGTTGGCCAGCATCATTCATCTTTCAGCATCAAAAACTGGTTATAGATACGTCGGGAAGTTTAATTCACAAAACTACACATTTTGAATGAATGAAGTCTGATGAGGTTATCCTGACTAACACATAAAAGTAGGACCAAGACAGTCTGACACAATTGAACCGAAAAAACCCCTTACCCTGACCACAACGTAGTTCAGCGTACTGGCAGTGTGCTACTGCATTCATTGCATACCATGAACCAATTTCTCGGTACGCATGCTACGAGACGTAGAACCGAAGTACTTAATTATTGGAAAATAATCGGATACCAATAACTACGCATATAATAAATTGAAATATGTGGTTTACGTCTAAATGGAAAATTGATGCGTTCCTATTAACTCATAGTGATCGAGTTTTTTTAACCGCGCCCTGTCGCTGTCGCTCATACATAGTATTATGTATGTAATAGTTATACATGGATATTTTCATCTTTTTCTTTCCACCACACCATGCCATTTACTAATTATTTCTTCTTGTTTCTACCTTGTCTTTCAACACAATTACCTAATTACACAAAACAGATCGACAAATGTTACCTGCATCTGACAACGTCTTTCGAACCCGATTGTCTACAAACGTATTGGTGGGTAAAATTTATAATAATATATTCTTAAACTCAAATTTATTAAATAATTCAGTAAAACTTGTGTGTAATAACTGTGAAAATTCAATGTTTATTTCTTTAGATTTTAATTATTATGAAAGACAACCGAAATATGTAAATAAGTTGCAAGCATGTAGACTAATTCATAGAGAAATTTTGCATATAAATTACAAAATAAATTACCAAAATTATATTACCAAAATGGCATGTGAAGAAAATCAAAATAGAGTAAAAATTTTTAAAAATGCTTCTTCTCAAACTGATGACTGTATTCTCACAGAAAGTAGTTTTGTAAATTCGGCGTCGCAGACTGATGACGTCTCACACCAGGCCCAACAGTCGCAGTCACACACGGATGAAAAGTATTTTTTTCGATCATAAATTAACTATTAATTCTCGTACCCTGACAAATTCATCTGATCTCGATAAATATGTCTCCCTTAATATTTATCATCAAAACCTATGTGGAGTTATGAACAAGAAAAATGAACTAGAAGTTTATGTGGAAACTCTTGATAAGAGGCCAGATTATATGTGTTTAAGTGAACACTTCTTGAATGAGAGCGCTGCAAGTGTTTTTAACCTCAATATGTATATGTTAGTAACCTACAACACTAGAAAAAAGAAATTAAGAGGGGGTAGTTTAATTTTAGGGCATGTGGATAGACAGACCGAAATTTGTGAACCAATAAACAAGTTGTATAAAATGGAATGTTTTGAGATTTGTGGTGCTAAAGATACAATCACTGGTCTTTATATCTGTTGTTGCTATCGAAACCCTGTTGATAAGAATTTTGAACAGTTTTTAGAAAGATTGGAAAAGTTGTTGGACTATTTATTAAATAAGAACTGCATAATATGCGGTGATTTTAATATTGACCTACTAGTGGATAATAAAAAAAGTACGGAATTCCTTAGTTTGTTAAAATGTTATAATTTTAGGTATTTGATCTCCTCAGCAACTTTCATTCGTAACAATAGTACTTCATGTATCGACAACATCACAACCAATCTGCCTGATGCATGTGTATTGGGTGACGATGTGGATCACAATGGTTTAGCCGACGGGCATGCAGGTATTTTTGCTGAGGTTCATTTGCCAAATCGATCCAATCCGAATGAGAATCAGTTTATTGTAGCAGATAAAAGTATATTTAATATTAAAAATGGTGCAACATTCGTACAGGGCATTCTTAAAAAATCTTGGACCGATATGGGTATTAATACTTTTCTTAAAAGTTTTTATAGAGTGTTTCGAAATAGTTACAGAAAGAGAGAATGTAAAACTAACCTTAAGAACAAATCACAATTAAAGTGGGTTACTAAAGGAATACGTACCTCCAGCAAAATGAAACGTTTCTTATGTGCACGTGTTACGACGACAACGAAACGCAGTGCCAATACCACGAACTGTCACTGTCACCTGTCACCTGTCAACGTCAACGTAAAACCACGCTACGATAATTTGACACATAACCTCTTCTAACGCTCTCATGAATGTACCACTATTTTACAAAATTGGAATAAATCCTGTCTAAATCTAAAACCTCGTATTCTTTGCAAGAGTCCAGCTATCCAGCCGTAACATTTGATCCTTCGAGCCCGGTTATACACACGGAACCAGCTGTCACGGGATTCCATTGCTGAGAATACGCAACGGTGACAAGGAGAAAAAACAAAGAGAAAACGCGCAGAAGTCCGTTACCTGTACTTACGCATGCTGGTAAGGCGAGCCAACCACGATCTCCATCCGCTTCCACCTTCCTCTTGTGTTAATACTGTGTTTTCTCTGCTTATTCCAGTGCTTTGTAAAAACTGCGCTTACGCACGCACACGCACGTTAACAGTGGTACATCAGCTCAACAAAGCATCGGCACAGCATTTAGCCAGCACGACACAGCTTACGCAGGCTTGTGGTGTGTAGATTCCGAAACTGTAAGTACCTCAGCTTCTTATTCGCACACGAAATGGCTACGTCACCGAAACTTACTTTGAATATTGAAAGAACCGATTTGATAAGAAAACGAGGTACAGTTAAAGCTAAATTAACTACATTCAAAAAGTATATTTGTTCTTTGGACAATCAGGTTTTATCTGAAGTGCAACGCGCAGAGTTAAAGTTAAGAATTGCAAGGGCTGCAACACTGTTAAATGCTTTTGAGGATTGTCAGGATTCTATGAGCTATTCTACACAAGTTTCTGCCGATACAGAAAAAGATTTAGAATCCTTGGAAATCTTTGAATCCGAGTATTACAGTACTTTAGCTAAGGCTCAGTGTTTGTTAGGTTGTGAGGAAAGTAATGCTAATGACACTCTAAAACAAGCGCATACAAAATTAGATTACATTAAATTACCTGTAATTTCCATTCCTGAATTTGATGGCACTTATGAGCACTGGTTACAATTTAGGGATACTTTTCAGTCCCTCATTCACAACTCAAAAGATATTACAAATATACAAAAGTTTCATTATTTAAAATCAGCGTTGAAAGGAAGTGCTAGCTTAGTTATAGATTCACTTCAATTCTCTGCTAGTAACTATGTAGTGGCATGGGAGTTACTACTGAGTAGGTACGATAACAACCAGCTTCTTGTACACAATCACATCAAGTCATTGTTTACCATTCCTATGCGTACTAAGGAGTCACCTAGTCAGTTACGCCAATTGATAGATAATGTACTTAGAAATCTACGCGCATTAAAGATTTTAGGAGAACCCACCGAGCACTGGGACACTATGATTATTTATTTAGTTGTATCAAAGTTAGATCAGGTGACCGAGCGTGAGTGGGAACAACATAAATCTACACTTTTACCCAAAAGTAGTGAGTCAAAAGATAAACTTACAGTGGATCAATTATTGCAGTTTCTCAAAGGTCGTGCAGATATGCTAGAAACCATAAATGTATCGCATAGTAAGTACACACAACAGTCTCACTTACAAGATAAAAAGAAACACAGTACATGTCCGCAAAATGTACCCAAGGTTCACTGTAACGTCACAACTAACAAATCAGCTGACTCAAAGGGCAAGGGTAAAGTGCCTAATAAGTACTTATGTTATCTGTGCAATTCACAACATCCACTATATTCTTGTCAACAATTTTTAGATCTCAATAAAAATGAAAGGTTGAAAGTAGTTAATGAGAAAGGTCTATGTAAGAACTGCTTGAGAGTTGGTCATTCTTCAGATGAATGTAAGTTTGGTCCGTGTCGGAAATGCGAACAAAAGCATAATTCGTTACTATGTAATGACAATTCTGAATCACGCGCAGTAACATTAGTGACGTCGGCGCAGGGCCAAACAAATACTGAGGAATTATTGAATGATATCAACAGTGGTGAGTTCAACGCACACAGCCGCGCGCTGCAGGCAGGTACACACGCACACACCTCCGCCAGCTGGTCGCCCGTTTTGCTGTCTACGGCCTTAATAGAAATACCTGATCACACAGGAATCTATCACAAAGCGCGGGCGGTCTTAGATAGTGGTAGTGAGCGTTGTATAATCACACAAAAATTATGCGATGAATTAAACCCGCCAATCATACAGTCCACTTATAATATCCATGGTGTAGGAAGCTGTGTGTCACAATGCACACAGACTTGTGACATTGAATTTAGAGCACCAAACAGCAATTACACAGAACGCATGAAATGTTTAGTTTTACCGAAAATAACGTCAAACTTACCTTCCCTTAAACTTGATAGAATACAATTTAATATTCCTACCAATATAAAGCTTGCAGATCCATGTTTTTATGAAAGTTTACCTATTGATATTTTGATAGGTGCCGATTTATTTTGGAATTTACTGAGTGAAGGGAAAATGAAGTTGGCTAATGGTGCGTTCCTTCAAAACACCAAACTTGGTTGGATAGTGTCAGGTTCGGTACAAACTAACATTAAAACAAAAAACATTAAATGTCATTTCACGCAAACATTTGAACATCCTTTAGACGAACAGTTACGCAAATTCTGGGAAGTCGAGGAATTACCTTCATGTTCGGATAAGACACGCAGTGATGATGAACAGGCATGCGAGGAACATTTCGTGAATACGACGACGCGGTCCGAAAGCGGTAGGTTCTGTGTACGCATACCTTTAAAATCATCGCCGAACACGTTAGGTGAAACTAGATCGATTGCCGAAAATCGATTTTATGCGCTCGAAAAACGTCTCGAACGCAATCCCGTGTATAAAAAAATGTACACGGAATTCATACACGAATACATTAACCTAGGTCACATGAGTAAAATACAAACATATGGTACACCGCACTACTTCATGCCACATCATGGTGTGTTTCGTGAACATTCCACCACAACAAAGTTACGAGTTGTATTCAACGCAAGTCAACCATCGTCGAATGGTATTTCATTAAATGATTTACAACTTGTAGGCCCGCCTATACAGGGTGATTTAATTGCCATATTGTTAAGATTTCGCGAAAATAGGTATGTAGCATGCGCGGACGTAGAAAAAATGTACCGTTGTATATTTGTAGATGAAAATCAACGTGACTTACAATTAATTTTGTGGCGAGATAATCCGTCTGATCGGCTAAGTGTATATCAATTGAACACTGTAACATATGGCCACGCCGCAGCGCCATTTCTTAGTTGCAGATGCCTCAAACAGCTAGCGATCGAATGTACACCTAACGCGACGAAACCAGTCGAGTCCGATACGATACCGTCACGACCACGACACGACGTCGATTCGGAGGTTGCTCAGACGATCAACGACAACTTCTATGTAGACGACTTAGTCTGTGGGGCATCTACTATACCTAAGTTAATGTCGATATGCCAAGATACAACTAAGGTGTTAAGTACAGCATGTTTACCACTTAGAAAATGGGTTTTTAACTTTAATCATGAAAATCAAAATAACACACAAGATATTTCTAAAAACCTGTCTTTAGGTGAACACGCCCACAGAACTTTGGGTCTAGGTTGGTATAACAAGTCAGACGAATTATACTATCACACACAAGTTGAACATGACACGGAAAACATTACTAAACGCATCATTTTGTCAGTGTCATCACAAATATTCGACCCGCTAGGTATGTTGAGTCCAGTTATAACTATAGCTAAAACATTATTGCAAAGGTGCTGGTTACTAAAACTTGACTGGGATCAACCTGTACCAAACGACGTCGCAAAAGTATGGGTTAAATTTCTTGATAATTTAGATCGACTAAATCACATTCGCATACCACGTTATGTTATGTGTTCTAACCCAGTGCGGATCGAGCTACACATTTTTACGGACGCATCACAGGTAGCTTACGGCGCATGCGCTTACATACGCACTATTGATAATGGATCAGCTGTTACAATGCGCTTGTTATGCTCAAAGGGCAAAGTTGCGCCTACTGCGCCGACAACTATTCCTCGCTTAGAGTTATTAGGGGCTGTGCTCGGTGCGCGTTTATATACCAAAATAAGTCAATCTTTGCGTTCGCCGATCAATGCCGTTGTATTCTGGTCTGATTCAACGATTGTTTTAGGTTGGTTAGGAATGCCGACTAACTTACTTAAAACTTATGTACAGAATAGGGTTGGAGAAATTCATAAATTAACGAAAGGTTGTCCGTGGCGCCATGTCAGTGGGAAAGAAAATCCTTCGGATTTGGTGTCGCGAGGGCAAACTGTAGACGCACTCAGCTCATGCGATTTGTGGTGGAACGGTCCCACGTTCCTACACGATCAAGATTTTAAAATTTCGAATTTTGATTTAAATTTAGTTCCACAAGACTTACCCGAAGTAAAAAATATTAGTAACACGCTTGTTATAAATCAAAAAGAAAACGTAGATTTATTTACCTTTAGTAGATTTTCTCAATTCAGCCGCTTGACGCGTACGGCTGCCTATGTACTTAGATTTGTACATAACGCGCGCAATAAAGGCAGTAAACGCACAGGTCCGCTCACGGTTGATGAGTTGAGTAAGTCTACTACTCTATTGGCAAGAATTTCACAAAGGGAATCTTTTCCAGATTTACACGAAATACTTGCCAGCAACAAACCGGTAAAAAACGCACATTTATCGAACCTGAACTTATTTATCGACAGTCAAGACTTAATTCGAGTTGGAGGTCGCATAGAAAACTCGCCTTTATTTACGTTCGATAAAAAACACCCCATCTTGCTTTGCAGTAAACAACATTTTACCGTTCTTCTCTTCCGGTTTGAACATAAACAAATGATGCATGCAGCACCTCAGCTTTTGCTGTTTAATATCAGGGAAACTTGGTGGCCTGTAGGTGGTAGGAATCTCGCGAGAAAAACAGTACACAGTTGTATTAAATGCGCCAGAATGCGCGGGAGTTTAGCCACCCCTATCATGGGAAACCTTCCTAAAGAGCGACTAGTGTCAGGTTTTCCGTTCATGGTGTCCGGAGTCGATTATTTTGGACCAGTGCTCATATTGAATCGTAAAGGCAGGGGTGCAAGAACACAAAAGGCGTACGTTTGTTTATTTATCTGTTTTAGTACACGCGCGGTTCACTTAGAACTACCTCTCTCTAACTCTTACCTTTTGGCTCTTAAACGCTTTATTTCACGTCGTGGTAAACCGAGTGAAATTTATTCCGACAACGGAAAAAACTTTGTTGGTCTATAGAACGAATTTACTAGGTTTCTAACATCATGTTCAAACGACGTAAAGGAATACGCAGCTTCACAAAGTATTAAATTTCACATGATTCCACCATACGCTAGCCATTTCGGGGGCAAATGGGAAGCAGGGGTAAAAAGCTGTAAATACCACTTGAGACGTGTCGTAGGCAACGCGCATTTAACCTACGAGGAATTTTGCACAGTATTAGTTCAAGTCGAGGCTATCCTAAATTCCCGGCCACTTACTCCCATTTCCTCTGACCCACATGACTACATTCCGCTCACCCCTGCTCACTTTCTGGTTGGCCGTCTGCTGACTGCGCCTGTGCATGCTAACGTGAAGGACGCGCCGATTCACAGCGTCACCCGCTATCAGCGCCTTGAGCAAATAAGGCATCACTTCTGGAGCCGCTGGTCTAAAGAGTATGTTTCCGAGCTACAGACGAGAACGAAATGGAAACATCAAGGGACTGATCTCAAAGAGGACACACTCGTACTCATCAAAGATGACAACCTGCCACCGTTGAAATGGAATCTTGGCCGCATCGTGAAGACATACCCAGGTCGCGATGGAGTCTCCAGGGTCGCCGACATCCGCACTGCCACCGGCGTCACCCGACGAGCCTTTTCGAAAATCTGTCCGCTGCCGCCCAATGACGACTAGTCCTACGCTTCTACTACACTTCACACACATCATTAAAACATCATTGAAACCTTCAGCTTCCAAGGCCGGGAGTATGTTACGACGACAACGAAACGCAGTGCCAATACCACGAACTGTCACTGTCACCTGTCACCTGTCAACGTCAACGTAAAACCACGCTACGATAATTTGACACATAACCTCTTCTAACGCTCTCATGAATGTACCACTATTTTACAAAATTGGAATAAATCCTGTCTAAATCTAAAACCTCGTATTCTTTGCAAGAGTCCAGCTATCCAGCCGTAACAGCACGTAATGGAAATAATCTTGAACCGAGTGTTTTAAACTACAAAAACATGTACATTAGGTTTTACAGAAGGATTGTTACTAAAGCTAAAAAACTTGCTATAATGACACAAATAAATAAATCAAAAAATGTGGGTAAGGAAATTTGGAGAGTTGTAAATAAATGCACTAATAAAGAGAAAGGGATTCAACGGGAACTTAGGTTTAAGGTGGATGGTCGAATTGTACTGGATCCAGAGGAAATAGCTAACTTACTAGTGAATCAATTTGATTATAAAGTTGCTACTGACAGGAATGAAAAAGACCATGCTGCGGCATTACTTCATTTATACGCGAGCAAGGTTAGTAGTGACATGCATATTTCTGCTACCACTCCTGACGAGATTTGTACCATAGTTAAAAGAATGGAAAATAAACATTCCTGTGGGTATGATGAAGTTCCGATTTGTGTGTTCAAGGAGCACATTGAAATATTAGCCGAGCCTCTATCAATTTTTTTTAATAAATGTATAAAAGATGCCGTATTTCCAGAACAACTAAAAATGGCGAAAGTAATACCTGTGTATAAGAAGGGAAGTAAATCTGATCCTAAAAACTATAGACCTATCTCTCTATTACCGGTTCTATCAAAATTATTTGAAAATATACTCAAAATTCGACTCTTAGCACACCTACGTGAAAATCGTGTTTTAAATAGAAGGCAATTTGGGTATCAAAAGGGTGTTGGAACTTCGGACGCCATATATACGTTATTAGATGATGTGATAAGTAAAATTAATAATAAAATGAAAGTTGCAGGGATTTTCCTTGATTTAAGTTCCGCTTTTGACACAATTGACCATGAATTGCTTCTGACTAAAATGAGTCATTACGGAATCAGGGGAAATGCTTTAATACTGTTCTCATCCTACTTAAAAAACAGGCAGATGTACGTTGAAATTGACAAAATTGAGAATAATTATAAGAAAAGCTATAAATCCAAAATTGTACGCATATCGACGGGTGTTCCACAGGGATCTATTTTAGGACCTATCTTATTTTTATTATTTATTAATGATTTGATTAATTATCTAAAAACAATTTTACCGGACATTGAATTAGTAATTTTCGCAGATGACACAAATGCTATAGTGGCAGCTAATGATATGGCAGAGTTGACAGAAAGGGTGAAGGCTACGCTACAAGCTTTTCATGGGTGGTTCACAGCAAATAAATTGTTGATTAATAGTAAAAAGACTCAATTAATGTTATTTAAAACTACGGCCCGTAACAAAGATAAATTAAATGTTGAATTAAATAAAGTCGAAATTGAAAACGCTGTCGAAGTAAAATTTTTGGGTATACGCATTGATCAACTGTTAAACTGGAAACCGGAATTAAAAGCTATTGATGCGTCGGTATCATCGGCATGTTACGCTCTGCGAACCCTGAGAAATGAAATCAGCATAGAACAGCTAAAAGTTGTATATTTTGCGCTGGTGGAGTCAAAAATTAGATATAGCATACTTTTCTGGGGAAATAGCTATGAATATAACAGTAGAAGAGCTTTCATACTACAAAAACGTGCTATTCGTACCATGGTCCGCATCTCTCAAAGGGAAAGTTGCCGGCAACACTTTACTAATTTAGGTATACTTACAGTACCAAGTCTTTATGTACTGGTACTTTTAAGCAATATGGCCAAAAACATGCATGACTATGAGACAGTAGAGGAACGGCAGATAAGGGAAAGCACCCGTAGAATGGACTTGAAGAATAAGAATTGCATCTTAAACAATCTAAGAATTGTGAGTCACAGTCCACGATACCAGTCAGTAACATTATTCAATAAATTGCCTTTACACATTAAAAGTACTGTCTACAATAGCGGCTTCAAAACAAAACTAAAAAATTACCTTTTGGATAAGTGTCTATATGCAGTAGAAGAATTATAATTTTAATAAACACCTTCTATTATAAAATTGATGAAAAATAAATTTATTATTTTTGATTACCTAATGAATTTTGAATTTGTAATGTTATTTGATATGCTATTACTACATAATAAGTGTTTGTGTATAAATTATGTTGTGTAAATTATTGTTACTATTGATTAAAATGACTATAAACTATTACAATATTGATGAGTTACTAAGTTGATACCTATGAAAATAATGTCTTTATGCGATATTCAATTATTTATTATTTTGTGATGTTTCATGGATTTGATGTGTTATGTTTTAATTATTTTAATTCAATTTTTGACATTGATGAATTTCTGTTATGACGAATATATATTTCTATGAGTAAATGATTTTGACAACTGATCAATTAAAAATGGTAGTTATGATATTGTTTTCAAAATGGATTATTGTAAGGATTGATTATTATCTATTATTTTAAATGATATAATTATTATTATATTTTAAATAAAAAAAAAAGACCTTAATGAAGTTTTGGCATGTCTAAATATTTTAATGATAGGTTTAATGATTGAATTGTAGTTATAATTAACTCTTTTAAATTAATTATTATTGAACATTGCTTTATGTTACTGTTGGTCTAACTATTCTTCCACATAACTGGTAATATTGGTATATTTGTTAATGATTAATTTCTTGTTATGTTGACCTTAGCTTTGTTAATAATTTAACTTGAATAACGATGGAATTTGTTTTTATTAATTTATTTACTATACTGTCTCTTATGTTCTTTTTTTTTGTAACACATTCAGATACAATGTAAATTGTTATTGAATAAATGAAATGAAATGAAATGAAATGACCCAAAAAGACATAGTTAAGTGCTGCAGATAAAATTTTACTGCAGTAAATGCCAAAAGAAACAACAAAGAATGTTTGTAAACGTTTATTATTTCACAACTATTTCGCAATGTAGGAAACCTATAACAGTAACAAAGCACCCAAGTCACAAAGGCTAAACATTTATGTCCCGACAATGGACCCTTTAAAACATAATAAAAGCCCACAATACAAGCGAATCACCACTTTCAAATTAACTGCTATAAAAAAACTCGTAGGTACAGGGAATCCCAGTTCATTTGTAAACAGGCAAATGTTTCAAGAAACTAATTTTGTTCTGGTTTTGCTGGGAAAGTGGGTTGCTACGCTAGACAGATATTTTTAGTTTTACCACATTATAAATCATCGCGGATTTCCCAATTAAGTCTAATTTTTGTGGTTTTAATTAGGTAAGTATTAGAGGCGGGCTTATTAGCGGAATAAAATATATGAATGCTTATTAAGTACAGACTATAATATAATGTGGGGAATCCGGAAATTCCCTGTGTGCTGTGGTTTGTCCATTAGATAAAAAAATGAAGTGCTTCATATTCTTTAGTTATTGTTATCGTATTCGGGAAACCCTTAATAATTCCGACGTTTAAACGATAACAAAAATATGTTGAGTATTGTTTATTATGTTCCTTAGAGAAAGTAATATTGAAATTGTACATAAACAAGTAACTGTTCTACATAATATTCTTCAGTCTTCGTGCAAGAATAAAGTTCCACGAATTGCCTTTTATTCCTGACTTTTTATGAGTTTCTATTTATAGACTGAGCTGGTTCTTAGCAGGATAAACTTTTACATTGGATCAATGAACCGGTGGCGGTTGCTGAGCGTAGGAAATGCTGGAATGTCTACACGATGGAGTCTGCAACTCGTGGGCGAGTGTAAGGTTACTTAGGGTTGCGTTTCAAGATTCCGATGCACCGAGGATCGACATGAACATTGTAGAAACCTTCTTCTACATAGATACAGCAGCAAGTCATCCACAGACATCAACAGAATTATCTTTACAATAGTATAAGAAAAGTCACTCTCGCTGTTTGCACGCTTAGATCTTTTAAACTAGGCAACGGATTTTAATGCAGTTTTTAGCAATAGAGTCTTTCGATGGTGAGGAAGGTTTATATGTAGTTTATATTTACATTGCACCCGTGTGAGGCCGTTTCGGGTCGCTTACTACTACTTACTTCATACATTTTTACTTTTTCTTGAAATGTTTACGTCGCGTCGGTTAGGTATTACGCTTAAGGCCCGTAATCCATCAAAGCGGAGACGAGCAGAGTGGAGAGGAGATGTGCCAAATTCGACCAATCACAGGAAGGGCGAAAGACCAGATGTAAATTTTAACTAATGTGATTGGCCGATTTCCGCACATCTCCTCTCGTCTCCGCTCCTCTCCGCTTTGGTGGATTACGGGCCTAACAGTGATATTGCAGTGATTCCCAAATTCCATCTGTTCTGTGCTGTATTTTTTCCCCATTTATCGGTTGTCTGGTTTGAAATTGTGGCTTTCCCGCGAAAACATTGGGTTTTTACTATGCACTAACTAACATTTAATCACGACAAAAATAAAACAAGGAGAAAAGAGTAAATGTGATTTTGTGGCATAGCCAGACAGACAGAACTTGATGAATTTTTGATTATGAGCTATCTAATCTAAACAGTCATACTTTATGTTAAAATACATTCTAATTTAACACACCTCAGTGATAGCCAGTGTGACCGTCGGGCTGCCAAGTCATGGGTCTCAAGTTCGAACCTAAGATACGCTCTTCTGATTTGGATCCATGTTCTTGTTCGTATTGTATAATTATCACTTGCCTCAGTGACTGTACTCTATGAAAAAGTTCATTTAAGATAACAAATTACAACTAAGCAAACAACAGACTAAGAAGTCGCTCTACAAAGTTGTAGAGCCACATCTCTCTCTTTCTTGAAAACTAACAAGGCAAGTTAAATAAAAGCTTATAAAATAAAAAAAAGCTATTTATTAGTAACTAGCTTTTGCCCGCGACTTCGTCCGCGTTTCCGTCGTTTTTCGTAAAAAAATACCATTATGTCCTTCCTCACGGTTCAGTGGTTTTGATGTAACAGACAGATTAATTTTCGTATTTTAGTAGGGAAATACAATAATGTCAATCCACAATACTGTTGAAAAATATCACAAAAAGGAACCGCAGAATATTATTATTAATAGCTGTGCCCGCGACTCCGTCAGCGTGTAACTCCTTGTATGTTATTTAGTTAATGTATTGGTAATATTGTTTAGATCACTTTCACATGAGGCTTAAGTAGGTACCTATATAGGAGCAGCGGTGGCCCAGTGGTGGCGGCCCCGACTTACGAACAGTAGGTCGTGGGTTCGAACCCAGGCAGGCACATTACTTTGTGTAATTTATTTCATCACCGCTGCTCTCAAAACGGTGAAGGAAAACATCGTGAGGAAACCGGCATGTCTTAGAACCAAAACATTCGAAGACATGTGACATCTACCAATCCGCACTGGGCCCGCGTGGTAGATTATAGCCCATTCCCTCTCTAAGAGAGGAGGCCTGTGTCCCAGCAGTGGGAACATTAATAGGCTGTTGATGATGAGGTACCTATAGCGTTCTATAGGTAAAACTTCAGCCCAAAGCTTCCGGGTAAACTATGTTGAAAGTTGACCCGTCCGGCACGTGAACATAAAGATTTCTAGAACTGCTAACCCGGGTAAGAGCGACATATAACTGACCATCCGAGAAACAACTGACACCGAGATCTACTCCAGCAACACGAAAATTCTGCCCTTGAGCCCTATTAATTTAGTAGTCACTTAAAATAAATACCTAACTACTATAATTAATAAAAGTATCTACGCTTTTACCTACTTAATACAAAAATAAAATTGATTATAAATTAGCCAAAACTTACCTATCGGTATCTAAAAATCTATGCGTACTACTTCCCCTAAAAAGAAATAAAATACGAACTATTAATAATTTGTAATTTGAACGAATATTTAAACACTACCAAAATAACTACTTAATACCTATTTTATAAAATAACAACAAAAGAAATTCAAATAAACTATTTAAAGACTAAAAGTCGCGCTGATAAGCACGGTTTGTTAATATCAATTATTATTATTGTCTGTCAATAAGGTCGAACGCTGAACGCATCAACAGCCAAATATTGAATGAAGCTCGCTCCCGTTACACAAAAATAATCCTTATGGCATGATTCAGTATTCACGCGCAGCTTATTAGCGTATTTCATATTTGGTTCAGTTTGATGTTTCTATACCGATTACTATGATTCTTTTTTTTATTGAATAGGTAATAATATTAACTTCTTTTAATTAGGGATGAGTGAGAGTATTATAAACGTAAGAGTAAACAAATATAATCAGAAAGCTCCGAACTGCTAAGCTATCGGGAGTTACACGTGTTATTGTGAGTCAACCATAAAAGATAGACATATGCTGTTGTGGGATATTTTTTAGATAATTTTATGTAGAACATTTCCGTCATAAATAATTTCTATGTAGCTTTAACCATTAAGGCTACACACGCGACGGAAGCTTAAAAAATGGAGCAACTTCTCCCGTTTTCCCAACATTTCCCTTCACTGCTCTGCTCCTATTGATTGTAGCGTGATGAAAAGTATACTATAACCTCCCCAGGAGTATGAAGAATAATTGTACCAAGTTTCGTTAAAATCCGTCGAGTAGTTTTTGTTTCTATAAGGAACATACAGACAGGAGGACAGACAGACAGACAGACAGACAGACAGACAGACAGACAGACAAAAATTTTACTGATTGCATTTTTGGCATCAGTATCGATCACTAATTACCCCCTGATAGTTATTTTGAAAATATATATCATGTACAGAATTGACCTCTCTACAGATTTATTATAAGTATAGAAGATTAAAGAGGAAATAAAATATTACAAGGCAAGTAGTTTTTTCAAATGGGAAACTTCCTTACACTTTAAATATTCCAACACATTGTTGCACCTACGTGCAACAGACCATGTAAAGACAAACCATTTCTTAGTTTCATAATTACAGGAAAAAAATTGGCGCAGACGATCCAAACATGCATTCAAAACTATCTATTGTTCTTCGGATGACTCAGAAGGAAAATGTGTATTTTTCGATGATTGTACGTCACTTTAGATTCAGACTAGGTTTTGCCAGCGGATTCACTCCTGTAGAGGTCGGCAAATATCCCATAGGGATGTACTATCGGAATAAACAGTACTCTATTATCCTAGGTCATGGTCTACCGTTTTTTGTGCGCAAAATTTAATCGAAATCGGTTCAGCCGTAAAGGCGTGAAGAGGTGACAGACATATATAGTTACTTTCGCATTTATAACATTACTAGTTCAGTATAATGCACCATTGTTTGATCAAGACGTCACGGTACACCACATCTGATTCTTGGAGCTGCACACCAATGATGCACTCAATGCAATGACGCTATAAGAATGATTTCCGCAAGACGTCACAGGTATTCCGACCTCTGTAGCAGTTTATAGAATAACCACAAACTATGCAATCATCATCGTGATTACCATAACAGCCGAAATACGTCCCAGCCTTCCTCAAGAGTCACCACATCGCCCGGCCATCACTAGACCAGTTCTGGCTTTCTAGATGCAAGCAACTGAATACCAGTATTTTACATAAAGCGCCTGCTTATCTGACCTCCACAGCCTAGTTAATAATATGGTACCCCTTTTTTAGGAGGGTGGGAAATCATCAAATGACTCCTCCCGCTCTAGACAGAGCGGTAGGGAGTGTTAGACTTCTACTGGCTAAAAACCACCCATGTTCCTTCTTAGCCCTTTGTGTCGACGCCGCGGTATCTCTTTCGAACAACCCACAGACCCGACGGGAATATGGTAACCATAATGGTACCCCTTGAAAAGACTTGTTGTTAGACTTTCAGGCCACTGATTACCTGTTACGATTGTTAAATGATTTGAAATGACAGCCGGGATCAACGGCTTAACTTGCTTACCCAGGCACGGAGGAAACTTGTGGGTGATCACACAACAACCTAGGCAAGTTTAGTGCGGCTTAAACTAAATATGTTATTATCTAGCCACGAGTTCCTTCCTGACTATGCAATGATGTTAATATCTTGATGATATTTAAATGGATAGGTCAATGATTTCTATTTCCTTCTCTGAGACATACCTATCGATTTATAGCAAGGAGTACAGGAGTATCGATTCGAGAGAAGTAACCTTTGATTTTAAAACCTACCAAGCAGCTCGTGCAAGTGACCTGCGGTTTACCTCTTACATAACATGCATTTAAACACGCTGGAATTTCCGAATAGAATCTGACAGGGAAAAATGTGATAGTAAAACCCCAAAAATGCAGTAATTACGTGTGCAAGGCATTGATAGTCTTCTACGTTTTTAGTAGGTAACGCAGTCACACAGTGAAGGAAAATATTGTGAGGAATCCGGAATGACCCAGAACCGAAAAAATCGAGGACATGCGACACGTAACAACTGACGCTGGGTTGGGGTTCTTGCACAGTTAGGAGACTAGCGTCTCAGCAGTGGGAGCCTGACTGTCCATGACCTAAACATCTGTGGAAACCTGGACAGCTCTGTCGTTTACTTCATTCAAGTTTTGGTGGGTGCATGTAAGTGCTATGTGGTGAATCCTGGGTGATACTACATGTGTAAATAAGTAATAGGTTTATTATTTCAGGTTACTAATCGCTTCGTTTTAGGGGATCGGACAAAAAAAAACTAATTAGTCCGTCAGATAGATTTCCTAAAATTATTGGACACGTATTTTTTCTTTTTTCACGTAAACTTAAAATGAAGACGATACAGTGCTTCGAAAACTCGTGTGACGTCATATGATAGTACGTTTTGACGACACAAGTGACGTTTCAAGCCCCACTCCAAGATCTTTGACACGTTTTATCTTCGTAATTTTTTATTGATTTGATAAAACAAAAAACACGTATCATATTTTTCGATAATCTAACTTACGGACTAAACAGAATCATATTATTTTGACCCTGTCCGATCCCCTATTATGATCGAACTTCACGTACTTTAGTTGCGCACAACAGACAAGAGAGGAGGTGTGGCGTATACCGTCATGAGGTTTCTACATTTCGGGTTGCTACGTACTGGTGGAACAAACTCTGAGGCATCTATCGTGAAGACGAAGATAAGCATTTGTGGTCAGCTGTCATCTACCTACTTTACCTGTGCAATTCTAGTTGCTATATGAACATTTATTGGTTTATTTCCTCTTTATTGTTCAGCCAATTTTAGGACGGCCTTATCAAATCCTAATATGGATTTAATTAGTTTTAGTGCAGTTTTGGAATAATATAGCATTTTGGGAAGCCCGTTCCAGTAATTATTCCTATTTTAAGTAGTACCTATACCTACCTAAGTTCCTCTACCTAGGTAGATGGTTAATTTCCTGTGAGTTCGCTTATACACTAATTTTAGTGAGCACGGTCTTGCATATCTATTTAATAATGTGTACAATTTTGGAACTTATTGTTATTCTTATTCTATATGGAACCCTAAATTTAAAAATATACACACAAATTTAGGTAACGGCGAACTTAACTTAGAAATAGGCTTTTTTATAGCAAACTTATATTTACTTTCAGGAAACGGATAAAAATAATAACTAGGTAGGTATATTTGTTTTCAGTAGTGGACGGGACACTAAAACGGTTACACTTATTCAGTAAGAGAACTTTCCTTACAACATTCTTAAAAATATCTATGTATTTAAACGACTTAGATTCTTTTACTTTTGCATAAAAGACAGCTGTTACCTATTGCAGTTTTGCAAAACTGCAATACTTACGTACACGGTCAAAATGTGCACAGATATAATTAAAAACAAAAAAACAATTAAAATGAATGATTTACAAGGGAATTATAAAACGAGCGAATAAAAAATAACTAAGCGACTGATGATGATATACTGTTTTAATAACTTGAGCGGTATGAATTTGAGTAAGCGAAAAATAAACTAAATTAACGACGAATATTGATTAATAATAAAATCCAGAACGAGCTTACAAAAAGTAAGTTGTGATTAATCCATTTCAGATATTAAAATTACTAAGTGAGCGACAAAATTACTAAGTGAGCGACTAGAAATACACAAAGGGTAACTTAAATATTAAAATAGAGACGATTTTTCCAATTGAGGTTTTACATATCGAACTACCAAAAAGTTCACTTTGAGCAACGTTTTGTAAGCTGCTTTATTAATGACTAGCTTTTGCCAGCGGCTTCGCCCGCGTGAAAATGACGATTTTCCATACAAACTTTCATCCCCTATTTAAATCCCTTAGGGGTTGAATTTCGAAAACTCCTTCCTTATTCCTTGTCTACACTATAAAGGGAACCTCTGTGCAAAATTTCAGCTTTCTAGGTCCAAGAGTTTGGGCTGGGCGTTGATGAGTCAGTCAGTCAGTCAGTCAGTCAGTCAGTCAGTCAGGACTTCTCTTTTTATTTATATAGATTATTGGTTACTGATATTCTATTTGAGGTCCTGTGTTTTTTATTTTGATAACATTTTTTATGAAAACTACAACGTAACGTTGTCACTCATACAAATATTAGGTCGCTCAAATATTATGAAGCTACTCATTTTGTATTTTAAGTAACTCAAATTAATGTTTGTAAGTTGCCGTTCTGTTGATTTCTTGTCGCTCGCAGTCAGTCGCTCACTTAGTAATTCTGTGATCCAAATTAATTATTTTTGTCACCTAAAATTTTAATTTACAGTCACTCGTATAAATACAGCCCTTTAATACGTGGTAATCGTTTTAATAGCGTCAGTGAACCTTCCAGCCTGTATAGTGGTTGCAAATGTATTGTAAGTTTCATAATGTTAAAATCATCGTTGTTTGTATATTCCGCTGAGCTGAGAAAACCCCTTTCGTATGTCATTTAGGTCAGTAAGATTCTAATTTCCCAGAAGTCTAATGTACAACAAATCGGTCTTTCCCCGGGTGACACCAAAAAAATCCGCTTTCCGGTCGCTCCGGAAACGTTCGGGGCCACCACGGCATTCCTCTGTATCTTAGCATCAACATTTGTATATTTACGAAAACATTATGCAACTGCGTCGACTCTCGGGTTTTTTATTGGAACCTTTGACTCATAAAAGTAATTAATCTTCGTCGAATTGTAATCTGTTTTCGATAGTTTCTTTTTGTTTTGCAAGCGACGTGGATCTGCAGTGTTGTCCACGAGGCGCGTGCGTCACTGATTGTTAGCGGCATGATGTAATACATCGTAGACGAGCCCCTTATTTGTGTTACTGATTAACATAAACGTAAAACGAGTTCGTTAAGTCATTACTTATTTGGCTTAAAACATACAGAATTACGTGACTATGAAGTACAAAGTATTTTCACGGGATCCTGTCAAAAACTCTGATAATACCCTTTCGTTACGTTCGCCGAAATTTTGCGAACTTTAACTAGCTGATACTCACTGACAGTCTACCTTTTCGTTAAAAAACTCCGTTAAGCCCGTTGATGGAGCCAATCCAATTTTGTGTGTCTGTATCTGTGTGCGCGCGTGTTAAAAATGGTTACCGTTTAACGAGCCGAGGCCTCACGCAGTTTGTCAATGTCACCACACATCACCCGGGTTGTTCCTCTACTTCATTCTTTACGGATAACCGTTTTTCATCGCCGGAATCGTAAACATGCGTAACTGCGTAGTAAACATTGTTGTGAAAAACCAAAATGCGTTTTCCACGAACAAATTCGTGATGTTCTAAAAGGAAAGCTTTATCGCAGCGACTCATAATCGTAGGAATAAAATTGTTTACTACTAGTGACGTCATTCGGAGACAGACTCGTAAAACGTAGTGATAATTTAATTGCCTTTTAGAACTCGAGAAATAAAACATGTGCATTATACACCATACTCTGCGCATACTGCATCAAGTTAGTCTAGGGAAACCCCATAAAAATGTTGCATCGTGAAAAATATTAAAGCTGCTTTAGCTGTTTGATGTCCATTTGTCTTTTGAGAGGATAATATTAAAGTAAAGGATGCAGATTTTACTAGCAACGGGTCCATATTGGCTCACCTAAAGTTCTTTATCCGAAATTGTTCTTCCTAACGATTTGTAATCCGAATGATCACTCTTCCTAAAATTTTTCATCCTAAAGTTTTCATTCATACTATTTGTAGTCCTACCGACGATGTTCATAACACTCATGTTTCCGAAAATTGGAATTCATAATATCATTAGTGTAAATATATTTAAACTCCTACTGTTTTGTATCCTAACGCTTTTATTCCTAAACATAATTACCATAATATTTTCACTCATACAACTGTTTAGAATGATTAAAGGTCGTTTCACTGATTTTTGTCTTGAAATAAAATAAATGAATGAAATTCAGGTCAGAGTGTCGTCTTGGGGACTATGAAAAAAATACTTAGAAAAATTTCGCGACCAATTTCGAGGTAGCGCTCGCCGGCCGCTGCCGCGGCACCGCTCGCTTTGCTCGCTCGGCTCGCGCGTAGTTGGTCACAGTTCTAACCTAACCTAACCTATGGATATCTTTGCATAGTATATAAGGTCCCATTAAAATAGGTGGACAAATTTTAACACAGCGTTTAGTAAGCCTAACTAAAGACATCTAAACAAAAAAAAAACACTATATATAAACTGATTTTATTTTGACTTAAAATAATAAATTGCCGGCACTCTAGAACAAACTCATCCTATAAAAGTAGGTATTTTATTTCTTATTCTTATATTTTTTTTTGCTATTGTCCTTATTTTAGCGGTCTGAATGATTTCGAAAATTTTGTCCACCTATTTTAATGGGACCTTTTATAATACTGATTATTATGAATAAAAAGTAATATAAACAAAAAAAAGATATGACTTTGAATAATAGTGTAATAGATGTTTATTGCTACAGACATTATGAAGTCGAATGCTTCGGAATTAAAACATTAGAGACAGAGAAGTTAGGAATTGCGATTGTTAGGATGAAAAATGTTAGGAAGAACATTTTCGGATTTCCAATTATCGGAGTTGAAATTTTAGGTGAACTTTGGCGCACCCCATATAATTATATACAGCATAGCTGCTAATTTTACAGTAGGTACCTATAGACTCTGGTTTCATAGATTAGAAATTCAATCTTACCAGCACATATAGGTACATTTAAAGGCCCCACATAGGTACATTCAGCGAGACAATCTATCGACACGACCACCAAGGCGCGTCTCAAACGGGTTTTATCCGTTGAGCGACCCTCCTCCGCCTCCCTCTCAAACATACAGTATCAAATATCTCTGCACTCCCCTTTGTCTGTCGAAGACGACACGTGCTCCATAACGAGATTTTCTCAAACGGAGATTTAAAATAAATAAATCAATGGATTCGTGACAATATTTCGTCTTTCACAATCCACGTTGGTAACAAAAATGCTCTCTGCTTTTTCCATTTCTATCTATGTTTGAAACAAACAATGGTATGTTACAAAAACCTTTGTTTTATCAATGTTGTTTTGCTTTCGAAGTTAGTCTAAGTTAAATAAAGGAGGGTTCATCCATCCCGAGTAGCGCTTCTCTGAAAGTCAAAGAAAACATACCTACTATGTATCAGCTACTTATTATCTTGTGGATTTTATTTTATTCTTCTGAGAAGAGCTGTTGTTTGTCTGAGTTACAAGTTTCGTTTTATTAATTAGTCTTTCTTTATTAACTTTCTTTCGTAGCTGTTTGTAGCGTCCGTGTTACATTTTAAAGTTTGTTAATGTTACTGCAGGTAAACCTGTTTGTCTGCAGATATAGACCGTCCTTTGTGTCACCCGATGTGGTTATGTTTTCTTTCATATAAATTGATATTTTTATATAATAAAGAAAAATCTATCTTTCTATATAGGTAGGTATGTATTGAGATATAGTACAATCCAAATCATTCGATGTATTTAGATCTTGTAGAATCATCCATCATACATGATTCATCCTACCTACCTATTTTAAATTACAGACAATTTGTATCTCCATTATGTAATATTGAGTAGGTACAAATAGTTAGTAATTTCAAACATTCGAAATCCTTCAGGCGTGTTGTATTTCGTCGAGTTTTTCCTCATCGCGTTGAAAGTCCGGTCAACAAAAGTGATTGATACGAATAGGGAAATGCGTCTAACCGAATCGCGTTTGACCGATGTTAGTCGATTTTGTATCGAGTGAACATTCGCCCGGAGCACTCGATATCGCAGGGATGATTGATAACCCTCTTTTAATAGTAATGGACTTGGACGCCCCCGCGGCTATCAAAAGATATATCTTGGCTTAGCGATTCAGCCATCGAACCCGTATTTAAATCGAGTTAGCATCCCTTGTACATGTTTAAGTTCCAAAGTAAATACAAATGAAATGTCTCAGTAAATGTAGTTATGGAATTCACGAGCGAAACCAAGCGATTGTAGTTACTTATTAGTTTAGTTTCGTTGTTTATAAATGAATATTGATTTTTTTACTTTCAGCATTATGTAATAGAGTTATTTGCATGGCAAGTCAGGCCCGTATTAGATGTGGCTTTTCAATTTTCTATTCAATCGGTGAAGGAAATTGGAAAACATCGCGAGGAAACCCTGACGTAATGATGTGATTTTCCGTTACTGTTTGGTTTATGTCCTGTTTAGGGAAAATAACACACTGTTTTCATTAAGTTAATTAATAGGAAGCAGGTTTTAACGCCTCATTAGTAGATAATCGATCGATCGAATCGATTTTGTCTAGGTAAGCGTCGTCCACTCCTCTGTATGCCGCGTCATCGTTCGCTACCAAACATTTTAACATATCATTACTTGCAACTTTTAAATATATTTGAGTTATAGTTTACCTATAAGCACTATAAACATTACTACGCGTAATTGTACCTACACCTTTTGTATTACTTTTTTATTTAAATAAATTATTCTTATCTTTATCGCTTTATATCAGGCGAGTTGCAGCGAAACGCAAACCTATATAATAAAATCAAATAAAATAAAATACATCTATGGGAGAAGTAAAGTAAGATACCAGTTCTTACTCATTAAAAGAACAGCCTACAAGTTTACGTTTCATTACAGGCCAATTAAGTGAGCAAAGATGTGATCTCAAATCTAGGACATTCTTTATCTCTGAAAGAATATTTTAAAATATTCCAAGTACCCTCCCCCCTCCCCCCACACTGCGCTGCATCGCTAATCTTATCAACGTTCAGAACGTTTCTGATTCATTCATTGGGGTCAGTAATTTCATAAGCTCTGGCGACAAAAGCTGCTGGCTCCTTTGATGCTCCATTATAATGCCTTTCATTGCGCTATTGAACAGACAAGGAGATGAGCAGCATTATATCGGCGACCTATTTAGCTGAAACATCATTAAGTGCTGTAAATAATTATGGGAATTTCAAAAGATAATGCCACTGTGTCAGGTCGGGGCTGGGGGTTGTCAGAAATGGTTGGAATTTTGACTTTGTTTAAGTAAATTGGCAGAGGAGATGGAATTCATTATGGGTGGTGACAGCTCATTATATACTTTATGTAAATACAGATTAGGTATCAACAATTCACTAGCAGCGGTAAGTTCTAACTCTACATCTTTCAAAGATTTTCAAATCTGAAATCACCTGGAATCAAATTATAGTGCTGCTTAATAGGCAGATACAGAAACAAATCGATATTTAGAATGGATAATACGAGTGGTGATAATTGTATGTAACTTATTTACTTATTCGAGGATCTTATATATAGGTATGGTATGGTAGGTATGGTTCTTGTTGTCAAGAGAGAAAAGAATAACGTATAGATAGAAAGTAACAAAAAGTATATTCTGAAGGTTTTTATTTTAGGACTTACAAAAGATCTTCAAATTTTGTTGGCATGCCAACCTATTGTAAGGTTTCGGCGAGTTGTTTCGTTGTCAAAATATAAATTAATAATAAGTAAATAGACAGCGTATTATTAACTAAATAGGTTGGCTACAATGCTTATTAAATCAGTTATACCCTTAGCAAAATTGATTAACTTATTTCAAGATATTATGCTAATGAATCTTATTAGAGTCGGCCAAAATAGATCACGAAATAATAAGAATAATATTATGGAACTTTTACACCACGTTTTAGCTGCTCAATGGAATGTTTAAAAGTTATTTATTGGGACAAGACAAACAAAGCAAAGTCGGACTGTTTCAGTATGATGCAACAAAAATCAGGCAGAAAGATCGAATATGACTGCGTATAGCAAGCACTCCATAGCAAAAATCTCAAAGAATTATATTAATAATATTTTTCATTGCACTGAATTTTCACAAATAATAATAGCCGTTGGGGTCTATCTTCAGGTTAAGCCGCGTTTGAATAGTTTGGTCCGTGGCTGACAGCCCATTATACATCGAGTTTCCTCGATGCCTCGGAAAACACGTGAAGCCGTTGGTCTCGGTTGGCATAAATTGTAGATCTTTGACCGTCTTTATAGGTTGTCAGTGGCCCAAGTCTGATAACCAAGCCTGGTAGGTGTCAATACTGGTGTTCAGCTGCATCCTGTATGACTAGGATCTAAACCCAACATAGTTGAGAAAGCAGAAAAGCAGATACGTAGAATATTTAGTTTAGTAAAAACTATGAACGGGATATTTACCATAATAATAATAATATTCCACAAACTATCACACAACGCCATCTAGTCCCAAGCTAAGCAGAGCTTGTGTTATGGGTACTAGACAACTGATAAACATACTTATATATTTCTAAATACATACATATTATAGATAAATTACACCCAGACACAGAACAAACGATCGTGCTCATCACACAAACATTTGTCCTGGGTGGGAATCGAACCCACGACCTGCGGCATAGCAGTTAGGGTCACTAACCACTAGACCAACAGGCCAGTCAAAGTTTGTTTTCTTGTTTCGAGTTCCCGATATTTCGGCGCTGTTACAAGCACCATGATCACGGATAAACTGAAGTCATTGCGGGTGGATGTTTATGAGCAGACAAAACGGTCTACCCTCTTTCTAATATCCCGTTCATAGTATTAATAGTAGTGTTAGTGACCATGTCAGTTTAAATACTTATATTTAGTTTAGTAAAGTTTATTTTAGTATATACGCATCCGGTTAGACTGGAAGCGGACTCGAACATAGTTTGGAAAAGGCTAGACGGTTGATTGGCCAATGAGTAGATTTATTGGATATCCCAATATAATATTAATGACCAAATGTCAAGTGAGTCAAGTAGACCTCTCAAACTTCGGATGACTCTCAATGATAGTTCCGCGAAAATTAGTTGAGTAATTTTTCCTTTTATTTTACTTCAGGGTTCGTCCTTGACAGGTCGGTTGGTAAAAACCTACCCATGTTACTCATTTAATACCTGATTTAGGTATAATAAACAGTCCTTCCCTTAGTCGTGGGAAAATGTGACAGTAAGTCAATACCTAGCCGGTTATTTTATAAACAAACCAATGTTTACTACAAATGAGGAAAAAAGGTCAAAACCGAGTCATGATTATGAAGCGAACTTCTATTTAACCAAATGAACTGAACTGATGACTACATTTTACATTTAAAACTAAACATCACATATATTATTAACAATAACGTCACGCCTGAAATCCACGCAGGGTTAGGCACAGATGTATCTAAAAGTAGAGCATCATTTCGCCATTAACATGTAATAAGGGACAAGCCTATTGGCATCAAACCAGACTCTAAATTCAATAACACATTGCAATACATGCTCAACTTGGAAATTAAACTTTATACTCATCAGTTGCGACCTACGAAGCAATTAAAACTTTACCACGATTGTTTTATTTACCTACTGTATACCTATACAATAACATATAAGATAGGTACGCAGGTGTTACCGTGTTATACTGTATAAACTGCATAATTTGGGTATTTCCTTCGCCTCTGGTTTTTTCATTGTTTTATAAGAATTATATAACAACATCTGATTCATTGGGTATTTACATGTTATATGCAGAGAACAAAGTTCCACAACATTCCAGTGCCAATATTTATGATTTATTTGCAGCAGGTAGCCATTGTGAAGCATTTGATTTTTCCAAACTATTTTTATACGTCCATAATGATGTGTGGCCCGGGGTTATCTATTTTTATTCATATCGGCCCTGTAGCGCTCTGTGAGCTGACAGTGGACGGAACGAAACATATTGCTCGCTATTTTATTGCAGGCGCTTCGTGTTTTTGTTTGAATAAATATTTTAGGTGGCATTTTATTCAGAAAGATACAAATGGACTGCAAAATAAAAACTTATTTTCCAGTCCATTTCAACGCAATTAAATATAGAATTTTAGATTGTACTTCTTACATAGTATTAAGGTGATGAATGTTGGTTCCCAACCCGACAAACGAAATCATACGACACTCATTACTACCAAACGGTCACATATTATGGAATTTAAGTTCAAGAAAGTCCTCTTATTTCCTTGTATCCAGTTTGCCCTTTGTAAATGACAGAAAACACCTTTTCGTCTCAAATTTCGTCACGTTCACGATCCACCAGTCACAAAACATACAGCTGTCTAAAATAAACTTGACACTGCACCCCATTATCTAGGGTAAACTTTACCCATCCCTTTTGTACCCAAAACACGCTGTAGATCATTACTCCGTGACGTCACGGGATGGAGACGCACGTAGGTGGGACTCAGCGAGGGGTACAGGGGAAGGGCACAAAGGGAGGGAGGAGGGGGACATTTTTTTCCACGAGATGTCAAGTCCAGTTGCACAGTAGCGTACTTAGGAGGCTTTTTATTATTTTTTGAGAAGGGACCTTTAAAAAACTGGTTTGCCTGTCTCTCTACTCTTCTGCCTGTCTACTCTTTCGCTAACTTAGGAACACTTGAAGTTAATAACATAACATCGTACCTTTTAGGGTTAGGCGTAGGTGCACCCACATTTCGCCAGTTACGTTTGAGTCTCATGTAATAGGGAACGAGCTTATTGCCATTAATCGGGCACAAATCTGGACTTCGTGCTGCGAAATTTTTGATGAAAAAATCCAGTTACACTTTTTCGAACCCCGGACCTCATACTCAGCAGTAGCGCTTACAACCACTAGACCAACGAGGCAGTCGACAGTGGAAGTTAATGAAATTGAATAAAAAAGTAGCATTGCAATTGTCCAATAATGGCTAAAGTAAATTAATCAAATCACAGCACCACTTATAATTTAGCAACTTTTCTCTACGTTACAGCATAATTTTACTCACTTTGAATCAGAATAATTTATCACACGCAACGGTGACAAATGACTATCTTATCATTTTGCCGGGTTTTGGGTAAATTCCGAGAAAGCGAACATCCCTTTACGGAAGTTTCCCGAAAACCAGGACATTGCTTACATTATAATTTCATCATAAAGCTTGTCTAAATAATCTCCACGAGTGTTAAAATGTACTTTTATAAGTTTTACCACGGTATTGGCTTATCATTAAAATTCAGGCGGAGTAGAAGAATAGTATAACATGGAGCAGCGCGGCGGTGGCCCAGTGGTGTCGGCCCCGACTTACGAACAGTAGGTCGTGGGTTCGAACCCAGGCAGGCGCATTACTTTGTGTAATTTATTTCATCACCGCTGCTCTCAAAACGGTGAAGGAAAACATCGTGAGGAAACCGGCATGTCTTAGAACCTAAAAATTCGAAGACAAGTGACATCTACCAATCCGCACTGGGCCCGCGTGGTAGATTATATAATAGCCCATCCCTCTCCTAGAAAGGAGGCCTGACTCCCTGCAGTGGGAACATTATAGGCTGATGATGATGATGAAAATCACGCCGGTAATCCCAGACAGGTTAGGTTAGTAGTAGGTAGTAGTACACATTTGAGTTTCATGTATCATAATCGACACTCGGTTTATAAACAACAAAATTATAAACGATAAAAGCTAAATTGTTTCAACCGTACCCAGTCTACCCTACATAAAGTACACCTTTCTTCATTTCACCGGTTGATTATAGCCCCAAGAAACTGCAACTGCAACTGCAATAAAATTAGCCAAGGATTTAAATTCAGTACCTCAAGCTCAACAGTGGCACTTGAGGCCACAAGACCCACGAGGCCGTTAAAGCTTTAGCATTAATCATGAAGACTGTCTACTACGAATTGTGTGTGATCTGAAATCATTCCCAATTCCCCGCGGCTATTAGACGCCGCTAAGACAAACAAACTTCCTTCTCGCGTAGTTCAATTTATCGTATATCAGTTACCACTTAGCCTCGAAATACGCCAGAACTTAATCTTAATGTATGTCTGTTCCTCTTAACATGTGCTAAAATGTAGGCTTTTCTTCTGACCAAAAAGGTTCTCGGAAACAAACAGTTCTTCGGTCAAAGTTGTCGACAAGCAAACTAGTTAGACCACTGCTGTTTGGTCAAATGTCGAAGTTCAGAAACCTTTGCTGAATTTCTGTATAAATGGTACCTACATCTCTAAACTGTCTTTTAACAACAAATGAGAGATTATAAGGATATGAACGGCAGTTTCCTTCGTGTTCTATAAAAATACCTATTACTTTGTTGACTTGCGATACTATTGTAAGATACTACTAACAGTGATTTTCCAAGCACATAATTGGTTGACTGTAGAGAATGCCTTGTGGCGTTAAGTCCGCCTATGTACCACTCTTGTACATGAAGAATTATTCATATTATAGC
The DNA here is from genome assembly GCA_949775195.1 of Diarsia dahlii. Taxonomy (NCBI): domain Eukaryota; kingdom Metazoa; phylum Arthropoda; class Insecta; order Lepidoptera; family Noctuidae; genus Diarsia; species Diarsia dahlii. The sequence goes on along the minus strand of OX459196.1, from coordinate 23,114,319 downwards.
CCAAATGGTTTTATACATCTTCCCATGTAGCCATACTGCCATTGTTTGGCTGCTTGCAGTCCTGCCCTGTGTTTACAGCGGCGACTCAATCGTCCGTTATGATCTTTCGCCAGCCTGCATCATATTTTATCAGGTTATTTTCTCTTCAGCACACGCCGATACACTCTGCCTATGTTTTATGGGTTCTGTTTGTAACTTTTAACTGTTGTTTGCAGTCGTTCTGTGTAAAGCGCGGTCACATTAACTTGACGCATCTCTGCGTCTAGTGTCAAGCGTCTCAAGTGTCAAGTTAATGTGACAGAGTAAGTAACTTAGCTAAAATACCACATGGTGGGCATTGGTGGGTGTGTATGTATCGTAGCAAGTGCTGTTGCAACTTTGATATTTTCATGATTAGCGTCTGAAAGGAAAGCAAGGAAACGTTCAACGTGCAAAGAAAAACTACACACACAACACACTACTGTAGTTATTTTTCTAGTGTGATGTGTAAATATGACAATTTAGAGAAGAAAAAAGTTACGGATTCTTACAAAACTTTAATATGAATGTTCAACTATATCACTCCACAGAAGTAAAGGTTATCAACATCAGTTTACATTCGCAAAGGCATGAGTTTATGTATGTATGTATGATTTGAACGAGTGAAATATTGCTACTGCACTGCCCTAGACGATGCGGTACGCCATAGCTTTAAATTTTCAGTAGCGCGTCTTAAATCAAACAGATAGCACACAGACAGTGCAGGGAGTCTAATAAATAAAAACTCTAATAAAGTCGTCTGTAAGCAGAACATAAGAAGATAAATAAATAAATTGTTTCAAGAAATCGTGTAAAATGTACAAAATGAAGGATTTTCTTGATAGAATTAGACGGTTTAAATTCGGGTCACGTCTGTAGTTCATTCTGAACGTAATACCTATCCTAGGTATCGCGGTTTTGGCAAACTTGGCTACAACTTTGTACAAAGAAATAAATTACTTAAACAAATAAAATAAATTTCTCTTTGAATCTTAAAATACTGAGACGGTGGTTTCAAAACTTTATGGTTTTGCTTATTTTTAGGTTCATTGATAATATATTGAACGGCTGATACAAGAAATAAAATAAGAATGACGAATAACTCTCCAGTATTAAATGCACTATTGGAACCATGAGGTGAATTTATGGAAAGACTAACAGAGTTAACTAAACTGAATTCAATTACAAAGATAGCGAAAACAAAAGTTTGAAATCAATCCACTTTAGTAACGTAGGAAAATATGAAAGCAGATTCGGATTAAAGTGTTTACGTGTATATTTTAAGCTAAATCTATTAAAAATTCGTTACATTTTAAGCCAAAGCTTTTATTGTGATTGCGGCCTGCAGACGAAGCGGTGTTCTCGCTAAGATATAATATTTTAGGCGTATTCTCTCAAAGTGATTTTATTCACACTGTTGTGTCTGACCTCGTTTTGTTTTAAACCTTTTTTATGCATCGTTACAGCTTAAATTATAATATCTTGGAAATAATGTTCAGCTATTTATTCAACAGTTTCTGCTGTAGGGAAATGAGGGAGAAATATCATGGAGCTGCAGTTTTTAATTAAGCAAGATACCTTTGGTACCTAATTTAATTACGGGGCCTTTTATCGCTCACAGGCTTATTACGTAATTTAATGGCCGGCAGAAAGTTTCTGGAATTTTATTATATTTCTACCTTGGCGTCCTGTCGTAATACTTCCAACCATTATTTTTTCTATAAACAACATAAAACCGATATTTAGTGTTTAACTCTCACATCATAATCTAACAAATATGTATATCCTAAATTATCTCTTTACCTAATCGACTTTAGTGTTTATCTACAAAATAATGTTGTACATAGACGTTGTTTATAATTATGTGAAAGACCTTATAAGCTGAGCAAACCAATAATGTAAGGTAATAAAAATATCATTCAAATTACCTTTCGTGAAAAAATACAATCTTCAAATATTTCGTGTGCTTTGGCGAACGGTACGACACAGGGAAATGATTTCCCTCAAACATATGATGTTTGTATTACCAAATGGAAAAACATGTAGCGATTGAACACAAACTATGAACTCATTCAATCGAGCGAAGCGCGTCATTGGGCATTGAAACACAGAATCAGATGCTGGATATAAAAACATTGGAATGTATTTGAAAACAATGCTCGATTGCCTGATTTGTTTTTGTAAAAGTTTGTTTTAGGTGAGAGTAGAAGTGTACCGTACTACTTTGTATACCATAGTTGTAAATGTAACACAGCTGCTCACTTTTATGTGAAGTTAGGCAGTAAGAAATCATAAAATGCGAATGCTCACTTTTCCATTTTAATCTTATTTTCTTATTAAACATACTTACGTGTTTTTTTACGCTTTATTCCTACTGTTTATACTTAGAACATAATATAATATAAAATCACGGCTGTAATCCCTGCAGAGTAAGGCAGAGGTGTACTTAATAGTACACCCACATTTTGTCAGCTATGTTTAAGTCCCATGTAATAGGGGACGAGTCTATTACAACCCACTGGGCACAGATTCAGGTATCGCTACTGAAAAATACTTTTGCTGAGAATTTAAATATTTACGTAAGTAAAAAATATACAAAAAAATGCTAGGTTTAGAGATTAAGAAACAGCCTGCTGTAGTCCGTTACTAGTTAGTACAGTCCAAAGTAAGCGTAAAAATTAATTGTAAACATGTTCTTTTTATCTCTGACACAAACTGCACTTAATTGAATTTCTTCCACCCCAGTTACACCCCCACTACACCCCATTTGCAAATGCTGCTACAAAATTGGAATAGCTAACAGAGAAAGAAAGTTAGTAAAAGTAGCCAAGTATAGTAGAAAGTAGCGTCTCGTAGTTAAGTCTTTAAAGTTTAACATGAAAAAAGTTAGATTAGTCCGATTGGCCTGAGGCCTGGCCTTCGGGAGGTCCATTTAACAGAGTGGCCGCATTTATTGGCGGCTCACGTCTCCAGAGTGGGGGACAAGGGGTGGGAGGACAGCGGGTATTCTTAGGCCTGGACCGAGCGGCGAAAAGACGTGCTAGATTCGACGAATCACAGAAGAGAAGAGATTTGCGATGTTGTTTTCAATCAATGTGATTGGTCGATTCTCTCGCCCTTCTCCAGGTTTCATTCAGCTCCGCTTAGGTGATAACCGGATACATCTTTGTGCTACAGCCACTTGACACTTTATATAAATGTGAGTCTCCATAACTAGATCATTCATTTCTTCATTCAGATTGTGAATTTCGACGAGAAATAATATACGTATTTGGTTTCTCTACAGAAACTATAGATAAGACTTAAGTCACTTTATTGCGACATTTACTAAATCAAAAGAAGTTTCCGGTAATCATGGGAGAACTCACCATCTTCCTGCCCTTGTTCTATGTTTTTTGGGGTCAGCGCAATACGTGTGTAATGGAATAACCATACAGGATGACTAAGATGACATAAGTTTTTAAACTGACACGATCACTGACACTATTATTAATTATACCGTTTTCAGTATTAATAATAGTGACTAAGAGTTGATGATATTAGAAAACCTGAATAACCTTTCACAATAATAACTTCAGGTGAGTCAGAAACTCCCAAACACCGCTACTGCTTATCCCTTGCACCCCTTCTCACCGCTAACTCGCAGGCGGCATACAAATTCATCAGCGGGCTATGTTTGTTACCAACTTTGTTCTCCTGATAGCTATAAATTGTAGCAGCGACTTTGCTCCGACTGCTCCGAGCAATCGATTGATTGCCCGGCTATTTGACGGACGTCGGAGCAAGAAATGAGGCCGTAAAGCAGGGTCATGCGTGTTGAGGCCGAAGTACCCACTCGGCCTGGACATGTATTAAACATTTTGTTGTGGTTTCTATGATTGGCATCGGGAAATAGTTTCCTTGTGGACGTTTCTTGTCAGATTGTCCTGATTTTTAACCCACTTCCCAAAAGGAGGAGGTTCTCAATTCGATCGGTATGTTATTTTTTTTTTTTTTTTCTATGTATGTACACCGATTACGCTGCGATTTATGATCCGATTTACGTGATTCTTTTTTAGTTTGATGCGGAATAGTTGCCATTTGGTCCCATAAAAATTTAGCATGGTTTGGGCCAGTACTTTTCATTTTATGACCATTTTTTAGTAAGGTTTTACTGATCATTAAGAGAGTGGTATAGTTAGTGCTAGTTAGTGCTATCGGGAAAGGGATGTTTGGAAAGGTTTAGGAGAGGCCTACGCCGCAGAGGCGACTACTACTAGCAAATGTTAATTACTATTTTATTTTTTATGTTACATACATATTTAGATAGATAAATATAGATTTACAATAGTTAGTACACAGTTAGTTATGTAGACATATAGATAGTTATATAGATTAGATTTATAAAGATAAGTAAACACATTTTTATATTTATTATACATAAACACATACAGAAAGAAAGATTTGTACAAGTTGTTGTGTTTAAAAGAAAGAGTATGTTAATGTAAGTAGTAAGTTAATAAAGGCTATTTTATTTTTATTTATTTTATTTTTATTTATATAGTTAGTGCTACGAGGTACAATTAATGTCAATGGTCGCGATCGCGACTGCTAAGTATGAGATTCCAAGTTTGATTCCCGAGTCGGGCAAATTGTGATTGGGTTTTTGCATCAGTAATTGATGACAATAGACGCGCCCCCTATTACATGGAACGTAAACATACACGGTGAAATGTGGCTGTACTATTAGGTACACTATACTGCCTAACACTTGGGATATTACAGGTGTGATGTTATGTTACTAAAATGTGGTAAAATAACGAAAATGTTTTGGTCATACGCTTAAAGATCCGTGTTTACAAATGTATACGCTGCTAAGGAAGTATTCATTTAAATGTTCAAATCAATGTCGACGAAAATGAATGAAAATTAAATGTTAATGCCTACCACTTGAAGACACGGTGTCCTATCGCGTTTAAAAATATACCCTGAAATGAAACGTCAAATCAAATCATTCACCAAATTAGAATAAATGGCTTCTTTCTGCGTCCAATATTAAATTGATGGCTCGGAAGTCGGGCAGAGCCAAATTGAAAGCCCCTCAATATTTCCCGAATTGAATGCAATGGATTCAGTAGCTATCATCCGAAACTATTCATCTATGTCTGTTGAACTGGATTTTGCATTGTTAAGGCTTCATTCTAACGTTTCACTGACGTATTACCGGCGGGGTACTCTACTAATAGTAACAAGACCCAACTGTGCATTAATAAATTAATAGTAGGGAATTGGGTGGTATTTTAATCAAGAGGAACTCTGGGCTAAATAATAGCTGGTCGGATGGATCTTTAGGCTGAGCGGTATTCGCCTAGGTTAGACCGTAAATGTGTGACTACTCATTACAAATATTGAGTTACTACGTGTCTCGAAAAGCTCCCAGCTGTCATTTATACTCGTAGATCTTTGACATTCGTCACAGGTAGTCAGTTGCCCAAAAGGCTGACAAGTGGCTTTAACGGGGGATATTGTATTACCCAGTACTTATTGGGTTGTGATGATCAGATAGGCAGTTGCTCCATGTAAATGGTAGCTGTATCCGGTAAGACTGGAAGAAAGAACCCAATAAAATTGGGAAAAGGCTAGGCAGATGATGATGGTTGGTATTGTTAGTTATGAGCACAAAGTTTACAAAAAAGTTGTAAGTTCAATTTAAAAAAGGACTTCTCTTGCACAAACATTGTGGTTCCTTAGAACCACTGGAAATAGAAGAGATAACTTTCATCAAGAAATACAGGAACTGCGGTAACTGCTTACAACCAAAATTATAGGTTTTAAGGTCTTTAGAAATTAAGACTGAAGTCACATTCTGCCTCGTTGTTCGAGTGGTCGCAAGAACGACTGCCATGAGGTCCTGGGTGTAATTTCCGGGTCGGTAGAAGTGTTAGCGGCTACGGAGACGAGATTTGTGCTCCGTTGATGACAATAAGCTCGCCCTCTATTATGTGGGACTTCAAGAAAACTAAACTGGCGACATGTGGGTTTACTATTAGGTACACCACTGCCTAAATCTTCGGGGATTGGGCGTGATGTTATGTCTTCTAGTTAAACCTGAAGTGACAGTTACATCATATCGTAACTACACATTTTCTTCCAAGTATATCTGCAGGTTACATCTACATCTAGTTCCAATATTACTATCGAATATGGCGACTATCCTGAAAGACGTGGTAATGCCCGGACACAGAGCATCGCCACGCGCTGCCAGAAAACATAAACAAGAATTTATTCTGTTTCCTGTCTTAGCCGGGGGAAACATACAGGGTAAGAACTTGTGCTGTCCCACCAATAGAGTTATAATAATACTGGCTTTATCAATCGTTTTGAAAAAAATAACGCTAGTGTAAGTTTGTACCTACTTCTTGGTTGCCATAATAGTCTGACATAACATAACACACCTATATTATTATAAAATAATTCTGATGTCCTTATCCCAATCGGATAGTAAGTCTTCTTCTTCGTTCCCTACTAGTTGTCATCGCATAATTTGTTTTTAGTATTTTCTTTAGGTTTCCCAATGGTCTTGTCTTATATGCTGACAAATTATTACAAACATAGATCATTGAAATTGGTGATAGAATGTGCCGTAAAGTTTAAAATTGCAAGACTCATATCTCCAAAATGTCTTTATATACCCTGCTGAAAAGTATATTGTACCTATACAAAATTACTTTTACTATACAGAATACATTACTACGAATACGTTTAATATGTTATACATTTTTATGTGGGCCTTGTAGTCTGTGCCAAATGAGTTTAGTCTTTCTTTATAAACGGTATATTTCCTAACTTATTTATATGCTAAGTATCAAAAGTTTTGTCTCGTCTACGAGCCCCGGTCGTTAGCATCATATATTCGTAAGAGAATAAAACTGAATTACCAAAGTGAATTTTGTTAGTTGTAACTGAGTTTAATTAAGTTAAAAATACAGTTAAACTTGGAGGGTCTTGCTCGACAGCAGTTAACTCAAATTAAACGCCTGGTTTACTGTTCAGTTTGTGGTTACCGTCCGAATTAGTTTTAGTCTGTGTTTTCGTTCTTATATGTAAACTTAAAGACATACCTATTAGTTTTGTACCTTCGAAACAGTATCTTTTTAGAAATGGGTCATAAGTTAAAGCCTCCTTGAAGTTAACTGCGTCGTTGACCTAGTGGCCGCAAACGCGACTGCTGCGCATGCATGGGGTTCTGGGTTCGATTCCCTGGTCGAATATAGTGTTCTTTTCTCAGTAGCAGCTATTAGGCCCTTGTAGTTGTTACATAGGACTTTTAACTGGCGAAATTTTATCAACAGTTTTAAAAGTTCAGTTTAGACGTCACGTGAATTTAAAGAGAGGATACAAACCGTCAGTCCCGTACGTTACATTCCTGTATCTGTGCAAAGATATTCCACAGCTCGCCATGGCGATGGCGTCGAATACGTCGGCCGGGATCGGGATGTATGCACATACTAAGTGATACGCCGGACGTCGGACATTATCCCGCAAACTTATCACGTTACTGTGTCTTTTGTAAATGGATTTGTGGAGGATTTTATTTTGAATCCACTAAACCGGTCGACGAAGCAACGGGAGACAGTGGTAATCAGTTCAGCAGTGGACGTCTCTGGGCTGAAATGATTAACGATGACGTTTATTGGGGCTTTTTTGAGGTCCTTTGAGGCTTTTCATAGAATCCTTCACCTAATTAAGGCGCTAACAGCATCAAATAAACTTTTGGCGGTAATAAGTAATTCTCTTAATTTATCAAGTCATATAATATACTAGCATGATAGTGTCTTGGATTTTTACCTGACTGCGGCGAAGCCCAAAAGGAGGGTTATTTAAATTTGATGTGATTTTGGAGTAAAAGTAGTAAGATGTGGGTGGCACTAGTTTCGGTGCTTTTAGCGCCTTTTAGCGGCTACTTGGGTCGATCTTTAGGGTGCCTAGGAAAGCCGTGCTTGCCTAGTTTGGCCCCTGGATGGGTTACCACACATTTCACACCGAGCTTCCTCCGGGTCTGGTTCATAACATCGCCAGTCACTACATCGATGGTCGCTGTATCGAAAACGATCCATCGACGGTTTAATGAATCGACAGTACACCAAATCGATGGTACGCTATATCGACAGTACACTACATCGATGGTACGCTACATCGACAGTACCCCAAATCGATGGTACGGTCAGCATCAGAAGTATATTAACATTACTCAAAGTTTCGAAGCTGTTTTTTTAATAAAAACTTGTCCTTTTTAATAAACTTGAGTTAACTGAGACCTCATCATCAGCCTATAATGTTCCCACTGCAGGGACTCAGGCCTCCTCCCTAGGAGAGGGATGGGCTATAATCCACCACGCGGGCCCAGTGCGGATTGGTAGATGTCACATATCTTCGAATTTTTTGGTTCTAAGACATGCCGGTTTCCTCACGATGTTTTCCTTCACCGTTTTGAGAGCAGCTGTAATGAAATAAATTACACAAAGTAATGCGCCTGACGGGGTTCGAACCCACGACTCACTGTTCGTAAGTCGGGGCCGCCACCACTGGGCCACCACTGCTCTCACTGAGACCTACTTCATAAAAATTAGAATATTCTTTGAAGTGTTCCGAGCAATAATTATTTATCATTTAATTGGCCCACCGTAATTATAGTCGCGTAATTTATGATTTATTAAAGGGAAATAAAATACCCACTACTTTTAAATTGATTTTGGTTTTACCAGTGATTACTAGTGTTTAGTGTTTTATCTAGTGGAACTAAATCTTATTCAACCGCCATTTAATTAAGCTGTTATTAGTTATTATACACACTTAACATGACAATAACAAGGTGGGTACCTTCGATACGTATTGTTCACACTGGCAAACACAAAAGTATGGGGTTCATTTTAGAGATCTACTGGCAATATCAGCACTAGAACGCCACAATCTTGTTTTTCAAAACATTCGAAAAACTATTTCACAATATTAATATTCACCTCCTTAGAAAGCCTATATATATTACATTGTATCTGTAGATTCACTTCTACCATTTCCATACATAAAACTCTATCTACCACCTCTCATGGCACCACAAACCACCATGTTGAAGTGCCTAAAATTCGTTAGCTATGTTTGAAGTAAAAAACTACGGCGGATGTTAAAGTTGCATCTAATTACATTTTAATGAGTCTGTCGCGTGGTTTCAGAAGAATATGGAAGTAGGACAAAAGATTCGCTTCTGTTGTATAAAATAATAGTGTCGTTATTATTTTGATTTAGCTCAGGTTTTCGTGTTGTGTGTGTTTTGTTTGACGGTAGACGCAATTAATGTTGGAACCTAGTTGGTATTAATTCATCTACCTTTCCTTCGAAATATAAACAACGATTCTAAATGACGTTGAAATAACTTTCTTTAGAAGTATTTTTACGGACATTGGAAGAACGACGACGACACGATGACAGTAGAGACAACGACAACAGACGACGACAGTCGTCTTGTCTGCTACTGTAACTTAACACCTTAACTCCCCAATGTTGCCAATGTCTTATTGACTGTTTAAATAGTAGGTAAGACTCATTGCAGCATAGGCTTCTGCATACTATTATTTAAAACCTAGTTTATTTCTAGCTCAAGTAGTACAATTATGATGACCTAAAAGAACCAATAAACGGAAATAGTGACTTGTGTACACTAAGCTGAAAATATGACGTTCACTATGGTATTACGAGTATAGGCAGGCTATAGGTACTTCAAAACGAAAAATGCCATGTTGTTTTCATAGTAATACTTTAGCTAAATTCGATACTTTTCTCTCCTAAAAATAATATAAGAGCGAGGCCACGAACTAGACGAGGACGCGACACAGACTGCGGAGAAAAAAAAAATTTGTCCAGGATTTTTGCAGACTTAAAATTTTTCTAAAAAATTGGTAAATATTGGTGCAGAACTGGGACCTGTGAAGGCCTTTGCTCGGCCGCTTTTGACAGCCCAGTGGGTCAAGCAAGCGACCTGTGATGTGGTGCAACTGAAAGAAACAAGATACACACAAGCGTGTCGGTTCACCTTGGGTCGTGAACGCGTCCGTTAACCATGTTAGGCCGCTGCCGAACTTTGCTGAATAAAAACTCATTACGGGAAGCTACTCCTCCGAGGGTTGAACGCGTAAATTACTCCCCCCTTGCTGCTCGCGAGGGTAGTTATAATGAATTCTAATTTATGGCCGCCATGATGACGAGCTTTTTACAGAGAGAGGTGACGCCACGTTTTATGGAGATGTATCGGGTTTCCGAAGGTATTTTGTTTGTGTATAAAGATTGAGGGTGGGATGAAAGCAATGCGGTTGGATACATAATTATTTGCGGAAATAGGAGACAGTGTGGTTTCCCTCGTTGTAAATCATTAATTTATAACGGGAATATTTGTTCATACCTACTGCGTAATCCGTATTCACTGTTCAGCTAAATGCACTTCTTGTTTTCGAGTTTAAAATACACTTTAATACAGTCCAATGTGAATACAACAGAATATTTCCTACTCTTACATAACAGTACCAACACAAACGCCTGTCCTTGGGAAAAGTTCAAGGCTACCACTCTAAACAAGGAACTCGTATGACACAACGGGAACACGGTCGCAGGTGCACGCCAATCCAGGGTATTTAATAAGCAAAAATAACCGTATATAACTTGCCTTATGTATCACAGTACATGTACACGCGATTTACCCACAGCTACGCGCTACAATAGAATTAAATGTACCTATGGTGGGGCGATGTTTCTCAAAGTTTTTTTGGTTTGATGTCCTTTATAGGTTTTGGGTCTAAAAAATGCAAAATGTTGAGTATGAATACAGATAGATATAAGAGTAGAGGAAGACCAAAGAAACGATGGATGGACTGTGTGAAGGATGATATGAATGGAAAGAAGGTGACGAGTAATAGAGAGAAGTATGGAAATAAAAGACATGCAGCGGCGACCCCAAATAAATTGAGATGACAGGAGAATAATGATGAACCAACTTGCACCATATCATAGAATCAAAAAATTCGAAGAGATGTCACATCTACCAACCCGCAATGGGCCCGCGTGGTGGATTGTAGCCCATCCCTGTCTTAGATAGGAGGTCTGAGTCCCTGCAGTGAGAACATTATAGGCTGATGATGATGAACTTGCTTGCACCAATGCTGCCTCAGAGTGTGTAGGACCCTTAGCATTGGAAGGATACGTGTTGAAGAAGAAAATTCTTTATAACGTACCATTAAATATCAGGACTACCTTGGTTTTCGAGTACCTAGTCTCAGTCAGGTCTATTTTAGCCCACTGGTCGTTAATTTCGTCCAGCTCGTCTAAACATCCTTTTAGATTAAAGGTGAGTAATGAATTCACATCAAATTCGATACATATCAAAGTCGATATCGCGTTGGATTTATATTGAGTTAAGTGGATACTGTTGAAAATACAGTTTTCCCCGAACACTATGATTTGGCTATATAAATCATCTGTTAGCCCAAATGGCCGATGCTTTCCGAGATGAACTCTTGTCATTGCTGAAAGCAATAATGATAACGAGGTTCACGGAATCACTGACTTTCTGAACGTCACTAAAAATTTATATTTTGCTTTGCGTGTTTGCCTTCTATTGGTTTTTAATGGGGGATCGGACTGACTCAAAAAATATGGTTCTTTTTACCTAGTCTGTCAGTTAGATATCGAAAAATATTGGATACGTGTTTTTTGTTTTATCAAATTAATAAAAATTGACGAAGATAAAACGCGTCAAAAATCATGGATCATTCTCATTAGTTCCACCAGCAATTAGTTCCATGGAACTAGTGAGACTTTTTTTTCTCAGTAGTTCCATGCACTTTGATAATGGATCAAATGAAACAAAACTTAATAGAACTCGTCTCACTAGTTCCACCGTAGTTGTCCCATGGAACTAGTGAGAACTTTTTTTTCTCAGTAGTTCCATGCACTTTGATAATGGAACAAATGAAACAAAACTTAATCGAACTCGTCTCACTAGTTCCACCGTAGTTGTCCCATGGAACTAGTGAGAACTTTTTTATCTCAGTGGTTCCATTGTTGTTCTTAGTGGAACAAGTGAAACTAAAGTTAATCAACATCATTCTCATTAGTTCCACTTTTTAGAAAAATATCATCTAATATTATTATAGGAATAAAACGCAAAAAAATATAAAAAATTAAGTAATTTAATGTTAATCATTTTTACAAACAAATCAGGCCAACGACGTAATTTCAAGAACGTAATTACTTAATCAGGCTCATTTTCTGAACAAATTACGATACAGACGTAGGTATGTTATCGTAATTTTTCCAAAAAATGAGGAATACTGATAGCACCTGAAATTATTTCCATTTGTGTTTACACAAAATTATTTTTAAATTTTATTGTATTAATTTTAATTTCCTATTCTCAACGTTTTCATCATATTATTCTACTTTTAACATAAAATGAATGGTCACTTTATTAGAAAGATCGGTTAAAGAAAAAGAAATAGAAAACTTGAAGTCAATAAGATATGTGGAAAAAGTCTAGAAGAAGTTGATGTGAAAAGTTTTGGATGAGACCTGATTTTATGAAACTGTGGTGCGTGTTTAGTGAACGACACCGTACCACAAACGCTGTGGAAGGATGGCACCATAATATTAATAAAAATGTACCAAAGAATGGAAGCAACTTATTAATAATTTCAGGTGCTATCAGCATTCCTCATGTTTTGGACAAATTACGATAACATACCTACGTCTGTATCGTAATTTGTTCAGAAAATGAGCCTGATCAAGTAATTACGTTCTTGAAATTACGTCGTTGGCCTGATTTGTTTGTAAAAATGATTAACATTAAATTACTTATTTTTTTATATTTTTTTGCGTTTTATTCCTTTATTAATATTAGATGATATCTTTCTAAAAAGTGGAACTAATGAGAATGATTTTGATTAACTATGGTTTCACTTGTTCCACTAAGAAGAACAATGGAACCACTGAGAAAAAAAAGTTCTCACTAGTTCCATGGGACAACTACGGTGGAACTAGTGAGACGAGTTCGATTAAGTTTTGTTTCATTTGTTCCATTATCAAAGTGCATGGAACTACTGAGAAAAAAAAGTTCTCACTAGTTCCATGGGACAACTACGGTGGAACTAGTGAGACGAGTTCGATTAAGTTTTGTTTCATTTGATCCATTATCAAAGTGCATGGAACTACTGAGAAAAAAAAGTCTCACTAGTTCCATGGAACTAATTGCTGGTGGAACTAATGAGAATGATCCAAAATCATGAGTGGGGGCTTGTGACAAAATGTACTGACATGTGACGTCATACGAGTCTTTGAAGTCATCGTTTTCAAAAAGAAAAAAAAAGTGATCAATATTTTTTGGAAATCTATCTGACGGACTAATTTCGATAGCTTGCAATCTTCTTCTGAGCATAAGTAAACGTTTGAGCAGACGGAAATATGTATACAAATTAACACAGCATCGTTAGTTCGGCTTCTTGAAAGTTAAACTTTGCAAGTCAAAGACTGTTTTCGTTAGTTTACTTTTCGGATTATTAATTTAAAATTGCTTAGGTTCATTAGCGCTTTCGTAAATAAGACTTTGGATCTATATGAACCTTAAAATAGGTGTACGTACCAAATTCATATTACTGACTATAACACATTCTGTTACTTTTTTACGATGGAACTTGTTAATTGGACGATGTTTGAAATGAAATGAAATGAAATGAAATTGTTTATTCAGTAAATAGGATGTAGGAATCACTTTTACACGTCATCACATTTTAAACTTAAGCTAGATGGGGTCGACATTTCGTATCTGACTACCCTGAGAAGAAATGGTGAAACAAACTCAGGGATCAAAGTCTGTTTTAAAGCATGTACAATATGTTTCATGTTTTACAATTAATTAAATAATAATTTGAGCATACAAAATAGGATAATAATTATAATGTCAAAATTTACATGTCAAAAATTGTAAAAGAATTAATTAAAAAAGGAAATATACAATACGATATAATTATCAGATTTTTATGTCAATTTTGTAATTACACAAAGCTTAGCAGAGCGAGCAATTCAATCCCAAGCCTTTTTGTCATCTAAATAATCAATTATTTTATAGTACCCTTTTTTACATAGTTTAGTTTTAATGCAAATTTTAAATCGATTGATTGATAAATTTCTAATGTCAATGGGAAGTTTATTGTAAAAGCGTATACATTGACCCATGAATGAGTTGCCTATTCTGTGGAGGCGAGTGCGATGTACAGCGAGGTTGTGCTTATTCCTAGTATTCAAGCTATGAATATCGGACATTTTCTTAAAATTTGATATATTTTTATGAACATACAGTAAATTTTCAAAAATGTATTGAGAGGCTACGGTCAGAATATTCATCTCTTTGAATTTCTCTCGGAGGGAATCCCTAGGACCTAGATTGTAAATGGCCCTAACAGCCCTTTTTTGTAGAACAAAGATAGCGTCGATGTCCGCACAGGCACCCCAGAGAAGAATCCCATACGACATGACGCTATGAAAATAACTGAAATAAACAATTCTGGCCGTATCAACATCAGTAACCTGTCTAATTTTCTTGACAGCGTAGGCGGCCGAACTAAGTTTTTTTGACAATGTTGCAATATGTGGGCCCCACTGTAATTTTGAATCAATAGTTATACCAAGAAAAACTGTTGACTCAACAGGATCCAACTCTATTCCATTAAGTTGAACATTTGTAGATAACTGCCTCACATTAGGAGTTGAGAATTTAATCAACTTGGTCTTTTTTCCATTCAGGAGTAGATTATTTACATTGAACCAATGAACAATCTCAGATAGTGCATTGTTCACTTCGTCAAAGTTTACTAATTGACGTTTAATTTTAAAAATGAGAGATGTGTCATCCGCGAACAATACAATCTTGTGATTATCTCTTACGTGATATGGCAAGTCATTGATATATATTAAAAATAAGAATGGACCTAGAATTGAGCCCTGTGGGACGCCCATAGTGACCGCAGACCCTGAAGATCTCTTGCCATTAACATCAACCCTCTGAGTTCTGTTATTTAAATACGAAGTCAGAAGGTCTAGAGCCTTGTCCCTCACACCATAATGGTATAGTTTCCGTATAAGCGTTTCATGCTGCACGCAATCGAAAGCCTTGGACAAGTCGCAGAAGACACCAAGAGCATCCTGCGATTCCTCCCAGGCCTCGAATATGCTCTTAAGTAATTCCACGCCCGCGTCTGTAGTTGACCGTCCCTTTGTGAAGCCAAACTGTTTCAAGTGAAGTAAATTATTTTTATTGAAATGTTTTAACATTTGCTTCAGAATTAATTTTTCAAAAATTTTGCTCAAAGTAGGTAATATGGAAATAGGTCGAAAGTTTGTGGGGTCGGTTGTGCTACCAGATTTGAACAGCGGAATCACTTTGCTAATTTTCATCAAATCAGGAAATACACCGGAATCAACACAAGAGTTAAAAATAATTGCCAGGAAAGGTGAAATAATATCTATGATTGTTGACATGGTATGTACTGATAATCCCCAAAGATCGGCGGTTCTTTTGACATCTAGATCTTTAAAAGATTCAATAATGTCCTTTGGGGTAACAACTATAAATTTAAAAGATTCAACACATTCTGGTACACATTCCTGCAAAATTGAGTAAGCAGAAGTGGAGGATGATGGCAGAGTTTTAGTTGTTACAATAGGGATATTAGTAAAGAAATTATCAAACTCTGCCGCAATCTCCATGTCTGCCTCAATATCTAGATCATTTATTTTTAGATGAAAGTCACGGCTTCGTGCTGTGTTCCTTCCCATTTCGGAGTTTATAATATTCCAGGTTGTTTTTATTTTATTATCAGATGCTTTGATTTTATTTTTAAAATAAATGGTTTTAGCTGAGGAGCAGGCTCTTCTAAATATTTTTGAGTAATTTTTAACGTATTCATTAAAGTTTTCATTATGGTTATATAATTTTTCATTATATAGTTCATATAGCCTCCGCCTACTTTTAAAAATACCCGGTGTTGCCCAGTCACTAAATAAAACGCGATCAGAAACAGACAATGTTTTGGAGGTAAACACTTTATTGAATTCTAAATTGATTAAGTTAAATAACAAAGTATATGCTCGATCTGCGTTATCGTGATATGGCAAAGCGGGAAGTTTTTCCATTAAATTATTTCTAAATAGGTCTAAACGTCTTTTATTTATAGGAACAAAACTGACAAGTTTTTTCGGAACTCTGACTATTTGCCGAGGAAAAGCAACTAACTGGCCACAATGATCTGAGTCTAACTCATTTAAAATTAAATGGATCAATGGTTTTAGATTTGTAAATATGTTATCTATACAGGTAGCACTAGTGGTAGTTATTCTGGTCGGTTCAGCGAAATTACTGTGCAAGTTATATGATTTTAATAATGTCAAGAATTTATTTACTGTAACCGATTTTTCAAGTAAATTAATGTTGAAATCGCCACAGACAACAACTGTTTTATTATTGTTGCATGTCTTTAATAAGATGTCCTCCATATGTTGCTCAAAAATATCATAAGGCGCACCTGGGGGCCTGTACACGCTCATTACAATGTACCGCTCAAGCTCAATGCAAGCCACTTCGATTACTCGCTCAACAGAGAGATCCACAATATCACTACGTTCTTTGAATTTCAAATTATTATGTGCAATTATAAGGGAGCCACCACGTATTATATTCACTCTGCTGAACGAGCTGGCAATCTGGTGGTTATTAAAGCTAAACAGAAGCTGGTGAGATTTTAACCAATGTTCAGTTATGCACAAGATGTCAATACAATTGCTGTTCAAAAACAACTCCAATTCCAATTCCTTACGTTTTACACCCTGTATATTCTGATGAGCTATTTTTAGAGTATTATTATTTAATTTAGTTTTGCAGTTTGAACGTTGTGGTAACGAACATTGGTCCAAATTATTGCTAGAGTTTAACTCTGTTGTCTCAATGTCCTTAGAAATATTGATCAAGTCTATCTCGGTATTACAATTACTGCTAGAGGGTGACTCTATTGTCCCATGTTTTAATTTAAA
Source organism: Diarsia dahlii (assembly GCA_949775195.1). Classification (NCBI taxonomy): domain Eukaryota; kingdom Metazoa; phylum Arthropoda; class Insecta; order Lepidoptera; family Noctuidae; genus Diarsia; species Diarsia dahlii. The sequence continues at coordinate 23,097,198 of OX459196.1, read as the reverse complement.
TGACTTAAAGAAACATCCAACTCCTGCGCATTTACACTAGTTACATCACTAAATTGCTCAATAGAAGCAGTATAGTTACTTAAAAAACTATTACAATTAAAAATACAATAGGATAGCGAGTCTACTATCTGTCCTTTAAAAAAGTTACAAAGATAATAATTATCTTCACTCATATAGTAATTTTTACTAATAAGTACGTTAGAGTCAATAAAACTAAATTTTTCATTATATAATGTCATGGTATGTAATCTAATATTGTACTTATTTCTAATATTATTTTCAGTCTGTGGCAAACCATTACAATAGGGAAATGCAAACAAGACTATTTTTTTAACATTTAACTTGGCTAAATAATCAAAATACATTTTTATTTTTCTACCGCTTGCATTTCCCCTTCTCCCGACCAGAATGATGATAGTAGTTGATGAGCTGTATTTACTACTTATTACTTTTTCCAGTATTTCGCAGTAACTGGCATCAGGCATGCAATAATTAATAATCCTTTTATGTAAACGAAGTTCTAGTATACGACCCATATTTTTTCCCATCTCATCGCAGTACATGATTATTTGGTCATTATCCTTTAACAAACTGTAATTTGACAAATTATCATTTAACAATATTTTTGTATTTGGTGCGGGAAGGGAAGTACTAGCAAGGCTGTCAAACATCTCCACAGAATGTACGGGCTCGTGAGAGGGGACTGACTCTGAACGACCTGATGGATCACAATCAGGTGTTGGATTGTTTACTATAGAGTTGAACATTCTTTCATTTTCAGTACACAGATCCACCAGATCATTCATTGCCAGTAAATATTCCCCCATTTCCTTTTGAGAAATATCATATTTAGATGTAATACTTTCTAGGGAACCCTGTAAATTTAAAATCTCTGACTGCAGGAGTTGAATTTCAGCCTCATAGTTACTTTTTATACTATCTGCAACTTTAATATGATGACATAATCGTTCTTTTAACTGTTTACAATTTTTAAAGGATTTATAATGTTTGGAAAAGGAGTTTTTATTATTTTTGATCAATTTTTGTGTCTTTTTTATCATTTTATTTATTCTAATATATTTCCTTAATTTATTCCTGCTACAATTTACTAGCCTGACCTGAGGGCTTGATATGACACTCTTATCACAAGTGAGGTCAATTGTTACAATGTCATTGTTTACATTACTCGAGACTGGGCTAGCAGAATGCAATCGAGTGCTACCAACGAGCTGCTCAAACAACACATGGGTCTGTGCTGTCCGTAATGCCCGGCCAGCATCCCCCATCCTGTCAATGGTGTCTTGAGCTTCGCTTAGCCTGCTTTTCAGCTCGGCATTGTGTTTGATAGTTATATCAAACTCATTGCTACACTGGTCGAAGCTGTCCACTATACGCTGAAGTTTATCTCTTTCTTCACAGGTAGTTATAAGCTGACTATGTAGTTCCACCATCTCACTCTTGAGCTTTGCATTAATTTGTAAAGTTTGAAGTACTTCCCTCTCATTGTCACTTTGTTCTCCCTGCAATTCCTCACAGAAATCCTTATATTTCTTTAACTCAACTAGAGCAAATTGCAGTTTCGATTCCATCAGGCGTGTAGTAGTTCCCCTTGTCATTATTACTCTATCCATCCGATCTTAGTGATGAGTAGAGGCCAGCTGGTAGGCGGCGGTATAGCTGTGTGTGTACACGCTATCTATTCGATGCGATGACTAGTAATGTGCGCAGGGCTACTGATGCGGTGGTCTCCAAGCAGTATACAAGTATAAAGCTTTCAATACAATATCATTTGGTTCAATGACTTTCAAACTCTTATGATTGTTAGTGTAAGTCAAGATTGTGTGAACAATTGTCAGAAACATCCACAAAAAGACATGCGCGTGTCAGAGATTTGAACTCGGGACTGTCTGACTACGAACATGAGTACTCGTGCTAAACCACTGCGCCAGCCAGTCAGTTGAGTTAGGTGCCGAAATTATCGTCGTTTTGGCTCAGTCAATATAGACAAAAATAAAGAATCGGGTATATAGATTTTTTTTTTTGGAACAAATGCGTTAACAATTTTTCCACATTCACTAAGTTAATCACTTTCTTATGAGTTTTGCACTGTTTATGTTTTGTTTACACGATAATTATTTTGACCTGTACATTGCACTGTCGTAATATTTTTTGCGAGGATAGTTCAGCGGAGTTTTTATTATTTACGTGGACAAAGACTTTGCTGGATTTTGAATTTGAATCTTCAGTTTAATTTACGCTAATTTATGCACTTTTCTAAAGAGTTGCGTAGAAATAACACTGTCACTATATATTTGGACTATAACAAACATAGGACACTGTTTGTTTTGTAATAAACTGTTTGTTTACTATATTTAACGAATTAAAATACGCGGAGCTAGTATTGACCGTGGCAATGGCCGCCAATCCAAGGGATGTCAATGATGTGTTTGACACGCAAAATGCTTTATTTTGTGTAAGCTAATTAATAAAAATCTTTTTTTAAAACAAGAATTTTTCGTTTAATTGAAACACATATCATGGGGATACACACAAAATTAATAATACGCCATTTTTAGGAATCTGCCATATTGGATTTAGAATGACGTCCAAATCCAAACTAAAAGTGTGTGTAAACTTCAGCTCAATTATATGATATGATACACCAAATTCAAACAAACATTGTAAGTTAAATAAAAGCTTGTAAAAAGGGAAGAGAATTCCAGGACTCTAAGCTAAGACACCTCATAAATAAACATAAACAAGGTTCCTCAAAATTCCACAATCACAACGCTTCCCTAATCTAAAATGGAACAGACGATTGGATTTCAGCATAAATAATTATTTGTACACACATACAAAAATCCAAAATTCAATTTGCCACCCCTCTCTTCCTTACCTGTATAAAGTCATTTATTTTTCCCCTTACGTCTTTTCCGAAACTCATTGCCCGTATAAAACCCTCCATTTCGAGAGGTGTGGTTGCGACGAAAATGTACACACACACGACAATAAACAAAATCTAGTAATTCTTGAGATCGTGACTTTGTGTCAAGTTCCAGCAGTGGAGACTGCCATATATATTACATCAGATATACATTACATCAGTAAGATAATAATATATACTAAAGCACAGTGTGAACGGTCACGTACAAAATTTATGACGAGCGATAAAATATTATATCTCAAGATGAATTAAATATACCATAGTCAAAAGCCGGATTAAGAAAGAGGGTATACAGATTTGACTGCACCTAACAATTTATGACAATTTATTTACCACCCAACAACATTCTCTAGCCATCCCGCGATCATGGAGCTTTAACAGCGTTGAAGTATCAGGAGTTCATTATAATGAATAATCGTGGAAGATATCCCATAAGTGACAGTATTAGTTTATCATTATAGATCTTGTATTATTTACTGCTAGCTTGCATGCCGCTGCTGGACAAAGGTCACGATTCTGCGCTACTTCTTTAAAATTCTCCAGGAACTTATCAAAATCGTCCCGCTATCTCCTTCGTTGTCTGCTGCAAACGAATATTCTAGGGCACCAATTCTAATTAAATTAATTGTAAATCCTACTTCATACTATCACACTAATATTATAAATACGAAAGTTTGTGAGGATGTATGGATGGATGTTTGTTACTCTTTCACGCAAAAACTACTAGCATCGTAGCTAGTTTCGTTACTACATTGCTGTCTGGCCAATATTATATCGTGACATGAACTTTGTAGTATCATAATATAAGTAGTTCATGTTTTTTCTCTTTTAAGTTTTTGTTTTGTTAAAGAAACAACTAGAATAATGTACCCAGGATTATGTAATATCTAACATGGTGCAAAGGAGAGTCAATAATGTAATTTCATGTTCATTCCTCTCAATGGTGATCTATGTTTTAGAACTCAACTTCAACTTTTTGATCGATTCCTTGACGGTTCAAAAGTGCATGGTTGTGGCATGTGTATGGTTAATTAGAAATAAATGCTGTGACTTTGAATTGATTTATTGCTACAGTAGTAGCTTTTAATCAATTCAAGATTTAACAAAAACCTTCCTTGTTCGGCAACGAATTGAATCACCAACTTTGAGCACCGCTGTCTGCTAGTATACAAAACTACTTTCATTAGACATTTGGCCTGTGTTCGAGGATATCTAGTTTCCGTAATTCGTCTGCCCGAGGCAATGGCTCGATTACTGAACCTTTTGCACTTATCTGAAACGCTCGCCGTGTTTCTTTCCTATTGTTAGCTTTCTTCTTTCTTTCCCGAGGTTCTGTTTCTTTGGGAGTGACCCAACTGTGTGCTTACACGATTTATTTATTTTATCATGTTTTTGGTTGTAAGAAAATAGATTTTTCTTTTGTGAGATAGGTACGTTCTAGTACTTGTAATTAATAATTTTGCTTTGAATAGTGGGGCGTAGTTGAATGATTCAAGAATTGCGTGCAATTAACGATATTTATTTTGCGTTAACAAAGATACCTAGTAACAGTACCTAACAACAGTTGTGATGATCGGTACCTACCTAATTATTTATTTCAAAAGAAGGTCTATTCTGAGTTCTGTTCGCCTTTCACGCACGAGGTAGTGGATTCAACCCATCAACTCGTGCATGAATCTGGGCAATTATCACTAAGTATGACTTTTACAACTCAGACGTACTTTCTATGGTTATCTTTGACATCACTGAGATCGGTGATGGAAAACGAAGTGAGGATCACTTACACCCGTTTCTATAAACAAGTCATAGTGATTACTTGAGTAAATGTCATTATTTAAGATACGATTTTTTCTCTGTAGATTAGTAATTCCTTGATGTTAGAACTATCAAAGGTTAGAATTCTTAGGTTTGCTTTCATTGACGGTTCTAACTTCGTTTAAATTCTTGCATATTGCATAAAAATGTTTGCATAAGTAATTACCTACTTATGTCCAAGTAATTACTTTAACTTGACTATAAATACGGATTTTAGACTTTATAGAAAACGGGAATCCGTTTTAAGCAACCGTATAGTAATCCAGGAATCGTAGGGCCGGAAAGTTCTGGAATGGCGACCGCGAACCGGAAGACGTTGCGTTGGAAGGCCTCTCATTAGGTGGACCGACGACCTGGTCAAGGTTGCGGGGACCCGCTGGATGAGAGACGCACGGGACCGGTCAATGTGGCGACACCTGGGGGAGGCCTATGTCCAGCAGTGGACGTCTTTTGGCTGAAATGATGATGATGATGAGTAATCCAGGCTTGACTTCTCAGTTAAAGATGAGGCTTCCGTCCCATCAGTGGGGCAGTAATAAGCTGGTACCATATTATTAATCGAAAAACAAGAAAACATACCACATGCGAAACTTACAAGATCGAAGCACGCAAGAACAAAGTTTTTACCCGTACTTATAAAACTGAAAACTCCAGTAAATGATAAGTTCAAACAAACAAACTACACGAGAGCAGGACGATGTTATCAGTCCAAAGTTTCAGTCTTTCAGTACGTCATTACGAGCAGTCCGATAATGGCACATTTACAGTTTTCTACTAACTTTTGATAACATTTGAACAAGACACAAGATCAGTACATCATGCAGCTCCGTTCAGAAGGTTAATTTGTTGAACAAATACAGATTAAGATAATGTATTAGTGAGTGAGTGCTTTGCAGTACAACGAACGCTAAAAACACGTATTTCCGCTTGTTTCGGTTCGGACGAAACTACATGTAAGATATATAGTGTTAGGTGTTCGGGTTAAGGTGAATGCGATTGGATCATTCTCATTAGTTCCACCAGCAATTAGTTCCATGGAACTAGTGAGACTTTTTTTTCTCAGTAGTTCCATGCACTTTGATAATGGAACAAATGAAACAAAACTTAATCGAACTCGTCTCACTAGTTCCACCGTAGTTGTCCCATGGAACTAGTGAGAACTTTTTTTTCTCAGTAGTTCCATGCACTTTAATAATGGAACAAATGGAACAAAACTTAATCGAACTCGTCTCACTAGTTCCACCGTAGTTGTCCCATGGAACTAGTGAGAACTTTTTTTTCTCAGTGGTTCCATTGTTCTTCTTAGTGGAACAAGTGAAACTAAAGTTAATCAACATCATTCTCATTAGTTCCACTTTTTAGAAAAATATCATCTAATATTAATAAAGGAATAAAACGCAAAAAAATATAAAAAATTAAGTAATTTAATGTTGTGACCATTCATTTTATGTTAAAAGTAAAATAATATGATGAAAACGTTGAGAATAGGAAATTAATACAATAAAATTAAAAAATAATTTTGTGTAAACACAAATGGAAATAATTATTTCAGGTGCTATCAGCATTCCTCATTTTTTGGACAAATTACGATAACATACCTACGCCTGTATCGTAATTTGTTCAGAAAATGAGCCTGATTAAGTAATTACGTTCTTGAAATTACGTCGTTGGCCTGATTTGTTTGTAAAAATGAATAACATTAAATTACTTAATTTTTTATATTTTTTTGTGTTTTATTCCTTTATTAATATTAGATGATATTTTTCTAAAAAGTGGAACTGATGAGAATGATGTTGATTAACTTTAGTTTCACTTGTTCCACTAAGAAGAACAATGGAACTACTGAGAAAAAAAAGTTCTCACTAGTTCCATGGGACAACTACGGTGGAACTAGTGAGACGAGTTCGATTAAGTTTTGTTTCATTTGTTCCATTATCAAAGTGCATGGAACTACTGAGAAAAAAAAGTTCTCACTAGTTCCATGGGACAACTACGGTGGAACTAGTGAGACGAGTTCGATTAAGTTTTGTTTCATTTGTTCCATTATCAAAGTGCATGGAACTACTGAGAAAAAAAAGTCTCACTAGTTCCATGGAACTAATTGCTGGTGGAACTAATGAGAATGATCCAATGCGAAAGGTAGCCCGCGAAATTCGAATTTTCTTAGGTTTTTTGCAATTTGCTGATCAGTGTCATGTTGTACGTTAAATAAATTAGGATTCGTGACCGTAACAAATGTGACTTTACTGAGTAATAAAAAAATTAAGTTCAAAAATCTAAAACCCGACTACTAACAAAATCGCGGTCTTACTTAAACGTAGAAAACAAGAAAATAATTCTTGTCTGATATTCTTCGTAGTCGCATGCCACTGATACCTGATGCTCCTTCATGGCGTTCTCATTGATACAGAAGTCAGCTGCTAATTGCCATTAGCAAGGTGACCAATACAACCGTCTCAGTTCATATATGTACCTTGTCGCATTCACATTTAAGTCAATTGTAAGAGTGGCCACTCACTAAACGGAGAAGAACTCTCTTAGGGGACGTCTCCACGAGCGAGAGAACGGGAGTGTAAAGAAATACGTGGCACGACGGTATTATCACCACGATTCCCTCGCACGTGGAGACAAAGTTAAAGATCTACGAAACTTTACGATGAAGTGTTCCTCTCATATTATTCTCAGGGATTTGTCAAATTGACCAGTTTAAAATACACGTAATAACCATGTCTATATTTCACTATTGTTGACACACGCTTGCTACATTTGAGGATATTCTCAGGAGCAATAATTAATGAATATATCTGCTTATTTTAAGAAAGTAACGAGAAGCTCAAGGCCAACTCATTATAGATTACAATAAATGATAGTTGGGTTGTACATTATTATTTACTCCACGTCTTCATTAGTAGCTTTTCTGTATTATATTATTGCATGACAATACTCAGAGGAGCTAAATGAGAGGGGTTATGGACATCGCAAGCCGGCAGTAGTCACCCGGTATAATTTAATTTGGGTTAAGTGACAACCCTATGTGTTCCAGGGTAACTGACCCTCATATATGCCCGTGGGTGATATTTTTTTTTACGTCCGAGGTAAGCTTGGGGCTGACAAGGGGCAAGTAACGGCTATACGAATAACTAACAGTATTTTTATTACAGTTGACATTTTGTCTAGACGCTTTCTCTCATTTTAAAACTAAAACGTGCCGGCTTTATTAGACAGATTTATTTTAAGGGCTTAGGGTAAAGTACTATCTCTTTGGTACCCAAAGGACGGTCACGACTAAGGTTCCTATTAAAAAGGTTAAATTGTTCTAGGGTTTAGTTTGTCGACAATCATAAACTACTCTAAGAATCGCGGCCACCCCGCACTAGCTACACGATCAGTCGTTTACACCTATAGTGTTGTCACGCTATAACGTAACATTGCCATCTTACGGCCGCCTTGAATACGAATCTGCTATTACCAGTAAACGTTATAACGAGCTAAGACCAACCTATTGTTTACAAAGAGCTTTTTTTCTGTAGTAATAGAATACTAATGTTTCATTGTCTCTTGTCGTTGAATTTCATGATCTTCAGTTATTTGGCAAACGTTAGTGTGCTGGAATTGAAACAAAAGACGATGGAAATAAAATGCGAATGTGTGCCAGCGGGAATATAAAGATAGAGGAGAAGTGTTTCTTTAGGTATCTGTAAAAACTTTTGTTGGTAGATCTTTGTTTCTTTGCGAAACATTACGATTACGTGTATTACATAGAAGATTGCTTCAATGTATTTTTTGTTTAGTAGTTATCAAGGCAACTATACAAACGGTTACGTATTTGCTTTTTGATATTACTCACAGGCTTGTAGAGTAGATTATCGCATAATAATAATTATACTAGCTGATGCCCGCGGCTTCGCCAGCGCCAGCGCCGCGGCTTCGCCCGCTTGTAATTCAAAAACTTGACAAATTATATACTTAAACCTTCCTCGATAACCACTCTATCCATTGGTGTGAACAACATGAAAATCGGTGCAGTAGTTTTTGAGTTTATCACGAACAGACTGACAGACAGACAGACGCGGCTGAGGGCTATATTTTATAATACCTATGTAGTGATATAGGAAACAAGAAAAAAAACCAAAGCAGCATTTTATCAGTGATAAGAGGAAACAGGAGCTGCGATTCTAAATAAATAGGTACATAAATAAGTAAATTCCCCATTTTTCCTGAGTTATGCCTCTAGACTAGAGCAATTATTTTTTTCATAAATCATGGTCTACTGTAGCCTGTCCTGTATTGTAGACATGTTCGTTGGTGTAGAAAATGTGACTCTAAAAATTACAAAAAATGCCCCATTTTTACAGTTGTGGTTAAAGAGATACCAGATACTAAATCACAAAAGAAATTGATAGAAACCTAGATATACTGAATAGGCAATAGTTTCTTCAAATAATTATTTTTCAAATTCCTCGCAGGCGCTGTTCCCTCATAACAATAATGGAACTGTCTAAAAATGGATTGAAGAAACGCTACAGAAACGTTTACCTTTATCAATCCTGTTGAAAGTACTTCCAGAAATAAAAAGCGTTTTTTTTCCGATGTGTAGTATCCTATGACTTATTGTCAGGCCTACGTTGTCCCACCATCTCTTAACTAGTTTTAAAAAGTAACCTTGGAGTTTCAATTAAATCTTCACATACATTGTGAACAGCTGCATCAGCCAATACAATCTAACTAACACGAAACAGTTTAACAGCCTTAACCTATATTCAATCGGGGAATTAACGGATCAATTCTGTCTCGATCAGCCGCCGCAACGACCTCCCACTGCAAAGGGGTCTAAACCAATACCCGTATAACTTTAACTTGAAGATCCCTAAGTATTCTGTTAAACAACTTAATCAAACTCGTTTATGGGTTAATAAGTTCGTACACAGAGTTGTGAACACTCGAGCTTGTCCCGATTCATTTGGGGCGGAGTCTTAAGTAATAATGGGTTGACAAAGTGATGCCGACCGCCTAGAAGTTCGTGGAAAGGCTTTGGATTGTTCGCATTGATCGGCCGCGAGATATACGCAAGGTATATCGGAGTTTTTGGTGCAAGGGAGGAGATTGTGAGGATCATGTACCTATTTAGATGCGTAAATACCAGTCATTATTCAAACTGCCTCCGTGGTTGAGTGGTGGATTAGGTCGTGGGTTCGATTCTCACGGGAAGCATACTTTGTAAAGTTGTTTCTTGTTTGGCTAAGACATGAGACAAGCAGGCTTGAATCACCAGATTACGTGCTTCGGAAGGCACGTATAAGCCGGTGGTCTCGGCCGCCTCATGGCGGTTGTCAAACCATGTCAGGTTTAGAAACCCTGATACTAGGGTGTGTGGGGTCGTTAGACCTTACTGCGCACACGATAAGAAGAAGAAATATTCAAAATTTAATCCTATTTTCAAGCTTACCTACTGTTATTCGTGACATCCAGCATAATTTCTTTTTTTTTATTTGGACGGTAAAGAGAACGGTTCGGTATTTTAAACATCAAAACATATTTCATCATCATCATCTTCGTGTCCTTATACCATTCTATACCATTCTACTAAGGGTCGGTGGAAAATGTTTTCTTCATCAACTCTCCCCTGTCAGACGTCCCGGTATAATTCACTCCTCTCTTAAATATTTTAAGCAATCATGTTTCCGGAACACAAACTAGAGGTATATATTATAATATACAGGGGGAAATTACTTCCGCATACTAAACTCTTTACGTGTTGTATTTACTATGTGGTCCAAACTACAAGAGTAAGCTGTATGCAGCAACAATCCGTGTTTCAAAGTAATCTTTCAAATTTAATCAACCTGTGTCACTATCAAATCAAATCAATAGTCATTTATGGAAGTAAAGCAGAGAATCGTTGTGGAAGCGTTTAAAGGGCTCCGTACTTTAAAAGAAAAATGGAACCCTTATAGGATATTAGTCGTCCGTCTATTTGTATTTCTGTCAATTTTTTTTTTTTTGAAAATTACTATCAATACTATTCTACAATCTCTTTCAACTGAGGAAATAAGTCAAGTAAGTCTCGAGTTTTTATTTTACAACTAGCTTTTGCCAGCGGCTTCGCCCGAGTTTATGTCGGAAAATATCAAAAATGACGAATTTTCGTACAAACTTTCATCCACTATTTTCATGCATTATTATAAATTTCTGCTTTCTAGGTCCAAGGGTTTGGGCTGGGCGTTGATGAGTCAGTCAGTCAGTCAGGACTTCTCTTTTTATTTATATAATATATAGAAGATAGATTTGCCAGTCTGTCAGAGGAAGAGAGGAAACGAAGTGTAAAAAATATTGGAACATAACAAAAGGTTACTCTGAAACTGCTAACTATGGCAACAGACTGTTATCACATTTAACAAATTTTCGTCCTATTTCTAGTTATATTTTGAAAACTGTAAAGATTTAGAGCTTCAAATCGCTTCTGCTCAACAAAATTTTAGAGGCTGCCGTCCAATATTCAGCACAGGCCATTTACCTACAGCCTGTTAAAACATTTTGAGAGGATTACAAGGTAGGTTGGCGTGCTGGTCTTAATCCCGCTTGGTTCAATTTACGTGGCAGCTCTATCAATGGTCGTGTCAGTATTTGTAGGGAACAAATACTTCTAGACTCTGTTTTACTCAATTTATACATTGTTACATACTTGGTCCTTAAGACCAAGTGACAATTTATGGCACTGAGACATGGTCCTTAACTGTTGGCCTCCTAGAGAAGCTCAGAGTCACGCAACGGGCCATGGAGAGAGCTATTCTTGGAGATTCTTTGCTCCATTAAATACGACATTAGGAAATTCGCTGAAGAACCACGGTCACCGATATAGCTTTGAGAATATGCCAGTTTAAGTGACAATCGTTATGACCGCTTTGGAGGCCATTGTTCAACAGTGGGCGTCTTTTTTCTGATGATGACTTGGTCCTCATAATCAGCCATCTGCACTGCTACTCCAGCCTGTGTTCACCAGCACACAAAAAGTCTCCTCGATCTCCTGCCATGCCTTGTCCCACACGAGGGGAGAGTGAGGAGCGTCACCACTAATGAAGCAGGAGTCACTGAACTAAGTAAATTAATGTACGAACATGTTGCAGCAGGTAAACGACCAAAATTTCATCTTTTAATGGCTCCCGTCGAGTATTACTTACTATTTTTTTTTGTTTTTGGGATAGTATAGTGTTGTTTTACTCTGTTACTTTTGCGCGAAGTAAAATAATTATATTGTTTCTAACTTTTATCCTTAAATGTTGACCTAGGACATTATTGTTTTCGTATTTGATTATTGATGGCTAGACACAAATCAATTTTAGTCGAGCCATCTATCGAGAAGATTGATCAGTCAGAGGGTGTGTCAAACAAGGTGGAAAGTTTCTCATCATCTTCATCTTAAAATGGGGGATGATCCGACTAGACTACAGACAGTTGTTGTGACTTGTATGCTACTGCCTGGCGTTGGTTGTTGAGCTGCTAAAATCAAAATCAAAAGTCATTTATTCAAACTAGGCTAATAATCAGCACTTTTCGAACGTCAAAATTTACTTTACTTTACTTATTTAGATTTATAAAAGACAATCCCCCAAAACGCCAACCCATCGACACTTTCTAGTGTTAAGCTGGAAAGAAGAAGTGGCGGAACAAACTCCCCAGCACACATCTGTCTGTTAGGTTGTTTAGAAGAACCAGACTCTATCGAGTCTAATAGCAAGTTGTCAGTTAAATTTAAGATTTACTACAGACACAATCAGTAATAACCAAAGTATATAACAATAAATAATGTAAAAATAAAATAATAAATACATATAACATATCAGTAAACTAATTTTGGAGAAAGAACATTAATAACGAAAATTGCACGTTAGGTATTAGAGCTATTAGGAGAAATTAGATTCTGGTGTTGTAGATGTTGCCACAGTCCCTTGATCTCATGGTATTCGACTAGTATTCAATCAGTCCAAACGCTTAAAATAATATTTCTCAAAAGCCATAAAAACTGGACATAATAGAATTTCATCTAGAGAACAAAGTAGCTCTTACAAGTGAATGATAGTATCTAAGAATTTATGCTTATGACCATACTCAGTAATATATACTGCAGAGACTGGAATACTCAGTGAAACGCCACCGAGACTCAGGATCTGCCCGTTACGCGCCATTTTAAACTATTACAGCGTCTTTTACGTTCAAATATTCAGCATTGTAGTCGAGAAACCAGCTAGAAGGCAGCATTGGAATATGTTGTTGCAGAACCAACGGATATTGTTATAAGACGTCATCTTACTTGAATAGTCCTGTATCGACAGTAGTACGTGGTAAATGGCGTTTAGTTGGCTGAACTTAGTATTATTTCTTATTTGGAAGAGAAGGAATATTTTGTTAAGCTTTTGATCTCACGACATTGAATTAATTGCTGCATCGGTAGATTTAAATGTGAGAGAGATATAACATACTAGATCGTGTCGTCATTCTGAGTGGGCTATTTTTGACAAGGCACCATAAGGCCGCGCTGACTTTGGACGCGTACGAACGTTCCTAACCTTCCAAGTACTATGGGAGCGCTCATACTGGATGCGAGTTAGTCGTACGTATAATTAGACCAATTTATATCGTATGTTAACGTACGATACGAATTCGTGTCCAAAGTGAGCGCGGCCTAACACTGGTCTAAAGTCTGCAGTTACTTAGGTATTTAGATCACTAAGAGCTAAGTTAAATTAGCTCTTAAGTAAGACTGGCTTCGCCTAACCATTTATTTTACATTTGACTGATCGAGGATTAGTCCTCGAGCAAAACTAATAAGCAAATCAAAAAGATGTGTCAAGGATGTAACAAGAATAAACGCGGTCAAACAGTGGCCATGCCCTACAGAAAGCAGGGCTCATGTAGCATCCATTACAGGCGCTATTACCAACACATGTGCTGTAATTCGGCGCTATATGATCCTTATAACGGTCGCAGAACTGCTGGTGTTATGTTTTTATACGATGGCTTGTCTGTGCCGTCTGCGATGGAAGTCGCTGTCGTTTTTGTTTGGTGGCGTAATGAAGAATCTTGGAGCCGAAGGGGTCGGGTTTTTCTCGTTTTATTTTGGCTGGATTATTGTAAGGTGGTTGGAATTTCATCACGTTGCTTTATTATTTCTTTAATGTCTGTGATAAACTTAAAATGTACGTATGTTGTTTAGAAAACAACTTTATTACTTGCTTGGAATCGAACCTTATATTTTAGTGCATCTGATGTGAAACCTTCCTCACAGGCAATCATAAGCTTCCTGAGCATGCTTGGTCTGATCATTTAAGTTCTAAACTCTATACATTTTTTTGCAATAAGACCATTTACAGACAGTTTTAAAAACCTGAAGCTCATCTCAATTTGCCAAAGCATGGTGTCATCATTAATAAAAATCACCTTCTAACTTCAATCAATTCAGTACAATAAACTTTAGCAATTTTACAATTACCTACTACAAAAACTGTATGACAATAACTCTCTCTCTATTTAATCCTAAACCAACCGCACAACAGTATCAAAAGTAACATAAATAACGCGACTATAGTGTTCCTCGCGTCCCCGAAACAGCTTCATATCACAGTTTTTGCATCCGCGCTATAAATCTTTGTCCCACCCCTACCATCGTACAGACAGGTATTATCCACTATTTTAGGGGATTTCCATCGAGGGAAAACAAGATAGTGTCAGCATAGAAAGAGGGAAAGATAGAACCTCTAAAATTGTAGAATGAACACTCGCTGTTAAATACTTTTTCAACACATTTGCTCGAAAAATGCATTTACGGAGCCTGTATACATTGTTCGAAAGTTAAAAATTACGCACTATACAACGGAACGTGCGGTAAAATATGTACTCTCACCTAAGTACCGTGCAGTAAAATAGGTACTCTCACCTAAGTACCTATTTTACCGCACGGTCCATACCCCGTTGTATAGCACCGTTCGTATTCTTTGCGGTTTTTTTTTTATTTCCATAAAAAGTAATACAAGAATTCCACCAAGGAGTTCAAGGAGTTTCACATTACTAGAATAAATAAGCTGACTGATCGAACCTCCTTGGAAGCGCTTTTGTTCAATACGTTTGTCTCACTTTAATACTAAAGAGTAAATGAGATGAAAGTTGTAGTTCTAATTTTCACCACGTGCATGTGGCGCCATTTGCAAATAAGCGGCATTTTAATATTAAAACGTCAAAGATTGTTGCGACTTTCCGACTGATATTTAAAAACAAAATAAAATGAGTTCAAGCGAATCCGATATTAATATGGAATCTACTCCACCTGATATTTTAAATGAGGCGCACAGACAAGATATCAAAGTGTATAAATATAAATAATGGTGTGGAACCGCGTCCTTCTACCTAACGTGAAAACTTCCAGCCACCGCCGCCTCCGCTGCAAGCTCCGCCGCCACCGACGTCACCGCCGTCGACGCCGACGTTTACGCCACAAGTTCAACATAATACGTGTGAAATCAGTCAGTCAGTTCTTCTAAAGCTTCCAAAGCACCAAAATTCATTGAATATTAATAATTGTTCCAATTTTACTATAAATTTCCAAGAGTAGTGACCTATCTGTATAGTTGTATAATTTTTTATTTGCCAATAAAAATAGTCTTGAAAAAGTTTGTTTCATTACATAATTGTACTGTTTTCTCGCAAATGTGTTGAAAAACGTTGTATGATACACGTGCAGAAATTGGTTTTTACAAACTCGTGACTATGGTAACCCCTCGACTTCGTCTCGGGCTTACATTCGTCTACTCGTTTGTAAAAACCAACTTACCGCACTAGTATCATAAATTAGCACACATACATCATCATCATCATTCTGATCTCAATTTTTTTTTTGTTGTCACACTTACATCATCTGCCTAGCCTTTTCCCAACTATGTAGGGGACGGCTTCCAGTCTAACCGGATGCAGCTGAGTACCAGTATTACCTGTAACGAGTGCCAAAGATCTATACCTGGCAGCCGGGACCAACAGCTTAACGTGCTTTCCGAGGCACCGAGGAAACTCGGTATGTAATGGACGGTCACCCATCCACAGACCAACCTAGGCAAGCGCGGCTTAACGTAAAGATCGACCCGAGTGGCTGTTATTATTAAACCACGAGTTCCTTGTCACACATACGTACATTATAAAATCAATTACCTATTTAAAGTTTATTTTACTTAAATTCAGAGAAAATTAATTACATTCTGGACATTTAACGGTCACTAATGCGTCTTACAAACTGAACAGCTGTAGCAATTTCTGGAAATAGCTTACACTGCTTTGAAAAGGCATTCGTCTTTCAGTGAGGGTAGTAAGCCGGCTGGCTACAGTCCTCGGAGTAATTGGGGAAATCTCTGTATTCCGCTGAAGATAGCAAATCCGTTGGTAAGGCAGTCAGGCAGGGTAGCAGCGTCCCTAGTTCCGCCATATCTCGGAGGATTAAGTTACTTGCGAGACACACCACCGCTGAATGTTTACAGGGGTGGATTTTGGTTGCAGATGATCTTATTCTACTTTAACATAACATAATGCGTGCAATCCTAGAAAGGGTAGGCAGAGGTGTACTTAATACTACATCTACATTTGGCCAGTTATGTTTAAATCTCATGTAATAAGGGGCGAGCCTGATGCAATAAACCGGGCACAAATCTAGACTAGTAGTACCATGGCTGATACTGAGAATTTCATGATGGAAAAACTTATTAACACTTTGCCAGACCTGGAAATCGACCTCATAACCAATCCCACAATTAAATTCAATTCAGCAATTTTCCATGTTTACTTTTTGTCCAGCTTCCTATATCATTTTGGTTGTTTTTAATTTGGAATTATGAAAGTGTTAGTGACCATGTCAGTTTATAAACTTATTATGTGTCTTGTCTTCTTTAAGATGCGTATCAATATCAATAATCGGGGGTGTAGGTATTAATTACTTTTAAACAAGATCGGTGAGGTTTGTATAGGTTTTAATTACTTTTAAACAAGATCGGTTAGGTTAGTGTAGGTTTTAATTACTTTTAAACAAGATCGGTGAGGTTAGTGTAGGTTTTAATTACTTTTAAACAAGATCGGTGAGGTTTGTATAGGTTTTAATTACTTTTAAACAAGATCGGTGAGGTTAGTGTAGGTTTTAATTACTTTTAAACAAGATCGGTGAGGTTAGTGTAGGTTTTAATTACTTTTAATCATGATCGGGTACTTTTAAACAAGACCCGCAGAAAGAAATGCGCTGTTCGAAAGTAATACCGCGGCCCCGGACACAAAGGGCTAAGAAGTAACATAGGTTTTTAGTCAGTAGAAGTCAGACACTCCGTTCCGTTCCGCCCAGAATGGAAGAAGTTATTTCATAATTTCTCACCCTGCATAAAAAAACGCGTCAACGTTTAAAACATCGAGTTGTGAAAGTCAAACTGAACCTCCAACTCCTGTAAAAATACAAAAAAAACCTTTCGAATTTCTAAAACAAAATGTTACAGCAAGGTATATTATACAGTATCACCTTTCGGCTAGTAATACGTTTCCCCCAAATCCGGGCCGCGTCACCGTCGATGCTATCTCCGTAATATGAATGTCGCTTTGCTTAGCATTATCTTAAGTCGTCGGTAACCCACTATTGGAATACGTTGTTACTTGTTACGTCTCTGTTACACGACGATATATTGCGCGGTTATTGACTAATATACATACGTAAGAGCAGAGCGGTGGTGGCCTAGTGGTAGTAAGTCGTGAGTTCGAACCTAGGCAGGCGCATTACTTTGTGTAATTTATTTCACCACCGGTGAAGGAAAACATCGTGAGGAAACTGGCATGTCCTAAAATCAAAAAATTCATGATATGTGACATCTACCAACCCGCAAAGGGCACGCGTGGTGGATTATAGTCCATCCCTTTCCTAGAGAGGAAGCCTGAGTTCCATCATCAGCCCATAATATTTCCACAGCAGTGGCTGATGATGATGATGACACATATGTAACATCACGCCTGTAACTCCCAGTGGTCCTAATAGTACAGCTAAGATGTTTTAAGTCCATGTAATAGAGGGTAAGTCTATTGATCAACCGGGCACAATGACAGTCTCCGAAGCAACTACAAAACTCAATAACATTTTCCACGTCTCCGGAATCGGACCCAGAACCTCCTGCTCAGCAGCCGCGCTACCGATCACTCGCCAATGAAGCAGACAACTATACTACTAATACTAGACTTATATAAATAATAGTGGTAGTTAATGTGAAGCCTCCAACGTAGCCTGTGAAATTCGAATTACTTACCTTATGATTTTTGCAATTTGCCAGTCTGTAGAACTCTCAGTTCATATAACTTCCATGAATACCTTTTTCATGAAATAGTCACTCAATGTACGAGAAGTGTACCTACTATATTTATTCTGTTAATGTAGTTTTGGTATACTCGTATAATGAATAGGTAAATATGACAGTAGTGTACCTGACAGTATGAGATGTCAGCACCTGAGGACGTCTGGCTGGACGTTATAGGGCTGCTAATGGATTGTCTGACGTCGATTGACCGTGTCCAATAACACTAGGGTATAGGTACTTAATTATACTCTTGCTCGTTGGATTTATAAATCGATAAATAAATTCCGAGATGGTGGGACGAACTGGATGTCTTCCTTGAGAATTGGAGAGACGTTGCACAGAATTGTGATTGTTGGAAGGAATGGAGGGAAACCTTTGCTTAGCAGTGGGGCAATATAGGCTAGCTATATATGTATATGTAAAGCGGTTAACAGAATACATCTACCTACCAAGTTTCAACTGTGTAGTCTTAATAGTTTCTGAATAAAGTGGCTGTGACATACGGATGGACAGACTGACGGACAGACAGACATGACGAATCTATAAGGGTTACGTTTTTTGCCATTCGGCTATGGAACCCTAAAAAGACCAACAAAAGAGAAACATGGAGCTAAATCAAATGTATAAAAAGCAAGAAGGACATTGACTGAAGACCAATAGAAATAGCAGCACCGATCACTTCACAACACTTGGATGGATGGATGGTGTTCAGACTGAAAACACGAAAAGTTCTTTAACAAGCGAAGATAAGAAAAACTCCGTTCAAACATTTAAACGTTACTTTGTAGTTCTACACGAATTACTTGGTTTCTAATGACTATTCGTGCTGCTCAGCACTCCGCACCGCTCCGTACCGCTCCGTAGCGTTGCGGAGCGGTCCGCAACGCTTCGTCGAGTCGCCAAGACTCCGTGGGAATGCACTTACGCAAGAAAGTTTCAAATGAGTTATGGTCGTAGTGTAATTACTTCACTTGTATGTAATTTACTTGTATTGGGGGAGAAATGTACGTAGGAAACTGTGTAAGTGACGATCTAGAAGGATATTTAGGGTAAACCATATAGCTTTTGCCCACCTAAGGATTTCATAGATTTTAGGACGAAAAAAAAAGAAATAATTTAGCTACCAACACTTTATTACCGTTTTCTTACTACCTAATAATCTCGTCTTTAGAGTATCAACAGTTTTTAGTGAAAACTTTAACATAACATAGTAAAAAAATATAAACAATAAGCATCTAAAAGTACAGTGATTGCCCACAGCTAAAATACCGGTTAGGATTCAAAAGTTTACACAGATTTTCATTGAACACTAATAAAAATATTTCTAAGTTTATCGTAGCCATGCAACAATAGCGGGGGGAGGGGTCATTTGATGATTTTCCACCCACGAAAAAAAAAAAAAAAACGTATCTGCGAGGTTAAAACGATTTTACCAATTGTTGACATTCTTTCTTTCTTTTCTTTTTTTTTTTTTTTTCATCCTCTTACATTAAAGTCAAGTCAATACCAATTTCAATACGACCTATACAAAAGAAAAAGCAATGAAGCTGGCGACATAATTTAAGATTATTGTGCCTGTTTTCATTGTGGAATATACAAGCTGTCGTTTTGCAATTGTCTCAAATTCAAGGAGGTCATTATACTAAAATATTTACAAATAAATAACAATTCCATTTACTTGAAATCATTACAAGCTAGCTGTTCTAATACAACTCAACGTCACCATACTGCCTTCAGTATTAAAAATGGCGAAAAACTAAATTATAATTTTAAAGTGCTCGAATTTGTTTTCATAGCCGATTATCCTTTGAGTGGGGATGGAGGCCATCCACCCAGGGTTGTGAGGGGTGAGGGGAGGGGTGTAACTCACCAGGAATGGTTCCAACGGTTTTTAAAATAACTAGTTGGTACTTTGGTAGTAGCCGTTTGTTTTTAGAGATCCTTTAAATGCGGCGCAATGTGAAATCTGCACGTTTCTGACTTGAATCTGAATTACAAGTGGCTACGATTTTCGTTTTTTTTTACAATATAACTGCCTTGTTTTCTAGATATTGTAAAAATGCTATAGTAATTTAAATAATAAAAACAGTATCATACAGGAAAGGGAGGCTTTTGTCTGCATTCGGACAGCACAGACTTAAAATAATATATGACTCCAACAGGAAAGTAGAAGGAAATTTGGAAATCGTGCAGCAAGATAGATTGGCTACATCAAACAAAGTCGCATCCAGCACCTGCACGCTACTTCCATTTTAGAGCAGAACCGGGGTGAACGGACGCAAAAGTGGTTATTCTCCGCCAACAGTATGATGGTAGAACCAGAATATGATACGATAATATCAAAAATGTCTAGTAAAATGGCGACAAGAACATAATCTTATGCAGACTGTCCAACACAAAATTGCATACTTGTAGAAGATAGTCTCTAGACTGCATGCATTCAGGACATTTCTGATATTTGCCGCGTTCTTGCTTACCAAGTATGTGCCTTAATCTATGGCAGAATAGCACAGAAGGTTGGTTGTGTAACAACGCTGTAACGAACGGTCAAAAAACTAAGAGCACGCACACATATATTTACGGCAATCTGTAGCAAACGTTCGGTTTTCCCAAGTTCATAATATGACCCTAATCTATTTAAGTAGCGACTTCTAGGTTAGCTCGTTTCATCGTTGACCTCTACTCTGCCCTTAGGGCAAGATTAAGGTCAAGAGTAGGGCTATAATAGACAAAAAAGAACCTCTCACGGGTGCGCTTGCACATGTGTCTGTACCTGGCGATTGACCATGCCCTGCGTTTTAACGAATACATTAAATAATTAGTTCTATATTTGTTCTATCGAAATATATGCATAATACGCAATTTGTTCCGTTTTAGTTTAAAATAAAAATTACTTCTTCTATAACAGTTAGCCAGCGAACTAAAACGGAACAAATTGCGTATTATGCATATTTCGATAGAACAAATATAGAACTAATTATGTAATGTATTCGTTAAAACGCAGGGCATGGTCAATCGCCAGGTACAGACACATCGCTTGCACACGCTGTTCGCAGAGTTGTTATGTGTGCGTGGGGAAATGAATCAAGTGCGCTTGCACTCGCTGTACGTGAACCGTGTCTATGTGTGCGTGCATTTTCACTCGTTGTAGGTACGCAGCTGTGCTTCTGTATCATTCTTTGTTCGCTTGATCATGTACACTCGCTTTTACATATCGGTTATAGGAAACCCTCGCTTGACTGGAGGTATGTAGAATGGTTCGCAAAGAGGATTACTGGGTTTCTGGCTAATTCCTGCGTGAATATGAATAATCTTGTAACTCTGTGGTTGTGGCATGGATAGATCTGAATTGTCTATCTATTACTTTTTTGTTTATTTCATAATCAACAGTCTATTAATGTTCCCACTGCTGGGACACAGGCCTCCTCTCTTTGAGAGGGAATGCTTTGTTTTGTTTATTTAGTTCAATAATATCACCTGCTGCCTATGGAAATTAAGTCCGCCTTTATACATTTGTGTCACACACAGCTTAAACTCAAGTTTTACAAAACAAAAGTGTTTAAGCAAATACAGCCTTTTAACATTTGAACTGAGACCACTATACCGTATTGTCATTTAGATAAAAGCAAGTACCCATTCTGTTCAAGCTGGAATAAAAATCATAAAACACAGACACGGTTTGTTTTAATTGTTATGCAATTATATTCTTATAGTGCTACTAAAAAATGTTCTTAAAAGCGCTTCAGACGGTAAGCCGCCTTGCAATCGTGAAAGGATTCTATTTTGAGATGTTAATAACTTATTATACCGTGGTTATGAGGCCTAGTCTGAATATTAAACATAGTTGAGGCTGAAAAAGATTAGAGAGAAAAAAGCTGAGAAATTCAATGTATAAATAGAGAAAAGTATGAATGGTCAGTTAAGATACCATTATTCAGAAACAATAAAAAGAAAATTGAAAATACCTCGTACTAAACTCTAATCTGAATAGAAAATACAGTATAAACGATAATGTCGTCGCTCCACAAGTCTACACACATATTCAGTCTCCATTGTTTGCAACCCCCTTTCAAAGCTAAAATTCTTAGCAAACTTGTAAAATTTTACTATTTTCTTTTGTACTGAACCCGTGTTAGACAAAAGTTAATATTTGCTCGGTCGCGGCTTGCGGGTCGTTGAACTCTCAACTTTTAACGCAGCACAGCAGAATCCCGTCTGTGTGGACCTAAATATTATATTTTTCAATTGCATTTTGTGATTAACGGTAAATAAGTTTAGTTTTTTGTTAATAAGTATTTTTTGGGGTAGGTTTTGTTTTGAGCTGGCACCTGGTTTTCCAAAAGTTAGGAAAAATAACAACGATCAAAGAAATACTACCAAGAGTGGCCCCTAATTTCAATCTGTTTCATCAAAGACAGGCCAACAATTCAAGCGTAATCTAAAACCAAAACCAGGACCGTAAAACCATTCAGAACACCACTATACTCAATCAGTCGGACAATGGCACGTAATTCATTTCCTTCCTTCCCCCCCTAACACGTAAATAAGGACGCATAATATTTCACGGCAAACCTCACACCATCAATCAGGCCCGCGTCCCATCCCTGTTTAGACGAAAAATCCAGATATCCCAGGTGCGTTTCAACAAAAAAGATCCTATCTCCGATTCGGCGACGCCATTTCCCAGATCCATTCGTGGTGCCACAAAAACTGGCGGTTATTTTTCTTAGGTGGCATTTATCGCGGGTTTCCATCCGATGGGCTGGCTCACAAAAGCCGTAAGTAGCTGCTCAGCAAAAACACTCGGCCACCGGAGATAGCGGCGGCTTTTTGTCGCCCCGAGCCGAATACGCGTCAATTGTTCGCCGAATTAGGCCGAAACCAATTGTTGGTATTCGGCTTATTGCAGGAATGCTGTTAGTTATAAATGGAAAGGCAATTTGGCTTGATTTGTACAGCAATATGGCTAACAGTTTTCGTGAAAATGCATTCGATTGGGCGGATGGGTAAAATTAAAATATGAATAGAAAATGCAGATTTATTTTTTTTTTTTAAATATAAATGAAAAGCAATAGTGCTTCGTTATGAACAAGTAGGAAGTAAATGGACAAACGGTTTTGATAAAAGGTTAAAATTTCCATTGTATTGGGATTTGTTTATTCACCCTCAAATTTTAAATGTTAACGCAATGTTTTATTAAGTCTAGAAATTGTTTGATAGATCTCAACGAGGCAGTCTCACACAAACACATCAATATCCAGGTAAACGAAGTTGTGGGTGCTACACACAGAACAGATAGTTAAGTGTAGAAATTGTTTGTTAGAACTCATTAAAATAATCCAGACAGCCTAAAAACCATCGAGAATTTCGCATCCAAACATGCATTTCCCCTCACCGGGCACTCCACACTCACACTCATACCTGCATCCAACTTTATCAAGCCACGGCTCATTCACTAATGAACGGCCGGTTTTTACACAAATTATGAATTGCTCGCCATTGCTCGTTGCCAGGCAACCGGTCCCAACGCTTTTTGTCGAGACTAATTAGTCACTCTGATTAAGTTATAGGAATCCTGTCTAAGCCAATCAACGCTGACAGAAAGGGATTATTGAGATAATTTTATAGACGAAACTGAAAGATTTTCAAGTATTTTTGTGATGAAATGGACGAATAATCAAAGTCTTTATGAAATTAATGAATGGTTTTCTTGTTAGACTGAAGTTCGTTAATTGCATTTCATTCCAATGTATAAGAAATGATATAGTTTTTGGCACTCGTATTCTGTTGGAATAAATCCGATTAAACATGAATGAGCATAAGTTTATAAAGCCTTAAAACATAACGAATACAAAATAAGCGACATTAGCATGCTTAAGTTGTGTAATACTTTGATGAAAACTTAGTTACCGCTTACGCCTGTAGCCCCGGAAGGGTTAAGCAGAGGTGTTATGCTTAAGTCCCATGTAATAGGGGCGAGCCTATTGCCATCAACTGGGCACAAGTGCAGACTCCATGACTGCAGCGAAGAAATTCTTGATAGCAAAACCCAAAAATATTTTTCTCACTTGGGAATCGAACCCAGAACCTCATGCTCTCCTAAAGGAAGAATAATAATTCATTAAATTAATAATTCATTTACAGAGAATTAAGCACAACAATAAGAAAAATTTGATCCACCGCATCAAATTCAGACTAAAAGCATCTAAAAATTGATTACCCTTTAAATTCTAACTAGCAGTTAACTCAGCGTATTAATATTCACCGCTCGTTCCCCAGATGAATAAATAACTTTAAAATTAAACTCTATATTCGTATTAACAGTACTTTGAGAACATTTACAGTGGCTGCCGGCGGTTATAGCAAATTCGGATGAAACCGAAGGGGTGTTGATTAATCAGTAGCCATTTATATATTTTTTTATTCCAGTGTCGTCCGCGCGGTGTAACGAAGTTAATTTTAATAAATCATACGAAACTCAACGCGGTGTCCTTGTAATGGAGGTTTGTCAACGTTGGAGCTGTTTTATTGGTGTATCCTTGATGGGCGGATTAAAATGGTGTCTGCAATTTGAAAGACGAGGGTGGGATTCATTTTTTTCTGTTATCTTTTTGTGGGTACTTGCGGGTGTGTCGTGGAGAAACTTCTTGTTTATCATGTATTTACGGTGTCACATTTAATTGTACAATTGTACATCCCACGTTGGGATACCTACGTTGAAAATCATCAACTGGTTAATTCTTTATTTTGCATGAGGTTAGTAGGTGAACGTGGTGTCAGAGTTATAGCCGCCCGTAGGATTTTGGAAAAAAAAGTCAATCAAATCTGTAAAATTCATTGTTGTACACGTCGACGTCTAACATTTCTGCTTCCACGAGTTATACTATTTAATCAAGATTTAACCCCTTTCCAGTTTGTGCCTTTTACTTGCTCTTGGTACAACACCAACCAGTCTTACCAATGGGTATCGTATTACCTAGTATTAACTGGGTTGTGGAGGTCAGATAGGCAGTTGCTCCATGTAAAATACTGGTATTCAGCTGCATCCGGTGAGACTGGGAGCCGACCCCAACATAGTTGGGAAAAGGCTAGGCAGATGATGATGACTTAGTCTTACTACACACATTATTATTTCCGTTTGCGTTATTGTACAATTACTAAATCAAATAATAATGTCTGGTTAGGTAAACTACCTTTTCTAGTAAACAATTAGCATTTCGTAATTCTAACCTCCCAACACACGTTACAAAGTGCATAAAACAAACTTAAATCCAATTAAAGCAGCAAACAGAGCCAGACATATTCGTTACAAAAAAAGTAAAGGATCGTTAGCATTACATACATACATACAAAAATCGGCAGTCTACACAAGTATCTACTCCGCTTTGTACAAATAAAAGTGCTGACATTGCATTCCGTTTGAGTCGAACGCAGCTCAGCTCAGATATTTGTGACGGAGCGAGAAACAATTTTGTACAACTTGCAAAGCTCGGAATGAGTAATGTTCTTTGTAAACAAATCCTCTGGTTTTTGTAGTCAGGGAAGATAATTGTTTAACAAATTGATGTACTACGCTAAGCAGGTTTACAGAAATGTTAAAGAATGATGAGGCTAGGCTGTTTGTTGATTTGCAAAACCTGCAATAAAATTAATATTGACTTTTTTCTACATAACATATACGCGCCGATCCCAAATCCCCGGAAGACAGACAGAGACAGAGGTGTACCTAATAGTACTCTTCGCCAGTTATATTTAAATCCAGACTTCGTGGCTGCTACGGACAATTGCCCTATGCAAAAATCTCATAACACTTTACCTAACCCAGTAATCGAACGCAGGTCCTTATGAGCAGCAGTCGACCTTGCAATCACTAGATAAACGAGGCAGTCAAGCTTTTTTAACCGACTTCCAAAAAGGAGGAGGTTCTCTATTCGTCGGAATCTTAAATTATGTTTATGCACGGATTACTTGAAGACGCCTAAACCGATATAGAAAATTCTTTCTTTGTTGGAAAGGACATGTCTCAAGGGTGGTACCATGATAAAGAAATCAGGATCTGATGATGGCATCTCAGAGAAATCGAGGGCAACCCTCAAATTATATGTCATATTAGCCACTTATAACGTGTTTCTCGCTTTTCTGTCACTATTCATAATAGAAAAGTTGCTGTCCACTGGCTGGCTGAAATAAAATATGATTTGAAATGATCAAACATCTACGTATTATTTACTTTCAGTCCTAAAATAACGTGTTATTCCTATAATAATGTAAATTCTAGAACATTATGTTAAGTGCTCGCCCGAGATTTAAGAGCAAAAGATTTAAGTGTAAAATAAAAGTAACTAGAACCGCGAAAAACTAGAGTGGTGACACTGATTAATGTTGTTTGCATTCATTACGCTGCCGCGCGAAAGCTTGCCGCTATCTCGCGAATTATACGTCGTACACGTAGTAGGAACATCCCTATTTCAGATTTAAATATTAATAAGAGAGAATATTAATATCTGTATGGGGAAATGTTAACTACAGAATGGAAGGTGATCTATCGTCGTTGTTGCCAGTCGTTGCTTTCAGTGCGAGATAATTTTTATTTTTTCTTCATGTAATAGGAGCTAGCAACATAAAATAAGTCGCCTGTCATTACCGAAGGTTTAGAGTCTAAACTTTAGACAGTGTTGAACTGAAAGTATTCCCACGTTTCGCTAGTTATGTCTAAGCCCCTTATAATAAAGCGCGAGACTACACTGCTTTCAATCAGATACAAATCCAGACACTGGACTACTACGCTAAATATCATCATCTGCCTAGCGTTTTCCCAACTATATTAGGGTCGGCTTCCAGCCTTATCAGATGCAGCTGAATACCAGAATTTTACATGGGCTATGCTCGGAGTTTCCTTGCGTGATCGAATCAGAAATGAGGACATCCGCATGAGAACCAAGGTTACCGATGTAGCCCGAAGAATCGCCAGACTTAAGTGGCAATGGGCAGGGCACATTGCTCGCAGAACGGATGGCCGATGGGGCCGAAAAGTTCTGGAATGGCGACCGCGAACCGGAAGACGTTGCGTTGGAAGGCCTCCCACTAGGTGGACCGATGACCTGGTCAAGGTTGCAGGAACCCGCTGGATGAGAGACGCACGGGACCGGTCAATGTGGCGACGCCTGGGGGAGGCCTATGTCCAGCAGTGGACGTCTTTTGGCTGAAATGATGATGATGATGACATGGAGCGACTGCCTATCTGACCTCCACAACCCAGATAATACTGGTAATACGATACGCTTTGGCAAGACTGGTTGTCAGACTTTCAGGTTACTGGCTAACTGTAACGACTGCCTAAGATCTATAATTGACAGCCAGGACCAACAGCTTAACGTGCTTTCTGAGACACGAAGGACACTCGGTATGTAATGGGTAGTCATCCATTCACAGACCAACCTAGGCAAGCGCCGTTTAAACTAAAGATCGACCCGAGTGGCAGTTATTATTTAACCACAAACTCCTCTACGCTAAACATCATATTGGAATAACTCATTAACCATTGGCACGACCTGAACATTGAAACCTCGGACTTCATGCCAAGCAGCATACACGATTTTAACTGCCTGAACAGCGTGTTATATTACCTAGTCACCACAAAGAGTCTTAAAAATTATCTGGGCTTACATTTTGTCAACTTCATGATTGGATAGCAACACCCTTATTTGAAAGAAAAGAAAGAAAGCATATTAATTTGGCACATGCCACAAGTAAAATATAAAAAATAATAAAAAACTATGAACTTTACACGAAAAAGAGTGTGTATTTGCGTTTAGTAACGTAACAAAATATGTTACCATCGCGTGTAAAGTACGTAAAGTACTTTAATATTACTTAATAGTATTAATATAAAAAAAAAAAAAAAAAAAAAAAAATGTGTTTTATTTCAGGCAAAATACCCATAATGAGAGAATAATAAAAAAATAAGAAAAATATATATTAAGTAATATTAATATCTAGTAAGTAATATAATAATCTATTATGTAATATTTATACTATACTATACTTATTATTAGTATTACTTAATATTACTTAATACTTAATAGTATTAATATTACTTATTTCTAGACAAGATTGTATCCAATGTTATTATAACGATGTAAGTATTATGGCATAGAAGCAGCTACTTCTCAGAAAACATTTCTAATATAACCCAGAAACACGTCTCAAAGAGATAAAACATTCAAGATTCTTATTCGAGTTTGCTATCATTTGATCAAGGAGGCTCTATGTGAAAACCTAAAAATATTATCCACACTAGAAAAAGTAGATCTAGTAAATATTCCTCGCAACTAGCTTCTGCCCGTGGCTTCACCCGCGATTTGGTTGGTAATTTATCCCTCGTAAACTCTCCTCTTTCGTTAGAACATGAAATGTGTGTGGCTGCTACTGAGAAAACCTGATGGAAAAACCCTAATAACACTTTACACGACCTGGGAATCGAACTCAGGACCTCATACTCAGCGGTCGACTTGCAACCACTAGACCAACGAGACACGGAATATCATGGTACCACTATACCATACCAGGTAGAAGAAAGAAGGAAGAAAGAAGGAAGTGGAAATTATGTTTTTTTTCCTACTCCTCCGCTATTCTTTTCTGATTAATTTCGTTACGGGATCCAAGACAGTTAAATCGCTTCTCTGGGACTTCGTCGAGCTTCATTGTCTCGGCGCTTTTCTTGTGGTCGCCACTGTTGATTCTGGCTAACAGGAGTTACAGTGGTTTGGGAATAGTGTGGCGGACTTGTCCCAATAAAAAAAAATACCAAGTAGACTATGATCTACCTTTGGATGTCTACCATGCTTTACCTAGTGTCAAGTGTGCCAAACTTCAGCAAAGAGCAGAAGAAACCCATTTTGCTGTCAAAGCGTGAAAAGCTAACAGATAAGAAGATAGACAGAGTAACTTTCGAACAAATAATTCTGGTATGGATTATAGCAAGTTCTCGTACCTAATAAATATTATTAAATATTGCCCTAGAAACGGCCACCGAAGAAAAACTGTCTAATTCAGAAACATCACTCAGACATCTAGAGAGCTATGTAAACCTGGAATACATCTGAAGTGTTGCGATAAGGGCGGCCCACTGTCTCTAGACGTTCAATAATTGCCCCTGTAATTAGTCCGGCCGCCGCCGCCGGCAGGGGGCGTTGTCGGCTAGCAGTGTCGATAAAATATTGATTTTCTGAAACTTATTATCTACGTTTACGAATGTAACTAAAAAATTGTGAATATCAATGTTAAAAAAAGATGGCCGATGGATGGTTGGTTAATAGTAGACAATGGACGAAAGAAACATGTTTCGATTCCAAGAAGACAAAGAAAATGAGCAAAATGAGTGAGACAAGGCAAAGAAAATGAAGAAAATGTCGCGAGGAAGGTTTTGAATATAAATGTGGGTGATCTATGACACGTTGAAAAAACAACACAAAAAGACACGTAGGTACATAAACATAAACATAGAATCATATTTTTTTAGTCAGGAAAGTAGCCAATTAGGGCTTCAATCAATATCAATACTTTTCCAACCTTTTGCCATCCCTACCGTTGGACACGTTTAATATCTATCTTATACACGGATCTGTCTAGACTCGAGACCAGTCTATTTAATCTGTACTGTTAATATTTGTGTCTCTGTCCTTTGATGTTATGTCTGAGTGACGAAAAACTACTTAAAAGTTTTTGGGGCGAAAGTACTTTAAATTGTTTGTGTCACTTGTCAAGGAAAGTGGTATATAGGTATATACTCTGTCTACAGAGTTATCACTGCCGTTTTATGTTTTTCCGGGAGCAGTAATAAAAATCGATATAATTATTCTCAATTCTTTTGACTTTTGACCTAAGTTTCTATGTTACCTTAAAATATGTCGAAGTAGCCTATGTGCTTAATAAAACGTCCAACAGTTCAAATGTTCAGTTGAAATGATGATGATGATGATGATGTCGAAGTAGCACTCTTGGCCGTTGTTATTTGCTACTTACAAAATGAAGAAGACCTTGCGTAAGGAAACGCGACATTCTGATAAGCGCAATTATGAAAGATCCCCACATTAATCAACCCTGCATTGTAACCTAGCCTTGCAATTAGCCTTAACAGACTGTTTGGCTAAGATACGCCAACATTAAAGGGTTAGGAACACAAAGGGGCGATTACGGATCCCTTAATTAAGGTTTACTTGTAGGTCTAGTGGTGCCTAGATATAATATTTGATCTAGAAAATTACAACATGAAATACACAAATGAGCTACGCTCAAAATATGACAGCCATAACGGAGAAAATAGTTGTTTTTCTCTTGACACAGTGACACGTGGTACTAGTCATCGCCACGATGACCAATGAAGCAATTCAAAAGTGTAGTCCAGTCTTTCATTTTACGGGAAATCTATACGTAATAAGGCCTTGTTGTACTGGAAGCTATACTTCGGATGTGTCGCCATGTGTACAAGTGACGCTTAGTGTTAGTACTGACGCTAGTTGCACGACCTGAAGTCGTGAATGGGGCAATATGTGCGTAGGTTTACATACATGGAAGTAACTACAGGCTCACGTTTACATATCAGTTGAGTCGACGTTTCCTAGCTCTGTAATCAAACTCTCGAGGCCTCAGGCAACGTATAGGGTCGCCAAATAAAAGGATGGTCCAGAAGCCTCTAATCAGGGCCCGCGCTCACCGAGCCGTATGAGGGTTTGGTTAAACACTCATTCCAGCCTTATTTGTCA
Organism: Diarsia dahlii; assembly: GCA_949775195.1. Taxonomy (NCBI): domain Eukaryota; kingdom Metazoa; phylum Arthropoda; class Insecta; order Lepidoptera; family Noctuidae; genus Diarsia; species Diarsia dahlii. Next base: position 23,066,320 of record OX459196.1, on the reverse strand, counting down.
TCCGTACCACCGGGTAACAAACCCCGATCTAGAAGGATCTGATCCCCGCTGTTGATACAAGATTAAAAATACGATATTTTCCATTAGGTACTCTGAAATATAAATACTTTCCTACATTAATATCGTTTGTTGGACTCGTTTGAATATAACGAGATAGTAGATTTGTTTGAATGGAATATTTTAATAAGATTTGACCTCATTATTTTGAAGTGATATTAAGATTCGAATTGTAAGCAAAGTTTACGTAATGATTACCGAAACGATAAATAATATGGTCATTATTTGTTGGTTTTCATTTTTTAATCAAACTCAAACCATTTATTTCAATTAGACCATTACAACACACTTTTGAATGATAGAAAAACAAAGAAAGTGAAGTTATTATACAGCCACAAGGCATAATAACTCGGCACTTAACTTCTTCCTATGGAGAAGAATATGAAAGAAACTAAATGAAATCACGGCACTAATATTAGGTATAATACCTATTTAGTTGTCCGTTTTCACTAGTATCTGGTAAGACACGCTACCAGCTATTAGCTGATGCAAGTGCTTCAAATATGTTGATGTTATTCTCGATTTTCTCGAAAACGTGTATTAATTTATATTCTTGTTCTTACTTGACCTCAGTAACTGCGACTAACGACTTTAATATCTAACATCGGACCAAGGCTTAGTCACAATAGTACATAATCTCGTGTAATATCATAATCATTGATATTCAAAACGTCTCAATCTCTCGTTATCTCGCGCTGATCCGGAGTACACTCACCTTAATCCACGTAGTCGAAACTTGGATCATATTTACATACATAACAGTTTATGTAACTTGGATCATAAGTAAGAGCAGAAGTACCACAGGTGAGCAGAACAATGGGACTAAAGATAAGTAACTGCCACTGTTGAAGAGTTTTCTTGGCGATATTGTCAAGATTGAATCAGATGGATGAGAGACGCATAAAACTGTTTCATGTGCATTATGCACGTATTCAGGTACCAGTTTTTATTTTTCGAATCCTTTCAAGAAACGGTAATTATGATTTCGTCTGATAATATAATCAAACAATGTTATTCTTGTGTAATTCGAAGATCGTATTATATTAAGCAACCAAATTTGCAATTTAATTTAGTTTCTTGGGAAGGCTGTATGTCTGATTTCTAGTGTACCTGTAAAGTTAGTTCTACACGTAAATCTTAAATTTAACTGACACGTGCTGACACCTTGCTATTGTATCGAGTCTGGTTCTTCTAACCAACCTAACAGGCAGATGTGTGCTGGGGAGTTTGTTCCGCCACTTCTTCTTTCCAGCTCAACACTGGGAAGTGTCGATGGGTTGGCGTTTTGGGGGACTGTCTTATAAAAATGTAAATAGTAAAATAAAGTAAATTTTGACCTTCGAAAAGTTCTGATTATCAGCCTAGTTTGAATAAATGAGTTTTGATTTTGATTTTGACTTCTTCGTCCCAGAGATCTAAGATAATAGGAGATCAATTGCCTCGATTACGTTGAAAAGTTCAGAAACAATGGATTTCTAAATCTTCTGCATTTTCTCCTACGTTGCAACTTCAGTAAATATGTTTCGAACAACAATAAACCTATATGGGCCATAAAGTTACATGACCTTATGAAGAGGTGGCAGGTACATGTTCAAGTGTTCAAGTTCGATGGGCCGATGTCTTCAAGTTAGAGGCACTTACTGCCGATGGGTTATGGACGCGGGACGCGGCAGTAACCGTTAAGTGCGGTTCTTAACTTTAAAGGTAGGTATAGAGCTGAATGTTGCAGGTAATAAAACTGCATTGTTATTTTTGTGCTAACTGTAATACAAGTGATAGTTGTGTTGAAGATTGACCGTTGTGATTGTAGTCTGGTAAGTCTTACCAAGGGGTATCGTATTGCCCGTCGGTGCTGCGGGTTGTTCGAAAGAGATACCGCGGCCTCGACACAAAGGGCTAAGAAGTAATATACCCATATTCCTTCTTAGCCCTTTGTGTCGAGGCCGCGGTATCTCTATGGTTTTAAGTCAGTAGAAGTGTGACACTCCCTTCTGCTCTGTCCAGAGTGGGAGGAGACATTTGATGATTTCCTAACCGCTAAAAAAAGAGGTTTCGTATTACTGTCTGGGAGGATGTAGAGGTCAGGCAGTCAGTCCATGTGAAATACTAACTTCAGCTGCATCCGATTAGACTGGAAGCCATCTCCAACATAGTTGAGAAACGGCTAGACTAGGAGTTGTGTTAACGATTGTCTTTAAATGTTTGGTTAAGCTTTTTCGATGACATGTTTCCACCGATATATATTTTTTTTTACTGCAAGAATGTAATTGAAATTTTATTGCTGTTAGAAAAATGTAAGTATTTTTCAATAAAACGTCGATACCCGGTAAAAAATTCATATTTGAGGCTCCGGTTGATCCCGAATAAGTGCATGTTTACGCACAGGCGGGGCGTCGCGCGGCGAGTGCTGCGTTTTTAATTCAAACACATGGCGATGTATGAAAAACTTAACGATTTCAATCGTCGATTTTACGAGAAGCTATTTTCGCTCGTTAGTTTAAAATGCAGCGTTTGTTGCTGCGGACCCGTCTCTCAGTAAATTAATAAAAAAGCACGAGACGAGCCTTCTGCACGCGCCGCGCGACGCACCGCGTCTCCGTAAACGAGCCCTGAGTCAGCAATACCTACATACAGTACATCCTAGGTAAGTATACGGACCAAAATCAAAGTAACCTTTTGAAGATCCTTATTATTTTATCAGTTACAAAGCCAAAATAAAATGTGTACACTAGAACAATTTTTTGACCCACTGCTGGGCAAAAGCCTCCCCCCTAGCCTTAATAAAATCCATTACTCAACTTAAATTTCACTCACATCACAATAGAGAAAGTGCTAACAAATAAATAACAATAACAACTCGTCTACTAATCAATTACTAAACTAACTAATATAGACCTACGTTATATCAGCACTAACTAGGCAAAATTATCTCATTTTAATTCAATAAACCTTATACTCGTATTATTTCGTTACTAGAACCTTTTGGTGATGATGAGTCTGCTCAATCCTAGTACTAATCTATTTGTCTGTGGGTAACGAACTTGGTGACACGTCGTCGTCGGGCAATGTTATAATGCCTAGACTTGATTAACTTGGTATTGGGGACTGAAACAATACCTTTATGTTGGTCATTTAGGAGCAGACAGATGGATAGACGGATTTGTAAACGTAGCTACAACATGAGTATATTGCAAAACGTGTTAATCCACCAATTTGTAGTGAGTAAGTGTATTCATGGACCATTCATTATTTTTAATGAGTAGACCCCTTTAATATAATTAATGTCATCAGTGACTATTCTTCCTGTATTATAGATTAGGTGCGAATTATTGGCATTTACTTGCGTGTAAGACCAGATGTATGAAGGTGGAGCCGAAAAGATATCGTTCTATGATTCCTGCGTACCATTTGAAAAAGGCGTGGGTTTACATATATCTTTATTAATAGACAAAACCCCAACACGAAACAGCGTTCGAAAACACGCACACCACAACCTATTCAAACTGCATCAGTTCTAAACTCCATTCGAAATCTGCCATGTGTATGAAGTTCCCTATAACATTGCACAGCGACGCTAAGAATTTTAATATGATCATACAATGTACCAGCTAGCTGTATAGTAGCTATACAGCAGTTCGCTATACAGCTGGAAGTATTTGCGAGACAAGTGATGGTATTGAGTTTCTATGAACGTATTGAATACCTGTATTGCAGAGACTGTGCGGGATTCTGAGAGTCATTCAATAGGGGATCGGACTGGGTCAAAATAATATAATTCTGTTTAGTCCGTAAGTTAGATTATCGAAAAATATTGAACACGTGTTTTTTGTTTTATCAAATCAATAAAAAATGACGAAGATAAAACGCGTCAAAGATCTTGGAGTGGGGCTTGAAACGTCACTTGTGTCGTCAAACTGTACTATCATATGACGTCACACGAGTTTTCGAAGCACTGTATCGTCTTCATTTTAAGTTTACGTGAAAAAAGAAAAAATACGTGTCCAATAATTTTTGGAAATCTATCTGACGGACTAGTTATTTTTTTTTTGTCCGATCCCCTATATTGTATTCTATGTGGGCATTGATGTATTATAACCCTAGATGCACAGTCACGAACAAAACAAACAGTCGAAGCTGTCGCCAAACACTCACCAATACACGCACTACTACATAAGTAGTTATCGTTACACTATAAACATATTTTTTTGCAAATTCAACCTTACGCAGATTCCTTAAAGTTGTTTTTACAATGCAGTTATAAAAAGCAATAATAATTTTACGACCGAAGTAAGCCGGTAGGACAAGGTATGGAGTGGAGACGAATAGGTACTTTTTATGTTTTTTTAATACTTAATTATTATTTTAACAGTTAGTTAAATTGTGTTTTAAACACATAATTTTACTATTATCTAAGGGTAAATGTTTTTAGTTAGGATCTGACTGTGTTAGTGTACATGTAGTCGTGTATAATCAATGAAACAAGTATTATCCATTCGAATCATTTATTTAAATTTTTGGTTTAAAGGTATTAGTAGAACATTATTATCGAAACTAAGTAGTTATTAAGTTTAAGGTGTCAAAAACGAAGTCAAATTGACGACCTCTTCTCATTTTGAAATCCAATTAAAAACTAATATAATATGTAACGTATACATAATTGTTAAAAACATAAAACAAAAAACTTATTGATTAAAAAAACACAAATAAACACAATAAAAAAAAATCGACTCCATTCGATACGAACAGGGTCATTTGTATAATGCGACTAAAAGAAAAGACTTTTAATACATCGTTCTTACGCTAACAAAGCGACCATTGAAATATGCCGTATTATACTCGGACCGTTTAGTAAAGTTCTGAGAGAAATTAAATCAAAATCACGTATTGCTTTCTATATTATGCCATAAACGCAACAAAAATAAATCAATAAACATTTTTACTTACCGAAAATACAATATCCCATCCTTTTTTAATGTCTTTGACGCTGTATTTTTGCAAATTCTCAGCGAACACTTCGGCATTTTGTACGACCGTGCAGAGACGCGAACGACGCGAGACTATTTGAAATGAGTTCACGATTTGTAATTTTGCACTCATTTTAAGCGGACGGTTTTGAGACGCGTAGTGTGTATCTTGGGTTTTAATACATCAATGTATGTGGGCTTTTGTTGGCGTTTACTGCGTTCTTCTAATGACACGGTTAGCGCAGTGGCTGAGCGATTGGACTGCTGCGCTGCATGTCGCGGGTTCGAACCCCGCACGGAACAAATATTTGTATGGCCTACAGATAGTTGTTTCGGGTCTGGGTGTTAGTGTATGTGAGTTTGAATGTTTGTAAACGAATCCACGATACAGGAGAAATTCCTAGTGTGTGTTTGTTTTTAAGTGACATATTATTTTGGCGGGAAACTCCAGAGAGACTGTATAACAAGAACACAGATTGGAGCTCATTCAGAGAATACATCGACGACAACATCAACTTAAAAGTTGCTCTTAAAACGCCTGAAGACATTGAGGTTTCGACAAAATACATTACAAATCTCATTCAGGAGGCTTGCTGGAGAAGTACACCTTTACTGGATTCTAAGAAGCGGATATATAATTACCCTCTCGAAATAAAGAAAGCGATCTTGGAAAGACGTAGGCTGCGCCGTGTTTGGCAATTGAGCAGACTTGCATGTGATAAAACGAATTTCAACAGGCAAGCGTTACATCTGAGAGAAATGTTAAATACCTGGCACAATAAAACTCTGCAGACTCAATTAGAATCCCTTACGCCCACTGCAGCAACAGAGTACTCACTGTGGAAATTCACAAAGTCTTACGACAGGCCACAGGTAGCAAAACCTCCACTTAGAAGCCACAATGGCTGGGCCCGCACCTCGCAGGAAAAAGCAGACATCTTCGCAGAACATTTATCAGACGTATTTAGCCCCAATCAAGTCAGCGACGCAGATTCTGATATAGAAGTTGAATCTATTCTTACTCAGCCGTTACAAATGTCACTCCCACCTGTGCCAGTTTCAGTGCGAGAAGTTTGGAAGACTATACATGACCTCAATGATAAGAAAGCACCAGGATATGATCTCATCACTAAGGAAATTTTGAGAGAACTCCCAAGAAAAGCACTAGTTTTCCTAACGATCCTCTGTAATGGAATACTTAGGGTTCAACACTTCCCAGTCTTTTGGAAGGTGTCTCAAATACTAATGATACACAAGATAGGAAAACCAGCTAATCAAATCACCTCATACAGACCCATTAGCTTATTGCCTATTCTATCAAAGGTCTGTGAAAAATTGATCCTTCGTCGAATCATGCCTATATTAGAGAACAATAACACCATCCCCAACCACCAATTTGGCTTTAGACAGCAACACTCTACTATTGAACAAGTACAGCGAGTAGTAAGAACCCTGCTATAGCCTCAGAGAGACTCCAACAAGGACTTGATGCTATTACAATGTGGCTTCAAAAATGGAGGATTAAAGCTAGCGCCACAAAGTCAGTACATGCCACTTTCACACTCAGGAGAGAAAACTGTCCTCCTGTACACCTTGAAAACTCCATTTTACCACACCAAGATAGTGTAAAGTACTTGGGCTTACACTTGGATCGTCGTTTGACCTGGAACCAGCACATTAGAAGCAAGAGACAAGAGCTTAACATAAAACACAGAAATCTCTACTGGATACTGGGTCGAAACAGCATGTTGTCTATTGACAACAAACTCTTAATATATAATTCTATATTAAAACCAACTTGGATGTATGGGATTCAGCTTTGGGGTAGTGCCAGTAATACAAACATCGCAATACTGCAAAGAATGCAAAATGCAATATTAAAAACAATAGCGCATGTCCCATGGTTTATTACTACAGCTGAAATCCATGCTCATCTTAATGTGACCACTGTGAGAGAGGAAATCCAGGCCTCCACAGAAAAATATAAACACCGGCTGGAAAAACACCCGAACAAACTCGCCGCAAGTCTCATCACGCGCAGCTACCAAAAACGTCTTAAGAGAAAAGACATTCTATAAAAGATATCAAGTAATATGACTTTGTGAATGAGAGTAGCTGCTCTCGCTGGAGAGGGCACTCGACCTGCCAAGAAGCCCACAAACCATCTGCTTATAGTTGGATTACTGATTGCAGATAAGCACAGAGAAAAAAAAAAAAAAAAAATATTTTGGCTATAAGAGTAGAGGAAGCCCAAAGAAACGATGGATGGTATGTGTGAAGGATGATATGGCTAGAAAGGAGGTGACTGCTGAGATGACGAGAAATAGAGAAGTGTGGAAGATGAAGACATGTTGCGCCGACCACAAATAAATGGGGATGAGGGCAGGAGAATAATGATGATGATATTATTTTGTGACGTTAACCTTTTGAGCGCCACAGTCACGTATAGACGACAAGCCAAACAAGCAAAAAAGTGCCGTATGTCTGTCGAGTTAAGGTACTTTTTGGCTTGTCGTCTTACTTAACTATGGCGGTCAAAAGGCAGAAATACAGTTTCTTTAAGAAGAGAAGTAAGTGTACGGTCAAACCAAAACCAAATTATAGACTTGCTGCGGACACCGGACGCTGACCGATACTTCAGTATTATAAAACCTTACTCTTAAAGCTGGAAAGAGCTCAGAGAGCCGTGCTAAAAGTCAGTACCTTTCGACCTATCCTTTTTCCAACTGAGGAATTATATAAGAACTGTAAAGTCCTCACAGTCAGGCAATTGTTTGTGCTTAACACTGTACTACTTCAGCACCATATAACTCCCTACGAGGTAATCACCACAAGACGCAAAGACAAAATAGGCCAATCCTACCGTTCGCATTATTCTTTTACAAGAAGGTTTCCCTGTTTTCAGGGCCCCCATCTGTATAATAAAATTAATAAAATATTAAACTTCCACTCACTTCCAAATAAGTCTCTTAAAAAGAAACTATCTAATTGGCTCCAAACACTCAACTATAACAACACAGAGCTCTTATTGTCGACTTAAACAACTAGGTAAAATTTACGCAGCGCATTATCACACATAAACACAGGCAAATCCACACAAACACACTCACGCACACACACACACACTTCCACTCACACACACACCCACTCAAACACACACCCACTCACACACACACCCCCACACTCCACATCTACCCTTTTTATCACTTTTTATTTTATCTATGTTTTCTTGTTGTGCTAAATGATTTATTTGTTGTCCATCTACCTGCTGCAAAAATGAAATTATGTTCTCGTAAATTAGACAAACTCTCTTTACAAGGCACCCATGAAAGGGTTGGGCCTAGCACCTTTAATACAAGTTGTCTTGTCAACTTAGCAAGGGTGCTAGAGTCTCCAAACATATAGTGTATAACGACTCCATCTGTTTGTTTATAACCTTATGTTGTTCAAATGTACACCTTTTTATTGCAAATAAATTATTATTATTATTATTATAAAGAGCTGTCCGTGTCCACAACCGCGTGGTAATTTGTCTGTACCGCACTTTTAAATGTTATAATCTCAAACGGTATAGAGCGCTCTCTAGACCGTTTGTTTTGACCTGACTGCGGACAGTAGACTTTGGTAAATAATAATGTAAACAAAAATATTTGGCAAGTTGGTCCAGTCCGGTCTGTTTGTCAACACCTTTACCGACAACAACGTGGCTACAAATATGCGTAGCACTCATCGTAGCACTCATCAGCTACGGCGTAGCAGCGTAGCGCCTACGAAGTTACAGTCTGGTTCTAAAGCATTTCAAAATGTTTTGCAAATAAACATTCAGCTGGCATTATAAACAAACTATATTAATTGCCGCAAGCTCGACTGCTGAGCATGAGGTCATGAGTTTGATTCCCAAGTCGGGCAAAGTGCTATTGGGTTTTTCTATTGAGAATTTCTCAGTAGCAAATATATCACTTAGTCTGGATTTGTGGTTGGTTGATGGCAATAGGCCATGGGACTTACACATAACTGGCGAAATGTGGGTGTGCTAATGGCGTGATGTTATGTGTTATGTTGAAATAATAATTTTCTGAACTAAACCCTAGATCTGATGAGCAGCTGTGGCCCAGTGGTGGCATCAAACCCGACTTAAGAGCAGTTTCGTGGGTTCGAACCCAGGCAAGCGCTACCGCTAGCGCTAGCGTTACCTTGTGCTATTTATTTCATCACCACTGCCCTCAAAAATGTTGAAGCAAAACATCTTGAGGAAACCAGCATGTCCTAGGACCAAAAATTCGAAGACATGTGACATCATCCAATCCGCACTGGACCCATGCTGTGGATTATAGCCCATTCATCTCATAGAGTGGAGGCCTGTGTCCCAGCAGTGGGAACATAATAGGCTGATAATTAAACCCTATTTGGCCTCAAATCGTTTAATGATTATTATTTCCCAAACGTTATGAAATGAAAACATTTAAATTGACAACGTTGTTTTAATTAAACTAATTTGTACGATACGCTAATTTTACTAAATGCGTGTTACGGTAAACTATGTTTTTGGCAGAATGGGCCTTTGAATGTTAATGTGAACAACTCAATTTAACCAAAGCAAAGTTAAATATCATGAGAAATTGTGATGTACGCGGTTTATGGGAGATCGTGGTATTAGTTTTGGGTTAGATTATCGCTTTTGAGGTGTTTTTTTTTACTAAGGACTGAATCTTGTTTGTATGTATTTAAATATCTATTAGTTTATTTAATTAAATCTATATAATATATGTGTAATATGTGTATTAGTATGCACCGATATATATAATATGTTTGCAAATTGGTATTATCCTTATTATTATTAATTTTTTTGTACTCTACCACAGTACTGTCCTATTTAACCCTAAGGTTGACTGGTAGAGAATGCCTTGTGGCATTAAGTCCGCCTATGTACCACTCTTGTACATGAAGTTTAAATAAATAAATAAATAAATCTTGGGTAAAAGTGGCATGATTCTATAGGAGTACGCAAATTCGCCAGCTGAAAAAGATAGTGCAGTAGTTTGGAAGATGTGAGGCGAAGCACCCCACTTTGAAGAGACTAGACGCCGTAAGAGACTGTTGCGACTTATTTATTTTCTTTCATTCATTTATTTATTTACATCCAACAAGGTTAAGGATAAGGTTCATAATATCAAATCTAATAATAAATTTATCTATAATATGTATGTATTTAGAAATATATAAGTATGTTTATCAGTTGTCTAGTACCCATAACACAAGCTCTGCTTTGCTTGGGACTAGATGGCGTTGTGTGATAGTTGTGGAATATTATTTATTTATTTATTTAAATCGAAAAACATAAAGGTTGTTTTTGTATACAATACAAGAAAATAATATTATATTGTATTCCTCTATAAATATACCGCATTTAATACTACCTAATATTTCTTTCATAAACAATGTACATTTTTAACTTGCACTTACCGAATGAGTGCGCTGAGGTATGCTTTCATCATAATATATTTTATAAAAGTTTTTACTACTCTCACTCAAAGTAATATAATTTCATGAACTTTATGGATTATGGTTGTTGTTGGGTCTTTGAGTGACGGAAAGTAAAGAGAAAACGAAGATTATAAGATCATTAAACATTTAGAGGTTGTTTGCTAGATTTAACTAAAAAAGAAATCATTAGTTAGTTATAGAACGAAATATTATTTTATTTTGTTATCCTTTAACACGACAATTTTAAATGTATATTTAGAAAGAAAATTGTGTTTTTAACAAGGTGTAGCTTCAGGTTTATGTTTGAACCCTTGACCCATATACATAATCTATTGTACTAAGTAGTTATTTTTTTTTTCAATAACTGTATTTCGAACGTAGTAACGTTCTTATTGGCAATGTAACCATTTTAAAGGAATAAACCTTAGTGTGTAAATGGACCGAAACTACCTATCAACAAGGACATTCTAATATTAACGAGCGATAAACGGGACACGATGAAGCAAATCGTAATTCAATACATGTAACAAATCGGTCTAATTTCATACGCCTGCTCGTCCGCTAGCATTCGTGTGTCACTATAATCGAAGAAGTTTCGGATAATTATTTTTAAATCTCTTTCCCATCCAACAAACACCTCTCATTACCCACCTTTCTTAAGACTCCCAATATAAGGTCCCATTAAAATTGGTGGACAAATTTTAACACAGCGTCGGTCTAACCAAAGTTATCTAAACAAAAAAAAAACATAAAATAAAGTGTTTTTTTTATTTAACATAATAAATTGCCGGCACTCTAGAACAAACTCATCATTTATGAGTAGGTACTTAAATGCGTTTTTCGTAGTATTTTTTAATACCATCGTCCTTATTTTGGTGGTCTGAATGATTTCTGAAATTTTGTCCACCTATTTTAATGGGACCTTATATACTCACAAATCCAAACGCAATAAAATCGACACAGCCCTTGCTTCCATTGATCTGTAGAACATCTGCATCAACGTGACGTATATATAAATGAGATACTGTGCAAACCTGCCGTCTTTGATGCCAGTTTACTGCTCGCCCTAGTTCCTTGTCACTGACGTTGTATTTTTTCGAAAATACCTAAATAAATATTTAATTCCAGAAGCAAAGCGGAGGGAATGAGTAAAAGGCAACTAACAAAAAGGTATTTATAAGGCAGATGTGAGTGACAACGTCCGGGAGAGGACGACCTGGAAAGACACACCGACCTTATTGGCGAGGTTCTTCGGAAATGACAAGCGTGTAGTACTCGTAACCGGCGTGCGTGTGTGACCAGATGTATAAACGTATGAGGCAAAGGGAGTATCTAGAGATCGTAGCAGATGGTTTTTGAATCTGTGGTTTCTGCTCACTTCCATTAGAAAGAGGCGTTAGTTTAGATATTTATGTTTCCCAGCCTATTTTTAACCGACTTCAAAAAGGAGGAAGTTATAAGAAACAACGATTATCACAACAACATAAAAATTTCACAATTCCCACAATATTGCTCCGAGCTTGCATGTTGCTGTACTCATTGCTTGATGCTGTAAAATATTCAACCTCCGCAGCACGAAGCCACGTACTGCAATCTCTGTGAACACTCCAAGTGTCCAACCTTGATTATATTCTTGTTTACAATTCATACGAACTTTCGCAAGTTACTTACAACCGAGGAATAGAAGAAGGCTAACGTTTAAGTTCTTTTACGTGGGAACGATTATATATTTCGTGGCCTGAATTAGTAATGTCTGGATAGGTTTACTGAGTTGTGCGGCTTTAGCGATTTGATACGAAACTACTGACGTGACTATTAATGATTAGCTTGTTAATCTAAAACACGTGGAAAAGATTGCAGCCCCTGCAGTCTCTATTATACACTAATAACGACGCTACGAATGTCGCTAAGTCGTAAAATCGTAAACTTACTTTAATAGATTTTCAATCTTATGCTGTTGAAATAAAGCTGAAAATCTATTACAGAAATTTGACATCGGTACGACTTTGCGACAGATTTTTAACGATATTTAGTGTAGAGACTGCAGGCCCAGGGCCTGCAGTCTCTACACTAATAACAGCGCTACGAGTGTCGTTAAGTCGAAAAATCGAAAACTTTCTTTAATCGATTTTCAACCTTATGCTGTTGAAATAAAGCTGAAAATCTATTAAAGAAATTTGACATCGATACGACGTAGAGACATTCGTAGCGCTGTTATTAGTGTAGAGACTGCAGGCGCAGGACGCTTTGACCTTGTGAATTAGAGAAAAGTGAGGGATTCGCAGAAAAGGTGGTCTTTGCTCAGGAGAAACTTCTTCTTCTGGTGCCTGTCTGATTGCTGAAGACTAGCCGTCAACTTGAAAGATTTGGCCTTGTCTTTTGTAAGGTGGAATAGCTTAGCACTACTCGCGATCCCATCTATTCTTTGTGTGTGTACGTTTCCGTATTTCTTATAACTTTTTCGGTATTTGTAGTCCAAAAACTGATTCGACACCAGTCATAGCCCATTACTGAGGCGCGCGTATCGCTTGACGAAATTCGCTCCGCTTTAGAATGTGAACGGGGCATAATGCACAACTCCTGCAGATTGAATTTATAAAATAAATAACTACACTTAAAATAATATCAAAGTTGCAAACTCCTCGCTACGAGGTCACACTACTTGAGCAAAGTGCACATAATTTAATACAACAAACAGACACAAGTTTGAGCCACAGAAGCAGCTTGCGGTTTACGGTGATATTAATGGGACGAAGTCACCAGCTCATCAGTTTCTGACCTACTTATACCTGGGTATTAAGTTTCGTTTAAAATGGGAGACAAAAGGTATACGTAACAGTGTTAACACGTTCGGCGTTGGAGATAGAAAGGTTCATTATTTTGAAAGGCTTTTTCGAATACCAGGTGTGCGGGTCTACAAATATATGTATATGAACTGCAGACTTTTTTAATGGTGGTAGGCAGGCTTGGGCACTGCAAATCTGGGCTACGGTTCTTATCGGTCATGGTCAACTACACAGTGGTTGCCACAACGACCCGCGACCTCGACACACTTTTCATTTTTCAAGGACATCCCTAATGACGTTGAGGTCAATCATGTCTCCATGAAGCGAAACTGTGGGCGCATAATAACAAAGATAAGAACAGAGGGTATTTCTGCAACAAACAGCCAGTTTGCGTATACGAGATCTTTCTTAACTTAAATCTTTGGTTTCATCTTGCAGTTTTGTCAGTCTCAGTTATAATTAATTTGGTAAACTTAACACATGGATAAGCACTTAAAAATATTGTACCGCATATAAAACTCAAATTATTTATTGTTTGTTAAAAAAACTAACTAACAAAGAATAATTATTTAAAAATGTTTACAAATATTTCCCAGGTCGTCGTTTCAGGTCTCAAGTTTGTTGTAATTCTGTCAAATCATTTCCAGTCAGTCGGTGAAAACTAACGATATTCCGTGATTCCATGCTGTCAAATGTAAATATATCGTTAAATTCATTTGCTTAATTATGTAGTGGCTTGTCGAATGAAATACATTGCAAACTTACATTCTGAACATCAAAATTATATTTACGCAAAGATTACCCTTATATTAATTTACGTAAAACCAAATTAATTGGTATTCTGAGTAATATTAGTAACTACGCGCTGGTTTACTCTTTGGCCTTTTGATCCAGGTTCGATCCTAGACCCCATCAAAGTGTTGTACTACTTTTTAATTAAGAACTTCACAGTAGCGAGACGATAAAATGGAGCGAATGGTCTGATGATTAAATTGATCTATTAAAGAGATAATAGATTATAATCAAATCTAAAATCATTTATTCAAATTAGGTTGCCAACAGCCCTGTCGGGGATGCGGGTTGTTCGAAAGAGATACCGCGGCCTCTGCACAAAGGGCTAAGAAGGAACTTGAGTGATTTTTAGTTAGTAGAAGTCTGACACTCCCTACCACTCGTCATTTGATGATTACACATGATATGAAATATAACTAATTAATCTTCCCAGCTTCCCGATGTTTCAGCTAACGAAAAAGAATGGCGCAACTAACCCCCAGTACACCGCCTATTGTTTTGAAAGAGACACCTTTATAAACAAAATAACCACATATTAACCCTCACTTATCGGACATGACACCCTTAAAAACAAACGCTAAGGAACCGCCCGACACATCACACAACGCATAAATAATAAAAACGAGAGAAATGCGCCACAAATAGGTAACCTTATTTCAATATCCGCTGACCCGCGCGTCCCGCGCGTCCCGGCCGTCCCCCCCTACCCGCCATCCCGCGGTACAGCACTTTATTTCCCTTCCCTAAACCCTTTGAATGAGGATCAAGTTAAGAGAGTAAAGGGAGATGACGTATGTGCTATTTATTTTGCATTGCAAAGTAAACGTATTTTGTAAGAGCTTGGCTAAGTAACAACCGCGGGAAAGGAGGTTAGTTTGGTTTTGTCGCAGTTAGTCCTCGAGGATTTAAGAGGTTTAGGAGTTCTACTGAACCTTTGTGGTCCCAGATGCACTTGTAAAAAAATATTTTCCTACAAATCATCGATGTAACCAACGTATTTTATGCCTAGATTCGTGCAGTCACTTCTTGTACTAAAAATAGGATGCATTTGGTTTGATTTGGTGACACGTTAATTTATTAGCTGTATTGATGTTGCCATTGAATTTCAGTGATTGGGCCTTTCCTTAGATCAGAGAAACAATTCCAGTTTTTTTAGAAACATTCCAAATCTAAACTATATTAACCTGTATAACATTAAAGTTTTGTTGTTGAGATGGGAGTGCGATTTGAGACTGTATTATTATTGCTATTTACTTACAAGCCTTCAAGTGTGTTAGATCTTCTATAGACCAGTTCTATCACTCACGAAAAAAAGAAGACCAAGAAATAATCCATCTTCGATGAGACAAATCGTTTCTATGTCAGGTATTCGACGCCGTCCCTTTTACGCACCTTGCTCCACACAAAAGGTGTAAAATAAGAATTTATTATTGGATTCGTGAGCCTCTCAGCCACTGACCTCGTTTTATTGGCACGGACGACTCCTGAACTATTATAGTCCGGAAGATCTTTTATTTTTTACGGTACTGCCCAAATGTATGGGAATTTAAGCAGGGTCTTTGTTCAAGGAAAGATTTTATAGTGTGAGGTGAAATGGGATTATTTGATTCATTCTCAGCTTAGGATAAGTTTGAAAAAATGTTTTATCTACCTCAAAGAATTTTTTATCGTAAACTTCATGTCTATGTCATTTTCAAGTCAATGAAATAAAAGATATGAAGTTTTTTCATCACGATATCGATTACGACACATTTTCATTATAAATTGGTAATGACTTAAAGACGCTCGAAGGTGTCAATTTAAAAACCATTGTAATCCCCCCTCTCCCTCCTCATATAGGGTGTATTAAATTAACTTTTGTTATGCATAAGTGTGAATGAGTACATTGTAACGTGTATGATATCGATATCGTGTTAAGAAATTATTAGTAAACTTGTTTAGCCTTAGTATGAAGCAAAGTCTTGTGCTAAGAGTGGCTTTACGTCGAAAGCAGCTCAATAACAGAATTTAACGTGAAGCGAGTGAAGCGACTGCCTATCAGGGGGTCTAAAACGGCCACTTTAGCAGTTCATAATAGGAATTGCGTCAAAAAGCGTAAATGACCTTTCATAATAGTAACAGCGTCTGGGACCATTAAGGAAAATAGATCATAGGTAAGTAATAATAGGAAAACAATATGAATTGCGTTAAATTCGTAAAATGGTCACAGACGCAGTTACTATTTTGA
Organism: Diarsia dahlii; assembly: GCA_949775195.1. Lineage (NCBI taxonomy): Eukaryota > Metazoa > Arthropoda > Insecta > Lepidoptera > Noctuidae > Diarsia > Diarsia dahlii. The sequence goes on along the minus strand of OX459196.1, from coordinate 23,050,010 downwards.
AAGGTCAATTCATATTCTGATCTGCTAAAGTGGCCATTTTAGACCCCCTGATCTCCACTACCCAGTTAATACTGCCTAATACGATACTTCTTGGTGAAACCAAGAATTTCGAGCCACTATATGAAACTACCTTTAAGGTGGTTCTGAGTGAGGACTGTATTATAACGTTACTCCGAATTTCAAAATACCGATGTACTGTACCTAATACAGAAAGATTGTGAGTTCGAATTACGCTAGTCAGAATATACGCAAGTACGGAATTCAAAATGTTCGTTACTTCGATGTTCGTTATTTCGAAAGTTTGCTACTACGAAGTACTGTATTCAAAATGTTCGTTACACCGATGTACGTTACTCCGAAAGTTTGCTACAACAAAGTACCTACTGCATTCAGAATGTTCATTATCGCGAAGTACGGAACTCTGAAAGTTTGCTATGACCAATTCATCATCATCATCATTTCAGAGAGACTGTCGTAGATCTCAAGTAACAGCCAGGACCACTACCTTAATGAGCTTTCCGAGGCACGGAGGCAACTCGGTATGTAATGGATGCTCAACGATTCATGGAACAACCTTGGTTGGCGCGGCTTAACCTGGAGTTCTACCTGAGCGTCTGTTTTTATTGAGCCACGAACTCCGGAGATCATGAGCCTTAAAAAAATTATTCGCAAAAATCAAAATCAAATCAAAGAGAACGAAATTAAAAAAAAATTAAGGAAACTAAAAATCTAGAAAGAGAAAGAGTCTAGAACAGAGAGTGACTGGTTGTTTTAAGAGTCTGATGAGTTTAAATATCTTCATTTTTGAAATATAATAATATGTACTAACACTAGTGTTTGTCTGTATTTGTGTAGCTTAGAAATTGGATTTTATGATCTGTAAAATAAATAATTTAATTTAATTTGATATCAATGCCTAAGGCCGTGAATACAATAACAACTAAACAATTCACCGTAATATTAATCACAATAGCAACAAAGCAGAATAATGATTGATAGTTTATCACGCACAGATTGTCCAATATATTACACGCGCGTGATAGCGAGCGACGTGACGGTAACCGTTGCCTATTGATTTATACTCGTTACGACGACACTGGCTTTGACATGTGCTATGTTTTAGAAGGAGATCGACATGTCTAGCTATATATCATATCTGTTCGGCGTAAGATGTGCGTGACACAAACGCTTCCTCACTAAACTAGATCGTTTTATAAGAAAGTCGCAAGCGTGATCTCAAAGATCACTTCATGAACTGGCTATTCTTTCTACCTTTATCTGTCTTTAGTCCATGTGTGTATTTATGTATGTTTGTATGTTCCACCATACATAGTGTCTAAACTACCGAACGGATTTTCATAAATGAGGTGTCAATAGATTTAGTTCCCATTAGCATTAGGAAGGTGGCATGCGACTACGACTGTTTCCTGTAATAATTTTACTTATAATACCTACGTTAAGGCGAGGTTGCAGTACTTTGTTTTTATGTACGCACGACCTCACCCCCCGCCCTGCCGCGCGAGCGATATAATGCCTAAATTTTGACTGTTTTTTGCTTCTTGGAGAAAAACTATAAAGAAATTATACAATATGTTTTCAACATTTACTTCAGAATAAAAAGTTCTATCTATTGATATAACTTTTATATAAATTCATGATGAAATGTCTTAGCAGTACACGTTTGAAATTGTGATGAGTCTAGAGGAGAGAGGATAAAAAAAAGTATCGATCGAGCCGATCATTTTAAATCGCGTTTCTATCTTTACGATTTACTAGAGAGTATGTTCAATTTTTATGGAATGATTTTTATTTATTAAAAAACTCGTATTTAGTTCGATTTTTACAGGTTCAAAAATCTTAAAAAGTACTGCAACCCCGCCTTAAATTCAAATACCTTTGCCGAAAATGCTTGCGGTAGAACAAGGGTTATGGTGAAGCATAGACAAAAATAGACGTTCATGTTATTCTCACATTTCAAATATAGGATAAAAGTCTTGGCCGAATTTGAAACTTTTGCCCGATGTCACACATAATGATTGACCCTTCCTATTTCCGTGTTCTTTTTGACGAATAATCTAGAGAAAATATGAGAAGCTAGAGATATTGGTCCTATCACCCCTCCCTGTGCTACCGGGTCCCCTAGACCCCGGCGATGACACCCGAGGGTACCATGGGGTGGTCCATTTGTAACCGGAAACCATACGACACGGCCATTTGTAACCTCATGGGTATCCAAAACAACGAATGTATCAAAAGGGTACGTGTAATAAAAACCGCATTTTATTTTTGTTTTTTTTGTCTCGTGTTTTGTCGTCAGTTTATAAAAATTATGTAAGGTGTAAGATTATGTAGGTGAGATGTGTGTAAGGTTATGTAGATGGACCATAGTTATTTTTAGTAATACACACATCAAAAGTGTCTAGGGATCAAGCATTTTTATGCGGATTTCTTGAGATTGAGATGTGGCTTTGTAATAAATTTATGATTTTATAAATTTATATGGATCCTTTTAGGTGCATTTCATAATTTGAATCAGGAACTGTCCATCAAATTCGAGTAAAAGATGAAAATCAGCTGTCAATATTTTCCCTATAAAAACATACAACGCATTGAAGACATTATTAGTGCTACTGTTTCCCTACTACTGATTAAAACCAACGTTATTATGGAGCGGCGACGTCATTTAAGCAGGGAAGAAATGTTCAGAGCCGTGGGAATGATAGAAGCTGGTTCCCGGCAACGTACTGTGGCTTTAGCTCTGAATACAAGTCAGAGTGTTATCAGTCGACTTTGGACACGTTACCGAAGCACTGGTACCGTGGCTGAGCGCCATGGAGGACGGTATCGCTGCACCACACGGAGACAAGACCGATACATTCAAATCTTAACTCGAAGAGCTCCAACAATAACCGCCATGATGTTAGCCGTGAGGCTTCATCACTCTTCAGGGAACTTAATTAGCGACCAAACAGTCAGAAACCGCTTGCATGAAGTGAACCTTCATTCCCGAAGACCGCTACGGGTACCACCTATAGCAATGCACTATCGTAGGATTCGATATCAATGGGCTCTTGAACACAGAAATTGGGCAGAAGAACAATGGCGTTTCGTGTGCTTTTCTGATGAGTCTCGTTTTGGTATGAGACCGGATACAAGACGTATACGACACTGGAGAATCCCTGGACGCCAGCAGCGATTAAAATCCTGCCAGGAAGTCCATCCTTATAGTGGTGGAACCATCATGGTATGGGCGGGTATTTGAATCGGCGGAAGAACTGAGTTGATTTGGATCAGAGGCAACCTCAACGCTCAAATTTATGCTGAGACGATTGTATCAGACGTCATCGTTCTTCTACAAGTGCAAATCGGTCCCTTATTTCAGTTAATGCATGATAATGCACGACCGCACACCGCAAGAGTTGTAAGACAGACTCTCGCCGCAGCTAACATCAATGTCCTGCCCTGGCCTGCTCAGTCGCCAGACTTGAACCCGATTGAGCATGCATGGGATATGCTACAGAGAAGAGCTCTGCCGAATACCTATGGAGGGTATCCAGTCGCAAGAAGACCTTTTTTTGTTGTTGCAACGAACATGGGCGGCCATTCCACAGCGTGATTTGGATGAACTCATTTTGAGTATGCCAAACCGATGTTCTTGTGTTGTTAGTGTTCGCGGTAGAAACACGGATTATTAATTGTTTAAGTTACCCAATAAAATTTTAAAGAAAACTGTTATTTCAGTCCTTTTTTCGAACTTTAATGTTAGTGGTTCAAATGTCAAAAATCCCTTTATTATGAAAATGGCAAATTTCTTTATTAATGCAAAGGTGACTTGGTTTATCGTTACTGTGACAAACGAAAACACTTTATTTGATGAATCCTTAAAGAAAATTTTAATTAATATCAATCAGGAGAAAAGTTATTGCAAAAATATATGTTGATCCCTAGACACTTTTGATGTGTGTATTACCCCCATTTTTTCATCAGGGATTAAACATGATTTAGATTCATTTATATTTTTTTTTGTAAATTGTGGTGTACTTACTGTTAGGAACACTTCTGCATTACCCTCCAGGAAATACAGGCGTGATGTAATGTTTATTTTATTTCTAAATCTTCTAAAGTCTTCACCAAGGTATAAGGCTGAACTTTCTATAAAATATGGTAGAACAAAGAAACGAATCATTTATACGCTTAAAAAGATCGTGAAGGAAAACATCGTGAGGAAACCGGCATGTCTTAGAACAAAAAATTCGAAGACATGTGACATCTACCAATAAAAAGAGAAGGCCTGTGTCCCAACAGTTGGAACATTAATAGGCTGTTGACGGTGAAAAGATACAAATAGTACACAATTTACAACTTTCAAAACATAACATCTCCGTTATAAATGCTAAATGTAACATAACACTGGAGATACGAACGCCAGTCGCTGTTAAACTACAAAGCCATTTCGTAAATTCGTTCTCACTACGTCACAATACGTAACTGACACTTCCGCCTCGAATTCTCGTGACGTATGATAAAACGTATTTCAAACAAATATAAAATAACGTACGTTATATTCGAAACAAAGAAAATAACGTATTCGGAAAACGGAGCGGTCATAGCTTTGAGCTGTGAAGCGTTGTCCAGATATATGATATTGTTATTGTAACCATTATTTGTAGTTTGTAAATAATATCTATGTATTGCATCCAATTCTGAATTGCAGGACTTAAAGGTATTACAATTTGTATGGTCACTTTTGCTATAATACATTTAATGCGATTTCTAAATACATAGGAAGTTTAGTCACCAGTGAACAAAAAATACCTTTGATGCAAAGGGTTTACCAGGCCTGTGCTCAATCGGTTCAACTATGTTTATTTACTCCATATCACCCGCCAATCTTTGCCTTCTAAACACGGTCTCAAAATGACCCGCTGCACTGAACGGTCAAAGAGCGGGTCAAAGGGAAATTGCCATAATTGCTAGCCTGACAGACGGACAGATGGACGCAGTTTGTTGCCAATAGCAGACAGAGGACGCTACTGCAGCGACGAGCTCTTAACGTTAAGGATATTTGATTTTACTAGTAGCTGCCAGCTTGATTCTTTAATGAAAGTCACAGGAAATGTTTGTTTAGTACCTAAGTGCTAAAGAAATAGAGTACAGTTTAGAAATATAGAGAAAACTCCGTACTAGCTTCGATTCTTTTTTGTAGGGTTGGAAATCATCTCCTCCCGCTCTGGACCGAGCGGAAAAAAGTGTCAGACTTTAACTGACTAAAAACCACCAATGTTCTTTCTTAGCCCTTTGTGTCCGGGGCCGCAGTATCTCTTTCGAACAACCTGCAGCCCAGTATAGACTTGACATTTATTTTAACAGATTTTGTTTGTCTGATCTTCCTGCCATTATCGCCATCTCAGCAGCCTTATCCTTCCAGCAGCACCTTCCAGCCTTGTCATTCTTAATAAAGTACATCTATCGTTTCTTTAATCTTCCTCCTCTGTTACTCATAGTATAACTACATCATCATCATCATTATTTCAGCCGAAAGACTTCCACTGCTGGACATAGGCCTCCCCTAAGTGTCGCCACATTGACCGGTCCCGTGCGTCTCGCATCCAGCGGATCCCCGCAACCTTCACCAGGTCATCGGTCCACCTAGTGGGAGGGCTTCCAACACAACGTCTTCCGGTTCGCGGTCGCCACTCCAGAACTTTCCGGCCCCATCGGGCATCCGTTCTGCGAGCAATGTGCGCCCTGCCCACTGCCACTTAAGTTTGGCAATTCTTCGGGCTATGTCGGTAACCTTGGTTCTCATGCGGATGTCCTACTACATACTTACTCGAAACTTAGTTCACGAATTGTCCTCATTCCTCCGCATCACATGGCCATACCAAGAGAACCGATACCGATTACCACAGATATTCCGAAACATCCTATTCCTTAATAAATATCGACAAATGGTCGCTAATTTTAATCAGAGCATCAATTTAGCCAATAATAGGCTCATTATCCATAGGTACTGTGAAAAAATTGGTTACTTATGTTGTTGAATAGGAATTCACTGATATAGATATCCTCTGATAGTTATAAGTAGGTAATTGAGAATGGCGCCACACCATAGAGACAAAAAAGAAAAGAGAAAAAATGAAAAGAAAATCAGAGTTACACCTCTGATTAAAAAAAGCTGCGGTTATGTGGTAGTAGAAGTCAATAAATGCTCTTATAGTGCGTCATTGCTACAAACTGCATAATTATAGAAACCATATACCTGTTCAGTCGTGTGGCATTCATATCGACATGTGAACAGCTAATGAAATCATTTGATAATACTGTTTCTCGCTAAATGTTAGCTGTGCTTGTTTAATTTTCAGGTTAGTTACACATTTAGGCAAGAGATTCGTCCGTTAATAAGTTTTAACGGTAATCATTTCTTGGATGTTCACGGCTCTTGAACCCGCAATCAATTGTAATGTATGATTTTTCATATAAATATATAATGTACTCAAAAATTAAAGAAATATTGCTAGTATGCCTGTGAAGTTTCGGCAGCAAATTATATTTGACCAATTTTTTAACTTTAAATACTCTTTAATCATAATAAATATCAACTCATAAAGAAATAATAATAAACTATTGCGTTCAATTCATTTCAAATGGGGTTAAGATTCTATAAGCAAATTGGTCTGAGTCACTAATTCGATAAACGATTGAAAAATTACTTTGCAGAGAATTTTTGGAGAATTGAAAAGGTCACCGAATCGAAATAAATTGAATTATATTCTAAGGTTTTATGAATTCAATACTACGAGTATTACAGAAGCAAAAACTATACAATATTGTTAATTTTCAGTAACCTATTTAAATGAGATAAGTAAAGAGACCTGTGACTCTATCTACCTACCGTATTTTTACGACACTGTTAAATAATTGCCCGGTCGGGGTTGCGGGTTGTTCGAAAGAGATGCCGCAGCCTCGACACAAAGGGCTAAGAAGGAACATGGGTGGTTTTTAGTCAGTAGAAGTCTGACATTCCCTTCCGCTTCGCCCAGAGCGGGAGGAGTTATTAATTTGATGATTTCCCACCCTCGAAAAAAAAGGTAGATAAGTGCGATACTGTAATAGCTATTTATTCACCAAGGGGAGTAAGGCACAGATTACTAATCGAGTGTGCATTTGAGGCCCGACGCGAAGCGGAGGGCCGTGAACCACACGAGTTTAGTAATCTGTACTTAACCTCGAGTGAAATAAACTGCTTTATACTACACTTAGCTTGTTTTTCACTTTTCCGCTGCATAAATATTTCATATTCCTTCATATATTTCATCTTGGATTTTCCAGGCAAGAGATTACTAACAATGTCTTTAGCTGCTATTATGTCAGGTGGAGTTGTTGTTAATAAATTGCTATCATTGTCACTTGAATCACTCATTTTAACTTGTGGTTTACACCGCCAAACTTTAAACTTTACCAAGAAAATTGTGTACAAAATACGTCAACCAACAATAAGTCTTTTTTTTTTAATTTTACCGCGTCAAACAGTTTTCGCGCCAAAAGACGTTAAAGAAGATAAAAACGCCCCGTTTCACAGGACGCGCGTGTTTTTGCCAACGTCATCAAGACTTTAAAAAAAAAAAAAAAAACGCGTTAGTAATGAACGCATTACTACCCTGATTTTCAGGGCAGTAATGAACAGCTTTCAAGCCTTTTAGTGGGGTAGTATTGGTACACTTACTAAGCAAGTGTAGTATAAAAATAATAATATCACTGTACCACTATAGGCAATTAGGCACTTATTTCCACTGACCTTTGAATGGCATTTAAATAAAAGAAATTGGAGTTGTACGTAATACCTACCGCTTAGTTTTCGTCAGTGAAAGCGGAAATATCAAATAGAAATATTGACCTTTACGCTCATTTTATTGACATTTTACCTAAATTAACGTGTAAATGAAAGTGAGTCTTGAAATTCCAACGATCATTATCAGGTGTTAATCAGTGTCAGGTGTTGACGTCTAGTGGTCGCAAGCTCGATTGTTGAGCAAGAGGTCCTGGGTTCGCTTCCCGGGTCGTGCATAGTGTCATTGGGTTTTTACATTAGGAATTTCTCAGAAGCAGCCACTGAGTCCAAATTTGGGCGCGGTAGATGGCAATAGGATCGCCCCCTACATGGGACTCAAACATAGCTTACGGAATGTGTGTGTAACTAATAGGTACACCACTGCCTATCCCTTCGAGGATTACAGGGGATGTGTTGCCGCACAACACTATAAAACATACTAAAAGCGGCCATCACTACACAAGCGCTGCAATAGGGGATCGGACAAAAAAAAACTAATTAGTCCGTCAGATAGATTTCCAAAAATTATTGGACACGTATTTTTTCTTTTTTTCACGTAAACTTAAAATGAAGACGATACAGTGCTTCGAAAACTCGTGTGACGTCATATGATAGTACATTTTGACGACACAAGTGACGTTTCAAGCCCCACTCCAAGATCTTTGACGCGTTTTATCTTCGTCATTTTTTATTGATTTGATAAAACAAAAAACACGTATTCAATTTTTTTCGATAATCTAACTTACGGACTAAACAGAATTATATTATTTTGACCCTGTCCGATCCCCTATTGGCTACCTAGCGATGACACTGCGTCCAGCGAGCCAATCAGAGGACAGCTGCCCGACGTGAGAACCCCGTGCGCCAGCGCCGCCATCTTGACCATCTTGACACGACAACTTACCACCGTATCCAGTGCACACACATGCTTTTGTAAACTAACTTAAATGTAATAAATCCTGAGTTTATTGGCACAACAAAATCGTCGTCATCATTTCACCGACCTCAATCACCCTAGTAGCCAACGCGCAGCTACAGGATGCTATGTTTATAAAAGCGAGTGTTGAGATACCAAGGATCATTATCAGACGTTGTGACAGTGATAGTGAAACGGTCATACTTAGTGTTTTCTACGACATATTTGTATTCGCATTCGCAGTAAACTAATACAAATCCCTCATGTTAATTTGACATGAAATTTGTCAAATTAACTGGACCTTACTTTAAAAAACATGTTTAGCATTTAGTTAGGCGAGTTTCCTCGGGCCGGACTTGTCGACATACATAAATAAGACTCGACTACAGGTCTCCACACAACACGGCGCGACCTGTCGGCACATCAACGCCAATTAAACCGTCCCTTGTTTCACCCCAAGTTGCCAAGTCCAAATTAAATCTAGCTTCACCCCGTGGACATCCCTAAACTTTGGCAATTATAAAAGTTTAAAGTGTTTTTTGTCCGTACCTTTGAAGAAACAGGGTGACTCTTTATCGTTATAATACAGCGGGCCGCTTAATCTGGAGTCATAGCTCAGAAGGGATGCTGGGAATGGACGTTATATATCGCCTACTTGCAAGAAAAAATTCTACTCGTGAATCATCGGAGAGTTACGTAACACTTCGTTTTATTTTTGTTCTAGTTTGTACGGCTTTCAAATAGACATTGAGACAATAGTTACAGAGTTTATTCGAGACTTTGAACGTGTATGTAATGTTATGTCTCTGTTGTCTAGGGAGCAAACATTATCTTATTGTTCTTCAACACGTAATGAAGCAATGTGACCTTTGCTATTTAGGTAATCGTTACTTTTCTTTTCTGGACAACTTTTGTCAACACTACTTAACGATAAGTGTAGATACTTGTTAAGGCTTTGGTCCATTTTAGATATCATACATTTTGTAGTGAACTGAAATATATATGAGATCGAACCGTGCCCAAACTTTGATGTGAACCCATTTTTATTATAAGCATATTTAGCTTATATGGGAAGGGTAAAAGCTTGGTTACTTTTATATAAAAAATAATCTCTATTTCCTTCTTTATAACACTGAATATAATACCTTTTATTTACGTAAACAGCCAACCTTTTCATAAATGCTCTTTCTGAATGAAAAATATACGTTTTAACGGGTTTTGTCCGCCATGTTTTCATGTTTTTAGGAATGCTATGCGTAGGCTGCTAATTACTTGGCAAGTACGGCGGGCGAGTGGACGGCGCCAGTGACCGGGGCAGTGCAGAAGGGTAACTGGAATGAACATGGCATTAAAATAGTTTGTCCTTAAAAATCATTCATCACAAGTAGTGTTTTGGTTAAAAGGTTGGGCTTAAAATGTTGGGTAGAAAAAGCCTTGTGATCAACATACGCATCACTACTGTATCTATAATACCTAATTAACATCTGTAAATGTGAGACGTGTACGCCATTTCAAGCATTAGTAAATACGATAGAAATATTTGGACGTGGCCGACGGCTATCGCAGCTTTTGATTTGACTCAAAGAGTCTCAGAGTTCGTAATCTAGACGAAAGTTTTATCTTTACTGCGTTCTGAGAATACTACCGAGAGAGAATAATACCGTTTGAACCAATAACTTTAAATCCAAAGTAATCCCAAACTCTCAAACTGTACGAATGCAAATTGAATCCGTTGCACTCACGCTGTACCTAACTGTTCGATAGCTTGAAGTATACACGAACTGAACTCGAACACGTTGCTATCTTGCACAAAGTTCGGGTAAACTCAACCTTTCCAAGAAACCTGAAGAGTTTGCAAGTTTAGAAGCACTGAAGTCGAAGGAGGTATGAGTTTTATGATACACAAATAAGTCGCGTGTTTTATAATAACACGATCGGAAATGGATCTTTCCTTGATCTTTGAGTAGTTAAATAGACATTACATTGAGTATGAATGCGATAGTACACAGGTAATCTAAAGTAGGCCACTTTAGCAGCCAAGCAAGTTATTGTTACAACAGCCCACTGACAGCGCGCCACACTAGCCAGCCAACCCGCCATAGCCAAGCTACCATAGCCGGGCCACCATAGCCAAGCCAACGATAGCCATGCCAACCATAGCCAAGCCACTAGCAAGCCATAACTACCGGACGCCTCCCGTGGGGATAAAGCTTTATAATGCCCTGCAAGCTCATTTTCGCGGTCTCGTCGCACTCGATTGTAATAGTTGTGAGGGGAAGCTCTGCCCGATAAAGTTATAAATCAGTTCCTGTTTATTTATTACCACTGTCTTTACATTATGGAAAGAGAGATGACTGTCTCGCTTGCCATGCGTACCGGTTGGGAACTGCGGAGGTCCATTTGAAACGCACTGAATCAAAATGATGTCTTACTATTTCATTCAACAGGCAGTGCGAGTATGATGTTCCTCATCAGACTATGTCGTATTGGAGTGCAGTTGTGCTGCGACGTATTTTAGCTGAGTCAGGGCTCAAATAGTGTTATATAGCCCACAGCCCGTTAACAGGCATTCGAACCCAAGATACGCACCTCTGACTTTTTGGATTGTAGTTATCATTTGCTTAGGAGAAGGAAAACTTCCGTAAGGAAACCAGCCTGTGAGATATGTCTCGTCCAAGCCTATGGGTGGTGGAAAACTGTGAGACCAGGTTAGTCACCAAGCGCGCGATGTAGTGAAAAGGTAACAATATATTCTTCTGCCATTTTCCGTACAATGGCTATGCCGCGGACGCGTACGGCCGCAGCGCTGCGGTTGTTTTCATACAACAAACAGCGACCGACGCGCTGAATCCAGCGCTGCAGCGCTGTTTACGAACCAACAACCATTGAACACCTTTGTGATTGTCCCTGACGTAACAACTACAACTGTGCTTGTAATTTCTCTGGACGTTTATTAGTTGTCAAAATTTGAATTGATTGCTAAAAGTGTGTTACAAAATAGCTTCTTTTTTTCCTTTTTTTTGGCGGGTGGGAAATCAACCTCTCCCGCTCTTGGGCAGAGCGAAAGGGAGTGTCGTACTTCTATTGACTAAAAACCACCCATGTTCCTTCTTCGCCCTTGTGCAGAGGCCGCGGTATCTCTTTCGTCAATCCGCAGCCCCGACGGGACAAAATTGCTTCTCAGCTTGGCTTTAACGTTCTTGTTGCTGGTAAACATGTCTCCTAACAAGGAGCGTAAAAAAAAGCGCAAAAAAAAATACCTAGGTATGTCATTTTTCCCATGATGTTTACCTTCACCGTAGTGATGAATTGTACTACACTTACACAAAGTTACGTTACTCAGGCAGCCTGGGTTCGATCTCACAACTAGAAAGTGAAGGCCGTCATAACTGCTCCCACAAAAAAGCTTCTTTGGTCTGGCAAGTATGCCAAGTTATTGAAATGTTGAAGATTCTACAAACAGAATGTAGGTTAAATTGTGCCCAAATGAAACTGACGAAATTAGAACGACCCCTTTACTCTGAAAGACGAAGTCTTAGTTATTATAAATTCAACAGATAGCTTGGTTAACTACACTATCAAAGGCCTATCTGCATGTCAAATGATGTTGGTGACGGCTGACCAGTCTTTGTAGCACCTAGCACTTCCAAGATCGTTTGACCAATCAGAGACGACGTTGACTAAAATTGTCTGGTGTAGGCTCAGTTTCTGTCTTCAGTTTTCAAGTCATATATAGCACGCTTGCCTCTGCCTTACTTGCTTTTGTAGCCCTTTTTTTTTTTTTTTGGTGGGTGGAAAATCATCAAATGACCCCCCCGCTCTTGGGCAGAGCGAAGGGGAGTGTCAGACTTCTACTGACTAAAAACCGAACCCATGTTCCTTCTTTGCCCTTGTGCCGAGGCCACGTCATCTAGTACTAAAATCCGCGGCCCTGCTTTTGTAGCTCTACTTTCTTTTTAACGTCAAGATATAAATCAAGCCACGCGAGCTTCTTGCACTGATGCAGTCTGAAAGTCATAGTACACATAATGTTGTTTTTCGAAGTCATATAACTAAATTTTTCTTCACTTCATTTTCAACCATAGCCCTACGAGTAACTAACGCGTTGAATATCGCAAACCCTGACTGTTTGCTGAACCAACATTGTCGCCAGTCGCTAGTGACTGCACTGATTGAAAAAATCGAGAATTCAATCGAGCTGTGTCAGTCTAATGCTAAACTTTCTGTATTACCTAGGTACCTCTTGGGTTCAGGGTTCAACTCATAACTAATACATACTCTACTTACTATCTGTGAGGGTAAAAGGGTAAACATATATTAAGGGAGTGCTGTACCTACTGACAAAATGGACCACTTTTAATAAGGAGCTGTGGCTCAAGCAATGGACTGCTGCGCTGCGTGTCGATCCCCGCACGGTACAAATTTTGTTTGACCTACAGATAGAAAGTTGTTTCGGTTGTTTCGGTTGCTGGTAATTTGTGCATGTGTTTAAATGTTTGTGAACGCACCCACGATACAGGAAAAATTCCTAGTGTGGGGCAACTTTTTTTTGTAAAAAACATGTCCTAAGTATTTCAGGACCAAACATCTTTAATTTCATAATTATCACGAAAATGTTTTTGTTTAAAAACACTCATAGCTGACTTGCCTCTTAAAAATACCCCCGCAGCTTGAGTGTTTCATATACTTTTTGGCGAACGCCACGAAGAAACAGGAATGTTTCCAGCCATTTGTTTTCCTGTAATTACAGATCTCATTTAGTTTTTGTCCTCCTCTACGTAAGCGCTATGTAAGTGGAATTGGATCCAACTCTGCGTAGTTAACATTATTTGCTAAATAAATCAGATTCCTTTCCTTGTTTACAAAATAAAAGATCATTTTGTAGAACATTGGGTTTTAATTAATAAAGCTTTTACTTAAATTTTGAGCTTTATGTAATTAAAGCGTATTTCTTAGAGGAACATTATAATAATGATTTTAATAGGAAATAGGAATTACTTCACTGATTTCGAAAACTTCAGTAGAAATATTTTAACAGTAAAAATCTAAATGCCTTGTTGGTTTAGCGGTCTTGACTCCTGAGCACGCCGTCTTGAGTTCGATTACCAGATCGGGAAAATTGTTATTAGCCGTACCCGGTTGATGGCAATAGGCTCGGTCCCTATACCTTGGAACGTAAGCATATGTATCTGACGAAATAAGAGTGTGTATTATACGGTACACCACTGCCTAACCCTCAGGGGATTACAGATATTATGTAAATATGTCTGTACAACTCGGTCAAATTAACTTGACGCTTGGCGTTGATGACCTATCCTTCTGCAGCGCGGTGTGAGACAGGGAGACGTCATATCTCCGAAACTGTTCACCGCTGCACTGGAGGATGTTTTCAAGGTTCTGGATTGGAGAGGACTTGGCATCAACGTTAACGGCGAGTACATCACTCACCTTCGGTTTGCCGACGACATAGTGGTCATGGCTGAGACCATGGAAGACCTCAGTACAATGCTCGATGACCTCAGTAGAACTTCCGAAAGAGTGGGTCTTTAAATGAACATGGTCAAAACCAAGGTTATGTTGAATGTTCATGTAACACCCACTCCTATCAAGATCGGAGACACTACACTCGAAGTTGTGGACGATTATGTCTACCTGGGACAAACGGTCCAGTTGGGTAGATCTAACTTCGAGAAAGAGGTCAATCGTCGAATCCGACTCGGCTGGGCAGCGTTCGGGAAGCTGCGCGGTATCTTCTCGTCCAAGTTACCACAGTGTCTCAAGACGAAAGTCTATGACCAGTGTGTGTTGCCAGTGATTACATACAGGACCGAAACGTGGTCGCTCACAATGGCCCTCATCAGAAAGCTCAAAGTCACCCAAAGGGCAATGGAGAGGGCTATGCTCGGAGTTTCCTTGCGTGATCGAATCAGAAACGAGGACATCCGCTTGAGAACCAAGGTTACCGACGTAGCCCGAAGAATCGCCAGACTTAAGTGGCAATGGGCAGGGCACATTGCTCGCAGAACGGATGGCCGATGGTGCTGAAAAGTTCTGGAATGGCTACCGCGAACCGGAAGACGTTGCGTTGGAAGGCTTCCCACTAGGTGGACCGACGACCTGGTCAAGGTTGCGGGGACCCGCTGAATGAGAGACGCACGGGACCGGTCAATGTGGCGACACCTGGGGGAGGCCTATGTCCAGCAGTGGACGTCTTTTGGCTGAAATGATGATGGCGTTGATGAATGTAATAACAAAATGTAATGATAATGTACAAAAACAATATAACAACAACAGAAAACTAGCCAAATTATCGACGAAATATTAATATTTCGACTTATTTCGCATTTTTGACTAAGGGAATGCGGGGGGCCTCGCATTCTAGAGATGCGTCAAGTTAATATGACCGCGTAGAAAACATTTTCAAGGATTGTCTTCAAAAAATCAAGTTGGTTACAATTAGGTTTTCTAAATTCTATCAAATGAAAGTACTTACCACCAAGAACCTAATTACGAGCGTTAATGAGGTGCCTAACTATCTAGACCCTATTACTTGTTCTAACACAAGACGTGTTAAGGGTCATAAAAGTTAACCCAACTTCATTACAGTTAATTATGTTGGCATCAGCAAATATTTTATAATGAACTGATCATAGCTCGTTATTTATAGTTCGTAGTTCGGACGTCAAGGTTGGCGCAGTGGCTGAGTGATTGGACTGCTTCGCTGCGTGTCGCGGTTTCGATCCCCGCACGGAACAAATATTTGTATAGCCTCGTCGATCAATAATGTACTAGATTCCCGATAAGCGCTTCAAAAACGGCCCGAAATATAAGACCACAAACGTATTTGTGGTCTTATTTCAAATTAGTATGGTCCAATCATAGCCAACATTAAGACGTCAAAATACCGCAGTATGCGTTCAAAAACTGCGTAAATAAGCACCGTAACACCAAGGTTTTGGAAGGAATATCTTTTTATCGGTAATTTAATATCATTATGTGCTTTTTCATAATATTTAAACATAATTAAACTGTAAATATAATTAAATCAGCGAATATTATAATTGTTTGGCCAATGTTTGCTACAACGCACCAACTATTGTATCATGTTCTTGAACAAAGAACGCTAGTTCCGCAATAGAATAAGCACGACATTGTACACAAAATGCTTTTAACCGTATTGCTTAGAGTTTAAGTTTCATTTTAGAATGAATATTTTTGTACTGATGACTTTTTACTTTGGAGCGACATTTAAAATGCTCGGCTTCTAATCTTTCTCCGATGAAAGGGCTTAAGTAAATATACTTTACAATGATAATTAAACGTTACGTTTAAGTGTTAAGGTTTATAATCATCTGAAGTTGTTAATAATATTGAACTTTTTTCTAAGATGTTATGTGGATGTTTACGTGTGTGCAAACGTGGCCACTTGAGCGACTTAGTTTTGTTCCTGATGCTTAATCTAGTACTATTATTGATCGAAGTATAGCCTACAGATAGTTGTTCCGGGTCTGTGAATGTTTGTAAACACACTCAAGATACAGGAGAAATTACTAGTGTGGGGCAACGCATTAAAAAAAAAAGAAAAATAGCTCGCGAATGTTTACCAAAATTGTGATAGCGCAGCTAATTTGCTTGATATAACTATAATGTATGGCCCATAGCTCCCACGAATACTGGCAATCAAAGATTTTTTTAAATTGGATCAATACTTAGTTCCGGTGATTATGAACGACACACACACTTACTAACAAACTTATAAACAAATACATCTTTACGATATTAGTATTAGTATAGATATCTAAGTAAATGATATTTTTAGTCGGGCATAGTTAATGAATGTTAAGTTTGAAACCACGAAATAGATACCGTGGCCTCGGCACAAAGGGTTAAGAAGAAACACGGTTGGTTTTTTGTCAGTAGAAGTCTGACACTCCCTACCGCTCTGCCCAGAGTGGGAGGAGTCTGATGCTTTTCTTAAAACCATTTTTCACGAATGTCAAATGTAAGTTTGGATACGTGAAGCTTTTTTAATGAAGAAAAGGATCCTCGATTTTTTTTCAAAAAAATATTTTAACGCATTTCACTGATGAGGCCGTGGAAGTTTACGGCAAACAAAATATACAATACCAGCGATACTAATTGACCATATTCACGTAAAACAAATTTGCGAATTTTATTTAATTTCAAGGACCGTAGTTCGGCTCTATAGATGTCGGACATGGCCCCACGGAAAACTTACCGGGTTTCGTATCCTTTGCCCTAATCCAGGGCATAATTTACCCGTACCCAGAAACCGTTAAGCCTACATCATTATCATTTCAACCAAAAGACGTCCACTGCTGGACATAGGCCTCCCCAGGTGTCGCCACATTGACCAGTCCCGAGCGTCTCGCATCCAGCGGGTTCAACCTTCACCAGGTCATCGGTCCACCCAGTGGGAGGCCTTCCAACGCAACGTTCAGCCAATTGGTATTTAATAATTCGCATTCACAAACTTACGGAATTTCACAATT
Organism: Diarsia dahlii; assembly: GCA_949775195.1. Taxonomy (NCBI): domain Eukaryota; kingdom Metazoa; phylum Arthropoda; class Insecta; order Lepidoptera; family Noctuidae; genus Diarsia; species Diarsia dahlii. The sequence continues at coordinate 23,032,750 of OX459196.1, read as the reverse complement.
AAGTATTAGTGTTGGGATCTCGAAGAACAGTTGGGTGGTTTGAAACATGAAACTGTTCACTGATTTGGAATAGGAATGTGATTTCCCTGGAGATGCCTCAGGTTTGCAGACTGCACTGGTTTCGCACAAAACTATAAACTAGCTAAATTATAATGGAGAAGTTTGTTTTGCGGTGGTGCACGGGCTTATTCTTTTTAAACCCAAACTTTTCCAAATATGTGCTTAGTTTCACTCGCATGTAGGTCAAAATCCGCGGTATAGACTGTAAATATTACAATCCGTTCAGCAAGAGGTTAAGTTGTGAAAAGCAGATAGATAGGTCGGCAAAGATCTCGTAATATTTTTAAGGACTGCAACTTAGGTGCACATTTCGCATTTTCTAAAGTCATCATCATCTGCCTAGCCTTTTCCCAACTATATTGAAGTCGGCTTCCATTTCGCATTTTCTAAAGTATGGTATCATATTAGATGACTACGAGAAGTTTTTATGCTACTATTCATCATTAAAGTCCAGTGAAAGTGGAGCTTTCTACTGCCATTATTCTCAGTTCTGTGCGTCCCTCATCCATCTGTTTCCCGGTATTTTGATGATATCGCCACACCTTGGCCATTATTTGGTCAACATCTTACTCCATCTCCGTGTCTAGCTAGATATCACTATTATCACTGATAACATTGAAACTCACTCTCTTCCTATCTCTTAGCTAAAAAAATTGGTTTTCTGTAAAGTCGGTTTACGGACGATAGTTTAACGTGATAACGTCATAACAAAACATCGAGTGGAAGAGAGATAGATGCGGCGCAAGCGTACAATGAGCGTAACGGGACAACGAGTCATCCTTTTTCGTGCATGCAGCCGGGGTTCATCGATTTATTAGACATTGTCACGTCAAAAAGGTGACGTATCTTCTTCTTTTTCAAATCTATGGCGCAAAAGTCGATGTCTTAACATTTTCTTCATTCAAGTTTATTGAAGCTTCGCTAAGTACTTAACGTGAAACGTTCCCCAAATCCTTCACGCTTCGTCAATGATGTCACCAGTAGGTCGTGAGCTCCCCTCCACTGATTATTTAAATATACTCGATTGTATTGTTGTGTGGCGACTGAATAAAGTAAGCTATGTAAATGTGGGAGAGTGTATGGGAGGAGCGGGTGGCGGGAAATGGAATTAAAACTTCGGGGACATGTAACTCAGTACTTTATATTTAAACTGTTGTATTAATGACTTCATATTAATACTGTAGTGTATATGTTACAGTCAAAACTCTTAATCAGTCAAAACTACTTTTGACTGGTTTCAGTCAAAACCCTTATTGCGTTAAAACGCGTTTATTCTAATGAAATAAATGTTAGCTATCGTACAAGGTTATCCAAAGGGTAAAAAAAAAACCCGTCGGGGCTGTGGATATCGAATGGTTACCGCGGCTCCGACACAAGGACGAAGAAGAAGGAACATGGGTTTGGTTTTTAGTCAGTAGAAGTCTGACACTCCCCTTTGCTCTGCCCAAGAGCGGGGGGGGGGTTATTCGATGATTTTCCACCCACCAAAAGAAAAAAAAAAGGGTAAAAAAAAGCCTTACAACCTAATAAGTTTCCTAACGACATTTAGGTTATTATAATTTAGTAGAGAAATAAAACAGAAACCCCCTAATAATTTGTTATATTTAATAGTTTAGACCGGTCAAAAGTAGTTTTAACTGGTTAACAGTTTTGACTGTGACATATATAATTAAATAGATTCCAAGTTAGGGAGTTTTCCGTCATGAAATTATCACCAGCAGGCGAGAGAATGAATTTGCAATAATTATGCTGCTCGCCTCCCTATTAAATGGAATTTAAACATAACTAGCAAAATGTGGGTGTACTTCAAGGAGAACTCTGCCTTACCCTTTGCAGATTACAGTAAAGTTGTAATGCTAAGTTATCTTTACCCAGATACTATGCTGAGCGAAAAGTAAAACTGTGACGATTGTTTCATGATAGATAAATAGACTAGAGACAATCATGGTTTTTGTTAGAACTAGAGCCTGTTATGGCTTCCCAAACGCATCTAAACCTAACTACAGCCACAATATGCTGGCGTCCGTACAATAGATTATTTAAGATCTCCCTAAAAGAAGCGCAGTAAATAAAACCACCAATAGCCTTTTTCATTTCCCTAATAGATAAGTTATACATACTGAGGAATATTCCCGACTCACTTTACTTAAAACTACCCTGTTATTTTACAACAAAAACAGTTATTAATGATATCAAATGATTGATCTAGAGCGTTGCATCATTTATCATGTTGCCCTAAACCCGGCCCTTCCCATGGGTCTATGGAACCAGCTGAATAGTAATGGGGTAGGCTGAAACATCTCGTTTTACTCTAAAAACAACTTAGAGAACGAAATCCTAAAGGCAATTTTCTGAAACGTGTCAGCTAAAGGAGTTGGTTATCGAGCCATGCCAATAGTGGTTTGAGAAAAGAGAATTCTAAATAAATAAATAAATAATACGTAGCAATTTAGTGTAGTAGAATACGTACATATAGATGGCAGTTACTTTTTAAAGGCTATATTATTTTTCTTTATAAATCAATCTAACGCAGTCTAACATAACATCACGCTTGTTATCCCTAGTGGGTTAGGCAGAGGTGTAGGTACCATGGGTGTTCCTAATAGTAAACCCACATTTCACTAGTTATGTTAAAGTTCATGTATTAGATGGCGAGCATTTCGAGCAATGGTGGTGATCGTTTGATGGCAAGTTGCTCTGAGAAATTAGGACTAGACTAAAAACTACATACTGTACTAGCTGTTGCCAGCGGCTTCGCCCGCTACAACTCGAAAATTATCCCATGGGAAGATAAAATCGGGATAAAAACTATCTTGTGTGTTAGTCCAGGTTATAAACTATCTGTGTACCAAATTTTATCCAAATCCGTTTAGTAGTTTTGTGTGAAAGAGTAACAAACATCCATCCATCCATACTTACAAACTTTCGCGTTTATAATATTAGTAGGATTCTGATGCCATATTAATAACATAATTTTGAAAATACATACAACTAATAGAAATAGAAATCTCAAGTTTTGATATAACCATAACCCATTATTTAAGCCCATTGCCTTAGCGGGATAACTAGTCTATACAGAAGCTGGTCTAGTACTCGTAAGTCATAACGACGTCATAAATCAATCTAACGCAGTCTAACATAACATCACGCTTGTTATCCCTAGTGGGTTAGGCAGAGGTGTAGGTACCATGGGTGTTCCTAATAGTAAACCCACATTTCACTAGTTATGTTAAAGTTCATGTATTAGATGGCGAGCATTTCGAGCAATGGTGGTGATCGTTTGATGGCAAGTTGCTCTGAGAAATTAGGACTAGACTAAAAACTACATACTGTACTAGCTGTTGCCAGCGGCTTCGCCCGCTACAACTCGAAAATTATCCCATGGGAAGATAAAATCGGGATAAAAACTATCTTGTGTGTTAGTCCAGGTTATAAACTATCTGTGTACCAAATTTTATCCAAATCCGTTTAGTAGTTTTGTGTGAAAGAGTAACAAACATCCATCCATCCATACTTACAAACTTTCGCGTTTATAATATTAGTAGGATTCTGATGCCATATTAATAACATAATTTTGAAAATACATACAACTAATAGAAATAGAAATCTCAAGTTTTGATATAACCATAACCCATTATTTAAGCCCATTGCCTTAGCGGGATAACTAGTCTATACAGAAGCTGGTCTAGTACTCGTAAGTCATAACGACGTCTAGTCGTCAATTATTTATGAAACAAAGACTTAGTAATGTAATCTCGCGTGTAACATCGTTAGCCATAATCGCCTTTATCTTCGCCCACACGCTACGCTAACAAAAGCTTAGCTGCGATGGTATTAAGGTTCTGGTTTTAATAGATTTCGTAGGTCAGATTATGTGGGTTTAGTGTGTAGAGGAGCTCTTGTGCAGTATCGCTAGCTCTAGCAATTATCTAGGTCTATGTATAGCCAAAACGGGGTTTCCAAGTGAATTTCTTTGAAACTCAATTATGGAATTCTCAGTATGTATGTATGCAGCCACGGTATCTGAATTTGTGTCCGCTTGATGGAAATAAGCTCGTCCCCATTTACATGGGACTTAAATATAACAGGCGAAATGTGGGTGTAATAGAGGTACACCTCTGAAGAAGAAGAAGAAAGAAGAAAAAGTATTTATTGATTTCACAACAGGACTTGAACGCATTGGCATTAACAAAGTAAACATGAGATACACTTAAAATTAGGACATAATTAAATATAAATTAAATTTAAATTAGTCCCATGCGAAACCAAAAGGCCACTATCTCAGCATGGTGCTGTAACATTTGAGACAAATGTCACAGCGCTGGTATTCTGATAGGGCCCATTGGTGACGCCACGTTTACAGAAAAAACAGACACAAAATAACTAAAATTAAAATAAAGTAAAAATAAAACAAAAAATAAACTAATAAAAACAATAAGGAAGTTTAGTCTATAAAATATTTATTGTAATATTGCTTGTCTATGCCAAGAGAGAAAAATGGCAATACTGACTAACGAACGAAAATGACCCTCTGCGTAACCCTTCGGAGTTTACAATCGTGATGTTATGTGTTTTCATGAAACTCAGTATTCATTTGTCAAATACGTTTGTGTTAGCAATGATCACATTAACCGGGTCCACTTAATTCAGTTTATTGTCTTATGGCTTCCTAAAACAGGAACTAAAGTGTCTTTTCTCAATAAATTATAAGTTTAAATTGTTCAACCGAAAACCGGTGCCTGGCTTTTATTGTTATCTCATATGGATTGTTTCTAATTTATTATTTCTGTATAACATACATAGTAAAGTGACAAAAATTGAAAAGAGTATGTTTTGATGGTTTGGTCATGTGGAGAGGATGAGTGAAGAAACACTAACGAAAGGTATTTACAAGGCAGTAGTGAATGGCAACGCCAGGAGGAGACGCCCTAGAAAGACATACACTGACCTTATGGGTGAGGTTCTTCAGAAAGCACAGGTACTTTGTACTCGAAAGTGCATGCTTGACCAGATGTATGAACGAGGTATAAGGAGTAGGTATTTAAGAATCTTAGGTCACGATGGGGTTGCGGGTTATTCGAAAGATGTATCGTGGGCTCGACACAAAGGACTGAGATAGAACATGAGTGGTTTTTAGTCAGTAGAAGTCTGACACTCCGTACCGCTCTGCCCAGAGCCGGAGGAGTCATTTGATGATTTCCCACCCACTAAAAAAAGGGATCCTAGCAGGTGGCGTTCTATAGTTTCTGCCTACCCCCATAAATACCCAAATAGTTCTTTGACGTATCACTTTTCTAGGTAATAAAGTCCTTCCATTCTGTCGTTCGCTCGTAACTTGAACATCAGGAATTCTCGTCGCGGCGCAGCTACACTGATTTGTGTGGCTTGTGTGAAACGAATGGAATAGAAAATGAGATCATTCCGTCTTCCACCGCGTTTTACAATAACTCGTCTTTTTGTAAAGAACTTTGGCCTTTGTTACATGCCCCTTAAGGACTACAACACGGGCTAGTTTGCAAGCTGAAATAGTAAAAGTGCGCTTTGATATACTGCTAGTTTCTGAAGTCAGGTTCTCATTATGTTGGAGAAATCTGACGTATTTGTTTGATGTTACTATTATATGCATGTTTGCCTGAAACGTTTGGTTTTTATCAAAGTATAGCTAAATTAGTATTATTTTATTTTAGTGTGTGAAAGGTTTGTTCTGTAAAATCTCAGCAGTCCAGAGGCTAGATTTGTGCCCGGTTGTTGGTATCAGGACGGTTGGAGAAGGCCGTATTTTTATTTGCTGATTGTATTTATAATTTTCACCTGACATCGTCATCAGCTGCCGTCTATCTTGGCTAACACGGAAGGTTGAGCCGTGTGCTATCTACATATTATTATGACGAAATGTTATCATTTTTGAGAGGTAAAATAACGTGTGTAATACGTGACTTGAATAAACCGCTAAATAGAACATTCGCGGCTTCGTGACAAACCCACATATCTAACCAGAAGCCACAATAATCTAATAAAATAATAATAAAAACTCACTCATTCGCTCCATAAACCCATGTTTCATAATTAATTTAAATAAAACACGTTAATCGCATTTACTAACGAACGTACTGACTGAGTACATAGCGAGAGCAAATAAAGGACTAATTATTTAATTTTGTTATAAATTAAGCGTACAGAGAATTATTTATAACCCAGTTCGCGTGTGGGGTGGAAATGTGGGAATGCTGCTGGTAAAGCGATGATGACGTCAAAGCTCTGAGCTGCATATTGCAACATTCGATTTCGATCAAATCCGATTTTTACTCGTCCTACCATCGTGGGACAAAAATCGGCTTTCACAACTAAACATCATAACTTTGGCTTCAATTTCTCAATATACGTAACAAAACGTACATGCATAAGCTCACGCCTTTTTCATATGGAGGTCGACAGAAATCACAGAATGCCACCTGATAGATACATGCTCCTTGTTTCTCGTCTACCATCATACATCGTGCGTGTATGACCAGACGTTCGTTAAGTACATGACCGTTCTGAAGAACCCATAATGCATGTTCAATTCTCCGAATGTTCTAAAGTCAAACAAATGCCTACAGCTGCCAAATCAGCATACTTTATCTACTTACGGATGCTGTAATTCACAAATTAATTTAGACAACTCACTTTTGCCTCCGGTGGACCGATGATCTGGTGAAGGTTGTGGGGACCCGCTGGATGCGAGACGCACGGGACCGGCCAATGTGGCGACACCTGGGGAAGGCCTATGTCCAGCAGTGGACGTCTTTTGGCTGAAATGATGATGATGACTTTTGCTATCAGATATTTATCCTTTCCCAAAGGTAGGGACAACACAGAAACCCATTTATTTTCATACAAAGAAACCAATTATAAAGCTTGTCACTTTCCTTTTTAAATTTAAAACCGTTCACTGGCTACTGGCCAGCAAGTGTATACAAATGACAAAATAATTGGCTGTCAGTCTCAGCATCGAGTCGGTCTAGCCAACTTGTATGAAAAATATGAAATAAAAATAATAAAAATATTGAGTCGCGCAGCTTGCAGATAGCACGGGTCAATAGTTCGACGCTCGGCGCTTGTTACCGAGGTCCTGCGATATAGAGAAGTGGAAGTGACGGTATTGTTATACGATGAAAAACTGGCCAAGTGCGTCGGATTTGCACATGAAATAATAATAATAATAATAATATTCCACAACTATCACACAACGCCATCTAGTCCCAAGCTAAGCAGAGCTTGTGTTATGGGTACTAGACAACTGATAAACATACTTATATATTTCTAAATACATACATATTATAGATAAAATGAAATCATTGTTGATTCAAATGAAAGGTTCCGTATCATTGTAGTAGATATTGAGAAATTTTCCATGTTATTTTAGCACCATATACGTCTTATACGTTTTCCTGTAAGTAATCTATAAGTGTTGTACTAATTTCTGTATTTTTTTTTCAGAATTTTAGGCTCGGTAGTTTCGGAGATAAAGGGAAAGGTCAATTTTCATATATTTTCATAAATATCTTTAAATGTGTTTATCTTGAAATTATTAAGAAAATAAAAGTAAAGTTAAAGTAAAGTTATATTCGGTGAAGTTTGCAAAACTTAAAAAAAAAACTTTAAGCTTCCCCAAAGTGACTCCCATATTCAAAATTCATTTATTTACGTTATACGTCCGTATTCGGGTCATAGAAATACATTATGTGTACCAAATTTCATCTGAATCAGTCCATTAGATTCGGAACAAACTGCCTGTGACAGACAGACACACGAGTGATCCTATTAGGGTTAAGTTTTTTTTTCTTTTTGAGGTACGGAACCCTAAAAAAATGCGGCAGAAAGCTCAATATTCCACGCGGACAAAGTCTAATAATTCACTTCACCAAACCATTCATTCCATTCGTCAAGACACACAAAGCACCACCACTAACATTCCAGCCGCTTTAATCAGCGCAATCAATCACCTGCAGCGACAAAGCAGCTGACCTGTTTGAGATCACTTTGTACCTTCCATTGCGCGGTTAGTTCGTGTCGCGTCAGTGTCAAGTGCACAGAGCGCGCAGTGGACCGCGACCACGGGCCTCTGTGACCGGCCGGCTGATTGCAACATTTTCGGGAGCAAACGCTTTGACTTGGTTATAATTAGGCCGGTTTTTGATAGTGTTATGTTTTCAAATTTCTTTCAAATTGCTGCTAGGTTGTTTAAATTATAATTATAGGCTTTAATTTCAAAAAACGTTTCATTCAGCAGTTATTTCAAAAGTGGCGGCCATGTCTGCCGCGTTTACCTTCCACAATTGAATTATCATCGTTATTCAATCATATCAATCGATTTGATCCACACCCACGGCACAGGCGAACACGAAAGCAGCTGGATATGATTTGTTTTGAAAGGTCACACACCCACCTGCGCAGATTAACTAAACGTATCTACTCCCACAATTTCAATCAACCCTTGATCAATGCTATTATTTCACTGTACTTTATCTACCCTCTGTCTATGTTCTGTGTACTCCCTCGCTGGTCGGGTGGTTGCAGCTTGACTGCTGAGCATGAGGTCCCGGGTTCGATTCCCGGGCCGGTCAAACTGTTATAGTGTTGGTCCATCAGGAATTTCTCAGTAGCAGCCATGAACCCCGGATTTGTACCCGGTTGATGGCAATAGGCTCCCCCCATTACACGGGACTTTAACATAACTCGCTAAACGTGGGTGTACTACGAACCCGCTACTAGGAAAACTTGGATGTAAGAGCGAGCGAAGCGAGCTCGGGACTTGGGGTACCCCGACTCGGACAGATTAGGATAGAAGGGGATGGCGAGGTCTATTCGCTCGTAAGGTTATGTTATGTCTTTTACATACTAGCTTTCTTTGGTTCTTACCCTGAAACATGTTTAAATAAATTCAAGCTTTTTAATAAGCTACGCAGGCACAGCCCAACATTTCTCCAAACTAACGAACTCAGTATTCAACAAAAACAAACAAACAAACAAAAAGCTAGCTAAAGCTTCCCATTGAACAGGCGACAACTCCGAACAACTTACAAGTTTAGGTAACGCGAGATGATACGGCAGTCACCGGCGGAATCGCAAGCAGACGACAACTGGAGCACGTATTATTTGCGAGTTTGTCGCTTGCAAACTTCCTTGTCGCCGCGACAAAGACGCCCAACAGAATTACTCTGGGTGCTTTGACGCGCGCGCGACGAATAATAACTGACTTGACGCGTGATCTAAGTTGTGATGGATGATTTTGTGGCTAGAGTCGGTAAATTGCTTTTTTTTGTAAAAACGTGGCCCCACTCTAGGAATTTCTCGTGTATAGTGGATGCTTTTACAAACATTTAAACTCACATACACAAACAACACCCAGACCCGAAACAACTATCTGTAGACCATAAAAATATTTGTTACGTGCGAGGATCGAACTCACGACACGCAGCACAGCCAGTCTAATCCCTCAGCCACTGCGCCAACCGTGTTGTCTTTTTTTATTGTTTAGCCGCTACCAAGCAGGCTACCTACATTACGAGTTTCAGTGTCCAGGGAATTTTTGACGTATGCATTATTTCACTAAAACTATGCGAGAACTAGGTAATTTAATACTCAACTTAAAAAGTGCACCGTTGAGTTTTCAACTTAATTAACGAACGCGGCGTACAACTAAATTAAACTAGCGCTCTTTTATTTAGATATTGTCTAGTGTATGGTGAAAATGGACAACGGTACTTATGTGTCACCGGTAACTAATGGATCTTGCTCTTCAAATGAAATTAGTCGCTCTTTACGAAGGATAAAGTAGTGACTTTTTAAAGAGCCTTTTTGCGAGATCCTTGTAAAAGTTGTCACTACAGCTTTGTGCTTCAAATTGTTTAAAAGTATGTTTTTTTATGAGTGTTTAAAAATATTTTCAAAACATACTACAAAAAGTAACTAAACGCTTTCATAAAAGCGAGGTTATAAATATAAATCTGCGGATTGCCATTGGCCGCAGCAGTTTGCCACAAACCGTTTGTTAATTCTCTCACAAATAGTTTGTGAAGCTAGCTTACAGGATCGGTCACTAATTACATATTTTATTAACACTACTATCATGGGATTAGTGAATTACTTGTTGCAATCATTTCATGTGTTTTCAAAATTATTACAGACATGGACTTTACGCTACATTTTGTCAGTCTCTTAGTTTTGAAGATAGAATACCGCTTTAAGAATCAAGACTCTCTAAAAAAAGTCAAAAGTCAAAAATATTTATTTCAAGTAGGCTCTTTGTCTATTCTTTAAATAATAAGTGACGTCGCGACGTCACTTATTATTTTCGCTATAATTGGCTCTATTACTCCCTGAGAGCTTGGACAGTTCTAGGAGACCTCTGCTAGAACTGCTACAACTTTGAAATTGAAAAAAGAATCATAATAATTATAAACAAAATGTATTACTACTGTTACTGGCGCTTTATGGGTATGTTTTATAGAAATTAACATTCTGCGCTCAACGCTGTTTCAGTTATATTACAACAAATTAAATTAGTACTATAACCACCGTCTAGACTGTGGTAATTATAGATAGATACAATAATAATAATATAATAATAATAATATTCCACAACTATCACACAACGCCATCTAGTCCCAAGCTAAGCAGAGCTTGTGTTATGGGTACTAGACAACTGATAAACATACTTATATATTTCTAAATACATACATATTATAGATAAATTACACCCAGACACAGAACAAATGATCGTGCTCATCACACAAACATTTGTCCTGGGTGGGAATCGAACCCACGACCTCCGGCATAGCAGTTAGGGTCACTAACCACTAGACCAACAGGCCAGTCCACAATGACATATTGTTTTTGTTATATCTCGGATAAAAAAGAAAAACCAAACCGAAACTTTTGTGACCAACCTGATCATTTCGAACCGGACATACAAAGACAAAAGTCTAAAACGAGCTAAAAGTGATAGTCACGCAACCGGGCTATAGTGCGCACCAAATATTATCTTCATAATTTATATAACCCGTGTTAATGTTTACCTGTGAGTTTATTAAGGGCTGGAGGATTACCCGACCGTCGTATACACCGAATTGAACTATATTCGATAGGGATTAGAACTCAAGAGGTCTTAGCAGGAATGCAAGACAAAAGTATCGTAGGCAGCTCCAGTTTAGGCACACGATGTTTTTATTTTACTTTTGCGTATAGCTTTAGCTTTTTTTTTTGTGACAGCTAAAATGAAAGATAAAAAAAGACAAAAAATATATATTACGTGAGAAAAGCATTGCCAATCGTTCGAAATTTCGTGTCTATGCTTCCTATCAGTATGATATAATTTTATTAAGCCTCGTAAAACAGCTGGAGTAGAGGTTGTTAAAGATGTGACAGAAACGTTTGTGGCAGATCAACACGTTGCTTGAAAAATACATTTATTCAACAGATGATTGTAATGAAAGTTTTTGAAACTAAGTAAAGCCTGTCATGATTGCCAGAGCACAGCTAGTGAATGCTCTGTTATAAACATATTTTAACAAAACCTTAAGTACCTATCCTAACAATCTTCACAGAAAGAGCAATCATTAAAAAACTGGGTATTTAAAACAAAGCTCAGTGGGAAAAATATTTTGTTACTTATGACTGCTCAGTGTTCAAATTCGAAAATTAATAAATTCGTATTATTTTTTCTCTTTACGAAAAGCCTTACTTACATGTAAACCCGTAGGATCCACGTCAAACTCCATCACATGTTATAACCGAGTTACATAATGTTTTGAACAATTTGAAAACGGTACATTCACCCGGAGTTTGTCGCAAATTATTCCATTGCCGGAGCTCCGGAGTAAGGAACAAGGGCCCGATGTTGTTGTTCCGAATCTAGGAACATCCAATTTGTTCCGTAAATAGAATCGCTGTGGGATTACTACCTGTAGTGTTTACGAAATAGAGGTCTGCTACTGAAATTGTCCTGTACAAATCCAGTTGGTCAGATGGCTAGACTTTCTTCTGATGAACGAATACTGCTAGATCCTGTTGGTTTTGGTTGGTTGGTAGTACATCTACATCCCAATCAAAAGAAAGATTTATAAAGGTTGGGCAAGAGCCACCTAAAGGTAGCCGCAGGCCGTTCCAATCTGGGAACCAAACGTCGGAAATGCTCCACGAAGTTTCACGGGCTGTCGAGGACGACTCCTAAGCACTTAAAAGTGGACTCGACGCCGATTCGAACCCCTCCCACCGTTAGCTGGGATCCCGACGGTGGCGCATTCCCAGGCCCATGAAAGCACATGGCCTCGGACTTGTGCAATGCCACCTCGAGACCCAGTTGCCGGATCCTTTCCATGCCTAAATCGCTTAGCTTTCATCATCATCTGCCTAGCCGTTTTCCCCAACCTTGTTGAGGCTGGCTTCCAATCTATCCGGATGCAGGTGAGTACCAGTATTTAAAATCTCTTATCCTTGTGGTTCAATATTCATTCCATAACTGTATTTACGCCAAGTCAGAGGCCTATGTTCCAGAGTTCTTATACCGATATAAGAAGGTTAGACTGCAATAACCCCGTCAAGGCTGCGGGTTGTTCGAAAGAGATACCACGACCTCGACACAAAGGACTAAGAAGAAACATGGGTGGTTTTTAGTCAGTAGAAGTCTGACACACCCTTTCGCGATTAGTCATTTGATGATTTCCCACCATCAAAAAAAATACTATAAAGAAAGAACTACATAAAATGATCTTATCTTTACACTAGTACAACTACACGAGTACCTGGAACTGCAAGAAGCACTCCTTAACGCCAACATTACAGTTCGGTGTAACCCTCCACCGCGAACAGGCCGCAGTCACGTAACGGGTTGAGTGTGGTCTGCGCGGCCCACGGAACGAGGAATGTTATCACCTCCACCGCGTCACGCACCACTCCTTAACCCCCCCCCCACTGCCTGAGCGGCTTCTCCAGCATTTATTAATTACATTTTTCCTTCATCTAGGAAGTATTGTGGAAGTAAAAGTGTGGAAGTATAAGTGGAAGATTCTTGGTTCTTCTGGTTTATAAGTTGTGGTTTAGCTGGTGAATGTTGCTCTTGTTTTAATCGAACTCAACTTAGCCAGCACATAATTGCGGATCGATCACTTCTGGAGAAATAAATGCATTGGATGGGTAACTATTAAGTTGTAATACTGGTGACGAACTTATTTTAATCTATATTTTTAGTATTGTTCTCAAGTAAGTGACTTATGTTTTATTGACAATAAAGTTTCTTTAAACCGAAACCGAAAACGCTGTGGTCACAATATTATGACCACGGAATTACTTCGTCATGCATTAGTCTGAAAAACAATGACATAGGTACACTCAGTGTATACAGACTGTAAAGAAACCGAAAGGCACTTGTTCTCCCCGTCACTGTGATATTTTTTTTGTTTTAGACCATACCTGGGAACCTCCGAGTTACGGATATATTGAGGGTCAAAGTTCCAAATTTACACAGCTGTTTTTGTAAAACCTAGTTTTTTAAGTAAAAAAAAAAATTGTATAAAAAAAAGCTGTGAAAAAGTTGGATCTTTGACCACTAATATCTCCGTAACTAGGTTTCCAGGTATGGTCTAGAACAAAAAAATATCACAATGACGACGGGGAGAACAAGTGCCTTTCAGTTTCGTTAATGGTACTTTTACACCCTTTACAGATCTTTGTTCGATTCCCGGGTCGGCCAAAAAGTGCTATTGGGTTTTTCATTAGAAATTTCCCAGTAGTAGCCCGGAGTTTGGAAGTTGGCGGTATAGTACCCCCCGTGCCTCGGTGCGCACGTGTCGCCGTTGGTCCTGCGCCTGATCTCTCTCCGCGAGTGTCGGATTGTCGTCCCATCGGACTATGAGAGAAAAGGGAACAGAGAGTGCACTTGTGCCTGCGCACACACGCCTGCACTATAATATCTCCCGCGCAGATGGCTAATCACCGTTGGGATTGGCCGCCGTGGCCGAAAAACTGTCAGGAGGACTATTATTTAGATCTTTGGCAGTCCCTACAAATAGTCAGAGACCTGAAAGTCTGATAACCAGCCTTACCAAAGGGTATCGTATTACTCAGTATTAATTGGGTTGTGGAGATCAGATAGGCAGTCGCTTCATGTAAAATGCTGATATTCAGCTGCATCCGGTTAGATAGTTGGGAAAAGGCTAGGCAGATGATGAATACAACTAAACCTACCTGCCTATTTCTTCAGTTAATTTTCCTCACGCTCCCCGAAAGGACCGTAATTGACGAATTTTTCGTTAATCAACCCCTCCTCTCGCGCTCCCCGAGGCGGTTGAGATTTCGAGTTCATTGCTCCATCTACCTTAACTGAGGTTAATGACGACAGTAATGATTTCTAAGAAGGTTACGAATTAGTAGATCTATACAAGATAACATGGTTCATCTATTGTGAAATCTTAAAGCCGAACCACCTGGCTTTCGAGAAAAATAAAAGAGATACCGCGGCCTCGGCCCAAGGGCGAAGAAGGAACAAGGTCGGTTTTTAGTCAGTAGAAGTCTGACACTCTCTTTCGCTCTGCCCAGAGGGGAAGGAGTCATTTGATAAACCCACCAAGAAAAAAAACTGGTTTATTAAGATTTTCTAAACCCGTTATCAAATGATGTATTGAATATATATTCATTATTGATGATACCACTCCAGTTTGTCCTACTGAATTAGCTATATTGTAAGAGAGCAATCAAGTGTATGATACCTATCTATCGTTGTGACAGCAACATGCTATTAGAGATCGTTTTTAATTCCGTCGCATGAATATTATTTAAAGGAAACAAGAAGATCATTTGAAGTAGATCATTGCGTGCAGATCGATAAAGAAAGATAGTGTATCTATAATGGAACAATTTGTATAGAAACTTTTTTTTCTTTTTAAACATTGCCCCACACTAGGAATTTCTCCTTTATCGTGAAACTCACACAAACATTGAAACTCACACAAACACACCCAGACCCGAAACAACTATTTGTAGGCCATACAAATATTTGTTCCGTGCGGGGATCGAACCTGCGACACGCGACGCAGCAGTCCAATCGCTCAGCCACTGCGTCAACCGTACCGTCACTGCATTTGCCGCTGCATTTGCCGGACAAATAAACCAAAGCTTATTCTTGTGTTGAGAAATGACTACAATATTGCCACTATTGTTATTTTTAAACTTCCCAAAATTGATAGTCTCACCTCTCCTTAAGTGTTAATGGCTTGTCCATTTGCCCCTAACCCTCAAGACCTGAATGGTATCTATAGCAGATTTGATACGTCAGACTCACAAGTTAGGACCTAAGAGGAGGGTTTAGATTCAATATTATCTTGCCAACACAGACGGTTCCGAACCCTAAATATTCATATCTAACTAGGTAACAACGTTATAATAATTACTGACCCACTGTTGGGCAAAGGCAGGTCCTTATGCAGAGAAAGTATGAGTATTGACCACATGGTAATCAAAGTCTAAAACCGCTTAGACAAGACTTAGATTAATAGGGGATCGGACAAAATAAAACTAATTAGTCCGTCAGATAGATTTGCAAAAAATATTGAACACAATATATTTTTTCGAATTTTGACCGAAAACAAAAAATGAAGACGAACAGCGCTTCGAAAACTCGTGTGACGTCACATGTCAGTACATGTGACAGTGACAGTGACGTCACAAGCCCCCACTCATGATCTTTGACGCGTTTTATCTTCGTCAAATTATTTATCAAGGATATTTCCAAACGCCTTGTTGACGCTTCCTCCGACCCAAGGGCTGGCTTTTTCTTTGGCCAGAGGATAAGTGTTGCCATACAACGCGGCAACGCTGCCAGTCTCTTGGGTAGAGTTGTTCCGGTCTGATCCCCCAAACCGATCCACTGCCAATATTTTTCTTTTGTTTATTCCTTTCTGATCCCCTGTAATTTATCATTCCGTTCTGATCCCCTTTTTGACACAAGTACAAGTGAAGTACAGTCAACCGAAACAGTTGTTAATGAAAAAATAATCAGTTTTTATTTCTATAACTTACAATTGTACGATCATCCCACAAACTACCAGGAGAACAGAAGTAGGAAGGAGGTATTGGAATCTTTAAATCAAATCTATATTATTTCTTTCTAAAACCACGCACTTTTTTTTGTTGGAGATAGGAAACCAGGACAGTAAAGTCCAATTTCCAATACCTCCTTCCTACTTCTGTTCTCCTGGTAGTTTGTGGGACTTTACTATAAAGGCATAATATAAATTTGATTTGAAGATTCCAATTTCCAATACCTCCTTCCTACTTCTGTTCTCCTGGTAGTTTGTGGGACTTTACTATAAAGGCATAATATAAATTTGATTTGAAGATTCCAATTTCCAATACCTCCTTCCTACTTCTGTTCTCCTGGTAGTTTGTAGGACTTTACTATAAAGGCATAATATAAATTTGATTTGAAGATTCCAATTTCCAATACCTCCTTCCTACTTCTGTTCTCCTGGTAGTTTGTGGGACTTTACTACCTATTCTTTTTTTTTAATCTAATAGAACCTGTACAAATATTTTGTTGCTGACTGTCCTAAAAATGTGTCAGGGTATCCAATTCTTTTACGGGGGATCAGACCGGAATAGAAAATAATTTATAATAAAACGGATCCCCTAGGGTATCAGTTTTAGGGGATCAGACCGGAATAACTCCTTGGGTACTTTACCTGCTGACAGCGTTGAGGAGTTTTTCGATGCCCTTTTATAGTTACTTTATTTTTAGGTTAGTTTAGTTTATATATTTAGTATAGTCTTACTTTAATGTTTAGATAATAAAATAAAAATTATATAGATTATTTATTTGTTAAAACAAAAAAAACACGTATCCAATATTTTTCGATAATCTAACTGACGGACTAAACAGAATCATATTTTTTGAGTCAGTCCGATCCCCTATTTATAAAGTCCAGGTTTTCACCACTGTCAAGTTCAGTTTTTTGTTCAACGGAACACTAAACATAATAATTGTTTTAATGTCTCTATAAAATTGATGACCAGCTATTAATTTCAATTGCATTCATAATGGTTTTTAGTCATTGCAGCATATTTATTATTTTGTTTGCGGTATTCGGTTGGCTATTATTTCCGCTAATTGCATGTTGTCACGCAAATATTATGTTGTAACTTGAGCATGCAATTTTACTGTATTTTGTAATTGTACAGTTCTACAACCAGTTTTATGAAGTACCTACTTGTTTTAATTCTAATGCATCTTAAGACTAGCTCTTAAGATGCATTAGACAAAGAATACAGTGGTGACCCGTTCTTACTTAGAACTTATTTTATGATTTGCAAAATCTTCGAGGTTTTTTTTTCTGTTAAAGATTGGCCGGAAAAGCCGCACGGAGAGAAGAGTGGAAGACTATGGGGGACAATATAGGCCAACAAAAAAAATGTATTGTTTGTGCGCTATTATTATTTCCTTGTCGTTTATCTTGACGACGTTATCTTGATGGCGTTGTGTGATAGTTGTGGAATATTATTATTATATTATTATTCTCTTTATTTATTTTTCTTACATACTAATTTACATTTTTAAATATTTGTTAAAAAAAGATATCAAAAAACATTTAAAAATATAAAAAAATAGTAGTCCACCGGTGTCGGGAGCAGGGTCCAAGCTACCGGTGGTTAGGGTTCCAGAGACAGGAACCTCCTCACAATACGGGCCGTATCGAGAAGTACTGCCTTCTGAATCAGGCCCTTGATCCAACCACCAAGCGAAAGTTTTGACAGGTGGTCGTCCATGCTTTTTGCTATCAGGCCATTGGCCGTGACGACTATCGGCACAATGATAGCCGAGCTCACATGCCACATATCGACAACCTCGTGAGCTAGGTCCAGATATTTTATTTGCTTCTCTTTCTCAGCTTTCACGAGGTTCTCGTCATGTGGGATGGTAACATCGATTATCATTACGCGGCGCGCTGATCGGTCTATCACCACTATGTCAGGTTTATTGGCAACAATAGTCCTGTCAGTGATGATAGACTGATCCCAGTACAACGTGACATGGTCTTTTTCGAGAACTGGGTCGGGCACATACCTGTAGTACGGTACCTCAGACTCCACAAGTTTATATTTCAAGGCAAGTTGCTGGTGAATAATCCTGGCCACTTGATTGTGCCTGTGCAAGTACTCGCCGTTAGCCAGACGAGAACAACCAGAAATAATATGTCTGATGGACTCACCCGGACGGTGGCATGCCCGACACACGTCAACCGTCCCATCCCTCATAATATATTTCCGGTAGTTGTTCGTCAATATAACTTCGTCCATAATTGCACAGACAAAACCTTCAGTTTCCCCAAAGAGGTCGCTGAAACGTAGCCAGGACACGGACGCTAAAAAATCTACATCGGGCCCATGAAGAGCCCGGTAGAAGCGCCCGTGAAGCTCCTTGCTTTGCCATACTTCCTTGCGGTCATCAGCAGTAAGTACCACAGGTTTGCGCCAGTTCTCGTTAGCCATGGACAGCGGGGTGAGTCCCTTGTCCACTGCGACCACATCTCGGTGCATACCCACGTCGGCCTTTAAAAAATATTCTCTGAGACTGCACACCTCGCGGTTGTGGAGGGTCTTCGCGTTTAAAAAGCCTCTACCCCCGCATTTCCGCGGGATGTACAGTCTCATGACCGATGATCGTGGGTGATGCATCCGATTTGCGGTCAGCAATGTACGGACTCTCCTATCCAAGGCATCGAGTTCAGTCTGAGTCCATTTGAGTATGCCGAAAGAGTACATTAAAACTGGCATGACCCAACCGTTGAAGGCGCGCACCTTGTTCCCACCTGAAAGAAGGCTATTTAAAACCTTCTTCAGGCGTCCGAAGAAGCGCTCCCTCAACGATTGCTTCATGTCAGCTACGTTAATGCCTAACGCTTCCGACATACCCAAATATTTATAGCTTTCGGATGAGGAGAGGGATCTGAGGTGTATGGAATCCGAGAGCTGAATTCCCTCGGATTCCATAATCCCCCCTCTCTTTACATGCATGACTGCACATTTGTCCACTCCAAATTCCATCCTGATGGCGCTACTAAAAGAATCAGTTATTTTTAGTAACTCCATCAGTCGCAATCTGTTGTGGGCAAACAGTTTCAGATCATCCATGTAAAGAAGGTGAGATATGACCTGACCATCTCTCCTCAACCGGTAGCCTAGACCTGAATCCTCCAGCAATGTGCTAAGAGGATTCAGGGCTAGACAGAACCAAAGCGGGCTCAGACTGTCGCCCTGGAATATTCCCCGTTTAATCCATACAGGTTCATCGTTCCCCCGAATCTGTCGACATCCTGGATATCGAAGGACCGTCTTCCATTGCCCCATACACGACTCAAGGAAGGCGCGTAGAGTTGCATCTATCTTGTACAACTCCAGCACCCTCATCAGCCATGTATGTGGTATCGAGTCGTAGGCCTTCTTATAATCTATCCAACATGTCGACAGATCCTTGCGGGCTCGACGAACCTGTTGGCTAATGGCCATGTCGATGAGGAGTAGCTCCTTAGTACCGCGGGACCCGTTCCTACATCCATTCTGAGAAGCAGACATAATACAGTTTTGCTCAATGTGTTTATTAATTTTCGCTCTCAAAATGGATGTAAGAAGTTTATAGACCGTCGACAAACACGTAATCGGTCTATAATTCTTGGGTTCCGCGGGACTACCTGACTTATGGAGCAGGTGGGTAACGCCTGTGGTTAAAAACTGCGGAAGCGACGCAGATTCTAAGGATGACTGGAATTGGGATGCCAGGCAAGTGTGTGAACTGCTGAGCCATTTCAGCCAGAAATTGTGCAGTCCGTCCGGACCAGGTGACTTCCAGTTCGGTAACGGACGAACTGCACTGGCTATATCTAGTGGTGTTATATTTATTGCTTCCATTTCTGGAATAGGTTCACACACTCGCTCGACATCGCGCAACCAGTCAGCCTCAGTATGACAGACGGGTACCGACCAGATGCTGCGCCAGAATGAACTCGTGGCAGCATCATCCGGTCGACACACGTCCGCCACAGTTTGCTCGGGTCGCTCCCAAGCTCGGTATACCCACCTCTCATCGCTCTGGAACATGCGATTCTGCGAGTACCGATCAACCCGCCGCTTATACCGCCGAATACGGTTGGCCCATGCATAAACCTTCTGCTTCAGGAAGTCGATGCGCTCTGTGACTCGGGACATGTAATCTTGAGGACTGATTTCAGTCCCCGAGAATGCCCGTTTCACAAAGCGCATCACACGTGGTCGTGTTTTGCCCTCCCTGAAGGAGTATAGTTTGCCAATGAGCACCCTGGCCCCGTCGACACGACGCTCGATCCTGCGCTGCCAGGCCGGTACGGTTGGTTTTGATCGACTAGCTAAGTCACAATTTGGGAATTTAACATTAGCTAGTCGACATACCGCAACAGCCCCACAGTACAAGATCGAGTGTGTATCAACGAGGTCCTCGCTGCTCTCGAATATATTCTTGAGCTGCGAGTCCAGGGCACACACCAACGCCCTATTTCGCTTATGCATGGGTAACCGTGGTAATCGGGGCCTAAGTTCGGTAGGAGTGGACCGATACTCACGAAGCGCATCCTCCAGTGCGCTCCTCAATCGGTCGTTGCACTGGCTACTTACTGTGGCAACCCTATCATCCTCCTCTACAGCAACAGTATTGGACCGCGATGGGGTCGCAACAATAACAGTCGCTGGCACCGCGGTCTGTGACTGAGTCAAGATGATACGGTTGCTCAGTACCTCTGAGCGCAGCCTATCAAGCGCGGCGTCGTCCAACATGTGATTACGCTGGATGACGCGCACCTGATCCGACAGTCGTTGGCTGGAAACGTTGATGGTTGGTTCCAGTTCCTGAAACAGAGACAGCATCCTAACACGGTACGCAGTGAGGTTAGTTCCCCCCTCTGTAGACCCGTAGTATGCGCGCATGACATTCTCGTTTATTAATCGAGTCCATTTCATGCGCTGCACACAACCACCGGTAGCGAGGACCCGGCTCGGGGCCGGTTAGCCCCTAGGTCCCAAGCTGGTCGGCGGCCGGCTTCTCCCCTGCCGACGCTCAGGTGACGGTGTCGGTGTTCTTGACGTCGTCGGCGGAGAGAAATACTCGTCGCTTGAGCTCGACGCTACTGCCGTCGCCGGTGACGCAGGTGATCCGTGGTCCGGCGGCGGCGAGGCGGAGCTGAGCGACGAGTCCGGGGATGGTGGGCGTGCGCGTCGTGCTGCTCTTGCTCTTGTAATCATATTTTTTCTTCGTAATCTTCGTCGTACATTTTTATATTGTTAAAATTTCTTGAAGTGATCTTGACATCTGTCATCTAAAAATTTGTAAATGTTCTGGCCTTTTTTCTTCATTTTGTAGTATTTTATTATAGTATTATTTTATATTATTATATTGCTAATGGTTGAATAGAATGGATTTATTGATATTTGTGATAAAAACTAGGCCTAAAATAGATTTTCAGAAATAAATATTGAGAGATTTTTTGAACGACGTGTCACTGACACAAGAGCGACCACAGATATGACTAGTAGATATATTATTATTATTATATATATTATTATTATTATTATTATCTTAGTATCAAATTAAAATTATTTACAGATGTACACCTACCACTGTTTGTCTCAGTTTCACCCAAAGGTTGACTGGTAGAAAAAGCTCGGGGCATTAAGTCCGCTTAAGTGCTTGAAGAGTTAAATAAAATATTATATACTTACACATGAGCCTTCCAGAATAAAATACCATCGTGATGAAAACTCCATCTTTATCGATTGCAAAATTAAAAATTATTAAGAAGTCACACCGACAAACACAAACAACTACTTCTGTTTTTTTTAACCGCAACTAGATCATAATATTCCCACTAACAATATACATAGTAATAGTTAGTATAGATAGTATAAATAACAGCAATTCGCATAATCTGCAAACGTGTAAATCGTTATAGTGTAGATAACGCTTAGCCCCGCTATCGTGCTCGCAAACAATGTCTGCTACGCCGTAGCACCGCAGCTACGCAAACCCAGCTGCTACGCCGTAGCCCGAGCTACGACGTGACACGTTCGTGAAATTATTAGAATGTTAATAATCGGGTGGATATTTGATAAAATTCTTGGAAGTTCTGCTGTACGAGATAAGATATATAGTAAAAAAGATAAAAAAAAGAGTAGAAAAGTGACGGAATGGGAATAGAGGCGTCTTAATTATACCTTTCGTCGCGTCGGGGCTGCGGGAACCGTCGGGGCAGCGGGTTGTTCGAAAGAGATACTGCGGCCTCGGTAAAAAGGGCTAAGAAGGAACATGGGTGGTTTTTTTTTAAAAAACGTTGCCCCACACTAGGAATTTCTCCTGTATCGTGGGTGCGTTTACAAACATTGAAACTCACGTACACAAACACGCCCAGACCCGAAACAACTATCTGTAGGCCATACAAATACTTGTTCCGTGCGGGGAACGAACCCGCGACACATAGCGCAGCAGTCCAATCGCTTAGCCACTGCGCCAACCGTGTCGTCAAAACCGTGTCGTTTTTAGTCAGTAGAAGTCTGACACTCCCTACCATTCTGCCCAGAGCGGGAGGAGTCATAATAATATGATGATTTCCAACACTCCAAAAAATATAATGGTTTTTATTTTTTATTTCTTTTAAATATAAATGGGCTTGCTCTTGACTTCAATCTTGCCCTAAGGGCAGAGATGATGTCGACGATGGAACGAGCTTACCCAGTAGAAGCCTGTTTACTCGCGACTTAAACAGATTAGGGAGATTAGGGGGGTTTCATATACCTAGCCTTTTTCGCAACTATGTTGAGGTATGTATTGTTTAACTCCTGTAGATCCTTCCTCAAATACCGTAAACAGTATTTTATCCTGCAATTTATTTTTATCAAATCTAAGTTTGTTAAATATCTAGATGTTTTGATTCAATCTAAGGACAAAGACAAAGGCAGCATTTGCATGAAATTCTTGGCGCAAAATGTGGGGGTCAGTGGGAGTAAGCAGTGACACTTAAGTTTTTAAACTGACATGGTCACTGACACTACTATTAATATCATAAACGGGATATTTACCATGTTTGATTTTTGTTTCGAGTTCCCGATATTTCGGCGCTGTTACAAGCACCATGATCACGGATAAACTGAAGTCACAATAAGCAAACATGGTAAACATACCGTTTATGATATTAATAGTAGTGACACTTATTTTGCTAGTGTTGACAATGAATTGTATGTCACGTTTAGTAACGGCCACCTACATGTCTCCATTAGTCTAGGTAGCTCTATGAATCTATGTATTTAATTTCTATCAAAATCATTATTTTCAAACTCTAAAAGCTTTTAGAACTCATACTTTCTTTTTATCGTCATACTTTTAAGTAATTTACAAACTGCAGGTAAACCTCAGCACTCTATTTTATTTTTAACGTACTTAAACGTTAAGCAGTAAAGTAATAAAGAAACCTATTATCCTAATTTAAAGCAGTAGTTATTCGGAAAAGTGCACATTAACATAAAGAAGTACCTATGCTGTTTCAAAAATTAAACAAAGTCAGTAAATAGTTTGAATAAAGTTAAAGTGGTCTCGCTTTACCGTATTTTAAAAAAATTGCCAAGTGCGAGTTGAAAAATTCAACTATCGCGGTTCTTGAGATACAGCCAGGCAGCCTGGTGACAGACGGACGGACAGGGAAGTCTTAGAAATAGGGTCCCGTTTTTACCCGACTACGGCAAAGCCAAAGGAGGGTTATGATTTTGACTAGCTATGTATTATGTATGTATGTTTGTATGTATGTATGTGTGTATCTTCATCTGTTCCCTCATAGCTTCTAATCTACTTATCGGAACTCGACATATGAGGTATCGTTAGAACCGTCTTAATTTCCCTCTGAACATAGGCTACGTGACGTGTCACAAAAAGCTATTTGGCGCCCTCTAGCGGACAAAAAGTAAGGCTTAAAAAATAAAAATGGAGATAAATACGCCGTGTTTGGTATCATTTGAAAGGACCTCACTTGTACATTTCCAAAATATTGCTCAAATTTAAAATCACGCCCTCTAGCGGACAAAAAGTCAACAGTAAAAAAAAATATTAAACACCAAAATTGTTTAAATAAAAAAAAAAGTACAAAACTAAAACCCGACTACGACAAAAAAAACGACGCTGAAAAAGTATGTAACAAGATTTTCAGGATAGAACAAAAAGAAAAGCCGTAGTCACACGTTATAGGTACTAACCTAAACTCTTTAATACCGTGTGACTACGGCTTTTCTTTTTGTTCTATCCTGAAAATCTTGTTACATACTTTTTCAGCGTCGTTTTTTTTGTCGTAGTCGGGTTTTAGTTTTGTACTTTTTTTTTTACCCTTTGGGTACGGAACCCTATGTAAATGTAGGTAATTTTTAATTGGTATAACTTACCTTATTACCTGTTTTATACAACAGTTAGCACTAAGCTACGTGTAAACATTGAACAAATTCAAATAGCCTTATCTTTATACTTAACTTTATACTACACACTGTCACAATTATTTTAAAAGAATGGGAATGGAAAGTTTATGCTTGAATGTTATTCTGTTTTTTTTTTGTAGCTGTATTGTGTTGTTCACACTTCTTCTTTTTTTTTTTTTTCAAATCTGTTTTTTGAAGTGAGGACTTTTAATTGGCTGTCAGTCGTTTATACTGTTTTTTAATGTGTTTATCTTAGCTGTAAGTCTTCCATAGTAAATAAATAAATAAATAAGAGACAAACCACATCTATTAAAAAAAACCGCATCAAAATCCGTTGCGTAGTTTTAAAGATTTAAGCATACAGACAAACAAACAAAAATAGCGACTTTGTTTTATACTATGTAAGGATAAGCTCACAATATGAGACCAATTAAATGTTGATCTTCTTATCGTGTGGGCAGTAAGGTCTAACGACCCCATACACCCTAGTGTCAGAGTTTTTAAACCACCTCAAGAGCCTCTGACATAGCTTGGTGCAAGGCATGGTCCGGGGCGAGAGGGAATGGGACGCCGTCGCCTTCTTCGGCGAAGCAGTGATGCTAGTGCATTAGAAAAATGTATTCCTTGCAAAGCATGTGTGGTGTAAACTTTGTTTGATAAACTGAGGCTTGTTGTTATCCGTTGGGGATGCGGGTTGTTCGAAAGAGATACCACGGCCTCGACATAAAGGACTAAGGAGCAACATGGGTGGTTTTTGTCATTTGATGATTTCCCATTCTACATTAAAAACAGGCACACACCTCCGAGGCAGTTGATATAGATAACCCATTTAAATCTATCGTCAAAGTAAGACAGCTCAGTGAAAATCTTAGATCTACGCGCCAGAACAACGGTTCATCGTAATTAATAGCGCGATGAGTTAATCCGACATAAATTGCCATAATACGGTATGTTATAGTCGTCAGATATCAAACACGCCGCCGAACAAACACCACCTACATAACGCTGATTTATTTAATTGAATTTCCAAGGGTGTAAATAATTTATTTTTAAGATGCTTCAGTATATCTTGTTGAGATATGTAAGAGTGGAAAAAACCGGGCACGTGGCTTGCCCGGTTTATTTCCACAGAATTAATGAACAAGTACCACGATCAAACATCCTAAGTGATCTCCTTCCTTGCATAAGGTACTCATCATCTGCCTAGCATTTTTCCAACTATGTTAGGTTTGGCTTCCAGTCTATCCAGATGCAGCTACAATAGTAGATTATACATCAAGTGCATAAAACGCACCATTTTGCGCGAGACGTTTATCCATCCGATGCGAGCTTGCGAGCGAGAAAATGATGATGAATGATGATGTAATTGGGACCAAGCCTATTGCCATCAACCAATGTAAATAGGAGCAAGCCTATTGCCATCAACCAACCTAATTAAGAGCAAGCCTGTTGCCATCAAGCGATTTAGGTAATTGGGGGAAGCCTATTCCCATCAACTTTCCTTGTATTCGTAATGAAAAGCAGTAATCCCTTGTTCTTAGAATACTAACGAAACGAATTAAATTAAAGAGGTTATTCTATGAAGTTGCAGTTGTTCCTGTGGCTGTTGGGCCGATTACCTGTGCCGATTACCTTTGTCATCGACGAAGATTTTACTTTATGCTCTAGAGCATAAAACGCGACTTTATGTCGCCTACGCACGACATAAAGACGAATTTTAGAGCGAGAGAAGTGAAAAAATATTTATTTAATCGCAGAACATTACTTACTTAATTTCTCTTTCTAGTCTACTGTTTCTTGTGCCACCCTTATAATGCCAGTGCAAACTTTAATTGGCCTTCTTTTACTAAGTGTCGACTATCTGTATCCAAGCTGTAAGAAATAAATAAAATAATAAACATCTTGTCATTCCTATTTTTTTAAAAAGGTTGGCAACGTTTAAAAAAAAAAATACTGAATACCAATATTTTACATGGAGTGAGTGCCCGTCTAACCTTTACGATAAGACTGGTGTCAGATTATGTATGTCAGACTGGTGGGCGACTCTCACTGCCCATTATGCGCTGGGTGCACACTTCGTACGCTCCGCGTTAACTGATTTTTAGGGTTCCTACCTCAAAAGGAAAAAACGGAACCCTTATAGGATCACTCGTGTGTCTGTCTGTCCGACAATTCCCCCCCTCCCCCTTATCTGCGAAACTAATGAGCCTAATATTTTGAAAAAAAAAAATATTTCAACACTATTAATTATTTCATTACAGGAAAACCTATAAGAAGTCTATGGTGTTAAAATACCATGGAAAATCTCTCAATATCTACTACAATGGTACGGAACCCTTCATGCGTAAGTCCGACTTGCACTTGGCCAGTTTTTTTGTATTAAAACAAATAGTCTTAACGTAGGAATATTGTTTTCTGGAAAGCCTCCATTCAAAGAACAGATAACAACCGTCCTTCTTGTTTACTCAAAAAAAGGAAACTCTCCAATTATTTGATCCCATCAAAGGATCTCTCGAACAGTCACCATTATCTGTAGGTACAGTCAGGCACAGCGATGCTAATCCCTGGGGCTCTGATAGCGGGCTGCGCGCGACAGTACCGGTAACTTTGATCCGCTGAGATAAGTGGCTCAACAAGATGTTACTTGGCCCTACTTTAGATTATCTCTTTGAGCATTGATATTTCTGATCAGAACTCTTCGAAGAATTCTTTTTAGATTTATGGACGAGTTGACAGGTTAAAAGAATGGATTATTAAACACTAAATTGTGGCTTTGTACTAAGACGCGTACCAATGTGACGATTTTCATCCTTTACTGCTTTTTAAGTGTGCCTTGTAAAATACCCGCTACAACTTAACTTCAGTTCCTACTCACAATTAATCTAGGTTTTGACAATACGACATCAAAAGACAAACAGACATTAATTTCATCAAAGAACTAGAAACATGAAAACGACCCAGTCCAATTATTAACCCAGTTTACCTCAAAAACATTACCATTTACTAAACATAACTCGTCCAAGTTAACCCGTTGACCGGATAACCCGAATATCGCAGTCAAATCGATATGATCACCCCTATTTTAACAATTACCACTGTAACAGAATTATAAAGGGGCGGACATAACGAGCTGACCAAACGCGTAATATGCTAATTCTAATTTGCAAACTAAAGCTATAACTGATCATATGTTTGTAACTTAATTATATCGGGACTTATTAAAGTCTATAACGTAATTTATTTATTCAGTAATATTAGTGTGGACTGGGGTTTAGGTTCGCTATTGTTTTAATTATTGTTATGAGGTTATGAATTGTTTTAAGAGCAGTCCGGTTTTGTGTGTTTATTAGTGTGGGCGCAATTAGTGTTACGTGATAATTTTATTCTCAATATTAATGTCATTTTGGCGGTAACTTTGTATGTCTGTAAAACCTTTTCACGCCTTAACTACTGAAAATAATTATATTTTTTGTTATGGGATATAGGAAACTTCTTATCCCGGTAGTTCAGCGGAATAATTTTAGAACTTTTTTTTTTTTCTTCTTTAAAACGTACTAACGTTTTAACTCTAAATCTACACTAACATTATAAAGAGGAAAGATTTGTACCTATTTTTGTATGTTTGTAATGAATAGGCTCAAAAAGTACTGGGCCGATTTCAAAAATTCTTTCACCCTTGGAAAGCTACATTCACCCTGAGTAACATAGGCTACTTTTTATCCCTGTATTCCCACGGGAACGGGATCTACGCGGGTGAAACCGCGGGACGTCCGCTAGTAATGCATAATATAATTATTATACTTAATGTTTGGTAGTACAGACATAGTTTTTATTCAATCTAATAGTAATATATTATGCTTGTTTTCGTTTCCAAAAGTGTGCACAAGTAAGTTGCGTTTAATTTCAGACACAGACATATTTGTCAGTTAAAAATTATAACTCTATAATCACCAGCAAAACCCAGTTGAATTCTCGCAAACTAAGCTCTAAATCTAAATTGTCATGTGCAGTAAAATGCAAATAATGTGATATATATGTGACCAGTAGAGACATTAAAGTCATTTGAGTTATCCGCACGGCGGCGGCGCGCGGCCAGACCAACTTCCTCTGATTCCCTCCATATAGTTCTGGTTACATTACCGTTTCTAACTGAACTTAGTTTGTTTCTAAAGCATTAGTTTCCACTATCGTGAAGTTTTAAATTCTCAATATCGTAGGGTTTGTGGACAGTGCATATCACAAAAAGGGGCATTTTTAGGGTGCCGTACCTAAAAAAAAAAGAAACCCTTAAAGGATCACTCGTGTGTCTGTCTGTCTGTCTGACCATTCCCCCCCCCCCTTATCTCCGAAACTACTGAGCCTAATATTCTGAAAAAAAAAATACAAAAATTAGTTCAACACGTATAGATTACAGGAAAACCTATAAGAATTCATGGTACGGAACTCTTCATGTACAAGTCCGACTTTTACTTGGCCAGTATTTTATACCAGTATTTTCTGCCCTTCACAATCTAGTTCCTGAGTATTACGATAGCCTTTGACCACACTTTCAGGCTTCTAAGATTCCGTGACGATTATGAAAAATATTCAAAATGGGAGGACCAACTTCTGAAATTAACAGGGATCATTCTTAAATTTCATTGGGCGTAACCTACTTACTAATACATCTCAGATTAAAGTTATTGTTACTAGAACCCAAAGATTTGACAAGATGTTAACAAAATAAACCTAAAGGTGAAGGCTTGAAGAGAGCTGTAAAGCAATGGCGTGAACAATGGCGGCCGAGCTGTCGACCTACCCGGCCTGAGAGGCGAGTAGGCGAATATGGTAGTGATGGGTAAAAGTGCAGTTTGAGTATCAGAATCACAGATATACAAGGTGTAACCTAATAAACGAACAACCTGTCATGTGGTGTTTTGTACCTTGAAACTGAACAACTTTTATTCTACAAATTCTTGAAAGTCACAGTTTTGACTCCTCCCGCTGCCGCTCCGCTCCCGCCCAGACTGCCTAAAAACCACCCGTGTTCCATCCCGAACAACCCACAGCCCCGACTGGGCAATAAGCACACCTTACATGCACTTTAACTCCACCAATATAAGGGTTGTTACACAATCATGGTGTGAGTACAACCCTCTTCAAAAATTCTGTATCATATACCTATTGAGCCTTTTCAATGGCTCTTGGATATTGGAAATACGCACAAGTCCCGCTCGGACTATATCAGAGCTCGCAACGAAACCATATCGCGATTCAGACAGTGCACACTTTCTTAACAACGCCATCTATCGAGCCATCGGTTAAACTTTACGACATTGAATTTAGACTCCGTTTTGAAAACCAACAGATATGAAAATCTAGAAGGAAGTATTTAATAATTGATTTTGATCATGGTGTTTTTAAAGTTTAAATAAAAAAAACACTACATCATGAGCGTCGTAGAGACAAGTTTGTTCGTAACGAAAGAGAAAGACGTCGTTCTACAACTCTGTAGGTAGAGCGACGTCTCTGTCTGATGTTTGTTTAGGAGTAATGTTATCTTTGATAACTTGATAAGCTTTTCCATTGAGTAATGAAGATAATTGGGTACTTTCTATAAAGTTGAAAAACACAAACTTTCAACATAAACATACATATATTTTAACAATAAGCATTTATATATGACGAAGGTAGCTCAACTATTTCGGGTTCATCGTTGTCAGAGTCCAAGTTCGGCATGGCGGAGGTACGAAATAATAGTCTCAACACTGATTACAACCGCCTATTTATTTACTTCCGATAACAAATTAACAAAATCTCAAATGATCAAGCCGATGGAAACGGATTAAAGTACGGAAACGCGGTCAGTTCGATACAGGCGGGCAGAACAACCGTTCGCGCTCGTGTCTCACCAAAAAGTCCCGTCCCTCAAATCAAATGCGTCTAATGTCAACGCCAACCGACCACTGACCACTGACGTCTGACATATCACAACTGACATTTGACATATGACAACTGACAGCTGTCAAACTAGACCTGCCACGCTCTATAACGACCTCACCCAAGCTCACTGCTTGACGTTTCCGAGTTTTCCGACAAACGATGATAGATGGCGTTAAATTGTCAACTCTAAATACTGTGCCTCGGTGTTGAATCTGCGACATATATATTATGATGTATCCAAGAGTAAAAATCGACAAACAAAAAAAATGCAAGGCAGATGTGAGTGGCAACGCCGTCAGGGGACGCCCTAGAAAGACATACACGAACCTTATTGGTGACGTGCTTTATAAAGGACAGGTGCGTACTACTCGAAACCGGTGTGCGTGATGACCAGATGTATGAATGTGGATGAGGCAAACGGAGTATGTAAGGATCGTTGCAGGTTACGTACTGTGATTTCTGCCTACCTCCATGACAAAATAATGCGAGTTTATGTATGTATCTAAGTCAAAGTGGAGTCAGTGAATTCGTATTGAAATTAATCATAATTTATATTGTTCAACACACATAATTACTTCCTAACCACAGCTCAAAATCCTAATCAGCCTGC
This sequence comes from Diarsia dahlii, assembly GCA_949775195.1. Lineage (NCBI taxonomy): Eukaryota > Metazoa > Arthropoda > Insecta > Lepidoptera > Noctuidae > Diarsia > Diarsia dahlii. The sequence goes on along the minus strand of OX459196.1, from coordinate 23,001,651 downwards.
AAACCCAGACCGCAGGAATACCAATGTTAATATATGTATAATTAGCATAATTTCTAGTGTGCTGCCAGCGGATTAATGGTGTGTAATTAACCCGAGATCAGTAATGAGGTCAGTGATTACTGAGCGAAGGTGCCCGGGAGCCACATTGTAATCGCGGTAGCGTTGTATTGATGTGTGTGCTCGTACTTTTTAAAATAGAGGGGCAAGATACCGTGCGCGGGCCTCTGAACGGTGAGTAATGGGCCACCTCACCGTCTTCTGTCCGTCTTATGACGGCGAGAGGCCGTGTCAACGGCGCGTTCGTATTCCACGCGCGCCACAATGACATGTCAGCAACATTGGAGGGGAAAGAGCCGACGCCTGCTGGGGTTGCACCTTGTTCGAAAGAAATACCGCGGCTCCGGACACAAAGGGCTACGAAGGAATATCGGTGGCTTTTAGTAAGTAGATGTGTGATACTATAATAAATTGCAGATCAACAAAAATTATGTATGTTTGTGAACAAAAAAAAACAAGCGCTAAATCAACATATACGGATTTATAAAATAAATTGATGACAGCTAAAAATAAATAGACGGCTTTGATATTTGGTGCGGATCAACGTTGTTAAAAACTTGTGTCGACTGACGCTCAAATTATTTTTCAACAAAAATAATGTTTCCGTTATTTTATGTGTTTTATAGAAAATATTACCACAACCAATTTGACGCTTAGTTGACTCGAGGATTTGGGTTCCAATAAAATTGTAGGTACATAACTATTAATACTGTAAACGGGATATTTACCATGTTTACTTTTTATTTCGAGTTCCCGATATTATAAAAGGTAAATATACCGTTTCCAGTATTAATAGTAGTGTCAGTGACCATGTCGGTTTAAAAACTTATGTTGTAGGTACATACTTACGAAACTTTTAAGCTTTATTAGTAAGCTCTTGACCACGAGTGACACGCGTCTTGCGACAGCATCTTGAGAAAACAAATGAAAGATATACCGCAAATCGTATCGTCCGAGGCTGTAAAGGAGGCCTAAGGCCAGCCAGAAAGTTGCAAAGCCTCCGTGTCGCAAATAGGGCAACCAATTTGTAGTCGTAGAGCGTTGACCAGCTCGCAAATAAATCCCTAAGTACGTTGGTTTATAGTTGCTTAGAAGCTTTTTATGTTAGTGGCAGACGGGCGAAGGTGATATATATATAATTAAATGAAAAGCACAGACGTCGTATAAAAAGTCTACACGATTTGCCGACTTTTTGTGCGCCGCAGACAATATACCACAAAAAGTTTGTCTTGAAAGGACACTGAACATTGGGTGACTGAGTTTCTAGATTCGTAACCAATTGTTGAACAAAATTGGGTTGTGTCTGGCAATCTTTATTGTCCAACATGTGTAACAAATAAGAAATACGTGAGTAATAATTAATTTAATCATTGGTCTGGGATTCTTTTGAACTGCCTCTTTTTCGGTTTGTGGCTTTTGACTGCAGAAGATTTACTTCTCTGCCACGACCTCAAGCGATACTATTGTTACGACAAGAGTTCTGTTGCTAAGACTACTCGTATGTCACAAGTCATCGCGACGCAACTTGTTTAGCATCGAGGAAGTAGTGAAAAGGCGTTATAAGATACATCTATACTATCCATCCATACTTAATATTATAAATGCGAAAGTAACTCTGTCTGTCTGTTACTCAATCACGCCTAAACTACTGAACCAATTTGCATGAAATTTGGTATGGAGATATTTTGATACTCGAGAAAGGACATAGGCTACTTTTTAATAATAATAAAAAAAAAACTTTATTCAAGGGGTTGAAAGGGGGGTACGAAAATATTACTTTTGGTCGCGATAACCAGCATCGGTAGCGATAACCGACATCCGCGCGGTTGAGCGGGCATCAGCTAGTTATTTCTATAAATGATGGATGGACTGTCTGAAGGATGATATGACTAGAAAGGCGGTGACTGCTTGGATGTCGAGTAAAAGAGAATTATGGTAGAGAAAGACATGTTGTGACGACCCCAAATAGATTTGGGATTACGGCAGGATAATGGTAATGATGATGAAGTACTGTAACTTCAGGAGCCATTTTCAATACATCAAAAAGTAAAAATTAAAGTGCTTCAACAAACAAAATTGGTAATCCAATAATCCTATAACAGCGTTGCTTTAGACGCGGGTGGTGACGCGGACGTTGGAAGTTTCCTGATTTTCTTTACATTTGGCCGGTTTTACGTATATTTCACCGGTAATTGTGTATCATGAAGAGACTGCTTAGGGCTGCCTAGGCTCAGACGGATAGTGATTTCATTCGTACTTTGAGATAAATATTCACATTCTTGTTTTACTTATATGATTGTGTGTGTCTTATTTATCAAAATTAAAAGTCATTTATTCGAACTAGACTGAAAATAGCCACTTGAACGTCAATTGCCTACACAAGACAGTCCCCCGAAAAGCCTGTTCGTCGCGACACAAGAAGTGGCAGGATCAAAGTGGAAGTGATGAGATCATCAACATACAAAATCCTGACCTTTATGACGATAGGCGACCTACTTATTATAATTAATTGGGTACTAATTATCGCCTAATTGCTCAAAGTCGTCAGCAAGGTACCTGTCGCTTATTAAATTAAGGCTGAGAAAATCATGAGTGATTTAAATTAGGTTGCTCTTTAATCGGATCTAAAAATATCTTCTTACGATTAAGTAATAAAATAAATAAATTACCTATGTTAATTACGAAATGATCAAATAAAATGAAATGCCATTTAAAAAGATTAATTACGTACCCATCATGTACACATACGAGAATTAGTTTATTAACTTCCTACCTAAAAAGTACGTCTAACTCCCGATTCATTCCGCTAACAGTGTATCAACTCAAGGTATAGTCTCTAGGTATATTCCAAAAGTTTATCCTTTCAACTTAACATAATAGCCGGGTATCCTCACACCAAATAGAGATATACAGAAAGTCAACTACATACAACAAGCTTAAGCAGGGGCACGCACACAGAGGCGTGGAGGTGCGGCAATTCTAAAACAAATGCTAGTCGCGAGTGCGCTTGCACTCGGTGTACGCGAAACATGTCATTGTGAGCGTATGTTTTTGCTCATTATCTGGACTAACCTTCTATTGAAAATAACCAATAGACCAACTAACCCCTTTTTGTGAAATCAACGAGGGTGTTGGAGTAACTGTGTCTCGGAAATTACTGTTACTATGACTGTTATTTGTACCTAGATCTATGAGTGTGAGGCCAGACTGCAAACGCGGGCGCGGGGCGGGCGCGGCGCGACGAACTCAAACGTATGAACTTCATTTGAGTGTCCATAGTGGGCATGTGGGCGCGGGAAGCGGCGCGGGCTACTTTCCGTGGGGAGCGCGCGAGCAACTCGTGCCATAGCTCGTTCATACAAGTGGCCGCAGTGAGTGCGCGGGCGGCAAGCGATGAACCGCGCGGGAGCGGGTATCTCAAACTATTCGAGCTATCGCGCGCGTTGTTGTGATGGCGCCTTCACAATTAAATGCTGAAGAATTATTACGTGCTATTTAAGCACGATCTGCACTGTGTGGATGTCGAACATCGTCAATTTGATACAAAAAAAAAAAAAAATTGCTCTCGCAATCTTTCATAGTGTGTAAAATTCTCCTTCATTTTCTCTGGTTAAATTAATTTTATTTTTTCACTTTTATCATTTGCCATTTAAAGTAAGAATTTTCCAGTAAAAACAAGGCTTCTTCATCCATATTATAGTTTGACAAACACTGGACAATACAACATTCGGAACGAAGCCGCAGTCGACTGCGGACAGCATAAACGCGCGCGTTTCCGCACCCGCGCCGCTCCCCGCACCGCGCTGCCAGTGTGGCCCAGCACTGACAGTCGTTGCAGGTAGTAGAGGCCCAAAAGTCTGACAACCAGTCTTACCAAGGAGTAACGTATTTCCCAGTAATAACTGGATCATGGAGGTCAGAAAGGCAGTCGCTCCACATAAGATTGTGGTATTCAGCTGCATCCGGTTAGACAGGAAGCCGTCCCCAACTTACAGATGATGATGATAATACTAAAATGTCAACTGTGCTTCTGTGCTCATCTATTAAATGGCGACAGTTTCAGTTTACCCAGTCCCACCGCTGGACAGTGGACCACCGCACTCGTACGAACGAATTGGACGAGTTCCTTCCAGTGTTTGAAGTTGCTTTAAAGTTAGTTTTACTGAATTTATTACTGTGCTGCTTCGAGCTTTGACTTGAAGCACTAAGTTGGCTAATTAGAAATTTCTGAATTGTTTATTTTGATGGTAAACAGTGTGTTTGTTTTGTGTTGTTTTTGAAGTAACTTTCACGAACCAGGATGTATACACATGTTGCCGTTTTGGTTGTACTTATTGTGAGTGGGTGGTGGGGGTAGGTTTCCGGCACAATTTCAGACTTAGTGTCTGCTACTGAGAAATTCCTGATGGTCAAATCCAATTACACTTTGCCTGACCCGGGAATAGAACCCAGGACCTCATCCTGTTGCATGCCACTAGTCGGCCAGCAAGGTTTCAGACTGGCAGAGTAACTTTCCCATTTATAGTACTAAGCTAAGTATGAATTTTGAATGCAACAAATTAAAACAAGATACCGTATTTTCTTGACAAGTCCCAGACCATTATAATCCAGAAAGGTCCATCCTTCACTAAAAAGCTTTAACGAGCCGTTCCACCAAATTACTTCAATATTCGCTCACCTTGAGTTCACTGGTCAGATTCCAAGAAACAAGACGTGTCCGTTAATTACGGCTTTGTAACAACAAACGCTTTGATGGTGCTCCCTCACCTGTGCAACCTTTCATTCGATATCTTTGAGTTTTGGGATCAGATTAAGGACCGCTTCTTAAATAAGAGCCTATTTATAGTTTACCATGGGGGTGTATTAAGAGATGACGTAGATACAAAAGCGTAGGTGGGTACAAGGAGGCTTTTGACGGGCTCAAATAGTCGGTAGAAAATGCCATGGAGTTGTAAGCAGTCGCTCACTCCATCATAGGCTTCATCTATCGCTTTCCATCGGGCGTCAAGGTCAAGGGCTGGCCCATATTTTTTAATAAAAAAAACTTGTCTCTACAAGGTTTTACTAACTTAGGTTTTACCGTGAGCTGATCGAAGCTTTGCCTTTTTCCCCTTTTTCCTTTTTCTCACCTTCAAAGAACTAAAGTACAGCATCGCAAACAATAAGTGGTAGGGTACATTTTTGGAAGATAGCTAGGTACCTATAAACTCCAGAAAAGGCATCTTATGAAGGTTTTCTGTACCCTTTTTAAAGCATCAATGTTTGGGTCACGGTGTGTATGCAAAAAAGAAAGTCAAATCGAGTATACTTCAAACCACAGAGAAGAATGAGGTGAGTTCAGGTAGATAACTAACTGCTGGACTAAGTTAATTCCAGTACTGCTAAAAAGCAAAACTGTTTAACTAAAAGTAAAAAATAACCAACTAATCAACATTACCAAAACTATAAACGAAGAAAACAAAACGCAGAACCCATAACTAATAATCACAGAAAGTATTACAAAATGCTCACACCCAAGCAATTGCTATAACAGCGGGTGGTACAAAAAGTCCGGTTCGACATCAAATAAAGCACACCCTGTATAAGTTATTATGGCGGTATATCAGTCAGCCGGATAAAAAGGAGTCTGTACTCCGAACGCGCGTGACCCAAGTACGGATTGGACGAAAGAGGCGCATTACGTGGAAATATACGGAGGGAGGATTGTGGCGGTTGGCTGGCCATCTTTTGTATTAGGTCGTGAAATAAAGTTGCAATTGGATATTTGAATACTGTAAAATTCACGAAATGCTATGTTATTTTATAGGACTAACAGAAAAAACGCAAGGTGTGAAAAAAGTATTTAATTTTATCAAAAAATGGCTTACTTTTAACTGATTTTAAATGACGTGCTGGACAAAGACAGCTCTACAAAAATATGACGTCATATTTCATACCGCCATAGTTACGCAGTACAAATGGCCGTTTCGCGGGACAAGGATAGAAAGTGCCCCGACCAAAAACTTCTGAAGCATGTAACTACTCCATTTTTTTACCTATTTTATTACTTTTTTCACACATTGTGATATATCTGTTAGTTCTTTGATATTAACGATGAAAAAAGAACACAAATTGGTGATCAAATTCACGAAAATGTTATGTTATTACATTACATTTTCATAAATTTTTAACAGTAGTCAAGTATCCAATTTATTGTTAACAGATACGACTGTGATAAAATAAATCATCATCATTCTCCTGCCTTTAATCACGTTATATCGTCCACAGCCCGACTTTACCAAGTGCTAGTTATCGGCCTCACTTTGCTTGTGCCAAGCTCCACGCTGCTTTTGATTTATTTGAGGTTTACGCAACAAGTCTTTTATTTCTATGTCTCGTCATCCACGTCCATAGCCTTTTTTTTCTTCCTGTTTTGTTTATAACCATTTACATTTTTCTCTCTCTGTCTCTTTCAGTGCATACAAGCCAAGGAAGATAAGACGAACCGAAAATGCCTGGAAGAGCTACTGGTCCATGAAAGAGCTTATGAAAGGGGATCTTTCATTATCACTTGTTTCAGTGGAGCCTTGACACAGCCAGAAGGCGACGTGGTAGCCTGCGCAGGAGAAAGCGCGTTGAGCTGGACAGAATCAACGACCAGTGGCCCAATTTGACTCTGGATCGAAAAATTTGGAAGTCATGGCCCCGGAGGCCTTCGCCCAAAATCGGGATGACACGGGCTAACAGTAACATTTTTCTCCTCATTGTAATTCCCATAATCTGCCACATCAATCACTGTGGTCAATCGTCTACATAGTGTCAGGCAAAAGTTGTTCACTGCTAGACACTATGCTCTCGCAAGCGTCACCATTTCAACTCACCCTGTCCTTGCATCCAGCTGATTCCCGCGGCCTTCTCTCTGCATTTTAACACTATTCTCCGATTGCGAGCTTGAAGCTAAAGTTATGCGAGCTATGGTCAATGAAGAGTTCAAGTTAACTGATCGAGGTTATCCAATTTGTTTGCAATGTGTAATACAAAAGTTCACCAGCACACCGCCACAAACCTTTTTTTTTTTTGAGGGTGCGAAATCATCAAATGACTCCTCCCGCTCTGGGCAGAGTTGTAGGGAGTGTCATACTGACTATTGACTAAAACCCACCCATGTTCCTTCTTAGCCTTCTGTGTCGAGGCCGCGTTATCTCTTTCGAACATCCCACAGCTACGACGGGATGCCACTTCAATCTGCTAACATGAAGGACCTATGAAGTCGTCGTGTGACGGTGGCGGGAATTTGCTGGTCCCAGGATACAAAGAACGGGTCACAGAGTTTAGTAAAGGCTAGTAAAATCCGTCTCGTAAAAATTCTGCACTAAGAACTGTTACGAGCTAGGTATGGGATAAATAAAAACACTACCAATTAAACACACGAAATAACTTTATTAATCACAAAACACTATACACAATCACTTCAACACTACTGACTACACAAAAGATATTCCAGAATATTCCCTATTGTTCCATAAAGCATTCACAAAAAACATTAACAAAAATATAAAGTTTAAGTTAAAAGAACCAACAAGGAAGAAGTTACTTTACGCCCTTGGCTTACGGTCAATGACGCCGCGTGCGAGGTGACCCTGAGAATACAATGGAAGTACCTACAAGAATGTACTCGACTCTTATATCCCACTACACAGTTAGTATCGAGATTTCTTGAGGATTCCAGATGACCGATGTAACAGATCAAATTCAGCAGGTCAGCTCAAGATTCCTGCCCGTGTCCGACAGCCCTCAAACCAGAAAGCACTCACGGTGCGGCACTCGTGTGGGTCCACTTCGCAGGCCCATGAACCGATCGCAGCCATTCAGCCGCTAAGTAACCGCGTCATTTCTACAATCGATGAAAGGAATCCTGCTCCGTTTTCCGAAGAAATTACTTGCTGAAAATTTAGGTTGGAGTAAGGAAGTTTGAAACTCTGGGAAAGAAAATTTTGGTTGGTGAAAGTATTTTTGATGAATAAAAAAAAAATCCTAAGACTTTGACTGAAAATTGGTATAGTTCTAAGTCAATTTGGCTAAAAGGCTAAGGTAGATAGACAAGCAATTTAAAGAAATCCTTCAATATTTTTTTTGTAATTAATTGGCATAACTAACATAACCATCGCGAATCCCCAAATGGTTCAGCAGAGGTGTGTTACTACTAGGGCACCAAAATTCCGCAAGTTCTTTTTATGACCCATGTAATAGAAGGCGAGTCTATCGCCATCGACCAGACACAAATACAGACTATTCATCCTGAGCTGCGGGTTGTTCGCAAGAGATACCGCAACCTTGACATAAAGGGCTAAGAAGGAACATAGGTGGTTTAGTCAGTAGAAGTCTGACACTCCTTTTCGCTCTGCCCAAGAGCGGAAGGGGTTATTTGATGAATTCCCAAGACCTAAAATAAAAATAAAGATCATTCAACAACAAGTTCATAATTTGCATATCCAAATACCCCAGCACTCTAAAATAAAACTCAAAAAGATCGCATTTAAATATAAATAATTCATTCACAAGGCAAATCGCACAAAGTGCCAGACTCCAGAATCCTTAGTTACAAGACTAGACACCTCGAGCCCCCGGAGCAAGTCGTCTCTTTGGGATATAATCGCGACATCCTTCACCCTTCGAGGCACACAATCCCGCTTAGCGGATAGAATAACAGCAGAGTTTATCTGTGACCATTTGTGTTTACATCAGCTTAGTGGATGAAGGAAGGGGATGATTGTAGAGACGTATAATGATGGTGGGGACATATTTAAGGGTGTCTGTCTAATATCTTTCTGGGAGTCAACATCGTTATCTCGAAATGTAGTCAGCTATCCCATTTAAAACTTAAATGTAAATGGGACAGCTAATTAATTTTAGGTAATACAATGAAGAAGTATGAATGAAGAAATTTACCGAGCGCGTTGGGAATGGCAGGGATAACTCGAAAACTAAAAAAAAAAGGGTTGGACAGCAGGGAGTGTTTTTTGTCAGTTTTGCTACCTCCTCAATACTAAATACCAACTCAAGCCGTGCATTTGACGTTTTAAAAGTTATAACGTAGATGTGAAATAAAATACATCTGCTAGGCCTTCTAGGAATTGTTCACTAAACTGGCTCATGTTGTATATTGGCAATTGTAGACTATTCTTTATTATTATCATAAACATCTGCCTTGCCTTCTATATATCTTACCGGGGACTAACGCGCTAATGTGCTTTTCGAGGCACGGAGGAATCTTTTTGTGATTACCATTACATATTATAAAACAAAGTCCTCCGCCGCGTCTGTCTGTCTGTCTGTTCGCGAGTTCCTGATGTTTTTACCAATGCATAGAGTGGTTTTCGAAGAAGTTTTTAGTATAAAATTTGTCAAGTTCCGACAACCACGCGGGCGAAGCCCCGGGGGATATCCGCAAGGCATCCACGCGGGCGAAGCCGCGGGCATCAGCTAGTATAGACTAAAATAGTTATGTGTCTGGTCATACCTACACCGATACCCAAAGCCAACCACCCAAGATCTTTTATCTGTGGTTCTCCTGACCTTACAACTCAAACTTTAATCCTAGAGAGAAGATTGAAATTAGGCTTTTAGCAAAATAGTGTCTCCGTCTTAAACTTCGATTACATGATAAGGTCTAGTCTAGAAAATCCTGATTTCTGTCGTAATTCAGCCTTATCTCTGATCTTGGACCTCAAAGTAATCTTGAAGAAATCAAGTTTCTGTTTTCGCCGAATATCTGGCTTTAGCGGCTGGAACTAGTGATCCAAAACAATGTTTGTCTGTAGATAACATAATGAAAGTGGGGTCAGTACTCTGGGTTTAGTATAGTATCGTTTCAGGTCTAGAGTAAAGTGAACTTGAGGAAATTAATGGATAAGAAAAATGATTACTAACTAAAATTTACCGTATAATCAAGTCACAACTCACAAATTATGAATAAAACTAGCAGTTGCCCGCGACTTCGTTCGCGTAGAAATTTTGACTCTCTTGTCTGGACTGCCTGTGGATGGTACTATGTCAAATCGAATGCCAAATGCCAATCGAAGCGATTATATACCCTTAAACCAGCCCTGTCGTAAAATCTATTCCTACCTGAAATGTCTTAACTATATTCTATCTCTCTGCCAATTTTCAGGTACAAAAAGCCAGGGATTTCATATGGACTTACGGGAGCCCTTAGTCCAGGTCTTCCTTACAAATTTCTTAGCTTAGATCTCCTACTCCTAAACTCTAGACTTGTTACAGGTTGTTAGTACAAAAAAAAAAAACAGTACATTTTTACAAACATGTGAAATTCCTCAGACCTCCTTATTCTGGCCATGTTGCTAAACTCGCTAAATCTGTTCTTAGTCAACGTCTACTAACTATAAAGTACCTTCCTGCCAAAATTGTAGCACAAAAAAAGGAAGGACTGTCATACAAACTCGCGTGAGCCGTTAGGCCTCCCTATTCCGGCCCTGTCGCAAAATCGGTTCTTAGCAAACTTCTACTCACCTACTACGTCCCTGCCAAAATTCAAGTTAGTAGCACACAAAATGATGGACTTTTAAACAAACTTGCGAGCGCCCTTAAGCCTCTCTAATCCGGCCCTGCCACAAAACCTGTACTTAGCAGAGTTCTACTAACTATAAACTACGTGCCTGCCAAAAATCAAGTTTGTAGCACAAAAAATTAAGGATTTTCTTACGAACTTGCAAGAACCCTTAGACCTCCCTAATCCGGCCCTGTCACAAAATCTGTTCTTACCAGACGTCTACTAACTATAAACTACGTCCGTCTCAAAAATCAAGTTTGTAGCTCAAAAAATGAAGGACTTTCATACAAACTGGCGAGAGCCCTTAGACCTCCCTAATCCGGCCCTGTCTCAAAATCGGTTCTAAGCAGACGTCTACTAACTTTAAACTACGTCCCTGCCAAAAATGAAGATTGTGGCACAAAAAATGAAAGACTTTCATACAAACTGGCGAGAGCCCTTAGACCTCCCTAATCCGGCCCTGTCACAAAATCGGTTCTAAGCAGACGTCTACTGCCTATAAACTACGTCTCTGCCAAAAATCAAGATTGTAGCACAAAAAATGATGGACTTTCATACAAACTTGCGAGGGCCCTTAGACCACCCTAATCCGGCCCTGTCGCAAAACTAATTTATAGCGGATGCCTACTGACTATGAACTACGTCTCTGCCAAAAATCAAGATTATAGCACGAAAAATTAAGGACTTTCATACAAACTTGTGAGGGCCCTTAGACCACCCTAATCCGGCCCTGTCGCAAAATTAATTCATAGCAGACGCCCACTGACTATAAACTACGTATCTGCCAAAAATCTAGATTGTAGCACAAAAAATTAAGGAGTTTCATACAAACTTGCGAGGGCCCTTAGACAACCCTAATCCGGCCCTGTCGCAAAATCCGTTCTTAGCGGACGTCTACTAACCATAAACTACCTCCCTGCCAAAAATCATCTTTGTACGTCCAGCGGTTTTCGAGATTTCGTGATGAATCAGTGAGTGACCTTTCGCTTTTATAGATATAGATGATGAAAAGAAAACCAGGAAATCTTAAATTAATTTAATTATTTACAAAAAATGGTAAACTAACTAATTAGTTTCTCGAAATGAGCTCCATTCTCTTGGATACACAAATTTTTCTAGTAACCTTTAATAAAGTGTTGTGGTGAATATTATAAATCGTATTCTGAACTTCAACTCTCAACTCGTTGTCATTCGCATAAGATTTCATGTAAATTTGATTTTTTACATATCCCCACAAAAAAAAAATCTAATGGGGTGAGATCAGGCGATCTCGCAGGCAGGTTTTCCTTTCATTTAATTTATCATGTTTGTTAGAGAGATTTCATCCTTATAATTGACCCTAACGATCGATGCAATAAAAGTACAGGGTATAATTTTTTCAGATTTTAGCCGGTTCGATTCCCGGGTGTGGGAGAAGAGAATTTTCGAAAATCTTTGAATGCTTGATGAGTAAAATTTTCTATCTGCAGTATTAAGAGTACTTTCCCTCCAGGTGGCATTACAAAATTCCACCCTGTATATTCAGAAAGCTCCGAACTACTAAGCTATCGGGAGTTACACGTGTTATTGTGAGTCAACCATAAAAGATAGACATATGCTGTTGTGGGATATTTTTTAGATAATTTTATGTAGAACATTTCCGTCATAAATGATTTCTATGTTGCTTTAACCATTAAGACTGCACACGCGACGGAAGCTTAAAAAATGGAGCAACTTCTCCCGTTTTCCCAACAATTCCTTTCACTGCTCTGCTCCTATTGATTGTAGCGTGATGAAAAGTATACTATAACCTCCCCAGGAGTATGAAGAATAATTGTACCAAGTTTCGTTAAAATCCGTCGAGTAGTTTTTGTTTCTATAAGGAACATACAGACAGGAGGACAGACAGACAGACAGACAGACAGACAGACAAAAATTTTACTGATTGCATTTTTGACATCAGTATCGATCACTAATTACCCCCTGATAGTTATTTTGAAAATATATATCATGTACAGAATTGACCTCTCTACAGATTTATTATAAGTATATAGATGATGCCATATATATATAGGCTATATGTGCTAGGTATTACCGTGTTATAGCCATCTATAACACGCATCTTTATCATCTATAGCACAAGAACAATTAATTTTCCTGACTGTAGTTGCAAGGCGCAGTGATAACAGAGGTGGAAGGCTGTCACATGTGAAATCCGGCGGCGAGATGAGCAGACGCCATAGTTGCCATCGGGGGCAAAACCTGGTTGAGGCTGGCACCGTAGAGATTGGCATAAGAAAAGTGAGGCCTATACCCCGCACTGGGTGAGTTTGGGCTATTGATGATGATGATGATGATGACTGCTTTAACTCACTCGTATAAAGGTATGTACATAACACAGGATTTACACAAGACACAGGATTAACACAGGATTTTTACATAACATTACGTTATACAGGACTTTTAGGAAAGGCTTTTTTATTAAAAGTCAGGTTATGTTCCTCGTTTGTCAAACAAAATATACCTTTTGAAGCCCACAAACAAATGTCGACTTCAATAACTTATAATTTATAACGGCCGTTGTCATTCAGCTAAGTATCGCTTAAAAAGTTTTAGTGAAAACGGGTAAAAGGCCCTAAAGTCAAAATCACCACGATTATTATCCAATATTAGAAGAAAACAAGAAAGAAGATAGATTGCGAAGAATTTAAAGAAGAAGATAGCCAGCGTTGATAGTCCCCAACCATTTCATTTTACATAACAGAACATCACACCGGTAACCCCCGAATGGTAAGGCAGAGATGTACCTAATAGTAAACCCACATTTCTTCACTTACTTTTAAGTCTTATGTAATAGGGGGCGAGCCTATTGCCATCAATCGGGCTCAAATTTATATTCTGTGGCTGCTGCTGAGAAATTACTTAAGAAAAAAGCCAATAGCACTTTTCTTGGCTCGGAAATCGAACCCAGGAATTCATGCTTAGCCGTCGAGCTTACAACCACTGGATTATGAAGGCAACCATTTCTTTTTTAAATGTAAGAAATAGACCACTGCTGGATAATGATCGTCTAGCATTAAAGCATGGAGCATAAAGAAAGTAATATAAAACTTGGGAAGTAGTTCGGTGCGGTTAATTCGCCCATTACAAGACAATTTCCTCTGACTGCTACCGACTTCCAAGTTAACTGCATGCTTGGCTCAAAACTTTAATAGCTATGTAATGAACGAGTCCTAGCTAAAACTAGAACAATAAACTTGTATAATTACCATAATTATTGCTATGAATTTACGGCATTATAATTATCATGCCTGTAATGACGGTTGGTGCAGTGGCTGAGCGATTGGACTTCTGCGCCGCGTGTCGCGGGCTCGATCCCCGCACGGAAAAAATATTTGTATGGTCTACAGATAGTGGTTTCGGATCTGGTTGTTTGGTTTGTGAGTTTAAATATTTGTAAACTCACCCTCAAAACAGGAGAAATTCCTAGTGTGGGGGCGACGTTTTAAAAAAATATATAAAAACCTTAGTAGTGTAGTGTACAGTTACAACAAAAAAATACATTTGCCTGAAGTTTAGTAGCAGCGCTTGTGAAGTTGTGACTCTAACGCCCAAATACTCTCGAACGTCACTCAATTTTAAGTTGCACTTAAATCTCGTGCTGTCTTTGTTACTTTAACGCAGAGTGACAGAGATAGCAGCAGTTTTGAGGGTTACTTATAATTGAGTGACGTTCGAGTATTTGGGCGTAATACAATTCAGTTTCATAATTGTTATGAATTAGACTAGCAGTTGCCCGCGACTTCGTTCGCGTAGAAATTTTGACTCTCTTGTCTGGACTGCCTGTGGATGGTACTATGTCAAATCGAATGCCAAATGCCAATCGAAGCGATTATATTCCCTTAAACCAGCTCTGTCGTAAAATCTATTCCTACCTGAAATGTCTTAACTATATTCTATCTATCTGCCAATTTTCAGGTACAAAAAGCCAAGGATTTCATATGGACTTACGGGAGCCCTTAGTCCAGGTCTTCCTTACAAATTTAGCTTAGATCTCCTACTCCTAAACTCTAGACTTGTTAAATTTCAGGTTGTTAGTACAAAAAAAAAACAGTACATATTTACAAACATGTGAAAGCCCTCAGACCTCCTTATTCTGGCCATGTTGCTAAACTCGCTAAATCCGTTCTTAGTCAACGTCTACTAACTATAAAGTACCTTCCTGCCAAAATTGTAGCACAAAAAAACTGGCCAAGTGCGAGTCGGACTCGCACATGAAGGGTTCCGTACCAAAACGGTATGCTATAATAATTTATACAATTTCTTCTACGGTCCAATGAAACTTGACCTCTAGATTGTATTAGAAGTGTGAAAGTGGTCAATTAACTACGTCCCCCGCTGAACAGTGTGAAGTGCTTGCTGATACTTTTCACGAGAATATGAGTTTGACTATGAACTGGACTAGTGATAACTTTACAGAGACTGCCGTCGACGAATCAATAAACAAACTTAATAATACAAATGACTATATTCCACCTAAACTTGTACGTCCTAGAGAAGTGTCAAAATTATTAAGAAATCTCAAAAGTCGTAAGTCTCCGGGTGTCGATGGCATTCATAACTGCTTACTTAAAAACTTATCACGTAAATGCATAGTATTCATAACCAAAATTTTTAATGGTTGTCTGCAAATTGGCTACTTTCCGTCCGCTTGGAAAATAGCCAAAATTATAACGTTTAAGAAACCAGGTAAAGATGAAAGCTCACCAACTAGCTATCGGCCTATAAGTCTCTTACCCTCTTTGGGAAAATTACTCGAAGGAATAATCTCAGCTCGCTTGGCTAACGCTACAAGCCACCTTTTATTGCCTGAGCAGTTCGGATTCAGAAAGGCTCATTCTACCGCACAGCAACTGGCCAGGGTCGCAGAGCATGTGACGCACCACTTAAACATGGGTGAATCTACAGGCATGATGTTGCTTGACGTAGAGAAAGCTTTTGATGCCGTCTGGCACGCTGGCCTTTTACACAAGCTTTCTAAATGTGGTGTACCGATTGGGCTAGTAAAAATTATCCAGGCGTATTTGACGAATAGGTCGTTCCGTGTTCATATTGGCAACAGTGTGTCCAGTTCAAGATCTATTCCAGCAGGTGTGCCACAGGGCTCCTTGCTGGGACCACATTTATTTATACTCTTTATAAATGACATCCCCAAGCAAGCCCATACTCACCTTGCGTGTTTTGCTGATGACACAGCATCATTTACTTCAAATAAAGATACCGATTTAATAGTTGAACGGCTTCAGTTATCATTACAGCTTCTTATTTCATATTTTACCCAATGGAAACTAAAATTAAATTCTACAAAAACTGAAGTAATAATGTTCACACGAAAGCGTTCATTCCCCAAAAAACGCATTAAAGTGGATGATTATTTTTTGCCATGGCGTGTATCGACTAAGTACCTTGGACTATTGCTGGACAACAAAATGAACTGGACCAAAAACACCGAGTACTTCCGCGTGAAAGGAATAAAAGCCTTAAATTGCCTGCATCCAATCTTAAAACGGCGATCTAAAGTCAGCTCAAAGACCAAATTGAAAATCTACACAAGCCTTGTAAGACCCTGCATTACGTATGCGGCACCGGTCTGGAGTAGTACATGCGAAAATAATTACTCTAAACTACAAGTAGTCCAAAACAAAGCCATAAAAACCTCATTCAATACACCCTTTCGGACAAATCTCAAAAAGTTACACAGTCAATTAAATTTCCCAACATTAAAACAATTCATTACAAAATTAACAAAAAAGTTTTATTTAGTAACTAACCCTAAACACCATAACCCACTTATTTCTACCATTGGCCGAACCCGATCTAAAAACTTAAAATATATCGACAAATATCATCGGTACCGTCTCCCACATCACTTACTACTTTACGAATAACACGGCGACTGTCGTCGACTGGACTATTTTGTTACGGAATGCAGGGTAGATTTTCAACGAATCACACAGAGTACCCGAAGCTCATTTGCTTTTTAGATACTTATTATTATAATACTGTCAAAGTAAAACTTAATGTTAAGAATGTTTGTGTTACAATCTTTTATTAAATAATGTAGTTTTTAGTGTTATAAAGTGTGTTTGTGTCTATACAACGCGCTGTGTGTATTTCGACATATGTTTAACGTAAGTAGTATGATATTGCTGATTTACAACAACCAATAAGTTTTATACCTTACATATGAAATGTATTCTTAAATGTTTTAAATAGGCGCCATAGTCTGCAAAAAACACCTTATCATAATGTTAAATGCTTCTAGAATAAGACCTAAATGTCATTTATCTGTTTGTTTATGTTAAAATAAAGAAATTTCAAAATTCAAAAATTCAATTCTAGATTGTATAGGCGCTCATACGATTCAGGGACCAAATTATATTGGTTAACTGCTGTTTCCATCTGTTGTTTCCATCCAAGTTCAAAATGATTATCCTAGAAAGTCCTTATAAAGTTCTACTTTTCAGATTTTTTTCATATTTTCTAAACTTATGGTTCAAAAGTTAGAGGGGGGGGGGACGCATTGTTTTTTACTTTTGGAGTGATTATTTTCGAAATTATTGACATTATCAAAAAATGATTTTAGTAAACCCCTATTCATTTTTAAATACCTTTCCAACAATATATCACACGTTAGGGTTGAAATTAAAAAAAAAAATCACTTCCCACTTTACATATAGGGGGGCTATCCTAATAAAACATTTTTTTCCAATTTTTATTTTACCACGTTGTCGGCGTGATTGATACACATATTGGTACCAAATTTCAGCTTTCTAGTGCTAACGGTCACAGAGATTAAGCGAGGACGGACGGACGGACAGACAGACATGGCGAAACTATAAGGGTTCCTAGTTGACTACGGAACCCTAAAAAGGAAGGACTGTCATACAAACTCGCGTGAGCCCTTAGACCTCCCTAGTCCGGCCCTGTCGCAAAATCGGTTCTTAGCAAACTTCTACTCACCTACTACGTCCCTGCCAAAATTCAAGTTAGTAGCACACAAAATGATGGACTTTTAAACAAACTTGCGAGCGCCCTTAAACCTCTCTAATCCGGCCCTGCCACAAAACCTGTACTTAGCAGAGTTCTTCTAACTATAAACTACGTGCCTGCCAAAAATCAAGTTTGTAGCACAAAAAATTAAGGATTTTCTTACGAACTTGCAAGAACCCTTAAACCTCCCTAATCCGGCCCTGTCACAAAATCTGTTGTTACCAGACGTCTACTAACTATAAACTACGTCCGTCTCAAAAATCAACTTTGTAGCTCAAAAAATGAAGGACTTTCATACAAACTGGCGAGAGCCCTTAGACCTCCCTAATCCGGCCTTGTCTCAAAATCTGTTCTAAGCAGACGTCTACTAACTTTAAACTACGTCCCTGCCAAAAATGAAGATTGTAGCACAAAAAATGAAGGACTTTCAAACAAACTTGCGAGGGCCCTTAGACCACCCTAATCCGGCCCTGTCGCAAAACTAATTTATAGCGGATGCCTACTGACTATAAACTACGTCTCTGCCAAAAATCAAGATTATAGCACGAAAAATTAAGGACTTTCATACAAACTTGTGAGGGCCCTTAGACCACCCTAATCCGGCCCTGTCGCAAAATTAATTCATAGCAGACGCCCACTGACTATAAACTACGTATCTGCCAAAAATCTAGATTGTAGCACAAAAAATGAAGGAGTTTCATACAAACTTGCGAGGGCCCTTAGACCACCCTAATCCGGCCCTGTCGCAAAATCCGTTCTTAGCGGACGTCTACTAACCATAAACTACCTCCCTGCCAAAAATCATCTTTGTACGTCCAGCGGTTTTCGAGATTTCGTGATGAATCAGTGAGTGAGTGAGTGAGTGACCTTTCGCTTTTATAGATATAGATAGCATGCAGAGGCCGAATCATTCGATGAAATATTTGACCAATTCTGCTGTTCTTTTTTGTGTCGATGTGCCACAGCACCGATCCTCCGCTTTCTGCAACTAGTCTATCCAAGTCTGACTATTGCTTGTATTACCGACTCATTCCGATATATCGGATGTCAATTACTGTCAGGTAGAGTAAATATATATATTTACTCTACCTGACAGTAATTGACATCAACATTTCGAAAAGACTACATTTGTGTACACATATAATTATAGTCTTTTTGAAATCGCAACATCTATACTTCTAAACAAAAACAAAATAAGGCACATGAAAACTTGATATTTACGTAAGTCACACTTGCGCACAATAAAGTTGAAACTCAGTAAACAAACTTTCAGCTCAACAAAACGTATTGTACTCGCACGGAGTTCGTATACGCCGCCCGCCAACAGCCGCAATGTGTAATTAAAAACTGCTAATTAGCAGGTATTCAATGAGGGCAAAATAATTAACGGTAATTAAAAGTTATGTGTGTAAGGCGAGATTTTGTGAAGCCTGTTGTTGATGAAACTGACTGAAACATCTGAAAGTTGGTTTACTTTTAACCTTCAAGCGGGCGCGCGGCTATTTGTAACGGTAGCGGTCGCGCGTAATCGAAAAGACCTATGGGATATATTAGAGTTTTAAAACAATAATAAATTAATAACCATTTTTTTATTGTACTTGAAAGCATTATCCTTATGTTTGAACTAAAATTATACAAAACATTTTACTCCACAACAGACAAAAAAAAATATAAGAGGAAATAACTTAGCTCAGACATTCTATGGATTAATCAGCCATTTAGGAACTCAAAACCTATTAGTGTAAGTACTTAAGACTACTAGAAACAGTAAAATGTCAAAATAATACATTTTTCTTCAGGTTTAGCTTCTTCATCAAGGCCATATCTACGAGTACTTGAATCTTCAGTCAGAATATTTTGAACTTGACGCCTCAACTGGTTGTTATTTGATGTTTGCCACTTTGTTACCTTATCTATCACTCCCCGTATAACACCTGATTACTTCTGAAAGTGGAAATTCTCCACATCTAAATCCTAGCTGCCCGATTCCTCGAGGGATTGAGTTCAGAATCAGAATCAGAATCAGAATGCTTTATTTGTAAACATAGGTCAAATTACAATAATGATGTTACAGATAGGTAGATCCTCTCCTCTATGTTTTGCCCATAGGCGTACAAATATATTTGATTAACATTGTCTTTCTTAATTTAACAACAATAATTTAACTTTTGAGATATCTTCGAGTGGTAGAATTATAATTATAAAATTATGTAAATTTTCACATTAAAAAAAAAAAAAACAATATTCAGAAATAGTTACATGCATGTCAATCTTAATTGGGGATATAATCAATTTCAATAAATGTCAAAGAGATAAAGTTACTTGCAGTCCGTATTAATCCTAGTGTCAAATAAAATTCTAAATAGTCAAACTAGGCTAGGTGATTTAGGTACAATTTTCTAAAGAGAAATTATAGAATTATCGTCCAGATATTCCTGTAGTGTTAGTTTAACAACAATTTAGCTTTTGAGATAATTATCTTCGAGTGGTAGAATTATATAAAATTATGAAAACTTTCACATTAGTAATAAAATCAATATTCAGAAATAGGTACATGCATGTCAGTATTAATTGGGGATATAATCAATTTCAATAAATGTCAAAGAGATAAAGTTACTTGCAGTCCATAATAATGCTAATGTCAAATAAAATTCTAAATAGTCAAAATAGGTTAGGTGATTTAGGTACAATTTTCTAAAGCAGAAATAGAATTATCGTCCAGATATTCCTGTAGTGAGTTTCCTCTGTAAAGATGTGGTCGGATGTTTCTGAACCTTGGTCACGAAGCTTTGATTCAGTTTCTTGATCTTTTCTTTGTATTACCTCAATTATTACACTTTGTGTTAGCGATCGACGACTCATTTTATAAAAAAAACACTGTTAGGAGATAAATTCAATAAAATTGATTGACCGCCGAAGAAGAAATAGATCGCGTTGAAAGTCGCGCGTAACCGTTTCGACGACAGGCGCGTGTAGTCTTTTCGACGACTGCACCGGGGCTAAAACAATTGCAATCTGTGGAGTCGGGGGAGCGCCCCGAGCGACGGTTTATTATTTGTTTTACTCCCAATTACATAGCGACAGGCTACTAGAAGTGTCGACAAATAACTATGATAATGCTCTTCGAAGCAATTTTTTAGGTCAACGCTTCGTTTTCAAAAGTTTAAATCGGGGCATTAAACTGTACAAAATGATACTGTGCATCCACCCTGCTCAGTGGCCATTGCGAAGTTTCCTGCGATACCGGGGCGAACATTAGAAGGCGGGAGCTCTTAATACGTTCGGAAAGATTCCCCTGGGGATGATTCCGTCTTACAGATACAGCTGTAAAGATGCTGGAAACGTCTGCTGTCTTAAGTTCGTAATCGTTTTGTAACCATAATATTGTGTGTTATGTATAAACCTCGTGGGGAGGAAGCTTTTGACTAAATAATTACAGGCACTCGGGGCCGATCTTCAGGTTAAGCAGCGCTTGGCTGTGTAGGTCAGTGGATGGGTGACCAACCAATGGGTGAAACTTGGTAAGTAATTTACCAAGTTTCTTCCGTGCCTCGGAAAGCAAGTTAAGCTGTTAGGCCCGTGTCATTTGTATATCTTTGACAGTTGTTACAGTTACTTAGTGGCCCAAAAGTCTGGCAAGCTGTCTTGCTAAGGTTTTACACAGTACTAACTCAACATAATATTGGTATTTAGCTGTATCCGGTTAGACCCCAATAGGGTTGGTAAAAAGGCAGCCTCTCAATTTCGAAGCACACGAGGATTTCTATGAAAATCCGAAGGAAGAAAACCGTAATTTATTGCATTACATTTGTGATTTTGTTTGTTCCGTAACGACAACGTAATGAACATTGTTTAATTATCAAAATAAATCGCACTGGGACC
The DNA here is from genome assembly GCA_949775195.1 of Diarsia dahlii. Taxonomy (NCBI): domain Eukaryota; kingdom Metazoa; phylum Arthropoda; class Insecta; order Lepidoptera; family Noctuidae; genus Diarsia; species Diarsia dahlii. Next base: position 22,980,131 of record OX459196.1, on the reverse strand, counting down.
GATTTTTGATCAAAGAAAGATCTTTGGTCTGAGTCTCTATAAAACTATGTCAAAACTAGCAGTATTGACTTACGGAATTTAAAAATGCGTTTGAAATATTTGATAAGAGCCTTTCAGGAATACATAAAACAATATTTTTTTTAATGTTGCGACATCCAGAACGCTGCGTTGCGTTATTTAAACTAATAGGTATACTCAGCCTGGTGTGATCTACGCCAGAACTACATAAAATATTTTCTCTACCAAAATATCACATCTAGTTCACTCCAATCATGGGTAACCCGACCGCATTGCCTGCGGGCACAGGGCAATGATTATATCAGAGTATTCAGAGCGCGCGGCGACATTTTAACTCCCCGACCACACGCAGGTACCACACATGTGCTTGTGTTTGTGTGCAAATAATATGTAATAGTGTTATAGGAGGGTACTTATTTGCAGTTTCTGAGTAGATTCATTAATAAAACGGTCGCTTCCCATTGACATATATGATGGTAGTTTCTTCCGCCACTTTTCCTTTTCAGTTAAAACACAAGGAAGTGATTAGTCACCTATTGTTATTTTTATGGTCAAAAAGAGCTGGTCTTCAAACTAATGTTAGTGTATTCTGTTTGGTTTTTTCAATCGGATTATATATGATTGTCTTTCATAGGTTACACGATTGTCTCGTCTTTGTTGGTGCATGGTACAGTCTAACAAACGTCAATTGATATTGATAAAAATTAAAATCATTGTGTCACTGCCTTGACTGTGAAATGAGAGTACTAATTACGATTACCTTACATAAATTACCATAAATAATAATACTAAGTGATCCATCAAACCGTTCGTCCGTTTCTCAAAACATTTAAATGAATCAAATATTATCTGAATTCTAATGAGATTTTGTTATTCAATTAATCTTCTCAAACAGTAACGCATATAAAATTACAGCTTTGCTTTTGTACGTGGAGGTCGGGTATTATCGTAAGAAAAGATACTACTGGGATTAAAAATATCCTGTCTTCTATCTAAACTCGGTCTTTACCTATTCGTATACCTCTTGTTTGCCTGTATTGTCCCACTCCTGGGTAAAGACTTCCCCCATTCCTTCCTCAACTGCCTCTCTCGCTGTTGTGCCTCTCTCCTCTCCTCAGAACATCTATAAATGAAAAAAAATCAAGAACATGCTTGGGATATGTTTGGGAATGACCTATCTCACTGTCCATCGTCTCGAAACTCTTTTATGGTCATAAACATTAAGGTTCAAGTTGAAGGTAACAAAACAAATAATTAACAGCTCCAATGTAATAGGATCCTGTAATGTGAGACATTTGTAAGTTAATTGGGTCGACGTCTTGATACAGTAAGAGGTTTCCGTGTAAATCACTTGTTCAATTAATGGCTGACTCGGTGTGGCCTTGAACTGTTTACCTAAATTCTAACAAAATATTAGCAAGGCAACGTACTATTGGAATTAAAAGTATGTTTATGTTTCTAAATCTCATACATTATTCTGTTCAGCGGTTTAGGCTTGAAACTGTAACAGACAGACTGTCAGATTTCGGATGACGGTAGGTTTGTGTTGCAAATAAATTTTAGAATGGGCTTATCTAACTGACCTCCTTAATTTGGCAACTGCAGTAAAGTTTTTTTTTCACCTGTTTTATGATCAAGACATTTATGCATTACGCACATTATCAGTATTTACGGCAGTTACAGTGGATGGTTTATTTTATATGGGCTTACTCTTGACCTCAATCTTGCCTTAAGGGCAGAGATGAGGTCGACGATGGAACGAGCTTACCCAGAAGAAGCCTATTTACTCGCGACTTAAATAGATTGGGGTTATATGAACTCGGGAAAACCGACGCAGGTCGGTTAGTTCCACTCCTTGTCTGTACGAATAATGAAAGACTTAGCAAACGCTTCGTACGAATGTGTGGAACATCGACAAGGTATGGGTGATACCCTGCAGTACGCCTAGTCTCTCGATGGAAGAAGGGAGATGGTGGAATAAGCTCGTGGAGCTCTTGCGCACACTCTCCGAAGTACAGTCTGTAGCAGACCGACAGACATGCAACTTTCCGACGGTGGGCCAGGCTATGTAGCTTGGCAACCAGCTTAGCGTTACCAATTAGCCTCCTGGCTCTGCGCTCTACTGAGTCGAGTGTGGCAAGTTGGTATTTGGCTGAGCCATCCCAAAGGTGACAGCAGCACTCCATGCCAGGCTGCTTCCAAGTATGAGAAAATCTTTTTCTAAGCTTCACAACAAAACCATTATCATCATTCTCTTGACCTTATTCCAATTCATTTGGGGTCGGCGCAGCATGGCTTCTACTTCCATACTAGCTATCATATCTTCTGTTGCTCGTTATCTCAACAAAATCAAAAATCGAGTCATTTATTCAAATTGACTGATAATCAGCACTTTTCGAACGGTCAAGTTTTACAAGAGACAGTCCCCCAAAACGATCACCCTTCGACACTTCCTAGTGTTTTAGCTGGGAAGAAGAAGTGGCGAAACAAAGTCCCCAGCAACACTGCTGTTTGTTAACTTAATTAAAACCTCGAATGACTGCGTCATGACTAATATCGTATGTATGCAATAGGGGATCGGACAGGGTCAAAATAATGTGATTCTGTTTAGTCCGTAAGTTAGATTATCGAAAAATATTGAATACGTGTTTTTTGTTTTATCAAATCAATAAAAAATGACGAAGATAAAACGTGTCAAAGATCTTGGAGTGGGGCTTGAAACGTCACTTGTGTCGTCAAAATGTACTATCATATGACGTCACACGAGTTTTCGAAGCACTGTATCGTCTTCATTTTAAGTTTACGTGAAAAAAGAAAAAATACGTGTCCAATAATTTTTGGAAATCTATCTGACGGACTAATTAGTTTTTTTTTGTCCGATCCCCTATTCAACCGCAGCTTGAATTGAAGTCGCACCGGTATCAAATAGATGCTGTTTAAATCAATCTTGACTCGAGGGAAGCTGTGATATAGTCGCATCTGCCATTTCTCATGGACTTTTCCTATCTCTGTCAAGGACGGGAGTTCTATCAACATTTCGTGGTTTCATTATTTTATTTTATGGTTGAAAATCAATTGCGGTTAGCGGGCAAAATATTCTTTTTATGGATAGGTAAACATCAAATGACCCGCTTTTAGGGAGCAGAAGGGAGTGTCAGACTCTTACTGACTAAAACTCATCCGTGATCCTCCCTTTGCGTTTCAGGGCTGCGATGGCCCTTTCGAACAAATTCCGCAACGGACAAAAAAGCCTTGGATACAGAATACGATAATTGAGTATAAATTCACATTCTATGCATATCCATATTTATGCGGTGCTGTATTCTGCATTCGAATCTGTGGTTTTATTTCCAGAATAAAAAAAATATATTTTTTATATTGAAATCGAGATATATTTGTCAAAATGATGCGAAAAAATGTCATCGGTAAAATAAATCAACCATCCTAAATAATCACAAATAATCCGCTAAATAGCAATTAGGGTTGTAGCTCAAAAAATCCCATTTATCAGGCCATTCGGACGGAAACGGGCTGATACTTTAATGGATCGCTAATTTCACGAATTTCACGGGAATCGTGACCCGTTGTTGATAAATGTTGCCGCATTTTTGAACTGACTGTATATTGTTCAGTGGGTACCTTATGATGGTCATCATCATCTGCCTAGCCTTTTCCCAACTATATTGGGGTCGGCTTCCAGTCTAACCGGATTCAGCTGAATACCAGTATTTTACATGGAGCGACTGAATCTCTGGATGATGGCTTCGGTGGTATTGAGGAAAATTTCCTAATAGATACAGAAGATAATAAAATACCTGGTGAAGGTTGCGGGGACCCGCTGGATGCGAGATGCACGGGACCGGTCAATGTGGCGACACCTGGGAAGGCCTATGTCCAGCAGTTGACATGTTTTGGTTGAAATGATGATGATAATGATGACTCTTTGTGATTATGCTGTGTTACTGATCTGATGATCACGTCTGATTAGCTATTCATTCGATACAAATCAAACATTCATGTCAGCCTATTCTAATCCACAGCTGCTCAAACCATCTCTGTCTCCCTGTCCTTCGATAAATTAAACTAGGTCTGAACTCTCTCACTCAGGTTACGTTTAACAATATTTTTTTCAGTGATCACGAAGGGTTCCGTTTCATTATCTATAAAAATCGCGTTTGTTGTATGGTATGGAAAATAAAATAAATACTTAAGGAACCCTTTAAATATTTATTTTATTTTGTGATTAGTATTTGTTGTTAAAGCGGCAACAGAAATACATTATTTGCAAAAATTACAACTGTCTAGCTATCGCGGATCTTGAGATACAGTCTGGTGACAGACTGACGGACAGTGAAGTCTTGGTAATAGGGTCCCGTTTTTATCCTTTGGATACGGAACCCTAAGAAGCGTTTCATATTTCTTTAGGTTAATGTTATTGAGTTACTCATCCACTAATATCCAAATATTCAGTCACCATACCCACGAGACCACGTGTAAGAGGCTTATTTACAGTTTAGTATGAATATTTACTTTGTTATATCTAATAATAACCTCTTTCAATACGAAAACGTGTTCACATGTTTAATAAAAACTACTTTCTAAGATCAAAGTCAGCCAAGGAGTGAAACTCCCTGCCTGCGTCGGTTTTTCCGAGTTCATAATAGGTCTACCTATGTAATTGCAGATACTACAACCGGCATTTTCTTTAATTATCTGTGGATTGGAGCGTAATTCGAAATTTAAGTAAATTTTATTCGAAAGACGTGTTAATTTAATTTCAAATTTAGTCATTTGTTTTTTGATAGTTTTTTGTTTTTGTGACTTTTTGGTAGTTTTTGGCGCCATGGATAAACTACAAATTCGTACAATTTTCGAATATCAGTTCATACGTGGAAATACCGCTGCGCAAACAACACGAAACATTAACGACGTGTACGGGCTTAACACTGCTTGCATAAACACGGTCCATTAATGGTTCAATCGTTTTCAATCTGGAAATTTTGAGTCGAAGAACGAGCCTCGCGGTTGGCCGGTTAACATTGTCGACAACGACGAATTGAAGGCGATAGTGAAAGCGGATCCAACTCAATCTAAGGCTGAGCTTACTGCAGGCTTACTGGAGTTAGTGTCAAAACAACATTGAGGCACTTGCGTCAAATTGGAAATATAAAAAAGCTAGATAAGTGCGTGCCACGCGAACTAAGCGACCAACAGCGAGATTTACGCGTCGAAGCATGGATAGCACTACTGAATCGGCATAGAAACGATGAAATTCTTATCAAATTGTTACCTGCGATGAAAAGTGGATCCTGTACGACAACCGTAAGCGTTCGTCTCAGTGGGTGGACCCGGGTACATCACCTAATCAGTGCGCTACAAAAAAGATTACTCATAGGAAGATGATGGTGACTGTCTGGTGGACCAGACTTGTACACCACAGCTTCTTACCGAATGTCACAACAGTGACGGCAGATGTCTATTGCAAAGAATTGCAAACAATGATGGACTTCTCCATCATTATTTGCAATTCTTTTCTTCTTTCTCGCAATTCAACAACCAAGACTAGTCAATCGTTCTTCCCCATTGCTTCACCACGACAACGCGCGAGCTCACACTTCACGAAAGACCATCGCAAAGCTACAAGAGTTACAGCTGGAAGCTCTCCGTCACCCACCGTACTCACCGGACCTTGCCCCAACAGATTTCTACTTTTTTCAAAATTTAGACATTTTTTTAAGTGGTAAAAAATTCGACACCCGAGAGGCAGTACAAAACGCTTTCGCTGACTTCATCGCCTCCCGTCCGGCAGACTTCTACAGTAAAGGGATAAACAAACTGCCATCAAAATGGCAAAATTGTATTGATCATTTGGGCCAGTACTTTGTTTCGCTGAAATAAAAAAAATACCAAAATTTTTATATTTTACATTCTCATACAAATCGGCAATTTCATAGGTAAAGACCTAATATTAAAACCCTAATCTTTTTAAGTCGCGATTAAACAGGCTTCTTCTGGGTAAGCTCGTTCCATCGTCGACATCATCTCTGCCCTTAGGGCAAGATTGATGTCAAGAGCAAGCCCATTTATAAAAAAAAAAAGTTTCAAATCATTTTGTCGTGATAAGAAAGAAAGAGATGGCGTGACGACTTAGACGTGTACCATGAGGGCTGGTTCGAAGCGGCACAAGATAAGAGCTCTTGGAAGGAGTTGGGGGAGGCCTTTGCCCAGCAGTGGGACAGTGCAGGCTAAATAAAAAAAAAAAGAAAGAATCAAAATCGTGATTTGGAACTTGTGGCACCTCGATAGACATAACTAGCATAGCCAGCAACTAAAGTAGCCAGACTATAAGCTACCTCTGTGCCGATTTTTATCAAATTTCATCATCAGCCTATAATGTTCCCACTGCAGGGACTTAGGCCTCCTCTCTATGAGAGGGGATGGGCTATAATCCACGCGGGCCCAGTGCGGATTGGTAGATGTCACGTCTTCAATGTTTTGCTTCACCGTTTTGAGAGCAGCGGTGATGAAATAAATTAGCCAAAGTAATAATGCGCCTGCCTGGGTTCGAACACTTCGAACCCACGAGACTTACTGTTCGTAAGTCGGGGCCGCCACCACTAGGCCACCGCTGCTATCCTTAACAAAAATAAACTGGCCAAGTGCGAGTCGGACTCGCACATGAAGGGTTCCGTACCAAAACGGTATGCTATAATTTATGCAATTTCTTCTACGGGCCAATGAAATTTGACCTCTGGATTGTATAGGCGCTCATACGATTCAGGGACCAAATTATATTGGTTAACTGCTGTTTCCATCTGTTGTTTCCATCCAAGTTCAAAATGATATAATATGATAGAATGAATAGAAAGTCCTTATAAAGTTCTACTTTTCAGATTTTTTTCATATTTTCTAAACTTATGGTTCAAAAGGGGGGGGGGGACACATTGTTTTTTACTTTTGGAGCGATTATTTCCGAAATTATTGACATTATCAAAAAATGATTTTAGTACACCGACACTATACCGAAGACATCCCGGTTGTCAGCCTGTACGAGATTAGGATGGCTCTGAAACAGCTTAAAAACAACAAGGCGCCGGGTGATGACGGAATTACGGCTGAACTTCTGAAGGCGGGTGGCAAACCGGTCCTTAAGGCCCTACAGAAGCTGTTTGATTCCGTCATACTCGAGGGGAAAACGCCACAGGCTTGGTGCAGGGGTGTGGTGGTGCTCTTCTTCAAAAAGGGTGACAATGCCCGGTTGAAGAACTATAGGCCCATCTCACTTCTAAGCCATGTCTACAAGTTGTTTTCAAGAGTCATCACGAATCGTCTCGCACGCAAGTTTGACGATTTCCAGCCTCCCGAACAAGCCGGATTCCGAAAAGGCTTCAGTACCGTAGACCACATACATACGCTGCGGCAGGTTATACAGAAGACCGAAGAGTATAACCTGCCCCTCTGTTTAGCGTTTGTGGACTACGAGAAAGCCTTCGATTCGATCGAGACTTGGGCTGTGCTGCAGTCTCTCCAACGGTGCCAAATCGACTACCGGTACATCGAGGTGTTGAAGTGTTTGTACAAAAACGCCACCATGTCAGTCCGACTTCAGGACCAGACCTCGGAACCTATCCTTCTGCAGCGCGGTGTGAGACAGGGAGACGTCATATCTCCGAAACTGTTTACCGCTGCATTGGAGGATATCTTCAAGGTTCTGGATTGGAGAGGACTTGGCATCAACGTCAACGGCGAGTACATCACTCACCTTCGGTTTGCCGACGATATAGTGGTCATGGCTGAGACCATGGAAGACCTCAGTGCAATGCTCGATGACCTCAGTAGAGCTTCCGAAAGAGTGGGTCTTAAAATGAACATGGACAAAACCAAGGTTATGTTGAATGTTCATGTAACACCCACTCCTATCAAGATCGGAGACTTTACGCTCGAAGTTGTGGACGATTATGTCTACCTGGGACAAACGGTCCAGTTGGGTAGATCTAACTTCGAGAAAGAGGTCAATCGTCGAATCCGACTCGGCTGGGCAGCGTTCGGGAAGTTGCGCGGTATCTTCTCGTCCAACTTACCCCAGTGTCTCAAGACGAAAGTCTTCATAGACTTTCGTCTTGAGACACTGGGGTAAGTCTTGACACACACTGGTCATCCAGTGTGTGTTGCCAGTGATTACATACGGGACCGAAACGTGGACGCTCACAATGGGCCTCATCAGAAAGCTCAAAGTCACCCAAAGGGCAATGGAGAGGGCTATGCTCGGAGTTTCCTTGCGTGATCGAATCAGAAATGAGGACATACGCATGAGAACCAAGGTTACCGACGTAGCCCGAAGAATCGCCAGACTTAAGTGGCAATGGGCAGGGCACATTGCTCGCAGAACGGATGGCCGATGGGGCCGAAAAGTTCTGGAATGGCGACCGCGAACCGGAAGACGTTGCGTTGGAAGGCCTCCCACTAGGTGGACCGATGACCTGGTCAAGGTTGCAGGAACCCGCTGGATGAGAGACGCACGGGACCGGTCAACGTGGCGACGCCTGGGGGAGGCCTATGTCCAGCAGTGGACGTCTTTTGGCTGAAATGATGATGAATGATGATTTTAGTAAACCCCTCTTCAATACCTTTCCAACAATATATCACACGTTAGGGTTGAAATTAAAAAAAAAATCACTTCCCACAGTTCCCACTTTACGTATACTGGGCTACCCTAATAAAACATTTTTTTCCAATTTTTATTTTACCAAATTTGAGCTTTCTAGTGCTAACGGTCACTGAGATTAAGCGAGGACGGACGGACGGACGGACGGACGGACAGACAGACATGGCGAAACTATAAGGGTTCCTAGTTGACTACGGAACCCTAAAAACATTCAATTCCGTTCAGCTGTTCTGGCTTGACTGAGTATCAAACATCCATCCCTCCAAGTTTCGCATTTATATTATAGTAAGTCACATCTTATAGCATTCTTATAGTGCTATTTTTGACAGGTGTACAATCATAGATGCAGGTGTATTGTAAGTATCAAGCTATGTATCTGTCAGACGTATCTATAGTGTATGCTAAGACCCTCGTCCCTGTGAGTGAAGGGCGCGGGTCTATGCATATTCCCTCTCGGTTCCGCTGGTACTGCTCATGAATATTTCATTCGCTTATGGTTTCAGTTCAGAGCAGACGTGTGGTGTCTGACCGTAATCAGGTATCTGATTATTGTTTTAAGGATAAGTTTATTCCGTTAGCCTGGCTGAACTAATTTGACTTCCAAAAAGGAGATTCTTAATTCGTCAGATTTTTTTTTGTATGTTTGTATCCGGATACGAGTATCTCCGTCATTAATAAACCGATCTTTAAAATTATTTTTGTATTCGAAAGAGGAAACTCCCGAGGTGGTTCCATTGGCGCCAAGTTAAGATCTGATTATGGGATCACAGGGAAATCGAGGACAACCCTCAAATTTTAGATGGCAATAAAAACGAAATCAAACAAACAACTGTCACCGACTTCAGAAGCTGATTTTTCTTCTGAAGTTTATTTCTCTCTTTTTTATGTTTTGAAGGCGGTTTTCTTGTTTGTCTATTTCAACTTTTACCTGAATGCTCACGAATTTGTCATGTTAGCTAAATTGGTCTAGGATGAGAGTGGAGCATGCCGCCTGCCTAGAAAAAACCGATTCACCTGAACTTTGAAGAGATTCAGATTATAATGTTCGGGGGGTCAGTGACGCTACGCCCTGCTCGTCTAATAATATCACGGATATAGGGGAATTAAAATGTGCGATTCCAAAGCACACTCTCCGAAATGTAACCGATCGCGATGTTGAACTCCACCCTAAGTTTCATATGTTTTGATTGTAACAACTACCTACTTAGATAACAATCGTGTAACGTACTAACTATTGCGACATTGGTTCTTCTCTGTTATGAGGATATCGCTTTTTTACTCGACTTGGTGGGGGAGATAAGGTCCAGCATGGGGGGAACCCAGTGAGGAATGGTACTCCTACAATTACCTATACTTACTTGGTTAACACTGTGTACCATCTCCCCACGGCACTAAAAGTCCCACTATCTAGTTCCACAGATCCTAATAGTTCGTTCGACAGTCGGCAACTCGTTCACAACTATATTCATAGGAACACGCCTCGCTAATTACGAACCCGTGTAGCGAACCAATTAATACATTTAGCAGCAGTCAGAAATATTCTACACATAGGTACAGGGTGTGGGCTTGAAGTAATGCTCAATGAGATGGTAAGTGATGTGGCGAAAATTTTGTCGACGTACAAAGGTAGTAAATGGGTCGGAATTTGAACTTCTGTTGTCAGAAAACTGCTATAATTATGGCTTGAAGGTAAATAAAAAGTCAATGAAACAGGCAACTCAGCCTGGTATTTACGTGTGTATAGGGCACCTCCAAAGTGCGTCAAACCCACGCATACACACATTGCACACGCAGTCTCCACTCCAGGACTTCCAAAAACAATCAGTCTATAATGTTGCCACTGCTGGGACTCAGGCCTTCTCTCTAGGAGAGTGATGGGCTATAATCTACCACACTGACCCAGTGCGGGTTGGTAGATGTTGAACCAAAAATTCGAAGAATGTGACTTCGAAGACTTGCCGGTTGCCTCACGATGTTATGTCTCACGAGAGTAATCGATTACACAAAGTAATGCGTCTATCTGGGTTCGAACCCACGACTTACTATTCGTAAGTCAGGGCCGCCAACACTGGGCCACTGCTGCTCTCTAAAAACAAATTGCTACTATATACTGGAATCTTTAAAGCTTCGAAAAGTTTATAAACCGGTATCTCTTCAATTGTAATAGGATATCCGTGCGGTAGTACGCGCATTCTATATATAAGGTCCCATTAAAATAGGTGGACAAAATTTCAGAAATCATTCAGACCACCAAAATAAGAACGATGGTAAAAAAAATTATAAGAAAAACGCATTTAAGTACCTACTCTTATAGGAAGAGTTTGTTCTAGAGTGCCGGCAATTTATTACTTTGAGTAAAAAAAAAATCACTTTATTTAATGCTTTTTTGTTTAGATATCTTTGGTTAGATCTACTGAACGCTGTGTTTAAATTTGTCCACCTATTTTAATGGGACCTATAGATACCGAACAGGAAATTGAAGTTTATTTAACTCCCATTAAAAGATCTGAAATTGAAGCACACATCGGATACTCATGATAATGGATTAAATTTTCATTTTGACGGGAAGTAATCCCGTTTGAAAACAAACATACTGTATTTCTTATTTTCAGTCGGCGATTGTTCTAAGAAATTCTCAGCTCATTTGCAGCCAATGAACCAACACGTCCAACTAAGCATGTTTCTGGGTTGAATCCTTGAAAGCCAGATAATTTTAATGAAATATTACAGTGTGGACTCGGATTCTTTTGGCACTGGATTACGAATCCAAACTGAATTTATTTACAAAATACTGAGTGTTTCTACTGTTAAATATTGTATTAAACATAAAGATTCGTTCTTGAAACTAAATGACATCGGTGGGCGTGGTGATGCAAGTGTGCAAAGTTCGTCATTGTACGAGTACTCGTGTCAGGGATTTTGTAAACCTTAAAGCGGTTCAAAAAGAATTACTTTTCAGGCAAGTCAAATGAAAATACATAGCTTCGGAAGACACAGCTTTTTAAGACTAGATTTTTACAGACTTTTAAGATTCATGTGTGTATAGGTATTGTATAATTACCACTTGCTTCGTGAGGAAACCTCCATGCCTGAGAGATATTTTGCGATGGTATGTAAAGCCAAGTCAGAGGCCTGAGGCTGCATAAAAACTCTGAGAGAGATTACAATTCCCTCGTTTCCAACAAAATGAGGAAAACTAATGCCGATGCGAGGTGAAAGGATTAACTTAAGAGCACTGATGCGTCGTAATAGTCACTCATGCTCCTTTTAATGCACACCACAGCTATAGTTCCTATATCCGCATGTAAAGTTGGAATCACAGATGTAGACAACAGATCTAGATAACGCAAGTATCACGATCTGTATGAAAACCAAGCGTGCCATTTTTTGACTACCTATACTATATGATGTCACCAGCACTATAAATCGGAAAATCAAATCGATTCAAAGACGCTGCTGCGTACGGCACCTCCTTCGCCCCAACCCCTGCCTTCTGCACCAGCGCCAACGTCTGACTAGCGCTTTACACCGATGCAAACTGAGCGCGAAAATGGCCACTTACGATTTTTGCACGTAATCTAGGCACGAATAGAGGCACGCGAAGCTCTTGCGCTATCTAGGTCTATCTATATCTGAGGTTGGAATCCTAAGGAAAGTTAAGCTTAGTTCTCAACACCTCACGTTGCTAGAAAAGGTAATTAAACACGTGTGAAGTTGTTGCCGGCGGTGTAGCCTTTTCCTTTAGTTTGTTGTTGACTTTGCAACTCCTACTTGGAGAGAATTACAATTACTTGGATGTATAGCAGACTCGTGTGGTGGATTCTTTTGTCTCGATCAATGGCTTTATTGTGTGATGTGTTGTGAACTTATCTTTACTCAGTAACTTTGTGGAACCAAATCCTTTGAATAAATGATAATATTCAGTACCTATATTTTTTAAGTAATGATGTTCAGTTCGCTCGAAGAACAGACAACCGATGGGGAAGAAAGGTTCTCGAGTGGCGACCACGAACCGGAAGACGCAGCGTTGGCAGGCCTCCCACCAGGTGGACCGACGACATCGTGAGAGTCGCGTGCAACCGGTGGATGCAAACGGCAGGCTGCCGATCTTTATGGCGTTCTATGGGGGAGGCCTTTGTCCAGCAGTGGACGTCTAATGGCTGATGATGATGATGATGATGATGTTCAGTTGTGACTAAAATAATGATGAATATTATTGTTAATGGATGGAGAGGAAGACGAATGATGATATGAAAGAGAAAGGCGTAAATGATGCCGTGACATCTGGCAGAACGAAGAAAAAAAACCTATTGCGCCGATCACAAATAGAATGGTATAAGAGCAGAAAGAGGGTGCGCCAAAGTTCACCTAAAATTTCAACTCCGATAATTGGAAATCCGAAAATGTTCTTCCTAACATTTTTCATCCTAACAATCGCAATTCCTAACTTCTGTCTCTAATGTTTTAATTCCGAAGCATTCAACTTCATAATGTCAGTAGCAATAAACATCTATTACACTATTATTTGTTTTCCTATATTTTCTCAACATAACCATCTTTTACACTATTATTCGAAGTCATATCTTTTTTTTAGTTTTTTAATAATAATAATAATAATAATATTCCACAACTATCACACAACGCCATCTAGTCCCAAGCTAAGCAGAGCTTGTGTTATGGGTACTAGACAACTGATAAACATACATATATCGCCCCTTTAATCATAAAACGAAACTACTCAAAATTTACATTATTCGAGTTTTTATCATAAAGTGAATTAACTTCAAACAGAGAACACGACCAATCCAACAGCCAACTCGATACGATGAAAATGACAGAGATAGAAGACTATCGTTCTCTTTTTGATTAACGGACTCGAACAAGTTGGTACCGGTAAAGTGATCGTATTCAGTGATGCACCGACTTTGCTCAAGGTAAGTTCTCGGAAAAAAAATAAAAAAGTGGAGTAAAACCAAAAGAAATCGGTGTTTTGCTATCAGGTAATTATTTTATAAGCTTTTATTTATTCAAAAAGTGATTTGTTTTGAGTTATTTCTCTTTATTAGAAATGTAGACGTAATTTGTGTCTATAGTATTTTGTCTTAATTCGGTTTTGTATAAATTGTATGATACCGTATTACGACACATTTAGAGTTGATGCAGTTTTATAATAAAATGCATAAGCAAATCAAAATTATATTATGACTTATTCCAGTATTGTACTATAATTTATCAAAAACTTAGTATATTTTTTGGTTTGTTCCTGTTTAGTATTAATTTGTCAGGTATCACTTTGTTTTCATTTAGAGTTATTTTACTATTTTAGTAAAATAATGAGTGCCGTTGATAAATTGAAATATTAACAAGGGTTTATGTAATAATTATTTTGTATAATGAGAGTGGGGACTTGGAAGGAGTTTATTAGATACTAGTACCTACTCTTTGTCCTGTTTTAGAATGTCTTCAAGGGCACGAAAAATTTTGAGTTTATTGATGGAAAATGAAGTACCGGTTTGTGAAAACCCTTCACCGGACTTTGGGTTACAATATGAGAAACCCAATAATAGCAATAAGGATTCCAACGACGAGGTAAGTACCTAATTAATAATTACTATTATTGTAGATTACCTACATTCAAGTGGTTAATTTATCACTACATAAACAACGCCGCTCTCTCCCGACACGGGGTGGAACAGGTACTGATACACTGGATTACCAATATGCTTAGCAAACGAGTCGTCCGCCTCGGTGAAGAGCAGCAGTCAGCAGTGATAGTCAGGGGCTGTCCCCAAGGAGGAGTGCTGTCGCCCCTTCTCTGGAATATGGTGATTAATGACCTCATCACGAAGCTCAATGCTAACCACTTCTACACGATTGGGTACGCAGACGATCTCGCCATCCTCATCTCAGGGAAGGTGACAGGGACAATCTGCAACCTCACTCAGCAGGCGTTACGTATAGTTGAGCGATGGTGTGCTGAGTTCGATCTCTCAGTGAACCCCACAAAAACTGAACTAGTCATGTTTACCCAAAAACGAATGCTAGGCCCTCATCGCCTACCTAAGCTATTTGATACTGAGCTCCAGTTAACCAACGAGGTCAAATAACTGGGGGTCATCCTGGACAGCAAGCTAAATTGGAGCAGTCATCTTGACAATAAGCTAAGCAGGGCCTGCCTTACCTTTTGGCAGTGCAGGAGAATGATAGGTAAGAAGTGGGGCCTATCCCCTAAAATTATACTCTGGCTGTACTGCGCGGTAATCAGACTCATGATCACCTACGGGGCAGTGGTCTGGTGGCCCCGTACCAAATTAATCACAGCAATAAGCAAGCTGCAACGTATGCAAAGGCTCGCCTGCATGGCAATCACAGGCTGCATGAGGACAACCCCGACCGCAGCTCTCGAAGCCATACTGGGAATTCCGCCGCTCCACCTGGTCATTCAGCAGGTAGCAACGATGACGGCGTTGCGCCTCAATACGCTACAACTCTGGGGTAAGAAATGCACGCAACATACTGCGGCACTAGAGGGAATCCAAAGTGAGCTCCCCCTGGTGAAAGCTGTTAACGATCGAGTACCCAAACAGTACGTATTCGATAAAAAATACAAAATCCAACTCCATGAAGACCACCGCTGCGAGGGACTTAACCCTGCAGAATTACGGATCTTCACGGACGGATCCAAAACAGGTACTGGTACTGGAGCAGGGGTCTTCTCGGAGGATCTCAATATCCACATTGCCGTACCTCTGGGGGCCCACAACACTGTCTTTCAGGCAGAATGCTTGGGTATCTCCCTGGCGGCATCTGCCATCTTGGCTCGGGAGGTAAAGGAGCACTCCATCCGTATACTCTCAGACAGCATGGCAGTGCTGCTGGCATTAAGGAGCCCCACGGTCAATTCCGGGCTAATACACGAGTGCCATCAACGCCTGAACCAGGTTGGTAACCTCAATAATGTAACCATTCAATGGATTAAAGGACATAGCGGCTCCCGAGGCAATGATGCAGCGGACGAGCTCGCTCGAAGGGGCTTGAGCATGGCGGTGGTGGGACCAGAACCCATCGTGCCACTCCCGTTCGGCTATCTTCGCACGCTGGTAAGGAAACGTACCAAAGAACTTCACGCCAAGCTGTGGCTAGACCACGGCGAGTGCAGGCAGGCCAAGGAGGCGCTACCCGCCATCGACACCCGCCTCACCAAACAAGCGCTCCGGCTGACTAAGCTGCAACTACGCACAGTGACGGCTGCCATCACTGGACACGGTACTTTTAATAAGCACCTCTTTGTTATAGGTGTCACAGATAGTCCTCTGTGTCGAGCCTGCATGGAGGAAGAAGAAACAGCCGCCCACGTGCTTCTGCACTGTCCGGGCGTTGCCCGGTATAGGACCAAGTACTTCGGTGACCCAGGTACTCTCCGCGAGATTGCCAGTAACACCAAGGGACTGCTGGCTTTTCTCGGGGAGCTAGGGTGGATCGAGTGATATTCCCACCTGCACGCAAAATACGCGCATCGAACGTGGAGTTGCGGACACCAGCCCGTCGTACTTATACTTATACTTATATACACCCGACCAATACATACCTCTTATAAAAAATGCAAAAAAATCGAAACCTCCATTGATGGTGCATGAACTGGATTACGAATCATTTTATGATTTTAAAACTTTAAAAGAAGAATGGGGGTATAATTTTACAATGAATAGTGATGGACAGAATGTCAACTGGAATGATATAAAAATTTTAAAAATTTGCGAACAAAACGCTACCGCATTTTTCTATAAAACGTCTTATAAGCAAGTAAACTACCAGGAAGTTGATGTTAGAAATAAAAGAAAAAAAATGAAAGCACTAACAGAAATATCACTACAGCGAGCCTATTCCACGAAACAGGAGATTAGTGCGAATAAAAAAAAAGATTTAAAAGAGTTTATCGCAAAAGCTCTGATCCCTTCTTTTTATGCAGGTTTTTATAATACGATATTTTAAGTTTATAATTATTTTGATTAAGTTTGATCTCATTTTTAGTTGATTTTTTGTGATAATAAAACCAAAAGAATTAGTCTGATTACTGGAATACACTTCTATTCGTTTTTAAAAAATATAGAAGAATATTTTTATTAGACTTTTGTTTGGTTTTGACTTGTTATAACTTAGACTTTTGTTATTTTGTGTTTTTTTTACAATAAGTAGTTACAACAATTTCACATTTTTTATAATAAATTTAGATAAGAAGAAGAAACACGTCTTTTTTTTAATAATAAATACATAAATTTTATTTGTGAATTTAAATTAACATAGAAACAATATGGAATGTTTCTCTGACAGTTAATGCTTCTTAGTTTAACAATGCACTAAATCGAAATACTTCGTCTACTTGCAAGATGATTTTAATATAAAACAGCAACACTTTGAGTTACTTCGTCTATATAATACTTATTTGTCGACATATTTTATTGAAAAATGAATTATCTACGAAATTATTTTTGAATTCTTGATATAAGTGTGTTCCTGATAAAAATGTTTTTTTTATTTTTTGATAATCATGTACTTTATTAGTTAAGCTAACCATATCTACTTTTGAAACTGACCTAAACCATTTTTTTATTTTTTTGTGATAAATTAAAGCCATGATTGTAATCATGTCAAACTTAAAATGCGTTTTCCCAAAAAAAAACAATTTTGAGTTATTTCGTTTTATGAATAAAGGGGCGATATATATTTGTTTATATTACTTTTTATTCATAATAATCAGTATTATAAAAGGTCCCATTAAAATAGGTGGACAAAATTTTAGAAATCATTCAGACCGCTAAAATAAGGACAATAGCAAAAAAAATATAAGAATAAGAAATAAAATACCTACTTTTATAGGATGAGTTTTATTATTATTATTAATTTATTATTAATTATTTATTTTTAGATGTCTTTAGTTAGGCTTACTAAACGCTGTGTTAAAATTTGTCCACCTATTTTAATGGGACCTTATATACTATGCAAAGATATCCATAGGTTAGGTTAGGTTAGAACTGTGACCAACTACGCGCGAGCCGAGCGAGCGAAGCGAGCGGTGCCGCGGCAGCGGCCGGCGAGCGCTACCTCTAAATTGGTCGCGAAATTTTTCTAAGTATTTGTTTCATAGTGCCCCCAAGACGACACTCTGACCTGAATTTCATTCATTTATTTTATTTCAAGACAAAAATCAGTGAAACGACCTTTAATCATTCTAAACAGTTGTATGAGTGAAAATATTATGGTAATTATGTTTAGGAATAAAAGCGTTAGGATAAAAAACAGTAGGAGTTTAAATATATTTACACTAATGATATTATGAATTCCAATTTTCGGAAACATGAGTGTTATGAACATCGTCGGTAGGACTACAAATAGTATGAATGAAAACTTTAGGATGAAAAATTTTAGGAAGAGTGATCATTCGGATTACAAATCGTTAAAAAACTTTAGGTGAGCCAATATGGACCCGCAGAAAGATGATGGCCGCGGATTTTAGTACTAGATGACGTGAAGGGAAAAAAGAAGGAACATGGGTTCGGTTTTTACCCGACTACGGCAAAGCCAAAGGAGGGTTATGATTTTGACTGGCTATGTATGTATGTTTGTATGTATGTATGTATGTATGTATGTGTGTATCTTCATCTGTTCCCTCATAGCTTCTAATCTACTTCTCGGAACTCAACATATGAGGTATCGTTAGAACCGTCTTAATTTTTCGCTGAACATAGGCTACGTGACGTGTCACAAAAAGCGATTTGGCGCCCTCTAGCGGACAAAAAGTTAGGCTTAAAAAATAAAAATGGAGATAAATACGCCGTGTTTGGTATCATTTGAAAGGGCCTCACTTGTACATTTCCAAAATATTGCTCAAATTTAAAATCACGCCCTTTAGCGGCCAAAAAGCCAAGAGTAAAAAAAAATTACCACAAAATTTTTTAAATAAAAAAAAGTTAAAAACTAAAACCCGACTACGACAAAAAAAAACGACGCTGTAAAAGTATGAAACAAGATTTTCAGGATAGAACAAAAGAAAAACCGTAGTCACACGGTATTAAAGTGTTTAGGTTGGTACCTATAACGTGTTACTACGGCTTTTCTTTTGTTCTATCCTGAAAATCTTGTTTCATACTTTTTCAGCGTCATTTTTTTTTGTCGTAGTCGGGTTTTAGTTTTTTACTTTTTTTTTAGTCAGTAGAAGTCTGACACTCCCCTTCGCTCTGCCCAAGAGCGGGGGGGGGGGGGGGTCATTTGATGATTTTCCACCCACCAAAAAAAAAAAAAAGCAGAAAGATGATGCTGATGTTCTGGGGATCTAAAATGGCAACTTTGGCAGATCATCATCATCATCAACAGCCTATTAATGTTCCCACTGCTGGAACACAGGTCTCCTCTCTTTGAGAGGGAATGGGCTATAATCTACCACGCGGGCCCAATGCGGAATGCTAGATGTCACATGTCTTCGAATTTTTTGGTTCTAAGACATGCTGGTTTCCTCAAGATGTTTTCCTTCACCGTTTCGAGAGCAGCGGTGATGAAATAAATTACACAAAGTAATGTGCCTGCCTGGGTTCGAACCCACGACCTACTGTTCGTAAGTCGGGGCCGCCACCACTGGGCCACATAATAAGATCATACTATGTATTGCGGTAAATTCGTAAAGTGGTGACAAACACAAACTATTATGTATAAATAGTCCATCTTACGAATGTTTGACTAAAATGATTGTGTAATTACAATGCATCCGGATCCACTGGAAACCGGCTTCTGATTGATGTTCCATTGACAGTAATCCTGTCTAAACTGGATTCAGGGAACCTATGGAGATTATTTTGGATTAAATCTACATTGTTTCACTCCTAGGAACAGCAATACTCCGAACACAATTAATTGACGAGTAAATAATTAATTTAATAAATTAATACACTAAATAGTATTATGTAACTAGCTGATACCCACGGCTACGCCCGCGTGGATGTCGGGCAAATTATATACTAAAACCTTCCTCCAGACCCACTCTAACCATTGGGAAACAGCATGAAAATTGATGCAGTAGTTTTTGAGTTAATTGCGAACAGACAGACCGACAGAAAGATAGACGCGGTGGAGGACTTTGTTTTATAATATGTAGTGATGTTAATATACATATTAGGTATGTCTGTGTAAGTACTGATATTTCATATTTAACATTGACATATTATAGCGCGTCAAATTTATACAATTGGTAAACAAATCATCTAATATGAAGCTCAAATTAGGAATTGATGATACATTGGGGTTGGTCATAAATTATGATGTATTCGATGTATCGCTTGATTTAGGACTTTGACGGGATGAGGTTCAAGTTGTGGATTATTGAAATAATCGCGTAATTTACGTTTATATGATTATGATGTGATTTGTGCCGTTTAGTCTAGTCAAGCATTGCATCCTGGGTTCGATTTGCGGGTCGGGTCAATTGTTATTGGCTTTTCATTAGGAATTTCTCAGTAGCTGTCACGAGTTTGGATTTGTGCGCGTCTGTTGGAATTGGGCTCGCCATCTATTATATGGACTTAAACATAACTGGCGGAATGTGGGTGTACTATTGGGTATACCTCTGCTTAGTCTTTTGGAGATTACAGGAGTGATGTTATGTTATGTTTCGTGCGTACTGTTAATTTGCACGTGTAAATTATTTTGGGAAATGTGACATAGAACAAGATAAGGTTAGTTCATTAATTTGAGGAAGCACTAAGAAAACCTATGGACTGTGCTTTATAATAGTATCAGTTACTGTTGATATCACAAGCAGAAGATAAAGCAGTTCAATAAACCCGGTACGCCTATTGTGCTGCATGGGTATTTTGGCGTGTGTGTTCAGTTTACTAATCATCATCAACATCATCAGCCTATACATGTTCCCACTGCTGGGACACAGGCCTCCCCTCTATGAGAGGGAATGGGCTATAATGCAACAATATCGTATTGGGTCTAGCCTGTAAGGATATTTGTATGTATAGAGAAAATAAATAAATAATCCACCATGCGGGTTGGTAGATGTAACATGGCTTCGATTTTTTTTTGGTTTTAGGACATGTCGGTTTCTTCAAGATCTTTTCCTTCACTGTTTTTGAGAGCACTGGTGATGAAATATATTAAATTACACAAAGTAATGCGCGTGCCTGGGTCCAAATCCACGACCTACTGCTCTTAAGTCGGGGCTGCCACTACCTACTAGGTCACCGCTGCTAATATATTTTTCTAATATTTAACACTAATCCCAAAAGTTTTTAGAAGGGTCAATAGTTTCTTTTCCAGTAATTTCACAATTTATTATACCTTGTGTCTGTGACTGTAGGTTCGCTTTTTTTTGTTTCATTGACATTCAAAAGTGCCTGTAATGGTCTAATTAAAATAAATGCTTTGAGTTTGGTCCTCAGTTTATTATTATGCAGAGTCCAAGCTCCCTTACTTCCTTAATTTACTTCCAATCTTGAGATTATCACAAAACGAACAACCGAGGAACAAGATCAAAAGAAAAAAGTCTTCGCTCAAAATTGTTCAAGGTAAGCGTTTCCTTATACATTTCTAAGAAGATAATGTTTGAAGTATGTATAAGGATTACCTACTTTGATAGGCCCTGGGATTATATTAAAAACGACTTGGGAAACTCGCGCAGTGTGGCCCGAAGTGTTTTAATTTCCGCATTGTTCAGAATCGAGGCTTTTGTGAAATGTGACACCTGCCACATTGAATGTGACTGACGGGCTATGTGGAATTGGGTATAGTCCTTTTATTTTTTGGAAATTGATATTCATTGGAGCGTAGGGTTTAGGGACATTTACACACATATATATACTTACACTGACATAAAGCAACCCGTCTCTGACACGCAAGGTTTTAAAGACTTGACAGCTCAGCAGGGCTATTGCGTATCTTTTAATGACAGTGGCTAACATATAGTGTCTATCAAATAACTGTCAAATGGTGAGTTTTAAGAAAAAAATGTACCAAACCATAACCAATTTACAGTTAATCTATGGACACTTATGTTAGCCACTGACATAAAAAAGATACGCAATAGCCCTCCAGATCACAATATGAAATTATGATATCGTACTGCTAAAACAAGACTGTATCAACTAAAAAAAAGATAAATTCGAGATAACTCATTCTTCATCGTCTGTAAAATTTAATTCTCTACGCGTCAATAAAACCGTCACTGAAATAGTGCAAGAATTTTATGATTAATTTTAAAACAGTGTTCACTTTTTTACAATCGTTAACAAGAAACAAGTACTTAATCAGTTTTCCATCATTTCTGAAAAAAGCTTCATTTTGAGTTGTCTTGTGTTAGCAGTGCGGTAAACTAAGGTAAACGTTTTGGAGAACTGCATTGAACTATGTAAATCTACGTTCAAACCTGTGGCATAGAAAGTTATGTATTTTACGAGTGTTGCAATATTTTTTCAAACAGTTTTATAGGTAAACAGCTATATTTGGTTACCAATAAATGGTTATCAGAAAATATTCTGTTAAAATCGACGTTTTATTCTCACAAATTCATGTCGAATTAATCTTTTATCCACATCGTGCCAATTTTTGAAATTAAAAGTAATATCTGCATACCGTATCTTTGTTCACGATTCCGATAATAACGAGTCATGTGATGTGCAGTAAAATAGTTGAATGGTCCCCGGCGACTTGTTTAACAGTCGCCAGTTCGCCACCAATTCATACATTGTCCGAGTGAACCAATCACGTCCGATCCCATTCGTGAACGAACGAACGAATGAATGTATGATTTATTTCCGTTGTTTATGTAACAGTTCGAGCGTGCTGATTGTAATCGCTAGAGATTCGTTTTTGTTATTTTTCTATTATTTATTGGGTTTTATGTAGTTGTTTTCTTTTGTGAATCTTGGCAGGGTTATAAAGTAAAGGTTTAACAGCAGCGTTATCTTTGGCTATTCTGTCGCGTATTATATTTTGTCGTTTTTATTGAAGCTGTTTCGTGCTTAATTTTATGTACGTGTTAGTTTTCGAGATACAATTCTATTTCTCGTTCGGGATGCTGGCTTAAGTACATATGTTATTACACAATAATCAGTAAACAAGGTGATAAACAAGAATGTAGTCTTTTATTCAGGTCCCATGTTTGTCAGTCCCAATATGGCGACGGTCCCTCAAGAACATTTCCGTCTGATTCAATCTTAGTATCTACATAAAACAATAAACGGATTCCCCAATCCTCCCCAGAGAGCTGTAGTTGTCGAATATCTCGAGTACAATAACCTCTCTTCAATAGAAACTTGCTCCAACTAAGCAATGTAAAGGAATATGGAATATCCTTGTTTCAATTAATATCCCGTTTGGATCCTCGATTAATTCTGCGATCTTTAGTCGATCGACTGGTCCATTGACATAAAAGTAAAACTGTAAAGCGTGAGATTTAAGGCAATGCCAGCGACCTTGAGCGAAGCGCCACCCACATTTTATTTTTTTACTGATGAAGGCCACTTTTATCTTTAATCAGTAATTCTCTTAATTTATCTAGTCTAGAAACATGAAAAGCGATTTTAAAAATACTACAGGTTATTTACAAGCATTCTAGTGTTTTGGATTTTTCAAATTGGATGTGATTTTAACTAAAAAAATAAAATGTGGGTGGCGCTAATTTCGGTGCTGTTAGCGCATTAAGATGAGTAAACTTCGAGACGTTGAGACAATGTGATTCGATTGCATGTGGAGTCTAACGAACTATGAAAGTGCTTTGAATGTTAATAATGCAAGAGAAAAGTTTACATAGTTGTAAACTTGTAATATATTTTATGTCTGGTTCGTTGGATTTTGTGACTATTCACTCGATTTACATAATATTACGCCAGTAATCTCTAACGGCCTTATTAATAAAAAAAAGTTAAACCTGGTTTTACTTACGCTTGGTTTATCTCGCATGCCGTCTCACTTCAAAAATATTCAAAAGAAAGTGACGGCATGCGAGATAAACCAAGCGTAAGTAAAACCAGGTTTAACTTTTTTTTATTAATAAGGGGGTAAGGGTTAGGCAGAGGTGTACCAAATAGTACTTCCACGGCAGTTATGATTAAGTCCCATGTAATAGGGGGCGAGCCTATTGCCATCAACCGGGCACAAATCCAGACTCCGTGGCTGCTACTGATAAATTTCTGATGGAAAATCCAAATAACACTTTGCCCGACCCGGGAATCGAACCCAGGACCTCATACTCAGCAGCCGACCACTAGACCAGCGAAACAGTTGATTTCTGAAACATAAAGATTTTTGGTATACATATATATGATACATATCCCAGTAAATATCAAATCAACCTTTGTAGTCGTATTTCCCAATAAGACAATAATTGGGACGGTATCGTAATATCAGGTGGTCGTGTCCGATGCAGGCCTATCATTCGAATAAACAAAGCACAGTTTCGTATAATTCCTCAGGTATGTTTGCCCATGGTCTCCACTATATCTCCTCAGGCATAGTTCTAAGATTACTTTGGGCATAAGTCATGTATGAATGCCTATATCAAACATACTGTACATGATATTCTACTAAACATTTGTACGTTTCACAGAATATAATCAAGTTCTACTAAGATATCGCCTTTCAGAAGTCCTTCAGTACGTGAGCATTGTAACTTCTTATCTCATCATAAATCGGCATAAGCTAAGATACCCCTAAAACGATACACTATATTCTTTCATTCTAGATTATAGACAGTAGACACGACTTACATTGAGTATCCAATCTCATTCCTATGATATTGTACTCGTATGAAACCAAAATCGAAAAGATAGACACTGGTATCGTTAGTCGTGGACTGAACTTGAGTCGGTCTTGAGTTGAACAAACTGTAGCTGTCGATTTGAGTAATATTGACAGCTATAGTTTGTTAATTATAATTTGATAAACTCCCACTTTTCGATACAGAATGACTTTATAGACATCGTTAACATTGATTACAGTGACAAATGACATCTTTAGCATTGATTAAAGCAGAATGCAACAATGGTTTGACAAGGATGACTGATGTAGGAGGCAACGTATATATATGGAGGAATTACCACTTTCGAAGATCCGCCAATTGAAGCCAAGAAATTCTAGGAATGATTTGGTAGGTGATGTACGTCTCCCTGTTGTCATTGCAATGACAGTCGACTCAAGTTTTAAAATGGGATTGAGTCGGCACTATAAATATGGGTGTTACTCGTAGATTCAAGCAGCTCGTGGTTCTCAAAAGCACAAAGGCTAAGTTCTTCAGAATAGTTTAATTTTAAACTAAAGTGTGTGAATGTGTTTTTTCTAGAAACTTTGAGACCGTCGACCTGTTTTTCTCCCTAGCTAAGTTTGCAAATGGTGTCGCTGTATTTTTATTTAATAAAAACTTAAGTGGCATTCCAAGAGTCTGCTTTCTTTACTGCTATTTAGTTTGTCTAAGCAATTTATAAGGCTTTCTTGGCTGACGTGTACGTACTAAAGAATTTTTAGGTACTCATCCGTGTAACGCTACCCTACACAGATAGATGAAATCGGCAGCTGATTATTAGTCGGTTTGAGATAAACTTGCACAGTGCAGGAATTAGGTTAATAGTGAAACAATCACGGTTACCTATACCAAAATAAACGTAGCCTCTAAAAAGATGAACAAAAATCTGTTCTCCTTTTTATCCCAGGTAAACCGCAAACGTTTCTGTGCCAACGCAAAAGTATAAAAATAAAAGCACAAAAGAAAATACAAATGATACTCATTAACTTATAAAATGATCAGCTCCGTGAATACAAGGCGTCATTAGATAAACCACCGGGGGCCATAACCTCGGGAAAACAGTGCAAAAGCTCTAAATTACGCCATTTATGTCTTTCTTAAGACCGCTTCAAGGAATATTGCGGATATTTGCATGCTAAAAGGTACATTAAATTTCGTCCGGACGATGTAAAAACCGCGAGACTTAGGCTTTACTTTGGCGGCGAATTAAAAATATAAAGGTAGAAAAAAATCGGTGTTGTTGTTTAAATTAATACAGAACGTAGTTACAACAAATGCACTGTTTTAATCTTTTTAATCTTACGTTACCGGGTCTCGTTACATGATTAGATTACTCGTACCAAATCATAATACTCGTAATGCAACTACTATAATTTATTACCAGTCTTCATATAGTAAAAATACACTTCGGGGATATCAAAAATCAAGTCAGTAACCTTTCGGGATATGACTGAAAAATCGATCACAAGATTCGACTGTAAGTAATTTCATTAGTGAGCCGGCTGTGAAACTGAATAAAATCGAAATAAAATCGGAACTTCACATAGTGATACCTGAGACTTTCTGTCGAAAATAAAATGTCAGCGCACGCTGTAGAATAGGATAGGCCACGTTTGAACTGATTAAGTTTGTGCATCATAGTTTGTAATATCATAACATAACATCACGCCTGTGATCCCAAAAGGGTTAGGCAGAGGTGTAGGTACCGAAAAGTACACACGCCTTTCGCCAGTCTAAGTCCCATGTGTGTGGGAACGGCGACTAGATCAACCATAGTACATTGTATTGAATTTGATAATCAGTTACGGATAAATAGTCTTACTTGTGGTGAGTGAGTTGTGGGCCACGCTGTCATGCTCGTATTGGCAATTATTTCTATAAAAAATCACACCGATACCTAGTCGACATTCCACACATTCGAACGAAGCGCTTTGCTGGGTCCTTTATTATGCGCACAGCCAAGGAGTGGAATTCCCTGCCTGCGTCGGTTTTTCCGAGTTTATATAACCCTAATCTGTTAAAGTCGCGAGTAAACAGGCTTCTACTGGGTAAGCTGGTTCCATCGTCGACATCATCTCTGCCCTTAGGGCAAGATTGAAGTCAAGAGCAAGCCCATTTATAATAATAAAAAAAAAATCATGACCAATATATTGACTATGCGCAATCAAGCGGCTACTGCATATGCACTACACACCACACCTGACGCCATACAATCCTGCATCGTGCGAGCAGAGTTATCCACGCGAATAACGCGTACCTCTAACGAATACACAACAACAACCGGGCGGTCATAAATCTACCATACCCAATGAAATCAACGAATAAACCGTTTTAACCGAGTACGAGGAAATTCCTAACGATATCTACCTAAAGTGATATGACAAGCCTGTCGGGGCTACGGGTTGTTCGAAAGATACCGCGGCCCCGGACACAGAGGGCTACGAAGGAAAATGAGTGGTTTTTAGTCAGTAGAAGTCTGACACTACCTGCCGCTCCGCCCAGAGCGGGAGGAGTCATTTGATGATTTCCTCCCTCCAAAATGAATAAATTGTCATACCATTTTTTTTTTATTTTTGAGTGTGGCTCAAACAATTTGTCTCCATATCGAATTTGCTCCTGCATTTCGGGACGGGTCAACAATACAACCGTACATCGTGCATTTATCTTTTTCCCACGAGCCGTTTCCAGAGTTCCGTCGGCCGGGCCGGTTCCGGGTAATAATAAACGTCACTCCCGCTTGAGGTACGGCACCGTCACGTGAATATTTGACAGTTGGCAGTTATCGGACTTCCATTAATGGTTACTAACTTCGAAACGGTCGACCTTAACAATGCCTTGGGGCTCCTAAAGACTAGTGACTTGGTCGGAAAAGCTTTTACATGGGACTGAAACATTATAACGGGTGGAATGTAGGTTAGTTAGGAACACCTCTGCCTCTCTTAGTACACACACAGGTGTCATAAAAGTCATTAAACGTACAATATTATCGTCGTGTAACAGTGACGTAACAAGTACCAACGTATTCCAATAGTGGGTTACTGACGACTTAAGATAATGCTAAGTGTTGTGGCCTGCGATCCCCGGGGTGATAGCACTAATTACTCTGGGTCACCGGCTCACCAGATCAGCCAAGTCCTCCGTCAGCGGTCGCTACACAACACACTTCCCGCCAATTGCGGTGACTGTCCAGTGTCCCTTGTGACAGCTCCTGTAACAAATCTACTGAATTTAGAAGAAATAAAAGGTTGTAGACTTGAACATTATAATGAATTTAGGGAGGAGTAAAAAATACAATAGGAGTTATAAAAGGCACACTCTCAGAAGGGAAGAGGGAGGTTTTATAAGAAGAACGTTAGCTTTAGTTTGTCCACAAGAGTAGATCCTCTGTCACGGCAGTACAGGTCACTCGGGTAGAACTATTGGAGGTCCTCTTGGCGTCAGTGTAGCGTCTCGCTCGAGTATTGGAGGTCCTCTTGGCGTCAGCGTAGAGTCTCGCTCGACACCGTTCCGTTCACTCAATGAACCAGCAGCAGCACAGACTCAGTGAAGTATAATATAGAGGTGTCCTCGACCAGATCCAGAATAGAATTCCACGCGTGTGAAATCATTTCAGCTTTTATAGATCCACAGCTTGTCATTTTCAGTTCATTTTTCAGAATTTCAAATAGTGACTTCATAATTGTCTTAGAAATGCAACTTGCCAGTATTCAGAACAGCCAGTAATATTCAAACCAAAACCTTTTCGTAGAATTCTGAGAGCGTGTTAGTTAATTATATGTGAGTTATATAATACAATATCTGAGCTATGTAAGTTATAAACTACAATATTTGAGCTAAAATATTGATAAAAAGAATTTAAATTACATAAATCAAAAGTAACCTTCATAGACTAAGCTAGTAAGAAACTATGACAGAAAATTAAAAGAAAAAGTATTGACAGTTTGACAGCCTGACTTAAATTGTCATAACAATGAAAAATATGAAAATTATTTATTTATTTCAGATATATTATAAGAAAACGAATCGTTTTAGACCGATTCGCAGAATATTAATGTAAAAACCAATAAAACGTATGATAGATGCGAAGTGTAAGTATAATATAAATAAAAACACTACAGCTCACTCAGTGAAATAAATAAAATACGTGGTTTAGAATAGCGAATAAATTTTTTTTTTTTTTTTTTTTGACAGGCAACACTGCACGAGTGACATGTCAAATTTTTGTTCCGTGATTCTAAATTAGATTTAATTAATAATTAAGTTAAAATAAGGTGTAATATTATGTGTAATCGTATTATAAATGCATATATCCTTAGCAAAAGTGTTTTCTTGCTATTGGAATCAAGTAAATAAAGTTTTTTCGGAGACACGGTTACCGGTAACCTTCAATCAACAGCTGACGTTCAAAGTTTCGAACTACGGATTTTACTACAAGGGGAGTATTATTCATTTTAATGTTATTATTAGCACGTAAACATCACTTTTAACTCTGTAACACACTCATATAAAAAATATGCTGAATCAGTATCCTGTATTGGTTGATATTAGCTTTGTTTACAACTTGGGATCGTAAAAATCATAACCTGTGAAGATTAATTCCACAATTCTGTTAGTTTTTTCGATCTTTTCACTAACTAGGTAATTAAAATAGAACGTTCATAACCGTTAATTTGTTTTGTCTTAAGTTAATTTTTTATTTTTTTTTATTTTATTCTCTCAACCTACCCACTCAACATAAACTAAATTTCATTCTAATTCAGTAAAAGCAATAAAATTACATTTCAAGCAGGATAATATCCCTTCAATAATATCTCTTTGAGTTATTAAAGCAGCCTACCTCATTTCGTTTAGTAAACATAAACTTCTTTCCTATTTTTATTTGTTGTTTTTCCCTACATCTCTAAATTCTCTTTATTGGTCTATACTATTAGTTCTCACCGTTTCCTTATTTCCAATTTTCAGTAACCAATCCGGAAACCATGCCAGTTATGACGCGGAAGGCTACTGCCCTAGAAATGGAACAAAAATTAAGAACGGCCCTCCAAGAGCTTAAGGACTCAAAACTCCAATGTCAACAACTATTACAGGAAAGAGATGACAGTGAGGAGGAGGTCATTAACATTAACACCAAAAACTCAAGCTTAAAACGGGAGCTAGTAGACCTTCATCAGGAATATTTGAATGTTGTTGATGAACGGGATCAACTGAGGGTGGTCACGGATGGGTTCAAAAACTGCAGCAACTTGTATGAGGAGGCTTTACGTAAAATTAGGGACCTTGAGGATGAATTAATCCATGCCAATGTTCAACTTTTAAATTTGAAAAAGGAAAAGGATCACACTCAGGCTTTAGAAACTGACCATTTGTACAATGAATTAGTTAATACAAATACCAATCCTAATTCCATTGTTACTATAGACCTTACAGAGGACACAATATTGAAACTTAAATGTCATAAAATGAGTAAAAATATATTGCCTAAGTTAGCTATTTGCCCTAAGTTTATGTTCAGTGACTGGGCAACTAAGGGCATTAGGAAAAGTAGGGAGCGATTGTTTGAGCTGTACGGTCTTAAGCCTTACATTAACTCAGAAACTTTTAATAAATATGTTGCAACTTACTCTAAAATCTTCAAAAACGCTTGCAAAGTAGCTAAAGCCTTATTCATTAGCAACAAGATTAAATCCGCCGATAATAAAATAAAGACGGTTTGGAAAATTATCAATAGTGAAACGAATAGAAATAAAAAAATTAATAATGATATCACTCTAGAGACTTCACGTGGCCCTTTAAATTCTAAAAACGAAGTTGCTCAAGAATTTGTAGATTTCTTCACTAGTATCCCACTTAAAACTACTGAAACCTTAAATTCATCACCCTTGCTTTCTATTGAGTTATTAAGAGCGAACGTTACAGCCTGCCCGGTTGAGTTTCAATTTAAACATATAAACCCCATAGCAGTCATTAAAGCTTTTAAGGAAATTAAAGTCAAATTAACCGAAGATCTATGGGGACTGTCGATTAAAGTTTGTCAAGCTATTATTGAGACTGTAGCTCCGTATTTAGCCTTAATATTTAATTTGTGTGTGGACCAGGGAGTCTTCCCGGACCTTATGAAATACAGCAAGGTAATACCACTTTTCAAATCCGGTGACAGTAAAGACACCAATAACTATAGACCCGTATCCGTTTTGCCAGTTTTCAGCAAGGTGTTTGAAAAGGTGATGCTTAATCAGATGCTCATCCACTTTAACACCAATAAAATCTTACATGAGAAACAGTATGGTTTCACCAAAGGACGTTGTACGACTGACGCCGGTGTCACCTTATTAAAACATATATTTACTGCGTGGGAAGAGTCACAAGATGCCATAGGGATCTTTTGTGATCTCTCGAAAGCATTTGATTGCGTCAACCACGAAACCCTTCTCATAAAGCTTGAACATTACGGTTTAGGGAAACTTGCGCTCAGTTTAATGAAATCGTATTTAAACGATAGACATCAACAAGTACAAATAAATGGTGTCAATTCAACGGGCTTAAAAGTAAGTATGGGTGTGCCACAAGGTTCCATATTAGGTCCCTTTCTCTTTTTAGTCTATATTAATGATCTACCCCATTTATTTAAAAACCAACCTGAAATGGTATTGTTTGCCGACGATACTTCTTTAATATTTAAGGTAAACAGACGTGCCACAAATCTAGATGACGTAAATAACGCCCTACTGCAGGTTCATAATTGGTTCACCGTCAATAATTTAGTCTTAAATGGGAAAAAAACGAAGTGCATAAGATTTGCTCTACCAAATGTCAAAAGTACTGATTGTGACATAGTATTGAATCAAGAGACACTAGAATTTGTCGATGAAACTGTTTTCTTGGGGATAACGATTGACTCGAGGCTACAGTGGGGTCCGCATTTAACATCTCTTGCAGGACGGCTGAGTTCAGCAGCATATGCTGTTAGGAAAATCCGCCAATTTACTGACGTAGATACCGCGAGACTAGTCTATTTTAGCTATTTTCATAGTGTTATGTCATACGGTATTTTACTATGGGGACGGGCTGCAGACATCGAGTCTATATTTATTCTGCAGAAAAGAGCCATTAGAGCCATATATGGTCTACGAAGGCGCGATTCTCTGAGAGAACTGTTTAAGGAAATTAACATCATGACAGTACCTTGTCAATACATCTATGAAAACATCATGTACGTTAGGAAAAATCTGCATTTGTTTAGCAAAAGAGGTGATAGACACCACTATAATACGAGGAATAGGGACCAACTAGTTCAGCCAGGTTTCAGGCTAGCTAAAGTAGACTCATCTTTCATGGGGTACTGTTTAAAATGTTACAATAAAATACCCCCTCACATTCTTCAACTGAGTGAGACGAAATTTAAAACTTGTGTAAAACGCACACTATGTAGGCAAGCATACTATAAGTTGGGGGATTACATTGATGATAAAAATGCTTGGCTCAATGCTGGTCCTGCTCCACAACCTTAGGGGCAAATAAATCGACTATCATGTGAAGTTATTGTAGAGGCTGCAGAAGATTGTAAAAATATCTTTGCATTGTATAGATTCAATGTCTTAATATTGTATAATTGCATGGCACATGTGTGAGTACTATGTACTATAAAGCCACTTTTTACATTTAGTTATATTTTAGTGACGTTGCCCTGGTGGCTGAGAGAATGTCATGCTCACTCAAATGTCTCGCTGATGGTGGCGGGTGTGTCGGATCATTTAGTTCCCTTCAAAATGGTTGAGTTGAATGGTGCTGATCCATGCGTCATGTTCGTGAACGGGCGCTGTCAGTGGAGACTGGTCATTCCTTAGTTGCCATGGTGTAGATTTTTTTTTTTTTGATTTGTTTATTATATCTTTACTCTGGACGCTCTTAACTTGCACGTCTTGCTACATAGTTCTCACATAATATACCATCTCAACATGAATGATATAATGTACCAAGATTTTGTAACAAATTCTGATTTAAAAGAGTGTCCATGGAGTTTCTTGCCCGTTCTTCTTCATGAGATCTACGTTAGGGAACTGGCAACTGCAGTACTTTCACAAGTTATTATGCCTTGTGATTGTGACTGTAGCGTAGGAGTGCAATGCGTCGTTTCGGGAGTTGCTGCGTCGGGCTGCGCGGCGCCGGATGTTACCGCCGGCGAGTGCTGTGGGTGCGGGGGCGCGCGGTGGCGCGTGCCGTGGCGGCGGGTGCGCGGGGTTCCGGGTCGCGGAGCGGCGGTTGCACGTTGCGGCGTGCATTTGTTGTTCCGTGATTCGGGGTTTCGAGCATTCGTTGTTGCGGTTTGCGTCGCTGCGTGCTTTCGTGCTTGCAGTGTTCGTTGTTGCGGGCATTCGGTGGCGTGTGGTTCGGCGTGGTGGCTTTCGGAATGACGTATTGCACTCGTAGTTTCGTTTTTTTTTGTGAAATGTTCTTCTGACATTCAAAAGTGCCTGTAATGGCTTAATTGAAATAAAGAATTTGAGTTTGAGTTTGAGCGAAATACCACATTTCCCCAACAACCCCGGAAAATTTTCAACTCTATTGAAAATTTTGAAAGTTAAAATAAGTCCTTGATCTAACACACAACATCTTTCATGCTTTCATCAAACACTCAGTCAATCACACGTAGGAGATATGGTTCACATTCAATGACGCATACTCCAACAAAGAAATATTTAAATTGTAACTACGAAGGCTTTTTTTTTAATTAGGTGTCGTAACCCGCACCTGTTTGAAAACCCAATTTAGAAGAGA
Organism: Diarsia dahlii; assembly: GCA_949775195.1. Lineage (NCBI taxonomy): Eukaryota > Metazoa > Arthropoda > Insecta > Lepidoptera > Noctuidae > Diarsia > Diarsia dahlii. The sequence goes on along the minus strand of OX459196.1, from coordinate 22,946,880 downwards.
GCATTAGGGCTTATTTAACGAGTTGCTTATCCGCTCGAAAAGTTTAAGGTTTAAGAAAAACCTCAAGTTTAAGAGAAAACTTAAGTTTAAGAGATACTCAAGTTTAAGAGATACTTGGGTTTATGAGTGCTCAAGAGGAACTTGAGTTTAAGGGTTTAGAGGTTTTAAGAATACCTCTAAGAAAAGATAATGCATTAAGGGCTTATTTAATGAGTTGCTACCGCTCAAAAGAAAAATAATGCATTATAGACTAAGGGAAAATAAAAAAAAAATCGAAATGAACAAGAAAGAGTGAGCTGAGTAAAAGTAAGTGCGTGTGTGTGTGTGAGTAATAAAAATAATAAATGGTAAAAAATAAGTGTATAATGTACTTCTAAAGTGTTTAAGAGGACTTGAGTGTTTAAGAGGACTTGAGTGTTTAAGAGGACTCAGAGTGTTTAATTAAGAGGACTCAGAGTATTTAAGAGAACTCAGAGTATTTAAGAGGACTCAGAGTATTTGAGAGGACTCGAGAGTATTTAAGAGGACTCGAGAGTATTTTTTTTTTTTTTTTTTTTTTTTATATTCCACAACTATCACACAACGCCATCTAGTCCCAAGCTAAGCAGAGCTTGTGTTATGGGTACTAGACAACTGATAAACATACTTATATATTTCTAAATACATACATATTATAGATAAATTACACCCAGACACAGAACAAATGATCGTGCTCATCACACAAACATTTGTCCTGGGTGGGAATCGAACCCACGACCTCCGGTATAGCAGTTAGGGTCACTAACCACTAGACCAACAGGCCAGTCAATTTAAGAGGACTCAGAGTATTTAAGAGGACTCGAGAGTATTTAAGAGGACTCAGAGTATTTAAGAGGACTCAAAGTATTTAAGAGGACTCAAAGTATTTAAGAGGACTCAAAGTATTTAAGAGGACTCAAAGTATTTAAGAGGACTCAGAGTATTTAAGAGGACTTTAGACGAGTGTATAAGAGGACTTTAGAGAGTATAAGAGGAAAATTTTGTGTGTAGGGTAGTGAAGAGTATTGGAAATATTGTAAGTTTTGTATAAACAACTACAGAATATTGTCCTGTAGCTGTCGTGGAGTATCCCAGCCCCCAACTTGTAAATGACCACGAGTGGTTTTAAGAACATTCACAAGCAAAGACTGGGTACGATTACCAGTGGGCAAACGTAGTGGTGTGCAAGTGTGTGGGGTGCAGAGTAGTGAGGTATAAGTAGAGAGTAATGTGTAAGAGGTAAGTGTAAGAGGTAACGACTATAGGATATTCTCCTACAGTACGTCGTAGAGTAAGCCAAACCCCAGCTTGAGAGTGACCACGAATGGTTTTAAAAACACTTCCAAGTGAAGAGTGGATGCCAATTACCAGAGGGTAAAGGAATGTGTGTGGGGGTGTAGTATAAGTATGTATGAAGATGTGTTGAGTAGTTTTCAAGAAGAGTGCTGAAGAGGAAAAGTAAATTAGTATTAGTTATAAAAAAGAGACTAAGCCGAATAAGAGTCCAAAAGAAAATAATGCTAGTGATAGTTTGTTTTAGAATTTTGAAAAGAGCGAAAGCTTTGAATTTACGTTGGGCGCCAAACTGTAACAAATCTACTGAATTTAAAAGAAATAAAAGGTTGTAGACTTGAACATTATAATGAATTTAGGGAGGAGTAAAAAATACAATAGGAGTTATAAAAGGCACACTCTCAGAAGGGAGGAGGGAGGTTTTATAAGAACGTTAGCTTTAGTTTGTCCACAAGAGTAGATCCTCTGTCACGGCAGTACAGGTCACTCGGGTAGAACTATTGGAGGTCCTCTTGGCGTCAGTGTAGCGTCTCGCTCGAGTATTGGAGGTCCTCTTGGCGTCAGCGTAGAGTCTCGCTCGACGCCAGTTTGACAGCTGTAACAAATCTACTGATTTAGAATGAAATAAGAAGTTGTAGACTTGAACATTATAATGAACTAGCTGACCCACGCAACTTCGTCTGCGTCATATAAATATAGCTATAACCTTTCTCGATATACCTATCGACTATCCGACATTATTTAAGCTAAATCGTAACAAACAAAAATCCATTCAAAAATCTTCTTTCCTCTTTATTAAAATAGTTTAGATGGTTTAGATTTTAGATTAGCTTGGATTTTATTAAAGTGTGAATTACTATAGGTATCTTTTACTGTTTTATATACTATAACACTCTGTACTTGTAAACATTATGATGCAGTAAATATTTTGACTTAGAATTTCCCGGAGGCCAGCCAGAATCCCCCGTAGGCCGTACCTACATTGCGACGCGCGAATTATTTTGCCGCACGGATGTTTTTACATTGCGATATCTTCTAAGATATTTGTTTAAACTGTATAGAGTAAAGGGCACAAATATTTTATATTAAATTTCCGTTCTAACAAACATATTTATTTAGATATAGATTAATACCATATGGGTTAAATAAGCTTCGCAAAAAATAATTCTTTTTAACCTAACAGTTTAACAGTAAAAAAAGATTACAGTGAGTCAATCTTAAAAGATAGATATATGCTGTCGCGGACTTTTTTTTAGAACTTTTAAAGAGGAACAATTCCTTCATAGATGATATTTGCGTAACTTGAACCGTTTTCGCAGCGCACGCAGCGGAAGCTCTCAAAAAGGAAATACCCTTTCCCGTTTTTGTTACATTTTTCATTTATGCTCCGCTCCTATTAGCCGTAGCGTGATGTTATATAGCCTATAGCCTTCCTCGATAAATGGACTATCCAACACAAAAAGAATTTTTCAATTCCAACCAGCAGTTCCTGAGTTTACCGCGTTCAAACAAACAAACAAACAAACAAACTCTTCAGCTTTATAATATTAGTATAGATTTAGGGAGGAGTAAAAAATACAATAGGAGTTATAAAAGGCACACTCTCAGAAGGGAGGAGGGAGGTTTTATAAGAAGAACGTTAGCTTTAGTTTGTCCACAAGAGTAGATCCTCTGTCACGGCAGTACAGGTCACTCGGGTAGAACTATTGGAGGTCCTCTTGGCGTCAGTGTAGCGTCTCGCTCGAGTATTGGAGGTCCTCTTGGCGTCAGCGTAGTCTCGCTCGACACCGTTCCGTTCACTCAATGAACCAGCAGCAGCACAGACTCAGTGAAGTATAATATAGAGGTGTCCTCGACCAGATCCAGAATAGAAGTCCACGCGTGTGAAATCATTTCAGCTTTTATAGATCCACAGCTTGTCATTTTCAGTTCATTTTTCAGAATTTCAAATAGTGACTTCATAATTGTCTTAGAAATGCAACTTGCCAGTATTCAGAACAGCCAGTAATATTCAAACCAAAACCTTTTCGTAGAATTCTGAGAGCGTGTTAGTTAATTATATGTGAGTTATATAATACAATATCTGAGCTATGTAAGTTATAAAATACAATATTTGAGCTAACATACTGATAAAAAGAATTTAAATTACATAAATCAAAAGTAACCTTCATAGACTAAGCTAGTAAGAAACTATGACAGAAAATTAAAAGAAAAAGTATTGACAGTTTGACAGCCTGACTTAAATTGTCATAACAATGAAAAATATGAAAATTATTTATTTATTTCAGTTAAATTATAAGAAAACGAATCGTTTTAGACCGATTCGCAGAATATTAATGTAAAAACCAATAAAACGTATGATAGATGCGAAGTGTAAGTATAATATGATGTAAAATGTGTGGTAAGTGTGAATTAAATAAGAACACTACAGCTCACTCAGTGAAATAAATAAAATACGTGGTTTAGAATAGCGAAATACCACACTCCCTGACACTTGTGTCTGTGAGACGGTGTTGCTATATCTATTAAATAGATATAACTCCGATACACTACACTAAGCAAAGCGACATTCATATTACGAGATAGCATCGACGGTGACGCGGCCCGGATTCGGGAGAAATGTATTACATAACAGACTACTGGGGCTACTAAAAACTTGCCCGTAAAAGTTTTACACGAGACTTAAACATAATTGGTGAAATTAATGTGTTACCTACAGCTTGTCTATAAAGTCATGAAATTAATGTTTGAGGAACTAACATTATTCAAATGTAAGGCAACACTAAATCATGGTACTTCAAATGTCATCGGCTGTCATCAACTTGTTATTTATCTTGATATCTTTTGCATTTTTAATGTTTTTCAAATCTACGTCGACAAAACTTCGAAAAAACTTGTTAAATATGAGGAAAACAAATAGGAGTGGAGCTCGGGAAATTATTTCAAAGTATATCAGCGATGTTTGTTAGAACACCAAGCTGACCAAATTTTATCAAATTTGGATGATATTTATACTCGAACAGCAGCTATAACAGGTATGTAATCGTGTTATTGTTTGTTTTTTATCTACCAGAAGTCACAAATTTACTAAATATACGATTTTAAGACTAAAATAAGCATTGTTTACATTGCGCATTTATAGGTTAGATTGCAAATGTAAGTAGCTCATATTGTAGTGCGACGTTAACTTTTGATACTTTTGGGTAATCAAATTTACCGGTGATTTTAAATATGAATAAGTTTTAACATGTTTGAAATAAAAACAGTGCTATGTATTTTCTGTTAGATATTACATCTTTTTTTAAATCTTTCTTTCAGGAAAATCTGAGAGTACAGTGAGGCGTATTGCAGATGAAGGCAAACACAGATCAGGGGGTCTAAAACGGCCACTTTAGCAGTTCATAATAGGAATTGCGTCAAAAAGCGTAAATGACCTTTCATAATAGTAACAGCGTCTGGGACCATTAAGGAAAATAGATCATAGGTAAGTAATAATAGGAAAACAATATGAATTGCGTTAAATTCGTAAAATGGTCACAGACGCAGTTACTATTTTGAAAGGTCAATTCATATTCTGATCTGCTAAAGTGGCCATTTTATACCCCCAGGCCGTCCTAAGAAAGAAATGGATGACTTCAACATAAAATTTCGCTAAAACAGATCTGGATTTTAAATGTAGCCTAGAAGTCCTGCGTAAAATTTTGAAATCGATTGGATTTTCTTACAAGAAGATCAAAATAACAGAAAGGCTCTAATCGAACAACATATTGCAGCAAAACGGGCAAGAGAAAATGGGCATACAGTGGTACAAAAGTTAAAATATAACATTAATAAAAAATATGTACGAACATTTTTCTTTTATTTACTCATTTTTATTTCAATGAAGGTCGGAAGGAAAACATCGTGAGGAAATCTGGACTTATAATTATTATAAGTCTGAAATCGCCAACCCGTCTTGAGCATGCGTGGTGATCAGTGCTCGTGCCGTCTCTGTTGAGAAGAGGCCTTTGCCCAGCAGTGGGACAGTAATAGGCTGGTATTATCATTTATAATGAAGGTCGCATCTTTGTTTATGGTTTCTGTATTTTTTTAAAATAAGATAACAGATTTTAATTAAAACCAGGTTTGCTTCTAGTACAAAATAATGTGCTAGTATCAAAACCATTTTAGTCACACTATACAGGGTTGCTATGTGCACGAGTCTTCACGACCGCAGCGCCCTCATTTATTTTCATGACTTTATAGACAGGCTGTACATGCAGGCTTGATGTTATGTGTACACACGGCTACACATCAAGCTATACACTGGCCTGTTGGTCTAGTGGTTAGTGACCCTAACTGCTATGCCGGAGGTCGTGGGTTCGATTCCCACCCAGGACAAATGTTTGTGTGATGAGCACGATCATTTGTTCTGTGTCTGGGTGTAATTTATCTATAATATGTAAGTATGTTTATCAGTTGTCTAGTACCCATAACATAAGCTCAGCTTAGCTTGGGACTAGATGGCGTTGTGTGATAGTTGTGGAATATTATTATATTATATTATTATATATTATTATACAAAACCAGTTAATCTTGGCCTCACTTTACTAGATCTTTTCGCACAATGAACGATCAGATTATACTGGTTTTGTATAGCTTGATGTGTAGCCATGTGTACGAAGTTGATCTAGTAATGTTTGTATTGTTTGTTGTGTCCATTAGTGGCACGTGCTAAATCAAGTTTTCTTTCTTACTTTTCTTTCATTTCCTATTTCTTCCGGTATACAGATCCGTTGCGTGCCGGTTGAAGGGATTGGGTTGCCGGGATGAAATTCCTGGCTAAGAAGTCATCAACTTTGTCTCTTGGTGATACAAATGGCGTTTACATTTAAAAATATCGCATTTTCTATGAATTATGCACCATTCAATGTTACATTAAAGTTGTTATATCTGGGTATTTGTTTAAGCCTAAATATCAATAATGTGATTAAAAGACTATTTTGCTGTACTTCCAATAATTCATAATGATGTTATTTTGAGTTATCATCTAGGTGTGCATAAGTAAACTGTATAGCACCTGCGTACGTTCAGGAATGCATTTAATGATTGAGGATAAGGGTGTGAGCCAGATGGCGTCTGGCAGAGATGTCTTAATTGGAATTGCGGCCCATGATGTCTGCGCTGCGAATGGCAGATTTATTTCTAGATTAAAACATGAACATCTTGGATCTTGTTATATAATAATGACCAGGTTTTAATGTTTCTAGTGTTTAAAGAAGATTTTTTCTCCTCCCGCTCTGGGCGGGTGTGAAGGAAGTGTCAGACTCTTACTGATTAAAACCTAACCGTGTTCCACCTAATACTTTTTGCATTTCAGGGCCGCTGTGGCTCTTACGAAGAAATTCAGCAACAAAGTTTGGCTAGTAGTTTTCTTCGGGCTGATAAAATATTTTTATCAGCACACCGTCACAATAATTTCTCATTAATTTTTAGATTCTCTTTTACTACGAACAATATTTTAATAAACAGCCCTACATTTAAGTACTACTTTACCTTTTGCCTTCTTAACGAAAATAGTTCTTAGAAAATTTCTAAGAACTATTTTCGTAATTGAAAATACATACTCTATTATACATAAAACGAATCAGTAATTCCGAAAATACTGAGTATTTAGAATTAGTAATACAAAGGCATTTGTACTTTTTAACGAAATTAAATCCCTAATTTATGTTAAAAGTTTTCGACCATTCCATTTAGCAAGCATGACATACAATTAATTTTGACATCCACATTCGCGAACACACATCGCCCCCGTCACAATAAAACCGCAAACATCAAAAAGTACGTTTCTAACTACCCTCAAAATTACGCGCAAAACTCGACACAGACCGACAAATGTTCCCACAGTTAACTGTCGTCCCAGCCTCCCTCGATCCCTGCCGACGGCGATTTTTGCAAATATACCGAACCTTTTATAAAATGTTGCCTATTTCTAACGAATCCTCAAGGGGCGTCACTCGCACGGATCCCTCTCGTTCCACTTAAAAGTTTTCACAGAAATTGCTTTAGAACTCTGACATTTAAAAATATCCTCGAGACGTCTTGACGGAGCGAAAATATCAATAAAAATTCTATTTGATATCGTATTCTGAGCGTCAAAGCTGTGAGAGATAGTTGTGAATGTGAGGACTCTCAAAACTCACAGCCCTGAGGCGAATTACTTAGTTCTATTGATCTTTTACACTTCAAATGATACAAGTAAATATAATACAGTGCTGTTAAATTGTTCAAACACTTTCTTGAAAATCTCTTCAAATACATCTGCAAACCATGCATTGTTGTTAAACAAATTATTGACAATTTAAAATGCTTTTCTTTGGCATCAAGTGAGCGGGAGGTTAATAGGAGCACTTTCATAAAGTGATAGTAGTAGAAGTAAGAAGAATTGACACATCATTCGTGGTTCTTTCTCAGTTGCATAAGAACGTATGTCAAACTGCAAGTCAGTTCTCAAATTCTTAATTATTGATGTACTAGCTGTTGCCAGCGGCTTCGCCCGCTACAACTCGAAAATTATCCCACTGGAAGATAAAAACGGGATAAAAACTATTTTATGTGTTAATCCAGGTTATAAACTATCTGTGTACTAAATTTTATCCAAATCCGTTCAGTAGTTTTTGTGTGAAAGAGTAACAAACATCCATTCATCTATAGATACTTACAAACTTTCGCGTTTATAATATTAGTAGGAAGTAGGATATTTAAGACTACCTCGTTGGCCTGGTGGTCGCAAACGCGACTGCTGCGCAGGATGTCCTGGGTTCGATTCCCGGGTCAGACAAAGTATTATTAGGTTTTTCCGATTAGGAATTTCTCAGTAGCAGCCACGCAGTCTGTATTTATGCAAAGTTGAATAGGGGACTATTCAACTTAACAAATATACTACTACTATTACACCCGTATTTATAAACAAGTCAAAGTAATTACTTGGACTTAAGTAATTACATATGCAATTTTTTTTTTGCAATCGGCGAGAATTTAAACGAAGTTAGCACCGTCAATGAAAGCAAACCTAAGAATTCTAACCTTTGATAGTTTTAACATCAAGAAATTACTAAATTACAGAGAAAAAATCGTATCTTAAATAATGACATTTACTCAAGTAATTACTATGACTTGTTTATAAATACGGGTGTTAGTCTATTAGATATTCCTCGACCTAACCCCTCGGGGATTAAAGGCGTGTGATAGTACCTATGTGTATTTGACCTGGTGAAGGTTGTGGGGATCCGGTGGATGCGAGGCGCACGGGACTGGTCAATGTGGCGACACTTAGGGGAGGCCTATGTCCAGCAGTGGACGTCTTTCAGTTGAAATGATGATGATGATGATTATTTGTATTTTATGAACAGATAAGTACAACCACCTCTAAAACAAAGATACTATTCGCTGCATCTTATACCTGTAGACCCAGTCTAGATAAAGCAGTGAGGTTCGTTTTAGCTGTGCAAATGAAGTTGAACACCAGCGACCCGCTCCAGTTGCGCCCCTATTTGAGTCCCGCTCCACTCGCCCGCGCCAACTAAATTAGAGAATCAATAACTATGCTTTTACTCTTATTTTGCGACGCTCTACACTTTTGAACGAGAATTAAACTAGCTGGAAGTGTTTACTCGCTTTCAGAGGTGCTGATTTGGAATAAGATTATAAAGATTAGTTACTTTAGGATGAAAGAGTTTATTAGTACAAATACAGGGGCCTGGGATCCCGTCGGGGCTGCGGATCCCGTCGGGGCTGCGGATCCCGTCGGGGCTGCGGATCCCGTCGGGGCTGCGGATCCCGTCGGGGCTGCGGATCCCGTCGGGGCTGCGGATCCCGTCGGGGCTGCGGATCCCGTCGGGGCTGCGGATCCTGTCGGGGCTGCGGATCCCGTCGGGGCTGCGGATCCCGTCGGGGCTGCGGATCCCGTCGGGGCTGCGGATCCTGTCGGGGCTGCGGATCCTGTCGGGGCTGCGGATTATCGTGAGGCATAACGCGGCCTCGGCACAAGGGCGAAGAAGGAACATGGGTTTGGTTTTTAGTTAGTAGAAGTCTGACACTCTCCTTCGCTTTGCCCAAGAGTGGGGTGAGTGGGGTGGGTGGGGGGTGTGGGGGTGGGGTTATTTGATATTTTCCACCCACGGAGTTTGGATTTTTTACCCGGTTGATGGCAATAGGCTCGCCCCCAATTACATGGGACTTTAACAAAACTGGTCAAAAAGTATGTCATTTAATTATTATGCCTACATAATACAGCATGATTTTGACACTTTCACAACAAGTGTGTCCTCCGCCAGAAAGTGCATGAGCCGTAGCTTTTTTAATTAAAATTTTGTTTTTTCAGGTTTTTATTATTGTAGGTACTGAATGTGAATTATAAAATGTGTATTTAGTTTAGGCTTGAATGTTATTCTGTATTTTTTTTTTTCTGTGGCTGTATTGTGTTGTTCACACTCTTTCATAGTAGTCTGTATTTAGAAGTGAGGACTTTTAATTGGCTGTCAGTCTCACATACTATTTCTTAATCTATTTGTCTTAGCTGTAAGTCTTCCATAGTGAATAAATAAATAAATAAATAAATAAATAATAATTATATAATAATATGTCATACTTTTTGACCAGTACGTTTACGTACGTGTATAACTGTTCCATCATCGGTATCTCTGATAATGTGACTTTGTCTTGGTCCTTTTTTTGTTTTTTTTTTGGGGTGTGGGAAATTATCAAATGACTGCTCCCACTCTGGGCAGAGCGGTAGGGAGTGTCAGACTTCTACTGACTAAAAACCACCCACGTTCCTTCTTAGCCCTTTGCGTCGAGGCCGCGGTATCTCTTTCGAACATTCCGCAGCCACGACGGGTTTGTCTTGGTCCTCTGGTTTACTATCTACAAGATTGACAAATAAATCAGATTACGACGTTACAAAATAACTTTATTACAAAGACCATGTTAACTTACATAAGTTTTGAACGTAGTATGACTGTCCTAACAATCAGGAGCTGTAACCCTAGGACTACTTCTATTCGTGCTCGTAAAACCAAATACTACGGTGAAATCAGCAGTGTTGGGGAGTGCACACACTGGAGACATACATTTGAACCTTAGTGTTCACTGGTGCTGCCAATATTAAATGATAATGCACAAATAAACGATGGGTTCCTACATGCAATTATCCAGAAACGAATTGCATTACCGACAAAGTTTGAATCTCTTCGCATCTTAGTATAAGCAATAATAGGCTTAAAGTATGTTTGTTCAATTTAAGTAACACTATAATATCCCTTCTTCCATCGGGAGTACAGATAATCTCGATGTTCCACACATTGACATAAAGCGTTTTGCTATAAATCTTTTATTATGCTCACAGCCAGTCACTAAGCTTCATTTGGGTTAGCTCGTTCCATCGTCGACCTCATTGGATTTGATTGAATCGCATAATACTTATTTAATTAAACCACAAACAATAAAGTGTTTTGTTAAAAAACCACAAAACAACTCTCCATACAGGGTTCCTATCCGGCTACCCGGACACCATATATCACAAGACGTGCATTACTAATGCTCGTATGTAAAAATATTAGGCCATATTTCAAGTCGCAGACAAACTGTCGTCCGACTAGTCGCAAGTGCGCGTTCCTAAGATATTCTGAATGTGTAAGTATGCCCGAGGGAGCAGGCTACTTATCGGGTCGGGCATAAAAAACTTAACGTCGCCCCAAAGATTTATGTATTTGAATGTTCCAACTACGTCCTAACTTCGATTGAGGTTTTCTTTCCTTATAGGTAGGTTTATGCTTTTAGATTTGTATTTTTTCCTTCATTTTCTTTTGGAGGGTACGTTTTTAGCGTAGAAAAACAATGGTTTGGTGATGTCTTAAATTAAACCGGTTTACGATAACAGAAAATTTATGAATCAAAGAAATATTTAAATATGATTTGGGATTGTAGAAACAGTAAAGAGGTATGATATTATTATCAAGTAATAACTGGGTGTGTACGTCTTATGAACGCTCCATCTAAAATACCTACTTATAGTATTCAGCTGCATTCGGTGAGATTATAAGCCGATCCCATCATAATTGACAGATGGCTAGGCAGATAATGATCAATTTGGGATTGTATATTTTTAAGTGACCCGACTTTGGGACATACTGGCTAAAACAAATGCCCATTATATCTTCAAAACTTCGACCTTTCAATTCCAAATAATAAAAACGTTGTACGTTAACCGACAGAAATTTATAGTAGTCTTGGAAATACTACAATGAAATGAAATGAAATGAAATAGTTTATTCTGTAAATAGGATGTAGGAATCACTTTTACACGTCATCACATTTTAAACTTAAGCTAGATGGGGTCGACATTTCGTATCTGACTACCCTGAGAAGAAATTGTGAAACAAACTCAGGGATCAAAGTCTGTTTTTAAAGCATGTACAATGATATAAATACCTTTTTATGTTATGAAAAGCCTAGCTCTAGTCACGTGAATAATAGTGGCAACCTATCTCATGACGTGTAAACGTAGAATCTATATAAGAACTCCTCGGAACTACTGATCTGGTTCCGAAAAATCGTTCCTTCGTTTAAAGAATAAGAAGAAGAAGAAAGTACCAAAATACTGATAGACGCTTACGTCTCAATCACAGTCAGGCACAGCTGCTGTGCTATAGAAGGGTTAGACCTATGACGTGTAACGGGTTCTATTCTAGGCCTCGTTGGTCTAGTGGTCGTAAGCGCGACTGCTGTGCATGAGGTCCTGGGTTCGATTCCCGGGTCGGACAAAAAGTGCTATTGGGTTTTTCAATAGAAATTTCCCAGTAGTCGCCCGGAGTTTGGAAGTTGGTGGTATAATACCCCCGTGCCTCGGAAAACACGTTAAGCCGTTGGTCCTGCGCCTGATCCTCTCTCCGGTCGTGTCGGATTGCCGTCCCATCGGACTATGAGAGAAAAGGAACAGTGAGTGCACCTGTGCTTGCGCACACACTTGTGCACTATAATATCTCCCGCGCAGTTGGCTAATCTCTGCTAAGATTGGCCGCCGTGACCGAAAACGGTCAGGAGGACTATTATTATTATTCTAGGTGTTTTGTACCAGTTAAGTACCATTGTGAATGTTTAGACGCACGTGCATGTTCTACCTAGAACTGTTGTTTTCTAGTTGGTTAGTTAGAACGCAGCCACAGGTGGCTATACATAAAGCAATCCTCTCCAATAAAACACAATGACCACCAATGAGATAATTCGTTAAACAGATAGCCGCAGAGATATCTATAATGAAGTGTGTAGTATGGCAACACTCGCGACCAACAGGCCGTATTTATAATATTATTCTGATTTTCCACAAATTAGCCGGTAATCTCAAACAACACATTCGTGGTAGTCCGATGAACGAACAAAATATGTACGAGATAACAAACAAGTACATAACTTACGTTTGCTACACACATGGAAGTGTTAGATTACTTAAAGTCCTAACCTAAGTGATCGGTCACTGACCCAGAATAGATGGAAGACACCTCTATTGCATGTTCTTGCGACGATCGCTAGAAACTTACTTTAGAGTGCGATCTTAATAAGCTCTTTGAAAACTAAAAATTCTAGTAGTAAGTCTAGTAGTTTTATGTATTGACGCATAAAAGACGATGATAGGAGAAGCTCCTGTGCAAGGAGAATCTAGGTAATTCTTATAATACTCAGTTGCGTAATTTCACAGATAGTCTCAACAACTTAATATTGACCCATCCACTTGACAAGTTTTTGCTGGTGGGTGATTTTAATTTCGGTAATGATGTCGAGTGGTGTAATGGGGACATAGTTGCCAATGGTGAGTTAATCCCGCAAAATATATCTTCTCAGCATTTGATTCATTTCTTCGATACAATGCAAACTTTCAACATGTCACAGTATAATGGTGAGCGGAACATTAACTGTAGATTACTTGATCTTGTATTCTGTAACGATACTGTGACTGTCTCGGGATGTACGGACCCGCTTGCTCTGCCTATTGATTTTCATCACAAACCTTTAATTATTGAGACAAAATTTATTGAAATTGAAAAACTTGTCGACAAACCTAAGCAATGTTATATCTTCTCGAAGGGCAATTATGATGCTATTAAATCTGAACTGGATCTAATTAACTGGCCCCAGTTGTTACAGTCAATGAGCTTGGAAGATGCCGTCACAATTTTTTATGGTAAACTATATGAACTTAGGGATTGCATGGATTGCGCTCATCACATACAGACGTGCACGTCAATGCAGTACAAAAAATAAATAAATTAACGTTTGCTATTAATTCTGACCCAGTTAAAGTGCATTAGCTTGATATACACAAATCAGCGTAGTAAGCGGTTTTAACCCGATAGAATGGACTGACTGGATTATAAAGAGTATATAATATTATAATCTGGAAAATGGACAGCAGCCCCTTTAACCACCGGAGTGGGATGACGCCACGCAGTCCTCCGTCGACACCAACACCGAGACCACCTCAACAAGCCGCCCAAGAAGAAGCCCAATCCATTGTACCAGTTTCTACGCCGGAGATTCAGAGCTGGTTGGGGTCTATTCATCAATGCCTGAATGAGGTATGTGCTCTTTCATCAGAGGGAAAACTGAATTCCGAGCAGAAGCAAAGAGTTAACAATCTCTGCCGAAAAGTTGGACATGGTGTTTCTGAATTAGCTGTTCTATACCAATCACTAAAATCCAAAGCCCTACAAACACAAACAGCCCTTATAACGATGACTGAGGCTCGAGACCTGGCGGACTGTCTCTCCGAGATGAACCGCACCATTCAGGAGTCCTGTACGAAACAAGCTGCAAATACTCAGGCAACTTCTACATCTTTCGCCGATATGGTCAAAAAGGGGGCCAGCAGCTTTATTCGACCCAATAATCTTAGCTCCGTGGCGATTTTTCCAAGCGACAACTCTAAGACCAGTGATGAAACCAAGAAAATGATACAGAAGATCGTATGCCCTGGCGAAATGAAGCTGAAAGTACGAGGCGTCCGTAAAATAGGGAAAGGAGGACTTATCATCAGTACTGAGACCAAGGATGACCTAGATAAGCTCAAAAAAACAGTACAAACCGCTTCGTCAGGCCTTACCGTCGACGAACCTCGAAAGCGCAAACCTCGCATTATTGTTATCGGAGTTCCTGCATCAATGACCGAAAATGAGGTTTATAAATGCATTTACGATCAAAACATAACAGAAAAACTGCCCATGACCCTAGATACATTTCTCAGCTCAATTAAGCTTAGCCATAAATCTGGCAGGAAAGATGCTGAGAATTGCAATTATATAATAGAAGTGTCAGCCGCTATTCGTAAGGCCCTCATCACTCAGGACAGGTTATTTATAAACTGGACTTCCTGCCCGGTACGAGACTTTACACTGGTAACGAGATGTTACCAGTGCCACCAGTACGGTCATGCAGCTAAGACTTGTAAGGTCGCTGCCCCGGCTTGTGCCCACTGCGGAGAAGAAGGACATTCTAGCCAAGACTGCGAAAAAAAAGCTGATGATCCAAAGTGTGCCACCTGTATGCGTTTTAAAAAACAAGCCAACCACAAGACGGGAGATCCCGCATGCCCGGCTAAACAAGCTGCCGAATACAGGTATATTAACTCGATTGACTATGAAGGCGCCTAAGAGCGCCACATCTTTGTATAAATCTTAGACTTATCTTATTACTTATTTATTGTAATTTTAAACAGAATGGATATTAATTTAATAACTGACATAGACAACTCATTTTTAGCTGAGTCAAAGTCATGTGAGGTTGAGGACTGCAAACAATATCTTTCCCGGTATCAAAAGTCACTAACCATACTAACCCAAAACATACGTAGTGTGTATAAGAACATGGACAGCTTTAACATTTTCCTTCATAGACTTAACTATAATTGTGACATTATGGTTCTAACAGAGTGCTGGCTATCAAAGCGCCACGATAACCTCCCGGTAATACCAGGATACAACTTATTGTACACTAAAATTAACCATAATCAAAATGACGGTGTTGTTGTCTTTGCCAAAGAATCATTGTAGGCAAATTGTGGACTGTATTTTAATTCTACAATAAAATTAGAAATCGCTGACACAACTAACTTTTAATATTTGACAAGTAATAAAGAATAAAAAACATAGATATATAAAAAGGTCGCAACATCATCCCCCCCGTGTAGCGATGCTGCACAGCTACTGGAGCCCTTCCAGTGCGGCTAACTTTCTAGCGGGCCTCTTCAGTGTTCCGCCTTTAGTGACAACGTCAGCTACGCGCACGACCCCATCTTTTCCTGGGTACACTTTGGTCACGCGCCCCATAGGCCACACTCCTCGGGGTAGGTCAGGATCCACGACTAGGACAACGTCATCAACAGCTACATTACGATATCCTTCTCCTTGCTGTCTCTTTATCTTCAGAAGGGGTAAGTATTCTTTGAGCCACCTACACCAAAAAATCTCAGAGAGGCGAAGAGCTTTTTTCCACTCTTTTCTTAACGAAAAAACTCCGTCGTCCAGAGGGGTAGGTAACTGCTGATTTGATGAGCTGCCTATTAAAAAATGAAAAGGTGTGAGGCTTTGATATTCATTATTAGTTGCAACATATGTCAGAGGCCTCGAATTAACAATTGCTTCGGATTCTAATAAAAGCGTGTGGAGTAGTTCTTCTCGTGGGGCTCTTGCTCTTAAAGTCACCTGAAGAGCTGTCTTTACGGAGCGTATGAGCCTCTCCCAACAGCCACCCATAAAAGGCGATGCAGGTGGAATGAAGCTCCATTCAATTTTATTATCGGCGACAAAATCTTGTACAGCGTCGCAAAAGAATTCAGCTAACTGACGGTTTGCGCCAATAAAAGCGGTTCCGTTATCTGACAGGATTTTTCGTGGAACACCTCGACGGGCCATAAACCGACGCAAGCAGGAGATGGCGGAATCAGCAGAAAGGTTTGATACAATTTCTAGGTGCACTGCTCGCGTTGTCAAACATGTAAACAGTGCCACCCATCGCTTCTCTCTACGACGACCAATAGAGACATCCACAGGGCCAAAGTAATCTAAACCAACGTTGGTAAATGGACGACTATAACAATCAAGCCTAACATCAGGCAAATTTCCAGTAGCCGGCGTTTGAGGTGATGCTTTTCGTTTCAAGCAAAATGTGCAATTTCTTGATATCTTCCGGACCTCACTACGGCATCTCAAAATCCAGTAACGCTGTTTTAACTCATTGCAGACTAATTCGTTAAAGGCGTGAGCAGCTTTAAGGTGGTAGAACTGTATTAGGAGGCGGACAGCTGGATGACGACCATCAAGTATAATCGGAGACGTGGTGTTGTAGTCCATATTCTTCATATATTTTACCCGGCTGTCCAGCCTAAGTAAGCCTTCTTCGTCTAATACCAAAGCCAAGGAGTGCAGTTTGCTCATTTTAGGTATCTTGGATTGTTTGGGGTCGTGCAACACGGTCAATTCTGGGCCAAAACTGTCTAACTGAGTCTTCTTTAAAATGGCGTTTTCTGCTTTCTGCATATCTGAACCAGTCAATGGTGAAAACTTGGAAGAAGAGGTATTAGTGTTCAATTTAGAATTTTGACCTTTAAAACGTGGTAAAAGAGATCGAAATTTATACGCGCATTGGTAAACGCGCGCGGTTGCACGCACCAATCGATTCCACTTACTGAAACGTAAAGGATTTGGAATTACCGGCGAAAGAAACTGACCACAACTTGTGAGACCCACAATCGCTTCAGATGGTTTCAGTTCCTCTGAACCGGTTGAGGTTCCAAAAGTTGATGGTGGTTTAGGCCATTCCGACTGTGGGTACAAGAGATACTCTGGTCCGGATAACCAACGGCTTAAGTCAGTGTCACGGTCTTTTAACCTTGTCGCATCATCTGCTACGTTCAAACTACCGGGCACATATCTCCAACTATTTACATTTGTTGACTCAGTAATCTCACCGACACGGTTGGCTACAAATGGCTTAAAAGTACGAGCATCACTTCGAATCCAACTCAAAACAGTGGTTGAATCCGACCAAAAGTATGTATGGTCAACTTGAACGTCGTGACCGGTAATGATTGTATTAGCAAAACGAGCAGCAATCAGAGCTGCCTGCAGCTCTGAACGTGGTATAGATGTAGGCTTTAGAGGTGCTAAGCGCGCCTTTCCACCAATGAGTGACAGCTTTACCGAACCGTCTAAGAAAGTGAAACGCCAGTATGCAACACAGGAATACGCTTGCTCACTTGCATCAGCAAGTACATGGAGCTGTCTGTCACTTATTGTTTTATCTTTAAAACCATATCTATGCCATCTAGGAATACTGATTTTTGAAATATTGGATAGCTGCCGCGACCAAAATAGCCATTTCTGGACAATGTCTGATTGCAACTCGGTATCCCAGTCAATCCCTGTTCTCCATGTTTGTTGAAATAATATACGTCCTTGAATTACAAAAGGAGTTAAGAGACCAAGGGGGTCATAAACGCACATTAAATAAGATAAAACTTTACGTTTAGTTAATTTATCATTGCTATCGATTTGGGACTCGTTCTGAAAATTGAAGGTGTCGTTCTGAGGATGCCAAATAAGACCTAAAGTTCGAACGACATCCTCGGTCCCTGCGTGAATATTTTTGGAAGTTGCAGCACGCAGGTCTTCAGGAACGCCAGTGAGTGCGGCGGGCTCGTTTGAAACCCAACCACGCATCTCCATTCCTGCTGACCTGTGAACTGTGATAATGTCAACTGCAAGCTGCGAAGCCTCCTGAACGTCATCCATACTGCCTAAATAATCGTCCACGTAATGATCATTAATGATAGCTTTTGCGGCCGCAGGGTACAACGTCTGTAGTTCGTGTGCGTTGCGATTTTTAATATAAAGAGCCGTGCACGGGCTGCATACAGCACCAAAAATTACAGACGTCATTCTAAACTCTTTTAACTCGCTACTGTGATCCTGTCTCCATAAAAAACGCAAAGCATCTCGGTCATGTTCTCTCATTTTAATCTGAGGAAACATCTCCTTTATGTCAGCAGTCAAAGCAACACGACCTTCGCGAAATCGAAACAAAATATGGAGAAGGGATTGTAGCAAGACAGGTCCCGGAAAAAGAAGGGAATTAAGGCTAATCCCGGAGGTCTTTGCAGCTGCATCATGCACAACTCGTAATTTCTTTTTCTGAGGATGTATAACAGGAAAATGTGGTAAATACCAACGAACTTTATTGATATTATAGTTTGTTGAATTAATCGCATTGTGATACGTGTCCTTGGGGCACTCTTCAGCATATCCTTTTTCAAACATATTATTAATGAAAGTGCAGTAATCCTTTTCAAAATTGGCGTCACGTGCCATACGTTTTTCTAGACCTAAAAATCTTGACAGCGCATGTGGGTAGCTGTCAGGTACATCTGGAATATCGTTACGCCACAATAGACCGACTTCAAATCTACCAGAAGTCAAACGCTTGGCTGTAGATTCTAAAATATGTAGAGCATCCTTATCTTGCTTGGAATATGAAGTTTCTAAGTTTGAAATTCCTATGGCATCAAGACGAAAGTAGTCTTTGATAAGATTATCTAAGTTGGAAATGTAGTTGTCATCGAGAGAAAAGTGGTTCACGAAATGGACCGGCTTGGTCCAGCTACTACATTTCCCGTGCAATACCCATCCTAGAGCTGTGCGGGTTGCTACAGGTTGATTTTTAGAACCCTCTCTAACTTCACGACTAACTGTCAAATACCAATGTTCAGCACCAAGAAGAATTTTGGGCGTCGCATCTAAAAGTGTGAGCTGGTCAATTAAATCTGTCAAATGCGAATACTGATATAAATCGTCCTGGGTAATAGTTTGCGTGAACAAGGACAGAGTGTCCATAGCTTTAGCGTTAGTGACGGAAAATGCATCACTACAATTTTTACCTTTGATAGAAAAGCTAACATGTTGGATAGGTTTGTGCGTTGACATTCCAGCAACACCGTCGACCTTGATTGATTCCACGGGACCTGTCGTACCGATGCGACGTGCCACCTCTGAGTCAATCAAGGTTGCCGTGGATCCGTCGTCAAGTAATGCGTACGTGTCATATGTCCCACTAGGGCCGGTTACTTCTACAGGCACGATTTTGAGAAACACTCGGGATTGAGATATATTTTTATCCAATAAAACAGACTCAGTAGTGTTGGAAATGGTTACGATACGAGCTTTATCATCAGCATCAGGTGAAATGCAATTTGAACCAGTGGGGGCCTCATTGGCAGTGTGGGCCGCATGTACAGGCAGCGCTGAATGCAGAAGCGGATTATGAAACCGTTCGCAGCCGTCGACGCCACATCGAGTGATCTTACACGCCTTCCACCGATGAGCCTTGGATTTAAGACACTTGTAACAAATCTTAACATCTTTCAGCCAACGCCACTTATCATCTAAAGATAGAGCCTTGAAATCGCTACATTCGCTCAATTCATGCTTATTCTTACAGTATCGGCAAATCCCTGCACTAGTGCTACGAGTTGACGTGACGTGCATGCTTTCACGCCGAACAAAATCGCTGCCGCCATGGTGAGCATTAGGACGTTTGGCGTATTCCGGAACTAAACCGAACCTATTTTGTTTATCGGCCTCAATATCAAGAAATGTAGACAACACTTGTAGTTTTGGTACACATCGGTCGCTACGGTAAGCAAAATCTTTCCACTGACTGTACAATATTGGAGTTAATTTACTAAGTACAGTATGGAATATTTCAATAGAATAAAGATATTCTTTTTGGTTCAAACTATTAATGACGGCTATGCAGTTACGCAACCTACATGCAAAGGAATTGAGCTCTCTTTGGTCATAGCTTATCTTAGGCAAATTCCGGACGAGGGAAATCTCATGAAGCACAATAGTCTCGGGTAGCGCAAACGTCTGCTCCAGGATGTCTATAACTGCTTCAGGACGCTCGGCAGTGTACAGCAACGCATACACGCTCTCCAGGGCGCGCCCGCGTAGCGCGCAGCGTAAGCGAGCGAGATTTTCTGTAGGCGTAAACAAATGTTGAGTGTCATGATAAGTGCGTTTAAACATTAACCACTCAGCAGCCTTTCCGCTAAATGGCATTAATTCTATATATTTATGAGAAAACCTGTGGGAATTAATGTTTGTAGGATTCATTATAACCTCAGGTCTTGTCAATTTTTGGTGTGACGTTTCAGCTGGCCTAATTGTTGCATGAATATCATGATTCGGTTCCAAGAAATGAGTTTCTTCGTGATATGTCAACATGTCTTTTCGCGGTGGGTCATTCTGTTTTAATTGACAACTGTCTTGAACCCAAGATTGTGTACCGGATTGACTCACCGAATGAAATGACTTTTCATCAGCCTCCTGCGACGCCAGGTTTGCTAACAACTCGAGCTCTTCCACTCGTGTTACCTGCTGAAGGAGCTTACGGTCACGAACTAGCCGCTGTTCGGCGAGCTGCTGCTCACGTACCAGTAGTTGTTGTTCCCTTTCCAGTGATTTCCTAGCCAAAAGTGCTTCTGCGGTCAACTTACGTGCCTTGATAGTGGCTGATGACCGCGAGGAACCTGACACACCAGATCTAGAACTTTTAGCAGGTTCAGTGCTAATAGTGGGATTCTGGCGAGATGCCCCTGAGACTGGATCGACGGCCGCGGGTGTATTCGTGGCTTCGGTCAAAAAGGGGTCCAATTCGGGGGACCGACCGAGCCCACCGACGACGGGCGCATCTGACTCCGAATGCATTTCGCCAGTATCCCGGAGCTGTGCCAGCTTCTTCTTTTTAAGTCTCGTGTTCATTTTACGGCGAGATAGGACCAAAAAATGTAGGCAAATTGTGGACTGTATTTTAATTCTACAATAAAATTAGAAATCGCTGACACAACTAACTTTTAATATTTGACAAGTAATAAAGAATAAAAAACATAGATATATAAAAAGGTCGCAACAATCATTAAGGGTCAAAGTCGAAGAACCTACCCTACAAGACTGTATTAGTAATTGCCTTATCATCAAAATTGGTACAACCACAGCTATAATTGCTTTGTATAGGTCACCTTCCACTAGAAACTTAACCTCTTTCCACAGCTCCCTAAACCAGATCTTTCAAGCCCTTAGCCCATTTAAGAACGTAATACTAACGGGTGATGTTAACATTAACATTGGTTCAGAAAACTCCGACACAGGGACTGAAGATTACCTTAACATCTGCTCATACCATGGTTTTTTACCTGCTCACACATTACCTACTCATCAGAGTGGTTCTTGCCTCGACCATATGATGATCAAAACCAGCTATTCATGTATTACACTTGTTACTAACTCAACAATAACCGACCACCATTCCGTCATACTAGCCGTAAATTTAACGCTGCCTAAGCAAAATCGTACCCAGACAAAGTCCAAATTAAACATTAATAAACTCGAATATGATTTACGCAACATTGACTATAGCGTAGTTTACAATACTGCTGACGCTAATTTGTCTTTATCGTACATAATAAAACATGTCCAGCAAG